>OZ012737.1:683375288-683975288 GCA_963859935.3 Lathyrus sativus
CCCTCATTACATCTTCGGCATTGTTGCTTGCTATTAGAATATCACCCACATAAAGCAACAAAATAACAAATGAATTACCAGGTCAAAATTTAAGTAAACACAGTGGTCAAATTGACTTCTAATAAAACCTATGCATACCATGAACTTGTCGAATCTCCTATTCCACTATCGAGGAGATTGTTTTAGTCCATATAAAGTTATCTTCATCTTGCACACATAATCTTCCTTCCCCTTTTCGACACACCCTTCAGGTTGCCTCATCATGATTGTTTCATCTAGATCACCATACAAAAATGCAGTCTTCACATCCATCTGTTCCAGTTCAAGATCGAACCGTGTCACCGTGACAAGTAACATTTGAATGGATATGTGCTTCACAACAGGAGAGAACACATCATTGAAGTCGACACCTTATTTCTGAGTGAAACCCCTAGAGACCAATCTTGCCTTGTATCTTTTCGATGCCACTCCTTCGATTCCTTCTTTAACTTTGAAAATCCATTTAGAGCTGACTACCCTGGCTTCAGCAGGTTTCTTGATCAGTTCCCAGGTGTTGTTATCATGAAGAGATTTCATCTCATCATCCATGGCATTCAGCCATTCAGTCTTATTTTGACTCCTCATAACTTCCTTATAGTCTCTAGGTTCTTCGTCGAGAACCTCACTTGCAGAGATTAAGGCATAAACTATAAGATCTGCATACCAAGTCTCTGAGGTGGCTTGATGACTCTCCTCGACCTGTCTCTTACTAGCAGGTAGTCATTATCAGTCTCCTCATCTTTGGCAGCAACTTCTACTTCTTCTTTGACTTCATCTGGGGTACGCAATTCAGCATCAACATGCTCCACCTCAACAGGAATCTCTCCCTGTTCCAACTCTTCGTCAGCATCATCAGCTTTCTTGAAAGTCATCTCTACTTCATTAAAAACTAATCTCGACTGGTGATACACCTCCTGTGACCTGGCTCTAGGCACCATAGCCTATAAGCTTTAACTCCTTCAGAGTATCCCATGAGCATGCATTTCAGAGCTCTAGGTTCGACCTTGTCTTGCCTAATATGAGCATAGACCATGCAGCCATATGCTTTCAGTTTGTCGATACTAGATGGATGTCCCAACTAAACTTCTTCAGATGTTTTCATATCTAACATAGTCGAAGGACATCTGTTTATTAGATTTGTTGTTGTCGAAACAACCTCAGTCCAAAACACCTTATTTAACCCAACACTAGTTAACATGCATCTAACTCTTTCTAAAATAGTTCGATTAAACCTTTATGCCAAACCATTTTGTTGTGGAGTCCTTGCAGAAGTTTTGTGCCTTGCAATACCTGAGGCAACACAAAAACTATCAAACGCCTCATTGCAAAATTCAAGGCCATTGTCGGTTCTCAACCTTTTTACCTTTCTGCCAGTCTAAATTTCGACCAGAGTCTTCTAACCTTTTAAATTCTCAAAAGTTTCATCCTTAGTCTTCTAGATGAATACCCATAACTTCCTGGAATAATCATCAACTATGGATAGAAAATACATTGCTCCTAAATGTGATGGTCACCTTGCAGGCCCCCAAAGATCAACATGGATGTAATCAAGGGATCCATGAGTTCTTTGTTTGCCTTTGTTGAACTTTACTCTGCAAGATTTTCCAAGTACACAGGGTTCACAAAATTTCAGCTTTTTGACTTTGTCTCCTTCAAGCAGACTTTGTTTCCCTAATTCGACCATACCCATTTCACTGGCATGACCCAATCTCATGTGCCAAATTTCTATTTTCGACAATGGTTTCGCGGATGCAACATTTGTCGAACCACTTACAACTTTAGCCTCAAGGGTATACAAGCCTTGTTTCTTCGCGCCTCTCAAGATTTCCTTCGACCCCTTCATGACTCTTAGGATACTTTTCTACCCTTGAAAAACATATCCCTTCCTGTCAAATTCACCAAGAGAAATCAAATTTCTCTTTAAATCAGGTACATACCTGACTTCAGTTAATAACTTTATTGACTTATCATGAAGCTTGAATCTCACAGATCAAATACCTGCAATTTTGCAAGATTTGTTGTTTCCCTGCAACACTGATCCACCATCTTGATCACATAGCTCCTCGAATAATTCTCTGTTTGGAGTCATGTGCCAAGTGCAACTTGAATCCATAATCCACTCCTTTCTTGAGTTGCTGCTTGAAACCACAAGAACATCAGATGATTCGAAGTCATCTTGAACAATGGATGCGTTGCCATTATCTTTACCTCCATGATCTTTCAGGCGTTCAGGGCACACTTTTCTTGTGTGACCCTCCTTCTTACAGTGATAGCATCAAATACCAGATGCCTCACGACTATAAGACTTCCGCTGACTTTTACCTTTCTTCTTTTCGAACTTATCACCCTTTCGCAAGAATTTTCTCTTAACGGCCAAACCTTCACCAACCGTCGAAGGTTTATACTCCTTTCGTTCGTTCAAGTCCTTAGAATGTATGGCTGATTGAACTTCTTCAAAGCTCAGGGACTCCCTTCTATACAGGAGAGTTTCTTTGAAGTGAGCATGAGTTATGGGCAAAGCACACAATAACAACAGTGCTTGATCTTCATCATCGATCTTCAAATCAATATTTTTAAGATCAAGAATTAGCTTGTTGAACATATCTAACTGCTCAGCCAACACTTTGTCTTCACTCATCTCAAATGAATACAAAGCTTTCTTTCAGGTGAAGTCGATTCACCAGAGATTTGGTCATGTACACACTTTCAAGTTTCAACCATAACCCCAATGTCGTAGTCTCCTTTGATACATGTCGAAGAATTTTATCACCAACGCTCAACAATATTGTGTTGTGAGCTTTCTCTATCATGGTCGTCTTTTCTTTGTCCGTTAATGCAGTGTCCATGGCTTTCTCTTCCTTCAACACTTCCAAACAACTCCGCTGAATCAGTAGGCTTTCATCTTCAAGCACCACAGGCCGAAGTCATTCACTCCGGTGAACTTTTCAATCTCATACTTTGTTGGAGGCATCTTCTCCACGCTCACCGCACCAACTTGTTGTGAATTAGGATGCCTTGAAACAATTTATTTCTCTTACTTTTGTTGTTTATTTTTTAACTATGTTATTTGTCTTCTTTGACAAAAGCTATTACTTTGTATTTGCTTTGACACAGAACACATACATTGTTGACTGGTTTTCTTTGTGTGTATGCTCACTTAGCTTTTGTGTTGTCTTTATTCAATCCTGGTAAAATGCATTTTAAATGGTGTTACAACCACTGACACTATTTGTGCAACATTTTAAATGGTGTTTACAATATTGGTAAAATGATTAATGAATACATGAACCTGAATGAGGTAATACATACACCATGTATTAAAATAATTATGTCATACTTTCATGAGAAGTTTCTTTAATGTTAATGTTTTTTTATGAATACAACACACTTCAAAAGTGGCTGAAATGGAAACTTTTCCCCAGTTCCAACATCTCAAAACAATCAATATTTGGTATGCTATTTTTACATGCAATTTTCTTTTCAATACTAATTTATCAAATTATTACTTCTGCTGATAAAAAGTTTATTATTTATCCTGTTTACCCAGATCCAATCTATTAAACTAATTGTGTGTGAAACAAGTTGTATCAATACACCATCTAAGAGGGATGTTGTTGCCATCAGATTTGATGATCTGTCTCCAATCATGTATCTAACACCACAACATTCTTCTGCCACTAAAGTGAAACACATGAAGAAGGAGTGATATGGAACATCTTTTGTAATGTTAACTACTTATTGATTGTCTTTCAACCCGTTTTGTAATGTTCCACAACATTTGAATGTAGAAACTTCTATATACCATTAAGTACCTCTGACATAACATTTCAAATATTGTGTTTGTTTTGGTTATCTATTCAAAATTTCCATTAATTAGTTAAGTCATCACTACATAGTTTACCATATGTCTGTGACATCACTGTGTTTGTTTTCAACATAATATATCATTCATATTATTTGCTTAACTTATCACTATTGCATTCACCATCTCTCAATCCCATCAATGTGTTTATTTTGTTTTTGTTTTTATTTATAAATCTTATTAATTGCATATGGTTTTCCAAATTTTTAATTTCTTAAAATTCTGCAATATGGTGAGATTGCATTCTTCATATAACTTATGAATAAACAAGCATAAAACACATGAATTCTGCAATATGGTGAGATTGAATTCTTCATATAACTTATGAATAAACAAGCATAAAACACATGAATTCTGCAATATGGTGAGATTGAATTCTTCATATAACTTATGAATAAACAAGCATAAAACACATGTTCATAGTCCACACAATCTTGTATATGTAAAACCAATTTGTTAATAAACATTATTTTTAATATCTGGACCTTTGTTAACTAATTTCATCATTTTATTAACCAATTTTTTACATTTTATTAACCAACTTTAATTTACTATTAAAAGTCAACGTTCATGTACTGTTCATACATATGTCACTGTTCATCACATGATACTGTTCACACTATTCATGTACGGTTTCAAGTACAACATAGGTTGGCTACTTTCAGCAACCTC
This sequence comes from Lathyrus sativus, assembly GCA_963859935.3. Taxonomy (NCBI): domain Eukaryota; kingdom Viridiplantae; phylum Streptophyta; class Magnoliopsida; order Fabales; family Fabaceae; genus Lathyrus; species Lathyrus sativus. Next base: position 683,379,862 of record OZ012737.1, read on the forward strand.
TAGCATGCTATCTACGGTGTTACCATTTTTCGAATTCCATGGCAAAGAATCCATCACCATTTTGTTTGGAACCACACTCTTTAGATCCAACTATGTTAAAAAATTATTAGTTACTGTAAATATTTATGTGAGTTACTTTTACTACCTGTTGTAAAAAAACTCGTTGACCTTTTCCGACATTCTAATCTTGCAGTTGACATTTGTGAACCTCTCCATTAATTCAAGTTTGGGTTCACTCTAGAACTCTTCATGCTGTAGATAACTTCATAAAGAAACATTATGCTTTAAACCCTGTTTATGTTTTATTCTAAAAACCCAAACAATAGATAACGTACATTCTTTAACTTACTAATGTACAATCTTGTAATTATTTATATTTATTTAGAAGTGTGCTATACTTACACTCAAACTGTACATCATATACTTTTACAACGTAGTTATTCCAATTCATTGCAAGTGTGACACAAAATCCAATGCACTAAAAAATAATAAAAAATAAAAAAGTATGTTGGATGGTATATTTATACGGTGTAGGTGTTATTAGTAGTGTAAAAATAATATTTCTCATTTATTTATTGTATTCTTCATATTGCATATTAAACAAGAATACTACACAAAAGTTATCTATCCGTGCATTTAGTTAGCATGTAACCATCCATCCTTTTTTTCTTATAATTTTGTCCAGTACTATTGCAAAGAAAAATCTTACACAAAAAACTTGATCTTTAAAAGGTGTTTTTCTGTAATCGAAGATTGACTTCATACCTAAATAAATATAATATACTTATTAGAGAAAATAAATGTATATTTTTTTTTATCAATATATTTAAATTATAACATTCTTAGTTGGAACGTCATTTTGTATTGCATCTTCTCTAGATATTTTGTTGAAGAGATGTTTTCACTCTAAAGTGAAGAAATTATTTCTAATATAATTTTATATAAGGGGTTAGGTTGAGTCTTGTTTTAATTGCCTTTGATAATACCAGTGTCCTGTCTGAGCTTCAGTTTGAGTAAAAGAATTCTTTCGAACTTTGATATTATCCATACAATATATAATTTGAGAACACTCTAGACCAAGTCTTTTTAAGTCATTCGGAGATAAGGAACGTTTACGATACTTGAGATTATTCCAATACCATGTAAAATTTACTAAATGTCTCTTATATGTGGATGCCTTAAAAAGACTTGGTCTATAACATTCTTGAATTATACATTGTATCAATGATATCTAACTTGGAAAGAATTCTTTTACTCAATCTTAGGTAGGAAACTATAATGTTGAATATTATAAAGGCAATTAAAATAGGTAGTTCGGATAAAAAATCAACCTAACCCTGATATAAAAATTATATTAGAAGCCCTTTCTTCACTTCAGAGTGTGAAAACATCTCCGTAAATCAAAAGAATATTAGGGTGTTCTTATTTATAAAAATATCATCTACACTGATATAGATCTTAAAAAGGCCTTAAATATAGTCGTGGAGAATACGACCTAGAGAGGATTGAGTTAAAAGATGGACACACTATGTAATGAATAATGACATATGTTGGCAAAGAGATATTGCAATGTTATCAAAAGTATTCGGGGATAAGATAAGATCATTTGTAACAAGCAAGTCTGGAGAAGATGCAACTCCAAGTAAGAATGTTATAATTTAAATATATTGACAAAAAAATATATATTTATTTCCTCTAACAAATATACTATGTTTATTTAGGTATGAAACTGCACTTCTGATAAAGGAAAACATCTTTAAAGATTAAGCTTTTTATGTAGGTTTTTTGCGTAGTACCTGAAAAAATTATAGAAAAGGGATGGATGGTTATTGGAGAGGCGTGGCAACCAATTATGATTAAAGAGTCCAGTTATAAGGTGGTTCAAATTTAGATCATGTGGTGATGATGATTTGAACTCCGCTGCTGAAGTTGTCCAAGGTGTCGTACCTCGAAAAATACGATCCTCGCGATGGCCGCGGAAAATACCGTTCGAAACAGAGTCGCCACCGAACTTTATTCATTCCAAGGATGGAATAGGAAAATATCGATAAAACCTTTAAGGAGATAAGAACATGGTCATCGCAACCAATGTTCTAGGTTCGGGAGTCGGTTACGCAGAGGGAAGGTATTAGCACCCTCTACGTCCGTTGTACTCAACAGGAACCTCTTGATCGATTCGAGAGTAAAGTTAACTATGCTTATTTGTTTTCTTCTAAGGTTTCTCCTATGGGGGGAATGGATGGTTATAGGATAGGGTGCTCGCCAAGGATTGGGGCCCTTGTGCCTACGTATCTTCACTTATAAGAAGTGGAAAATCAGAGCATTCGTAGTTCGTGAGACTACGGGAAAAGAGGGGATTGTGCTCGCCAAGATCATCGCAATCTTGTGCCTACGTATCTTACATTCAAGAGGGAATGAAGAATCAGAGCAGCCGTAGTTCGGCCAACTACGGTAAAAGGTTTGTGTTTGGAATGAACGAGAGTTTAGGTCGCATTCTAACTGCTAAACATTGGCTTGTCTGCTCGCTAGGGAAGGCTGAAGCACGAGTTTGTTATGCGCGGAAGAAGGGACTAAATAATGTTCGGGGAAGAGTGTATGGGTTGAACGAAAGTTTAGGTCGCATTCTAACTGCTAAACGTTGGCTTGTCTGCTCGCTAGGGGAGGCTGAAGCACGAGTTTGTTATGCGCGGAAGAAGGGACTAAACAATGTTCTTGGTGAAAAGGATCGCGCGAGGGCGAGGAATTAGTGTTAGGGGAAAGTTTCAATCGCACGGGGGAGAGAAAAAAAGAGTTGGGTTGAATAGGTATTAGGGTTTTGATTGCACGGGGGAAAAGATAAGGTTGGTTAGATATTTTGAAGGAGAAATGACGACTACTCGATAAACGAGACGCCAGTCTCGCAACCAATTAGTCGGGATATCGTTGGAATGCTAGATCCCAACGACACCTTTTTCATTCAATTAATTAAAAAATTGTATTTGAATGGACAATGGCGGTATTTGTCCAAATAGTTAGGGCGCGTGTTTTATGAACGAAAGTTCGAATGACACACTACCTAAGGCGTACGCCTCAACAGTTGTCATTCAAGGATTCAAGGAGTGCGAGACTTCAAGAACTCAGTTCTTTCGCAATTTAATTTAGAAAATAGTTTGAATTTAGCATACGATTTAGATGTGTGTTAGGGTTTAGATTTGATCGCACGAGGATGAGGAACGAGATTGGACGGGTTGAAAATTTTTAGGAGGAATGACGACTAATCGATAAACGAGACGTCGGCCTCGCAATCAATTAATCGGGGTATTACTGGAATGCTAGATTCCAACGATACCTTTTTCATTCAATTAATTATAAAATATGTTTGTTGGACAATGAAAGCTTATCCAAATAATTAGAGGAGGTATTTTAAGAACGAAAGTTTGAATGGCACACCATACAAGGCGTACGCCTCAATAGTGATCATACTCGAATTCAAGGAATGCGCGACTCCAAGAACTCGATTCTTTCGTGATTTAATTTAGAAAAATAATTTGAATGGATTAGCGTACTCGGACTAGGCGCGCTAGGTATTTAAGAAATTTAAGATCAAAAGGATCACAACTCAAGGTGTGCACCTTGAGAGCAATCCCTCGAGAATTCAAGGAAGGCGAGATCCAAAAATTCAATTGTTTTGGAATTGTTTTAGGAAGAATAGTTTAATTTAATTAATAAAAATGTTTTTAATTTTCATATATAAAATAAATCCATAAAAAGGTTTTGATAAAAACTATTATGATTAATTGTTTTTGAGAAAAGTTTAATATTTTAGAAAAAGATGTTGACTTAATTAATAAAGTATATTTTTTAAAAGTTTAATATTAAAAATATTTATTTAGTAATAATTTTGAAATATATTTTTTAAAAGAATAAGAGTAATATCTTATAAAAATATCTAATTAATAAAAACTATTTAAAAATTTTAATTGAGTGAAAAATAAATTAAAAATCGAAAGACGGGAGAACCACAGCTCATGGCGTGCGCCTTAAGAGCGGTTGTCCAAGGACTCAAAGAATGCTAGACCCCAAAAGCCCACTACTTTCGTTATATCTAAATTAAAGAAAAAGAATGATTAATTTAAGACTTAATTTTAAAAGAGCTTAAGTATTGAGAAATAAATTGAATTGAGATTCTTATCAATTAATCAAGACATGTAACAGAATCATGATCAAATCAAGAAAAATACTTACAAATACCATTGATGAAGGAGGTCTCAAAGCATCACCGCAAAATTGTTCAAATCTAATCAAGACTAACGTCACAAATTAACCACATTCGAGGCATAATCACCATTAGTGTTACCCCAAATCGGGCCCATGAAAGTCCAATGACCCAAGCCATACGGGTCTGAAAACCATGATCTCTAATAAAAGGCGCAGTGTTTGATTTGATGAAGAAATTAACATATCATTTTCTTTTTGTTAATCAAAATGGAAAAGATAAAAGCTTAGTACCAACCCTTTTCACCATCGCATGTATAAGTGTATAAAAAACAAGATCTAATTTATGAATTTAATTACACAAATTACAGGTGTTATTAATTACAACCCTGTTATGTATTTCACATTTCAACACCTATATATAAAAAACAAGCAGAATTATTTTAGAGATGAAAACAGAAACACCACATAATCTTCAATTCATAGATAGCCCATCACATAAGAAAAATAGAATGTAAAACTCGGTATACCGTAATCGAGAACGATGACTCAAATAACAGCACTATAACAATTGTAGTTAACACGCCCCAATGATATCAACAATAGGTTCGATTTGGATAAGTAGAAACAAGTATTCTATATCAAATTGTTAACAATACTGTAAAAACCGAAACTAACTTTCAAGCATACAAGTAACATACAGTAGTTACAGAGTGTTAATCCAACATCACTTACCCTGTTGAAGTTCTTACAAAACTAACATGGCGTGCGACAACCAAAATATGACCATGAAAACAACAGTTACTGTATTGATTATCAATGACGCATTAATACAATGACATTAATCAGAAACAGAATAAAGGGGAAATACCAACCGAAGAGGTATGCACATCGCTGCGACTTGAGATTGTCGGAGGCGGAGCTTGAGAATGGACCGCATTGCCGCAAAGTCAAGTTGTTGCTGCTGCATCCATAGCTGGGACCTCCTTGGTTGCCGCGGTTAAGGACTGAGTAGAAGAGCTGTTGAGCTGGGACGATGTTATTTCGCAGCAACGCGAACTATTGTTGTTGGAAAGAAATGGAACCGAGTTGCGGCGCTGTCAGTAGCTGCGGTTCTTGCTTCAAGTTGTTATTGATGAAATCGAACCGCTACAATGTCAGATACAAAACTGCAGGTCCTTGCAGTAAGGGATGAACCATGCGATATTGTTGCTTACAAGGTTCCCGTAATGAAATCATAGCCACAAGATCCAATCAAGATTGAAACATCAACACTAATCAACAAATCGCAAAAAATGGAAATTCTAAAAATTGAAAATTATCATAATGCAGAATGCAGAATTTGGTAATATGCATCCTCACAACAGCAGTATGTTATAAAGCTACAACCAACTTATAGCAAACATCACATTCATGAATTGCCAATTCAAAACAAAACACTACATCAAATATAATACCACAACCAACATAAAGAAAATTCGCAATCAAAACAACTAGCGGTTATACGCAAAAGGCGTTACCTCATTAATAACTTGATACCATGAAACAAACACAAAGAAAAGCAGCTCAGTACAACGCACTAGAACATTAGAGTTAAATCCGAAAAAAAAAGACCAAAGCTGCTGCATGTTCCCATGATAATGCTGCATAGATACATTCCAGTAGATACAAGCAGGCGACAATCCCCAATAGTATTGAAATTAAAACAAAAATGATGTGTCCAAGATCGATATTGCAACAAGATATCCATAAATCCACAGTGGCATTCATTACCCTATAACGAGTTACTCAACTCAAGGGTGTGAACATACTAGTAAGCCATTTTAACTTGAAACAATGACATGTTTCAACAAAGTTTCTACACTTAGACATATGTGCAGCAGCAATGACATTACTTAAATAACATCAGTTAAAATTACAAACTCACAACAACATCAAAAATGTGAACAGGAAATAAAACACGGTGAAATCGATACAATATTCAACACAAAACTCAAACAAAATGCAGTGAACAAAGACAATATATTAAAATGAAATTAGAACAAATCTGTTACCCTGAGTTAAGCACAATACCGTTGCCATTTGTTTGAAGATCAAAACAAAATTAACGGCTAATGAAGTTGAAGCGTTACCACCTTTAAAATCCACAAATGATAGTAATTGCTGCTACTGAGCTAAGGTGCTTTTGAGGCTGCTACGACGTTCTCGCGAGGTGTGCCTTCTTTTAAATCGAAACTCGGTATACTGAGTTGATAAGCACTGCTACGCCTGGTTCCCGACGATTCACTATGGTGAAGATATTGTGAACAACCATTGGGTTTGAATGTTGCTCCAAACTTACAACCGTGTTGTTGTGCTATTAAGCTGCTACGGTATCAAAGGGGTCTTTTTTGAATCACAGCCGAGACAAAACGAATTTGAAGCTCAAATGCCACTTCACAGAAATCTGATGTGATCCTCTGATGCATTCATACCGTCACATCTGTGTGTTCAAAAATGTTATCAAACTCGTCACGTGTTTACAATTTGGTGGTTGGACGATTTGGGTTCCGTGTGAAATCGTAGGAGGATCACGAATCCAGTTTGGTTTATGTGTTGGTGGGCGGTCGACGGGGTTTGGCGGCGGCTTTGAAGAAGGAGGAGGTAAGGTCGTGTTTATGGTGAGAATGATTATCGGAAAAGGTTGATGATGAAGGGTTTAGGAGATGGAGACGGAGAAGAAGGTGGTGGAGAGGCGGATTGAGAGAGAGGGAAGAGTGAAGGCTGCGGCTAGGGTTTTGCAAATGGGGTTCTCATTGATGATGATGAACAGTAAACACTCCCCTTTTTATACCAAATTCTCAAATCCAATAACCCTAATCCCTTCAACCGTGTTTCTTCAATTTCTGTTTTATCTTCTTTTTTATTATTTTCTTTTAATTTATTTTTCTGAGATAATAAATTAAATTAAAAACCTATTTTCCTATTTAATTTAATTCTAACCATTAATTACAAATTTAAATCTAAGCTAATTAATTAAACTCTAATAAAATTTTTAAAATAAATCCTAATTAAATTCTAACTCTATTTTTTTATCTATATTTTTTAAAATTAAAATTTCTAAATTATAATTAAGTTCTAAATTAAATTTATATAATTAAAAAAATTAAATTTAAATCCTAATTTCTAATTCAAAACTAATTAAAAAAATAAATTAAAAAAAACATTATATTAACCTATCACGAAAAAAATGAAATTATATAAAAAAAAAGTATATAAAAAAACAAATGCCACGTGTCATACCCTTATTGGGCTAAAATAGCGAAAATGTCTGCTTTTGCTGAAAAATACGCTACGCTGTATAAGCGAGGTAAATTAAAAACAAAGTCGGGCAAATGATAAATTTTGAAAAAAGGTAGGACAAATTTGGGGTATGACAGATGCCCCTATCTAATTGCCTTGAACCTGAGAGAATGAACAGCTGCATGGCGTTCATTTTCAGGGTGGAAGTCAATTAGATACAAAAAAGACCCCGAAATTTGTCCGACAAGCAAGTAAAAATGCAAAGAAATAGGATATACCTGAACGGGATAACCGGATGCAACAATAGATGAACGAGATAACCTGATATTCCCTGGGTGGTCGAAGCAGTCCCTTATCCAATAAGGTTCTTCGTGGTACCAGAGCGGTACAAACGATCCTCCTTGGGTGGTCGAAGCGGCCCCTCATTCGTTAAGGTCCTTCGATGGTACCAAAGCAGTATCTCGAACAAAACTTGAGATTCTTCGGGTGGTCGAAGCAGTACCTTATCCATTAAGGCTCTTCGATGATACCAAAGCAGTATCTCAAGCAAAACTTGAGATTCTTCGGGTGGTCGAAGCAGTACCTTATCCATTAAGGCTCTTCGATGATACCAAAGCAGTATCTCGAGCAAAACTTGAGATTCTTCGGGTGGTCGAAGCAGTACCTTATCCATTAAGGCTCTTCGATGATACCAAAGCAGTATCTCGAGTGATAATTTTGCTGAGGAATAGTTGAGCTAAAATTCCTATTTAAAGGAACAGCGTTGTCCAATCTCTGCAGGGGGAAAGCCTTCAAGAAACTTTTTAAGGTAACCTTTGCTTGGGGAGCCACCAGAGCAACGACTGCTGGGAATCGTCATTATCAACTGCATGGTTGAAGAATGACTTGCTGGGGATGGAATTCTTTGAACACGTGCGGGGTATCAACTCTGTTTAGAGAAATATTGCCGACTTTGATAGAGGATCGGTCAGGATACTCGTGAACTGATCCTGGATCCTATTATGCTATGTCGCTGGGGATAAAATGCAATGCTTGATGATGCACAAATATGCAAATGATGCAACTGCTAGGGAAATAAGATGTATATGGGAATGAAAATGTAATGCTTGATATGGAATGCACATGAGAATGCAACCGGGTAACCAAATTGGTAAGGCTTTATTTCTGGTTTTCCACAAGGGATTATTTTTGGTATTAGGTGAAACAAGGTGAAAAGATTTACGAGGTATACTGGCACATCAACTCGGAGGTTGAGAAGAACAAATATACTATCGACTCGGGGTCGAGGATAAATCAGAACAACAAGTCAGCTGGAGGATTGAAGAAGAATAGCAAATATCGACTCGGGGGTCGAGAGAAAATAAAGGCAATATCGACTCGGGGGTCGAGGAAAATAAAGGTAAATATCGACTCGAGGGTCGAGAGGGAAAGATAACAAAGATATCAACTCGGGGGTCGAGAAAATAAAGACATATCAACTCGGGGGTTGAAGAAAGGTAAATATCAACGCGGGGGTTGAAGAAAGGTAAATATCGACTCGAGGGTCGAAGGTAAAGGAAAATATCGACTCGGGGGTCGAGAAAAACAAAATATCAACGCGGGGGCTGAGAACATAAAGAACAACATCGACTCGGGGGTCGGAAAAAACAAAATATCAACACGGGGGTCGAAGGAGGAAAAGGAAAATATCGACTCGGGGGTCGAAAGAGGAAATGATCGTGCTATGTATGCGTATGATACATGTCAATTATATGATGCATATGCGAATGCAAGCAGAAGATTGGTTTATGAAGGTGCCAACAAGGGTGGACTTTGGTAGTTGCCAATAAAGGATTGGATTTTAAGAGATGCCAAGCGAGGTTGGACTTTTGGGTGGTGCCAAGTAGGGTTGGACTTTAAGAGATGCCAAGCGAGGTTGGACTTTTGGGTGGTGCCAAGCAGGGTTGGACTTTTAGTGGTTGCCAATACGAATTGGACTTTAGGGGATGCCAAGCGGGGTTGGACTTTTAATGGTTATGACGCCAGCAAGGTGGACTTTTATTTGGTTGCCAATAAAAATGGACTTTTTGAGTTTTATGGGATGCCAACAGAAGTGGACTTTATTTGGTGAAAGTATTTGACTTCCCGACAATCAGTATCTGATGATGCTATGGTCAGAAGACAGATATGGATGCTTATGGATGCCCCAAGTTAGATCCTTTGCAGAAGTTGTGCACTCGTTATTGTAAGAACCTAGCTTCTAGCTGATATGCCTTGATGGCGTGTGAATGTTGAGCGCAGCGACATAACCAAAGCATGTTGAATATGGGAGCGTAGCAATTTAACCAATGCATGTTGGTCGTGCTTTTGCTCTGCCCCAAGGCTTTTGACGCTTGTTGACGTCAACAATTGCATGTTTAGCTTGACCAACTTGAAAAGTAAGGAGGGAAAATGCCCCTGTTCAACTAGTCTGCCTCAGTCTGTAGGGTGTTCGAAGGATTTTTTCTGGCATGTGATCTCGCCATGACATAGTCTGAGATGATTTGCCCCAGTGTCTAGATTTTGCAGTAATATGCCCCTGTTTGAAACTCGGAAGAACGTGCCCCTGTCTGAACCTTGTAGTGGTTTGCCCCGGTTTAAACCTCAGAAGGACTTGCCCCAGATTCGCAAGGTTATGAGAAAGTCTTGATTCGGGTCAAAACCAATGAGTGATCAAGTTCTTCTTTGATTGCACTTTGTTGGTAGTTCTTTTATGTCAAGTGCTAATTTGCAGTTTAAAATTGTTCATTTTAAAAAAAATGGTAATTTTAATGCGACATTCATGCAAGTTTTGAAAGGATCATTTATTAGAGTGATGTGACAGTGTGTGACGAGCGGACTATTAGTCCAAACGCAGTGTTAATTTATCTGGTGCGAAAGATATAGCAAGAATAATGACACCAATGCTGGTGATTAGCAATCATGTGAGGAGTCAGGTTACGCAACCTTGCTGTAATTATGCTTTCAGAATAAAACCCCGCCTCAATTAGGTCTTTTAAGGGTTGTATCGTGGCCTGGTTCATGGTTATGAAAACAAAGGATATTAGGCTCAAAGTATGATTTGGTACCCACCCCTTCTTCGTGATAATCTCCATACCTATGTTCAGTTAATTTTGCACCTGCTTGACGGTGTAAACTTGATGGTTCAAAGTTTGCTTGAAATGGCAGCCACCTTATTTTGATGGATGTCAGTAACCCCTTGATTTGGGTGGCCACTGAATCTTATTTTGTTTTTGTCGAGGGTTTGAGGACCTCTTTTGATTTTTCTTTTGATCCCTAACTTTTGCATGGATTGACTTTGTTTGTCAGATCCATCGGGATCACCTTGATTTTTGCCTAAGTCTCCTTTTGAGGTGTTCGACTTAGCAGGCTTTTGAATTTTTTTTGAAGGATTGTGACTGCCATGTCATTGGTCATTGATGAACAACCGTCATGTCTTTTGGATTTTGCTTTGTTGATTCGAGTGCGGAGTCAGGTTAACTGAACACTACCCATGCCCCAGGTTAAGCGTAAGGGTTTAGCAATCCGAAGGAAACTCCTACCTCTAGGCTCGAAGTGGTTGACTAGGGACTAACTCCTTATCTCTCCGGTGTTTGGGGATTTGAAATAATGCCTGTACATCATCGGCGAGATTTTATCCAAAAGCATACTATCAGCAATTATGGGTATTTCGTTTTCGTCATCCTCCCACAAATCTTTGCTAAACAGCAGTGCGATAAAGGAAGTGGAGTGAAAAAAATTTGTGATTTTTTTGCAATAAGTGAGAAAATGTGAGTGAATACGAATGGATTTGATCAAAAACATGCATAATTATCACATTAACAATACCATTAATAAGAAGCAATATCTAAAAGCAAGTAGCATTATAACAGAAAAGAAACTACAAATGCGTAAAAACAATATGGAAATTGCCAGTATTAAGGAACTGAGCTTTTCTCTCTTGCATCACAGCTGAGCTACCCTTCTTGCTCATCGAGACCGGTATGATAACCTTCTTCATATCTACTCTCTACAGCTTCCTCCATGCCATGAACTGATGAACTCACTTGACCAGATGAAGGGTTGATGTTGATATGAAGTCCTTGAGGTGTGAACGAGATCAGCTTGGACTTAATCAGATCTTGAACCTTATTCTTGAACTGTTTGCAATCTTCGGCCGAATGCCCCATTGCGCCAGCATGGTAGCCACATCGTGCATTGGTGTCAAAGCCTGGTGGATATGGTGGGATCACAGGGTCCAAACCCTTTGGCACTATCAGTCCACTACTAATCAAACGTGGTAGCACGTGATTGTATGGCATTGGTAATGGATCAAAGTGTCTCTTTGGTCTTTGATTATAGTAACGTCGTTGTTGCGGACGTCTATTGTCAGGAGGATATTGACCATGTGAAGAGATTGGAGTCACACAGGTAGACCCATAGGATTGCTGGCTTTGAACAGTTGAGATGATTGGGTACTGAAGATAAGGCACCGAGGATGGAGCATGGGGAGCGTCCCAAATCGTGTTGATCTCATCCTTTTCTTCCTTTTTGGAGCTGACAGCTGATTCACTTTCACTGGCTAGGATGCTCGAGGAGTCGTGAAACTTTCCCTTCTTGAGATGACTCTCGATACGTTCTCCTACTGAAACCAAGTCAGAGAAGTTTGATGTCCCATTGCCCATCATCTTTTCCATATAGGGTTCTTGCAAAGACTCTATGAACATGTCAACCAATTCCCTGTCCAAGAGCGGTGGTTGGACGCGAGCAGCTACCTCTCTCCATCTCTGAGCATACCCTCTGAAAGACTCGTTTTCCTCTTGAGATAAGCTTTGCAACTGCATGCGGTTGAGAGCCACATCAAGATTGTATTGGTATTGTTTCAGAAAGGCGTTGGCTAAGTCCGACCACGACTGGATATGGCTACTTTCTAGCTGCATGTACCAACTTAAAGATGCCCCACTCAAACTGTCTTGGAAACAGTGAATCATAAGTTTGTCATTGCGAGCATAGAACGTCATCTTTCTGCAAAACGTTACCAAATGTTGCTTCGGACAGCTATCTCCTTTGTACTTTTCAAAATTTGGCATCTTGAACCTTGGAGGTATCACAAGTCCGGGTACCAAACACATATTCAAAGCATTCAGATCAGCAGTATCGCGCTCCATCATGGATTCAACTTTCTCCTCCAACACACGACATTTTTCAGCAAACTCAACATCCTGAGGTCGTTCAACATTCCCCACCAAGCTTGCCACTTGGGAATTCGGTGTAGTGAATGCGAAGCTATGGTATTCAACAGCATCATGAGACGAGGTATGTTCATCCTGAATAATGTGACGCTCTTGTATAACCTGGTCTTCAACAGGAATCCGCACAGGCTGAGGTATGAAGTTCTTAGTGACTATAGGTTTTTGAGGTTTATTCTCTCTCCTTGTCAAAGCTAGCATAGCTTCCACAAGCTGGTCCAACTGGTTCTTCATCAAGTCGACATCTGCTCTTGATGCAAACTGGTTCTGCTCTTCTGAACTCATGATTCTTCCAAAAGCTGCTTCAAGTCCGATACGGGTGTCAGGAAATCAACTGCGGGTTATGGACAAAGGATGGATAAGTTTTCTGGCTGAGAGAATGATATGCAATGCAGATGAGATGCACATGAAATGATATGCAAATGCAATGCTGGCACAAATAGGATCCAGGATAACATAAGCAAGTCAAAGCGCCCTAACCGGTAGACTATACAAGGCAAGTTCTAGATTCTGTACCCATAGACCCACTCACGGGATATCTTCTATGTTGATGGATAAGGTTCCCAAGACCATGGACACCGACCGCATCAACATTACGCAACAGGCTAGCTATATTATAACGAAAGTACGATAGGGTCTCTCCTGAGCGGAGTCCTCATGCTAGGCACACAAAGAACGGGTCCTCGGAGACTAACATTACACGACTACCAACATAGAAACTGGTTCTAAGAGTGGTTCCCAGAGTCATGGACCCTTCATGAATCAAATCGTGTAACAGGCTAGCTGCGTTACGATAGGATCTACGAAAAGGTCTATTCTGGAGGAGCTTTCATGCTAGGCACACAAGGAGCGAGTCCTTGGGGACTAACACTAATTACTACCAATTCTAAACTATGTTTTCTCTCTTCTTTTTCCAAAGCTCGGGTGTAGAGCTTTACTTGCAATGTTATCCCAGAATCCAACAAGCAGATACAATAAACAACATACAATAGAAAGAGAAAGCAATACATAAACAACAGGAGAAAATACACATAAAGAAAACAGTTAAGCAAAAGGTTAGTACTCTCAAATCGAGTCAAGTTAGGCTTGACTCTCTCTTGCATAGGGCAATGCGAGTCCCCAGCAGAGTCGCCATCTGTCGTACCTCGAAAAATACGATCCTCGCGATGGCCGCGAAAAATACCGTTCGAAACAGAGTCGCCACTGAACTTTATTCATTCCAAGGATGGAATAGGAAAATATCGATAAAACCTTTAAGGAGATAAGAACATGGTCATCGCAACCAATGTTCTAGGTTCGGGAGTCGGTTACGCAGAGGGAAGGTATTAGCACCCTCTACGTCCGTTGTACTCAACGGGAACCTCTTGATCGATTCGAGAGTAAAGTTAACTATGCTTATTTGTTTTCTTCTAAGGTTTATCCTATGGGGGGAATGGATGGTTATAGGATAGGGTGCTCGCCAAGGATTGGGGCCCTTGTGCCTACGTATCTTCACTTATAAGAAGTGGAAATCAGAGCATTCGTAGTTCGTGGGACTACGGGAAAAGAGGGGATTGTGCTCGCCAAGATCATCGCAATCTTGTGCCTACGTATCTTACATTCAAGAGGGAATGAAGAATCAGAGCAGCCGTAGTTCGGCTAACTACGGTAAAAGGGTTGGTAAACGAACGAGTGTTTAGGTTGCATCCTAACTGCTAAATGTTGGCTTGTCTGCTCGCTAGGGGAGGCTGAAGCACGAGTTCATATGCGCAGAAGAAGGGATTAAACAATGTTCTTTGGTAAAATGTATGGGAACCTAAAGGTAGGAAAGAAAGAAAATTGGAAAAGTGCTCGCTAGGATCATCGCAATCCTATGCCTACGTATTCTCAACGGGTGTGAGAAATCAGAGCAGCCGTAGTTCGGCCAACTACGGTAAAAGGGTTGGTAAATGAACGAGTGTTTAGGTTGCATCCTAACTGCTAAACGTTGGCTTGTCTGCTCGCTAAGGGAGGCTGAAGCACGAGTTTGTTATGCGCGGAAGAAAGGACTAAACAATGTTCTTGACAAAAGGTGTTTTGGTTGGAAATCGCACGAGGGCGAGGAATTTGTGTTTATCGTATTGGATGTTTTGGTTAGAGGATATATTTGAATAGGTTTAAGGTTCCGATGGCGCGGGGGCAAGAAATAGGAGTTTGGTTAGGTAATTTGATGGAGAATGACGATGATTCGATAAACGAGATGTCAGCCTCGCAATCAATTAATCGGGTGTTATTGGAATGCTAGATTCCAACAACACCTTTTTCATTCGAATAATTATGAAATATGTGTTTGAGAAAGTTTCAATCGCACGGGGACGAGAGAAGAGAGTAGGGTTGGATATTTTAAGGGAGAATGACGACCGCTCGATAAACGGGACGTCAGTCTCGCAATCAATTAATCGGGATATCATTGGAATGCTAGATCCCAATGGTACCTTTTTCATTCAAATCATTATGAAAACTGTATTTGAATGGACAATGGCGGTATTTGTCCAAATAGTTAGGGCGCGTGTTTTATGGACGAAAGGTCGAGCAACCCACAACCTAAAGCGTACGCCCCAAGAGTGGTTACTCAAGAATTCAAGGAGTGCGAGACTCCAAGAACTCAATTCTTTCGTAGTTTAATTAAGAAAATAGTTTTAAATTTGACGTAAGGTTTAGAAGCGTACTAGGGTTTAGACTCGATCGCACGAGGGTGAGAGACGAGGTTAGATGGGTTAAATGTTAGGAGGAATGACGATTACTCGATAAACGAGACGTCGGCCTCGTAATCAAATCAATCGGGACACCATTGGAATGTTTGATCCCAACGATACCTTTTTCATTCGAAATATGTTTGATGGATAGTTCAGACGCGAAAGAGTTTGAATTGGAAGAGATTTTGATTCAATCACACGAGGGTTAGAAATGAGGTTACGCGGGTTGAAAATTTAGGAGGAATGACGACTACTCGATAAACGAGACGTCGGCCTCGTAATCAATTAGTCGGGATATCGTTGGAATGCTAGACCCCAACGACCTCTTTTTCATTCCATTAATTACGAAAGTGTTTGCTGGACAGTGAATACTTGTTCAAATAATTATGGAGATATTTTAGACACGAAAGTTCGAATAATATACTGTTCGAGGTGTACACCTTGATCGTAATTATTCTCGAATTCAAGGAATGCGCGACTCCAAGAGCTCGATACTTTCATAACTTAATTATGAAAATAATTTGAAAATATTAGCGTGTAGATTAAACTAGGGTGAGCGTATTGCTCGAACTAGGGTTTGTAAATCTTGAAGGGTTTAAATGAGGTTAGGTATTTTTAAGGATGAAAGACGAAGCGACCACAACTCAAGGCGTGCACCTCGAGAGCGGTCGCTTAAGGATCCAAGGAGTGCTTAGACTCCAAGAGTTCACTACTTTCATATAAATTTGAAAAGGAATTTTTATTTGTTTTATACTAATAATAAAATATTTTGGACCTAATGAAAGAAAAAGAAATAAATTTGATAAAAATCTAAATAAAATTTAAATAAAATCAAGTTGCAAAACAAATATTAAATATAAAAATCTAATAATATTAATAATAATATTACTAATGTTACCAGTAATTAGTTTTTTTAAAATAAACCCTTATCACATTCATTAAGTCCTAATCAAAGGATCAGTCTATCATTAAATGGAAAAGCAAAAAATTAACCTTCTTCTAATCTATCCTCTCCAAATCCGTACGCTCACGTCTCTCTCTCTCTCCCTCGAAACTCAACCGAGCTCACCGTTGATACCAATCCCTTCCGTTTTCCTCTCATTTCCAAACGAAACCTCTACTCTGACCATAACCCTAAATCTGTCATACCCCAAATTTGTCCTACTTCGATAATTAATGAATGTTTTACTACTTCATGACTTCTGGCTACGACTCTCCAAGACTTCTCTTTAAATAAATTGCTTGTATGCACATCTAACTCAAGTTATCCAAAGGTACTTCACACAGTCGATTTAACCTCAGGCTTTGTTCGATTTGATTGCAAACATCGAGCTATATTTGGATTCTAAATCAGTTTGTGACAAACTTAGATTTACCTTGCCAATTTCAAAACATAATTAAGTTAGAAAATCAGTTTGTGACAAACTTAGATTTAGCTAGCAAAATTCAAGTCATCAGTTTGTGACAAACTTAGATTTAACTTGCAAATTTCGGGCCATAATTAAACTGGAATTTGGATGCAAACAGTCTAGAAGATATTTCGATTCAATTCAAAGGCTTATGGTATAATGCGTTGGAGGAATGAATCGCCCATATTATACAGATCAATTAGCTTGCTTTAAGGCCAATCTCGTTGGTATAGAAAAGATTAAAAGAATGTTTGTCTAAAAGGGCCAAGACATAATCAGGACGTGATCGTGATCGAAACATGTGCTGAATTTGAGTCATGCATAATTAAAGTTAAGATCGTTTTTCAAGTCACAAGAAAGATTACGATGTTCATATACTGTGAAACACTTGGGTTTGATGCAAAACTGGTCCCGTACGTATAGACATACTTCTTTTCGAAATACAATTAACAAGCTATAAGGATCAAATTAGTAAGTCGCCAATGGAGTTGTTTCTGTAAAGCATTAAATCTGTACTATTTAAAAAGAGAAGCTTCAGAAAGTATATTGAAATAAGAATGTAATTAAATGTTTGATGCCACTCTGACTTTTGGAGAAAAGGAATTTGAGATAAAGCAAGAAAGTAGAAACAAACAGAAATGGCAGCAGCTGAAGACTGTACTTCCAATGGATCCTCAAGATGGTCCCTCAAAGGAATGATCGCTCTCGTCACCGGTGGATCTCATGGAATTGGACATGCCATAGTTGAGGATTTATGTGGGTTTGGTGCCACCGTCCACACTTGTTCTAGAAATCAAGGAGAGCTCGATAACTGTTTGAGTCAATGGCGAAGTAAAGGCTTTTTAGTTTCTGGATCTGTGTGTGATGTGTCATCTCGAGACCAAAGGGAGAAGCTTATTCAAGAGGTCACCTCAATCTTCAATGGAAAACTTCACATTTATGTGAACAATGTTGGGGCAAACTTTAGGAAACCAACCATTGAGTACACTGCTGAAGTATATTCAGAAATTATGGCGATTAATTTAGATTCTGCATATCATCTGTGCCAACTTGCACATCCTTTTCTAAAGGCATCTGCTGCAATCAATCAGCTTACAAAAAATTTGGCTTGTGAATGGGCAAAAGACGGCATAAGGAGCAATTGTGTTGTTCCTGCTACCACCAATACACCACTTGTAGAACATCTGCTTCGTGACAAGCAATATGTAGATGAAATGTTGTCTCGAACTCCTCTTGGACGCATCGCAGAAGCTCAAGAAGTTTCATCCTTGGTAGCGTTCCTTTGTCTTCCGGCTACATCTTACATAACAGGGCAGGTTATTTGTGTTGATGGAGGACTAACTGTGAATGGATTTCAGCCCAGTATGAGAATAACATGATATTCAGGTGCTTCATGGCTCTATCTTAATTATCCTTGGAACAAAGAATTCTTATTCTTTCATTTCACAATTTTAATTCAGTTTCAACTTTGGTGGTTTTGTTGATTCTGTAAAATGGTTGTTGTGAATTACGATCATGTTTCTTGCAAGTCATGGAGATCATAAGTCCAAGCTATTGCATCCATTGGAAATGATCCACATCAAGCTGTAGCCGATAATAGTAAACCTGCACAAACAATAACAGCAGGATCAATATAACAAAATTGCAACCAATATCACTTGATGTATAACACGACACAAACTTGAAACCTGCACCACAAAAATTCATTGTTGAGCTTCCTAAGCCGGTCTCTCAAAACCGCAATTACGTACTGCTGTTAAGCTTGTAAATCATCTGGTGAATCAGCACGCGACCCGTGAAGCTCATCTGCAAAACCATAAATAAAACTTAAGTAAAAGGAGCAGTTGATGTCGATCTTTACGGGAAGCGTTTTGTTGATTCAAAAGAGTTTCATTTCTCATAAATCGAGCTATAACAACAACATGAAAAAGTCCCCTTACAAATCATAATCGATCTCATGGTTATAACGTTCACAAATTCAATTCCAACACAGCACATGCAAAACGTCAAAAAGAAGGGGCTTAAATAATAAATAACCATTCAACAATGTGATTACTAGGTGTTAGCATAAAGGGGTGTCCTCACAACAAGTTCGACATGGTGGCAAGGTTCTATTTCCGGAAAGTATGGAGGTCGTTTTTTCGCACGAGGAACATACCTGTCCTCACTCATGTTGGTCATGGAGAATCAAACTTGATGGTTTCTCCTTGTCGTTGCTGCTGGAATTTGCTGTTGCGCTTCGTACCACCGATGGAGCACTACCGTTGGTGGATTGTGTTGAAGGAGTTTGTATTCAAATGGAAACTGTGTTACAACAGGCTCATGGATAAGGGGTCAGGTCTGTTCTTGAGCTTCAAGGTGATGAAAAGGAAGCATATCAAGCCTTTCAAGAGTTGTTGAAAAGGCACGTGCTATTATGGTGATGTCCAGGTGTATCCGGAGAAGGAACTGTTTTTTTTCCTGCTGACCTGCACGACTAAGTCTCACATTACAAACAACTTTCGGTATTTTCATCCTTCAAGCCTCCGTGCCAAATACATACGAAATAAAGAGAGGCAATGGATTAGTTTAAACTCAATAAGTCGCATACCAAGTCACAGTACAACAAGCTTACCAACCTTTTTCTTATGAACTATGCAAGTCATTTCTCCAAACGGTATTGCGTTATGTCTATCCTATGGCCAAATACCCTGCATCACTTTAACATGAAACAAAAGGTAGCACAGGTCAGAATTTTCGGTTATGACGGCAGCAAAACAAGTCACAATCAGTTTATAATGCAAAAAACAATGAGACAACCATCACAATCAGGCCCTGTTATACTGCTAAGGACATTAAGGGAGCAGGAAACGGGACTGTCTTTGCCGGTAACGCGTCTAGTGTTCGGTAAATCATCATAAGCATGTGTTCACAACAAGGACCCCCTACTGTTACATCAGACCGTACGAGGGATTTTCTGCATACCTGTTAAATATTTTTATGGGCACAAATCATTACCTTCTAAGTGCATGAAACATCCAAAAGGCCACAAGAGAATTCTGCCGTTTCTAGAGATGCTAATTCACAGTCGGCGGGACGCTTTGTTGTGCAATAGCATGAAGACCATCTCACAGTAATTCTCCAGACTCCCTCATCAAACACCTGAAACAATAAAAAGCTGATTAAAAATTACAAGGAAGTCCCAGTCAGTTTGACGTGAGCATCATTATTGATACGGACAACAATTAATTTAACTACCGTTGCAAAAGCAGCAACAACATTATCTCTCCGTATCCACGCCAATACATTTCAGACAGTAAAGGCTGGTCGCGTCTAGGATGATCCCTACGCAAACTTTACAATTGCACAGTTTATTATGACAATGCACAAATCTTTCTATCATACCAAATTAGCCATGAGCACCATATCTGCAAAAAAGTGTCAACACAGGATTATGAAACCTTAAGCGCAACACCAAGTTTCATAATAAAAAGAACCAAGTCCCTACAATGAAGTGCCGAGTTCTAAAGCTAAATCTCAAGCTTCTTCATTCACCCGTGAGCAGAGTGCGCGTATGTGGTTGTAACTCCCAAGATGTCGTTCCCGCACCAAATGCATACATGAAAAGATAAGAGTTGGATCAGTATAAACGAATGAAAGGAAAACCGCAAGAAGAAATATGCACTGTTATCCAAGCAAAAGAAGTTCAATAGGAACCTTACGATGATCACACCAAGGTTGAGTTGGTTGAACCACCCAGTTCTGCTTCTGTTGGAGAACGAATTACATTCCCAGGGCTTGTCAAGTATATACCACTTGATGAAATGCAGAACCGAAAAGTCTGTGTTCTTTGCAACTTAAAACCAGCAAGCATGAGGGGCATTAAATCCCAAGCAATGGTTCTTGCTGCTAACAAGGATGATCCTACAAGCTCACTCTTGTTTGTTGGTGATGATGAGGAGAGGTATCGAGGATGTGAGTCGTTAGTCTTGTCATGCTCCAGCTGCTCTACTACATTTGACTGCCCACCCGTGTTTAAAACAATGTGTATGTCAGGAAATGAAAAGCCAGACAGCTTAGGCGCGGATGAATCTGACTATAATTTCTGGCACAAGCTGGGTTGTCCGAAATGCTTTGAAAATGGTGTTGGTAAAATATCTCCTGCAATGATAGCCAATCAGGTCAAGCGGCAAGCAGAGAAGTTTGTTTTAATGTATTATAGAGGTTTACTAATGTGTGATGATGAAACATGTAAACATACAACACGAAGTGTCAGCTTTCGTTTGGTTGGTGATTCTGAGCGAAGAACCGTCTGTCCAAATTATCCTCGCTGCAACGGGCATCTCAATAGAAAGTACACTGGAGCCGACTTGTACAAGCAGCTCTCATATTTTTGTCACGTGTTTGATACCTTTAGCTCTATAGAAAAGATGAAGGGTTCCCAAGGGTAAGTTTGGATGCATTGGTTGGGGTATTTACCCGTCTTGGCCGAGATGTAGAGAAATTTGGTATAGCTGACAGCTATCCATTGGCTGAAAGAGCTGCTTCTGTTACTGAAGAAGCAAAGCCACTACTTACGAAGATGAAAGTCATGGCTGAAGATCTTCAACCTTTGCTGGTTGATGTCCGCGATAGTGGTCTGTTGAAGGAAGTTGAGAATTTAACTCAAAGCCTTACACAAGCTTCTGATGATTTGAGAAGGGCACATTCATCAATTATGACCCTTGAGAACACTGAACTGATCCAAAAGTCCATATACACTCTCATATTCACCCTGAAAAACATTGAGAATGTTAGCTCTGATATTTTGGGCTTCACCGGTGATGAAGCTACAAGAAAGAATTTGAAGCTACTAATTAAGTCTCTCAGCAGGTTATTATGAAGTCAAATTCCAATCATAGTTGGGCATAATACAAATAGTTTATTTCCAATGTTTTTCATCAATCACAGCATTGAAGGGGAAAACAGTTACCTCATAGTTGATTCTAAGCTCTGGTATTTCCAATGGTTCTTGCACTGTGTCATGATAAAAATTTAAACAACTCCACTTGCTCAAAAAAAACACAACTCAGAGCCGAATTCAATATTTGCGATGCTTCGACTACCACTTCATCCACGAGATTGTCTCCATCATCCTCAAGCTACACCAACATATTGTCACTAGCTCGTCCAAACCCGGTCACAAGGAGCCTATCAGTTCTAAAGCCAAAGCGTGAAGTAGCGAACGTATTGTACTCTGCAAGAAACAACAATCAACATTAAGACTTTTGGGAGATATTTTGATTATAGCAGCAAAGGATGAGAAGTTGCACATCAATAATATTTTACACGGTAAAAAAGGGATCCCAAGAATTTACACAGTAAAAAAAATAGGGTAAAAAGCAATTTTTTCTAATTCACTACAGACAAACACAAAAGTCACTATCAAGTCTCAGAAAAGCAGAAATCATGGTATTACCTCCTAACAGAATCGTACTACCCCAAATGCTCCTCATTGTCCTACCTCACACGGATCAAGCCCTCCCTTCATAAAAAATTCAAATTCTCACACGTATCAAAAACCCTAAAAAACCTCCTATAAGTATGGTCCTATTCATTGGCAAAGACAGACAAGAAAAACCTAAAGAAACTCTGTCAAAATAGACCCCCAACCCCCATTAATCACTAGAGCTCAAAGATTTCAAGAGTTACTCAGGTTCAACATTAGAACCTGAGCTTACTCTGAGCTAGACCAAAACACGCAAGTTTCGAAAGGAAGAGAAAAGGAACAAGGGACTCGAAGCAAAGAAAGGAAATCACTCACCGTATCGCCGATACACCCAAATCGGTAAAATCTCCATCGCCTTTAACTTGTTTTCTTCGCTTTTGATATCCTTATACCGTCTCCATGAGTCATCTATAATGCTTGGTGATTGCTCGCTTGCTGTGATTTTCGCGTGAGATTGAGGGGTAGAGTTAGGGTTCGTGGTTTGATTTAGGAATAGGGTTAAGAAAAGGGATTAGGTTTGCGTTTTAGAAGAAGATTTAGGGTTATGGTCAGAGTAGAGGTTTCGTTTGGAAATGAGAGGAAAACGGAAGGGATTGGTATCAACGGAAGGGATTGGCATCAAGAAACGTCGTTTCTCATTCAAGAAAGTGTTGAAAGGTATCGTTGTGATCACAACAAATTGATGCGGTGAGCATGGAGAAGATGCCGTCAACAAAGTTTGAAATTGAGAAGTTCACCGGAGTTAATGATTTTGGTTTATGGTGCTTGAAGATGCGAGCCCTTCTTGTTCAACAGGGTTTTCTATAAGAGTTAAAGGGAGGAGATGCCATGGATGTTGCATTGACGGAAAAGGGTAAGACAACGATGATCGAAAAAACCCACAGTGCAGTTGCTCTGAGTCTTTTGATAAGATTCTCAGGCAGATTTTGAAGGAGATGACGACAACTGGTGTTTGGTTGAAACTCGAAGAACTGTATATGACAAAGTCCTTGGTGAATTGTTTGTACTTGAAGCAAGCTTTGTATTCATTCAAGATGAATGAAGATAAAGCATTGACGGAGCAGCTAGATACGTTCAACAAGCTGATTCTTGATCTTGAAAATATTGATGTTACCATCAATGACGAAAATCAAGCGTGGTTATTGTTGATTTCTTTACCTAAGTCGCATGCTCACTTCAAAGAAATCCTCTTGTATGGAAGAGAGTCCCTAACCTTTGAAGAAGTTCAAGCAATCTTTTATTAGAAGGATTCGAAGGAAAGAAAGGAGCAGAACCCATCATCATCAGTTGGCGAAGGGTTGTTCGTGAAGGGGAAATCCTTGTAGAGAGATGATAGGTTTAAGAAGAAGAAAGGTAAAACTCAGTAGAATTCTTATGGTGGTGATAATTTTGGTATTAAGTGTTATAGTTGTAAGATGGAGGGTCACACAAGAAAGGTTTGTCTTGAGCGCCTGAATAATTATGGAGGTAAGGACAATGACAATGCAACTATTGTACAAGATGATTATGAATCATCTGATGTCCTTGTGGTGTCGAGCAGCAACTCTTGCAAAGAGTGGATTATGGATTCAGGATGTACTTGGAATATGACTCAAAACAAGAATGTGTTTGAAGAATTATGTGATTAAGATGGTAGATCAGTGCTGTTGGGAAACAATAAAGCTTGGAAGATTTTAGGTATTGGATATGTGAGATTCAAGGTCCATGATGAGCCAATAAGGATATTGACTGGTGTTAGGTATGTACCTAACCTTAAGAGGAATTTGATTTCTCTTGGTGAATTCGACAAGAAAGGATATGTCTTCAAAGGAGAGCAAGGTATATTAAATGTCATGAAGGGGTCAAAGGAAGTCTTAAGAGGCATGAAGAAATAAGGCTTGTATATCCTTGAGGCTGAGGTTGTAAGTTGTTCAGCAGATTTTGCATCCACGAAACCTGTGTTGAAGACAGCGAAAGAGGCCTGGTCGAACTGGGGAAACAGAACCTGCTAGGTGGTGACAAAGTCGAGAAGTTGAAGTTTTATGAACCTTGTGTATTTCGAAAATCCTATAGGATGAAGTTTAATGAAGGTAAACAAAAAACAAGTGGATCCCTTAATTACATTCATGCTGATCTTTAGGGGTCTGCAAGGAATCCTTCACACTCAGGTCCAAGGTATTTTCTATCCATAGTTAATGACTATTCTAGAAAATTATGAGTATTCATTCAGAAGACTAAGGATGAAACATTTGAGAATTTCAAAAGTTGGAAGGTTCTGGTCGAAACTCAAACTGACATAAAGGTTAAGAGGTTAAGAACCCACAATGACCTTGAGTTCTACAATGAAGCTTTCAACAGTTACTGTGTCGAGTCTGGGATTGCAAGGCATAAGACTATAGTAGATACTCCTCAACAAAATGGATTAGTTGAGAGATTCAATCGAATAATCCTTGAAAGGGTTAGATGTATGTTGGTTAGTGCTGGATTGAAGAAGGTGTTTTGGGCGGAGGTTGTTTCAACATCTACTTATCTGATAAATAGATATCCCTCGATTGCCTTGGGGAATGAAGACATCTGAAGAAGTTTGGTCAGGTCAACCACCAGATCTCAACAAAGTATTTGGTTATTTATCCTATGCTCACATTAGGCAAGACAAGGTCGAACCTAGAGCTCTGAGATGTATGTTCCTTGGATATCTTGAGGGAGTCAAAGGTTATAGGATGTGGTGCCTAGAACCAGGTCATCGAAGATGTATCACAAGTCGTGATATGGTTTTTAATGAAGTCGAGATGGCGTTCAAGAAAATCGATGATTCTGGTCGAAGTGCAGAAATCTTTGAAGAGGAGCTGGAACTGGTAGAGATTCCTGTTGAGGTGGAACATAGTGATGTTGAAGTTTATAACCCAAATGAAGTCAAAGAAGAAGAGCAAGATGCTGAAGAGACTGAGAAAACTATCAATGACTACCTACTAGCAAGAGATAGGTCGAGAAGAGTCATCAAGCCACCTCAGAGACTTGGTTGTGTAGATTTTATAGCGTTTTCTTTAATCTCTGCAAGTGAGGTACTTGAGGAAGAACCTAGAGACTACAAGGAAGCTATGAGGAGTCAAAATAAGACTGAATGGAGAAAAGCCAGGGATGACGATATGAAATCTCTTCATGATAATAACACTTGGGAGCTGATTGAGAAACCTGCAGGAGCCATGTTAGTCAGTTGTAAGTGATTTAGTAAAGTGAAAAAAATATGGCAAAAAATAAGCGTTTGCGACGTGTTTATCATGTCACTAACATACTTAATATTAAAATATTACATTTAAAGATAGCACGTGAGTTATGAGATTTTTACTTTTTATAAAAAAGGTTGTGACGTGAAAATCACGTCGCAACATTTAAATTTAAATAAAAAAAATTAAAAGGATCATGGCGTACAGAAGAGGGAAGTTTAAAAATTTCAGGCGTGTTAGGTGGTAATGTCATCTGAAAGTAAGGTTATGTTGAAACAGTTTTTGAGTTCATGGTTTTAGGGAGTGATCCGGTGTTTGAAGTAGCAGCTCGCAACATTGATTTTTGTGGAATACGTGGATAAAGCACAGGGTGTTGTTGTTTGATTTATCTGTGGGCACCACCAGTTTGTGAAAAGGCTTTGTATGTAGTTAAGTGGTTATTGTTATGCGTATGGTTGTTGTAGTCAAATGGCATCAATGTCCTGCACATTCCGATTCATTCTTCCATAAGCTTCCTCCATATCTTCATCATCAATAACACCCCCATTTGCATACCAAACGAATTGAGCACTCGTAAATAACATGTCATTATATAAGAGACAAAGTACTATTAGGAGAAACCACTATAAATTTTATAAAAATCAAAGATCAATTGGCTGATATGTTTACAAAGTCTTTTAAACACTACATGAAATGTTGTATCCAACCACGTGATTTAGTGAAGTGAAAAACATATGGCAAAAAATAGGCGTTTGCGACGTGTTTATCACGTCACTAACATATTTAGCATTAAAATATTATGTTTAAAGATAGCATGTGGGTTATGAGGTTTTTACTTTTTAAAAAAAAGGTTGTGACGTGAACATCACGTCGCAATATTTAAATTTAAATAAAAAAATTAAAAGGATCATGGCGTACAGAAGAGTGAAGTTTGAAAATGTCAAAATTTTGCTTGTGAAGTGTTATTCACGTCGCAAGGTTTAAAAGGGAAACATATATGATGGCGAAGTGATGGGGTACAGGATGTGCAAGTTGGGACTGACAAAAGTTTTGACCGTCGCAATTTATTGACGTGTTTTTCACTTTGCAAATTAGCGTCGTATTTGTCACTTCGCAAATTGGAAATTTAAAATATATTCGTTGGGCATTGCGACGTGAATTTCACTTCACAAGGTTGCGACGTGAAATTCACGTTACTATAGGTTGGACTTTAAATCAACACGTCATTTATGTTTCCAAGGCCACTTACTTTACATACAATCTTATCATTTCCCTTTTACTCTCTTCATTTCTAATATCTCCAAACTTAGTTCATTTTCCACTTACTTTTACTCTCTCTTTCTCATTGCAACCTTCATTCATCTTTACTCTCTTTCTCTTCCTCATTGCAACCTTCATTCATTTTCCTCATCTCCAAACTTAAGGTATTTCTATCATTTTTTTCTTCTACTGTTTTTAAGTATTTCGGGTTACACCTAATATATTCTGACTTAATTTATTTTCAATCTTTTTATGTCAAAATGTTAAAGTTTAGAAGATTGAAGGAGATATTTAAAAAAAAATTGAAGAAATAATATTGGAACAAGAAGATTGAAAGAGATTGAAGAAGAGATATTTTTATCATTATTTTTTTTCTTCAGGATTTCATATATTATTGGTTGTTGTTTTTTAAATATTATGTTTTTTGTGTGTTAAATATGTGTATTGTAATATATATTTAAAACAAAAATGTTATTCAATTTCTTTATATATATATATATATATATATATATATATATATATATATATATATATATATATATATATATATATATATATATATATATATATATATATATATATATATATATATATATATATATATATATATATATATATATATATATATATATATATATATATATATATATATATATATATATATATATATATATATATATATATATATATATATATATATATATATATATATATATATATATATATATATATATATATATATATATATATATATATATATATATATATATATATATATATATATATATATATATATATATATATATATATATATATATATATATATATATATGTTTAAAACAAAAATATATGATTTTTTTTATTAAAAAAATTATATTTATTTATATATAAATACTTATTTATTAAAACAGATTTTATTTATTAAATAAAACAGATTATATTATATATTTATTTAAAATAGATTATATTTATTTATTAAATAAAACTAATTTTATTTAATAAATCAGTAATAAACATAACGTAAACGTAAAAAGGTTTTTTATTTATAAAAAAAAAAAATTGTGAAGTGAAATTCATGTGGCAAAGTTGTGAAGTGAAATTTCCGTCACAACTTTGTGAAGTAAAATTCATGTGGCAAAGTTGTAAAATGAAATTCACTGTGCAAAATGTTGTGAAGTGAAATTCACGTGGTAAAGTTGCGACGTGAATTTCACGTGGCAAAAAAGTTGCCACACATTCTCCTGACAC
This sequence comes from Lathyrus sativus, assembly GCA_963859935.3. Taxonomy (NCBI): domain Eukaryota; kingdom Viridiplantae; phylum Streptophyta; class Magnoliopsida; order Fabales; family Fabaceae; genus Lathyrus; species Lathyrus sativus. Next base: position 683,407,885 of record OZ012737.1, read on the forward strand.
ATGAATAGTCACGTCACACAAACTGCGTTGTGAAGTGATTTTCAAGGTTGTGACGTGAAAATCACGTGGTAAGAAACAATTTTTTTTATAGTAAAAGAATTTTCAATGAATTACATTTGTAACAAACTCGACTCATATAACATAAATGGTCTAATTTGAGAGGGAATGTTAAAAATATTTGTATATAAAATAGTTTTATGTCAACTATATTAGATAATTAAATATAATTAATATCTCTATATTTCCATAATACTTTTTAACATACAATTTATTTAAGTGCCTCTTAGTCTCATTTTTTTAACTTAAAGTCTATCACTCTCATCTTATTCAACAATATATATAATTTTTAACTGAAAAAGTATAAGGTACATTTGAGTAGTTTGTTGAAGCTAATTATAGTGGAGGATCAGATGTGCACTTTGCTAACAATTAACAATAGTGCATATTGACACACGTCCTATTTAATTGTTCAAAATGCTAGTCGGCACATGCACTAAATCAAGTTCATAATTTTAGTGCAACTAAAGGTTGCAAACGTGGCCATAAGCTACTCTAAGCATGTAGAAATTGGATTAACTTTTCTGCCAAGTCTCCAAATCATTAACATCGTCTTCCAAATTTGTCCTATAAATAGAATTGTTTCTCAAGATAAGCAATCCATCTACAATCCTTTTTCTCAAACCATTTTTGTCTTTTTGATACATATAATCTCTAATATTTTCACTTCCACGCAAATATGTCTAAACATTCACGTAATGTTGTAATGCATATTGTTTTATTTATGATAATAATGATTGGGATAGGAGAAGGAAGTAAACTTCAAAACTGTGGTGGTAGAGGAAAAGGCCAAGGCGCAGGAGGAAGTGGTGTTGGCGTAGGAGGAGGTTCTAGTATTAGAGTTGGTGCTGGAGGAAATTTAGGAGGAGGTGTTAGCGCTGGAGGAAGTTCAGGAGGAGGTGTTGGTGCTGGAGGAGGTGTTAGTGGGGGGGTCGGTGCTGGAAGTGGTGTTGGTGGAGGATTCGGTCCTGGTGCGGGAGGAGGTGCAACAGGAGGCGTTGGTGGAAATGTTGGTGGAGGAGTCGGTGCTGGAGGAAGTGTTGGAGGAGGCGTTGGTGCGGGAGGAGGTGCTGGAGGAAGTGTTGGAGGAGGCGTTGGTGCGGGAGGAGGTGCTGGAGGAAGTGCAACAGGAGGTGTTGGTGGAGGTGCTAGTGTGGGAGGAGGTGCAACAGGAAGTGTTGGTGCGGGAGGAAGTGCAATAGGAGGTGTTGGAGGAGGTGCAATAGGAGGTGTTGGTGCAGGAGGAGGTGCCGGAGGTAGTGCAATAGGAGGTGTTGGTGGAGGTGCTAGTGCGGGAGGAGGTGCAACAGGAGGTGTTAGTGGAAATGCAGGAGGAGGAGGTGTTGGTGGAAATGCAGGAGGAGGAGTCGCTGGTGGAGGAGGTGTTGGTGGAAGTGCAGGAGGAGGAGTCGCTGGTGGAGGAGGTGTTGGTGGAAGTGTAGGAGGAAGAATCGGTGTTGGAGGAGGTGCTGGTGCGGGAGGAAGTGGTGGTGGAAGTGCAAGAGTAGGAGCCGGTGTTGGAGGAGGTGCTGGTGCGGGAGGAAGTGGTGGTGGAAGTGCAAGAGTAGGAGCCGGTGTTGGAGGAGGTGCTGGTGCAGGAGGAAGTGCAGTAGGAGGTATTGGTGGAAGTGCAGGAGGAGGAGTCGGTACTGGAGGAGGTGTTGGAGGAGCTACTAGTATGGGAGGAGGTGTTGGTGGAAGTGCGGGAGGAGGAGTCGCTGGTGGAGGAGGTGTTGGTGGAAATGCAGGAGGAAGAATCAATGTTGGAGGAGGCGCTGGTGGAAGTGCAGGAGGAGGAGTCGGTGTTGGAGGAGGTGCTGGTGCGGGAGGAGGTGCAGTAGGAGGTGTTGGTGGAAATGCAGGAGGAGGTGCAGTAGGAGGTGTTGGTGGAAATGCAGGAGGAGGAGTCGGTGCTGGAGGAGCTGTTGTAGGAGGAGGTGCTAGTGCGGGAGGAGGTGCAGTAGGAGGTGTTGGTGGAAGTGCAGGAGGAGGAGTCGGTGCTGGAGGAGGTGTTAACGGAGGTGCTGGTGCGGGAGGAGGTATTGGTGGAAGTTTCGGACAAGGGGTCGGTGCTGAAGGAGGTGTTGGAGGAGGTGCGGGTGCGGCAGGAGGTGCAACTGGAAGTGTTGGTGGAGGAGTTGGTGTTGGAGGAGGTGCTGGTACGGGAGGAGGTACAACAAGAGGTGTTAGTGGAAGTGTTGGTGGAGGTGTTGCTGCGAAAGGAGGTGCATCAGGAGGTGTTGGTGGAACTGTTGATGGAGGTGCTAGTGCGGGGGGAGGTGCAATAAGAGGTGTTGGTGGAAGTGTAGGAGGAGGAATCGGTGTTGGTGATGGTGCTGGTACGGGAGGAGGTGTTAGTGGAACTACAGGAGGAGGAGTCAATGCTGGAGGAGGTGCTGGTGCGGGAAGAGTTGCGACAGGAGGTGTTGGTGGAAGTGCAGGAGGAGGAGGAGTCAGTGCTATAGGAAGTGTTGGAGGAGGTGCTAGTGTAACAGGTGCTGGTGGAAGTGTAGGTGGAGGAGTCGTTGCTGGAGGAGGTGTTAGTGCGGTAGAAACTGCAACAAGAGGCGTTGGCAAAAGTGTAAGAGGAGTCAATGTTAGAGAAGGTGTAGGAGGAAGAATCGGTGTTAGAAGAGGTGTCGCTAATATGAGAGGAACTACGATCGGAGGTGTCGGTAAAAATGCATGAGGAAGAAAAAGAAATCGTCTTAAGTTAATATAGGTGGAGGCACCGGGCTTATCGACTCTAGAGAAAGTAGTAGTACGGTAGAATAAATGAATAATAAAATCGTTGTAAATAAAGCCCAATATATAATAATTAATAAAATAAAAGTGATTATAGTGATGTTGCAGTACAAATTATAAAATAATTATTGCAACCATCTGCCATATGATACAGTATTGTGATGGAAACATTGTGATAAAATCAATTACACTTTATGTTAAAAATATCAATAATTACAAGATGTCAAATTAATGCTTTATCATAAAAAGATGGCTATGCTCGTGTATGCGTTATTTTTTTTGGTTATAAAATTAAGATTATTTGTTATACATATAATTTCATTATTGAGTCATAAAGACTATATTAACAATTTATATATAAATTGTTATAAACATTATTTTATCGTCAGATATTTTTTTTTTATACATATATGCATGTTTAAAATATGTTTTTTAATTGAAATAATTAGATTAATTATTATTATTATTATTATTATTATTATTATTATTATTTTATTATTATTTTATTATTATCATTATTATTATTATTATTATTATTATTATAGCAGTTTCAATAAATAATTTTATATTCAAAAATGTTGACGTTGTTTTGAGTTGTTATAAAAATATTTAATAATAACAATAATATAATAACATGATTGTAAAGAGAGAGTAAAAATACAACAAGAGACATGAATGTGTATTAAAATCTATTCACACAAATATATTTTTGTCAATCTATCTAAGTATATTTCTATTTTGATTGATGAAATTCAATAAGTATAGGTTTGATATTTCTATTTTGATTCTTGAAACTCAAGAATCATAGGGTAGAGTTTTTCATAAATCCGAACGCTGGCCAATCGAGGCGGGAGATGACAATTCTCGAAGCGTCGTTCCAATAATTTACCTTATACATCTGGATAATGTTGCCAAGGCATCGACCATCTGATTCTCCGCTCTTGGCATATGATGGAATTGTACTCTGTCGAAGAAAGGTAACAACCTCCTCGCATAATTCATGTAGGGGATCAAGTTAGGCTGACGAGTCTCCTATTCTCCTTTGATCTGATTAACTACCAAAGCTGAATCACCATAAATATAAAGGTTCTTAATTCTCAGATCAATCGCTTCTTCAATACTCATGATACATGCTTCATATTCAACTTCGTTATTGGTGCAGGGAAATGTTAACCTGACAGTAAATGGTATGTGTGAACCATGGGGAGTGGTAATGATGGCCCCAATTCCACTACCATAGGAGTTAACAGCACCGTAAAAAATCATTTGCCACTGGGAACCTACCTCAGGACCTTCATCTGGTAACGACTCATCGCAATCTTTCATTTTCAAGAACATGATATCCTCATCAGGAAATTCAAACTTCATCGGCTAATAATCATCGACTGGTTGCTCTGCGAGGTATTCTAACAAAATACTCCCCTTGATAGCCTTTCGGGAGACGTATTGAATGTCGTATTCTGTCAAAACCATCTGCCATCTAGCAATCCTTCCTGAAAGCGCTTGCTTTTCGAAGACATACTTAATCGGATCCATCTTCGAAATCAGCATGGTTGTGTGATTCAGCATATATTGCCTTAGGCGTTTGGCGGCCCAAGCAAGTGCACAACACGTCTTTTCTAACATTGAGTATTTGGATTCACAATCTGTGAACTTCTAACTCAAATAATAGATGACATGTTCTTTTCTTCCTGTCTCGTCGTCTTGACCGAGAACACAACCCATGGAGTTCTCAAGAACCTTCAAGTGCATTATCAATGGTTTTCCTGCCACTAGGGGCATCAGTATCGGAGGCTCCTGCAAATATTCTTTTATTTTTTCAAATGCCCTTTGGAAATTTTCATTCCTGACCACCACCTGATCTTTCTTTAACAACTTGAACATTGGTCCACACGTGGTTGTGAGGTGAGATATGAACCTTACAATGTAGTTCAATCTACCCAAGAAACCACGAACCTCCTTCTCTGTTCTCGGCGCTGACATCTCTTGTATAGCTTTTATTTTTGTAGGACCGACCTCGATTCCTTTTTCACTGACTATGAACCCCAATAGCTTTCCTGACCGTACACCAAAAGTGCACTTGTTCGGATTCAACCTTAGTCTGAATTTCCTTAATCTATCGAACAACTTCAACAAATTCACCAGATGCTCTTCCTCCGTTTGTGACTTTGCGATCATGTCATCAACATAGACCTCAATCTCATGATGAATCATATCATGAAACAAAGTGACCATCACCCGCTGATAGGTTGCCCCTGCATTCTTCAATCCAAAGGGCATTACCTTATAGCAAAAGTCCCTCACGGCGTGATAAAGGTCGTTTTCTCCATGTCCTCCGGGGCCATCTTGATTTGGTTATATCCGAAGAAACCGCCCATGAAGGAAAACACTGAGTATTTAGCCGTGTTATCAACTAACACATCAATATGGGGGATAGGGAAATTGTCTTTCGGGCTTGCTCTGTTTAGATCATGGTAATCTACACACATCCTGACCTTACCATCTTTCTTAGGTACAAGCACAATGTTAGCGACCCACGGAGGGTAGTTCCTCACGGCAAGAAATCCGGCGTCCAATTACTTCTGGACCTCTTCTTTGATCTTAACTGCCATGTCCGGTCTGGTTCTTCTTAGCTTCTGTTTCACCGGTGGGCACTCTTCTCGAAGAGGCAAGCGATGAACCACAATATCTGTATCAAGTCCGGGCATATCTTCATATGACCAAGCAAAGACATCTTTATACTCTCGGAGCATTTCTACCAGTCTTTGTTTGACATCATCCTCTAAAGCAGCCCCTACCCTGACCTCTTTTCTATCTTCCTCTGTACCCAGGTTGACAACTTCAATCTCCTCCTGATGAGGCAGAATAACCTTCTCCTCTTGTCTCAGCAATCTGGCGAGCTCTTCAGGCAGGTCTTCGTCTTCTTCAATCTCTTCCTCAACTTGAAAGATTGGATTATCAAAGTCATACCGAGTCATAGACGAGTCTGAATCGGTGACACCTGCGATGTGAAACCTGCAATAATGATGATTTGATGCTTAAAATGATATGCAAACAACAAAAACCACATTGCCATTTTATTGTTAAAAATAAAAACAAGAAAAACAAGGATCACAATATTTGAATGCAAAAACGCCCTTTGATTAATGATAAAACAATTGTTCAAAACATAAACAAGGATAAGGCCCTGCAGACAAACACCACTATGCTTCGGGTAGAACATAGGGCTGCACATAATCAGAAAACAAGGTAATTACTCTTCACGGGTCACTTTGATGACTTATTCAATAGTCCAGTTACTCAGGCTTTGGCTGGGAACACATGGCTGGATCCATGCATCCATATCACAATCACTATCACCTTCGTCCTCGGAGACAGTGTTGATTCGGTCAAATATCACTCACCACTTGTAAATCGGACCGGTCCTTTGTAGCGTGGAGCGCTCTGTGAAGAAGAAAACGACGGGTTGTACCCCAATCCAAACTTATCTTGTTTATTGGGGATACTCAGCACCTTCCCCCAACCTTGAGATGATCCATATTTTACCACAACTTGTGCTTCTTTGAATAAGGACATAGCAACCTCAGGGACTCTGCCCACAACTGGTGCCTTCTCTCGGACCTTCAAATGCTTGGCATAGAGTCTCATGTATCTCCCCATCAACTTCCACATACTTGAATGAGGATAAATGGCTGATCATGATGTCCTCCTCACCACAAACGGTGACAATGTTACCCCCCACCATATACTTTAGCTTCTGATGTAGAGTCGACGTCACTGCCCCTGCCGAGTGAATCCAAGGCCGATCTAACAAGCAACTGTATGCTGGTTGGATATCCATTATGTAAAAGTCAACGTCGAAAACCTCCAGGCCAACTTGGATAGAAAGAGTCACTTCTCCAAACATAGACCTCTTCGTTCCATCGAACACTTGCACAACCAAATCACTGGGAGTGCATATTACTCCTTGGGTGTCAAGCTTCATCAAAGCCTTTTTTAGCAACACATTAAGTGAAGACCCAATATCCACCAGAACATGAGATAATACAGCTCCTCTGCATTCAATGGAAATGTGCAGGGCGTGATTGTGGTTTCTTCATTTAGGTGTCAAGTTAAGATCAGTAAATCCCAATCCATTTCCAGCGTTCACATGCGCAACCACTCCTTCCAGTTGGTTCACTGGTATCTCTTATGGCATATACACAGTGTTTAGAATCCTCAGGAGGGCATTCCGATGTGCCTCAGAGCACAATAATAATGATAAGATTGATATTTTTGACGGGGTTTGTTGTAGATGATCCACAATCTTGTAGTCACTTTTTCTAGTCAGACGCATGAATTCCTCAGCGTCTTTTAACAAAGCATCTTTCTCACCCCCTTGAGAAATTTCTTCAACAGCAACCTTTCCCTTTCCTTTATCCGTTCTTTAAACATTAGCCTTTGGAGGTGCAAACAACCTCCCACTTCTCGTCATTCCGCCTGTTCCCACCAAATTATCCATAGAATCAAACGTCGTTCCTTTCAGCTCTTGTTTTTGGCCATTACAAAAGACTTCAGCCCCATACTTCCACGAGATTGCTTTAATGCTTTTGTAAGGCACAAGCCCTGCCTTGGTGATTATAACGGTAGCTGGCCTCGACGGTGCAGATATGTTAATGGTTCTAAAAGGGATCGAGATTGTGGCAACCTCATCCTGCTCTTGACCAATCACCTTCTCACCTTTCTCTTCACCAATTCTTCCAAATTGTAGCACGCCTTCATTCATTAATCTCTGTACATTATTTTTGAAGTCCTCACATCCCTCAGGATGAGCCAAACAACCTTCACAGTTTTCAATACAGCCTGGAAACACTCCATCCTTCAACAACCTACTCTTAACAAAACTCAAAGGAGTTCTCAGTTCTTTAACGTTGGTCACCAAATTCAAATTCTCTTCCTCCACAATAGCATATACCCCAGCCGCTGCATGGTTGGGCATAGGATTTTTCACCATATTAGGCGCATCATTTGTAAAATTGATTGCCTTGCTATCTATAAGGTCCCGAACCTTATGTTTGAAGGCTTTACAATTGTCTATATAATGACCAAGGGCGCCCGAATGGAACTCACATATGGCGTTTACGTCATACCTCGAGGGTGGCGCGCTGGTCAGAGGTGCCATTGTCCTTTTTTGAACCAACTGAAGCTGCAACAAGTGTTGTAAGAGCTGTGAGTATGACATTGGTGGTGTATCAAACTGTCTATTCATTACTCTCCCACGGTCTTGAAACTGTTGCGGTGTGTAATTATGCTATTGTTGCTGTTGTTGTGGACGTGGTTGTTGTTGAGGCTGTACTGCTGGAATAACAATACTCACAACCTGAGGTTGTTGCTGATGATATTGTTGTTTTCTGTTTCTATTTCTGTATCCTGAAACCGCGTTCGTTTCTCCTTCCCTCTTTTTGTTACCGAAGTTCTTCCTTCCTCCTCCAGATGAGGATCCCTCTCCCGCCTGAATCTTTCCCAATTTAATCCTATTTTCAACTCGTTCACCAGTGATGATTAAATCTGAAAAGCTACTAGACATATTCCCTATCAACTTCTCGTAGTACACACCAAGCAATGTAACTGCAAACAGATCAATGAGTTCCCTCTCCACCATTGGAGGTTGAACCCTTGCAACAAGTTCACGCCACCTCTGGGCGTACTCTTTAAATCCCTCATTACTCTGTTGCAACAGATTCTGCAACTGTACACGGTTGGGCGCCAAATCACTATTGTATATATAGTGTCGGACGAAAGCCTCCGCCAAGTTTTTCCAGCTTCTAATATTGACCGGCTCCAAACCCATATACCACTCCAAGGATGGACCAGACAGGCTATCCTGAAAGAAGTGCATCAGTAACTTCTCGTCATCAGAGTACGCAGATATTTTTCTATAGTATGAACGGAGGTACACCCTGGGACAGGTCGTCCCCTTGTATTTGTCAAAGTTTGGGACCTTGAACTTTGGAGGGATCCTCAGACTTGGGATCAATCCCAAGTTAGACATGTCCAAACCAAGAGAATTCTGATTTTCAAGGTTACTCATCTTCTCTTCTATCAATTTAAACCTCCTGTTCGCATCAGACTGCAAACTTGCTCCCAGATCTCCCATGGAGAAAATATCATCTTGTTCATCCTCCTCCCACTGAGGACTAGCATTTCCATGCACAACACACGTTACCCCTGGAATATGGGCTCCATTCTGATTACCTCCGCCTGAAGGAATAACAACTGCTGGAATAGCATTTGCATGTGGAGTGTCATTGTCAGCTTGAGGAGGAACAACATTAGCTCCACCATGAAGAACTCCACTTCCATCAACTCTTGCAATCAAAGGTCGCACCAGTGTTCTCAGTTGTTCTTGGCCGTTAGCGACCCCCTGCATTAGATCCATGAATTGAGCCATGCGGTCACAAAACTCCTGTAACTAAAGTTGAATTTGATCCATTTCCTTTTGTCGATTTCCCTTTGTTGAATAGCGGTGAATGGTGCGGTCTTAAATCCTGAAACAATGCTGAGAAAACCATAGAAAGAAATAAGGCCAATAGAAACTGGAACACCTGCAATGCAATATGAAAAATGATGCAAAATGCAGACATATAAATATGGTTCAGGGAAATCTTCCCCTTGATTCTAGTTCCACGGGAACAATAGGAGAATGAAGAGCCAACAAATGGAGCCACAAGACCTCTCTCATAAATAAAATGAGAAACAGAGTATCAATACACAACACATCACCAAGGAAAATACAACTGAGTCAATGTGACCTCATCCAACAATCCTGGTGATGGTCGGAATACAAAATAACAACATACAAAAGAGAAAATGCATCAAGTACGACAGCAAGTCTGTAATTCTTCCAATAACTCCTTCGTATCAGGGTGATCAGGCCTAGCAATCAATCCCTGGATAAGAAACTCCCTCCTGCTGATGGTAGCTTGTAAGCCTTGAGCATAATCTTCCAAAGCGCCTTCCCCAAATGCATCTTCAAGTTTAGGCCTATTCAGATCTGCTCTCAACTTATACTCCTCCAACGTTGCAAGAGCTTCACGTAACTTGCGGTTGCTTTCATATCGACGCGAGGATTCACCCGGATCTTTTTCACTTTTGATACGGAGTTGAGTCTTCAATCTGTCAATCTGCCGATGAAGCTCATCCTCTATTTCCTTGTTATTAGTCAAGATGGCATTCCACTGAGCGTTGAACTTTGATATCTCTAGATGCGCTTTCTCTAACTCCCTCTTCTTATCTTTAAGAATATCAATGGCATTCTTCAAGTCTCTACCTACTCGCTCTCGGGCGTGAATCTCTTCTGTCAATTACCTACCCATCTTATTCACTATCTCTGTCTGCTTCTTGAATGAGTGGGTGGCCTGATTCTTTTCCCTTATAAGCTGACTGATTTCCTTCTCCAACTCTTTTTTCGCCTTGCGTAGTTCTTCCTTTTCAGCCCACAGTTGGTTGTATTTCTGAATATCAACTGTTGTTGGCTCTTCAACTACCAGGGGATACAAAGGTTCTCTGACCAGAAAGGGTAGCAACAGTCTCTCAACTCTTTCCTGGATCCATTCCACATATGTTCCATAGGCTCTGCAATCACTCATGCCCAAAGAAGATTTTCCTTTACGGTGAATCTTACCCCAAGCCTTTTCCAATCTGATTAAGGTCTCATTATCAATTAAACCGGTGAAATACAGAGATTCCTGTATTTCTTCTTCCTTCGGAGGTTCTCTTAGAGCGTAACCAAACTGTCTGACTGCGAGAGTAGGGTAATAATTAATGCCCCCTTTCTCCCAATCAAAGGAACATTGAGGAAATTACCACAGCTGTAAACAATCTCCATACCTAAAAGGTCTCTGTGAAACCACATAATATTCTCAGAAAATAAACCCATGAGCCTTTCTGACCAATCAGCAGTGTCAGAAATGTCAACAAAAGGACCAGACTTAGGCATATGCGAAATAAACCATCTGCACAGGAGAGGCACACAACAGGAGACACTCTTCCCTCTCCTGTTCTCATTCTTATAGTGGACAAAATGATAAACATCTCCTAAGAGTGTTGGCACAGGATTCTTAGAGGCGAAGATATGAAAGGCATCCAAGTCAACATGATCCAGGATGTTGGAAAACAATACTATGCCATAAGTACAAAGAGCCAAGATAGCATTGAAGACAATCCAACATCCTTCCTTTGCAAAATGCTGAACTTTGCTCACCAAGAAAGGTAATGAGAATCCAGGTACTTCATTTCTCCAAATCATCTTTCCCTCTAATTTAGAAACATCCAAATGAAGAGAATTTGCTAGCCTTGTCAAGTTGGGCTCTACTTCAGAATGGTAGAAAGGCACTTGTTCCAGAACTGGGACTCCTAACAGCATGGCAAATTCTTCCAAAGTAGCCATTAATACATATCCTGGGAAGGTGAAACATCGTAGCTGAGGGTCATAAAACTGTAGCAATGTATGCAGACCTCCTAACTCAAACAATGAAGCTTTGCAGACATAACTCAGAATTTTCCCGTAATCTTTCTTGAAATCCTCCATCACACTGTGATCAACTGCATAAATCAGACTGAGCAAGGACCCTACATCTGGTATTAGAAACTTGTACACTACTGTTCTCTTAAAGTCGGGCTTCATGCTGACGGTGGATTAGATTACTAGAATCAAGAAGAAAATATGCACCTGAAACACAAATACATGTCAATGTTAAAATGCAGATGAGTATGCAAATGCAAAAGGGGATCAAGATTGTTGTGCTGCTGACTGAGATGAACCAGCACTTTACTTTGGCGAGAAAATAACACAACACTGATATAAGGAACCCCACTGTATCAAGGACCAAAAGTCCACATTGACAAGAAAACCGGGTAGGTTGAAAGTCAAAGTTTTCTGCATAACCCTCCCCGATCACTGATTTGGCATCCTATGCGGTCGTCAGCATCACAGACTTTCGAGAAACGATGATACGTTCACCATTTCTGGTTCGACATCATAGTCAAATAAAGCGGCCTCACTTAGCTGACTTCCAAGTGAACGGTTCTCAGAGTCGACAATCCTCAGATCCAACATCCTCTCAATTGTCTGAAACAGACTGGAAAGGTAGTCATCAAAGAGAATCTCGTCTGAGCGCGAATTTTATGAGGACTAGTGCATGCCAAACATACAGGTCTATCACTACTTTTCGCTTCTAATGCTAAGGTTATACTCAAGCTTGGGTTTTGGCTTATCACACAATGGGACAATCCCACCCAACAACACATCAATATGATAATAATGTGCGGAAAGTAAAACGCAAAATGCAATAAAATACAGATACAACAGATATACACATATGTATACACCCAAAGATAAAAACACACAAGCGCTATGATTGACTCGCATAGGAGAGTGGAATAAGTCCCCAACAGAGTCGCCAGATGTCGCATCGCTGCAAAAAGGGGTCGGGAAAGACAGAAGAGTCGCCACCGTTCGTTATTTATCCCAAAAGAGAGGGAAAGGAAACAATCAGAGAAAACCTACGAAAAAGGGAAAAGACAGGTCATCGCAACCAAATATTGGGTTCGGGAGTCGGTTACACAAGAGGAAGGTATGAGCACCCCTCACGTCCGTTGTACTCAACGGGATCCACGCTTGTTGTCTATCTAAAAGGGTGTTAATCTATCAAAAGGCTAGCTCATCTGGAAAAAAGAAAAGAAAAGAGACTCGATAGAGCATCACCGCTCTATGCCTACTTACTCCCTCGTGCAATGGGAAAGTCAGAGTCAACGTAGTTCGGAAAACTACAGGTGGAAGAGGGGAAGGTAGCTCGCCAAGACATCGCCGTCTTGTGCCTACGTATCCTCATCTGGTATGAAAAATTAGAGCAAACGTAGTTCGGGCTAACACGACCACATATTGGTTCAAGTGTTTTAATTGAGTAGGGTTAAACCTTCGTTCTAGCAGTTAGATGTATTGCTGCTCGACCATTAGAGACTTAGGCGTTACCTGTTTGAGGTAGAACCAAGACTTAACACACTCTTTCTAAAAATGATTTTCAAACAATCCCGGAGGATAAAAGGTTTGATGTTTTGTTTTGTGTTTTTTATGAAGAAGTGAATTGAGTTAAATTTGTAACTCATATTGCACTAAAGACTATGACTTGAGAGAGAATGCGTCGCATATCGCCCAAAGGGCATATGCTAAACATTCTAGACAGATTGAGAGGAGGCCCCCCAACTATCATTCCTCAAGTACTTAAGGCTCGTAGCGTCAAAATTTATTATCCTTTATTGAGTGTCTTAAGAGAGTTATGATATGAGAAGAGAAGACACAAACTCTAAGGGGAAACTAGGTCAACCCTAATGTTATCATGCACAATGCTCCTAAAGTTAGGATTGAAAGGGGAAATCTATCCTAATGTTATCATGAAAAGGATTGAAAACCTAATGTCTCTCCTACTCCCATCTTAAATAGAGGGACTACGGATCCTAAGGGATCATGGCAACAGACCAAGTAAACAACCGATAATCCAATCACAGATGAAAAGAAGAATGAGAAGAAGTTGACTTAAACAAGTCAAAAGCAATGCAGACATGATATGCTAAGATGCAAAGATGATATATGAGGATCAAATGATGCAAAAAAGACAAAGGATCAAAACAAGTTGACTTACACAAGTCAAAAAGAGTGAGATGAAATGGGAGAAGTAACAACTCCTACAACTATTCAAACATCAATCACTTACACCAAAAGCTAAACACAAAGCAAAAGCAAAAGGCCATGATCAAATAGAATATGAGAGAAAGAAGCTTGGGAAGCAAGCACATGTAAAATATCTCAATCAAACATTTCAAATTGATCATGCAAAACAAAAGAGCAAACAAGGGCTAAAAGAGATGCATCATTCAAGGCAAACTCAAAGCATAAACATGAACACCAAATCACCTTGAATGATGATCAAAGAAAGTGGGGGCAGAAGTGAAACCAAGAAAGGAAGGCTCAAATCAAGGTAAGAAGCAATGCACAAACAAGAACCAAGTCAAGGCAAATGGAAGAACCAAAGTTCTATCTCATGTTCAACACTTAAAAACAAGTGGAAATGCCTAACTTCCAAGTAACTTGTGAAACAAGTTACACAAATGTGTGACCTAAAAATCAAGAACCAACACCTTAATCATGTCATAAAAAAACATCAAGACTCATGGGGTGCACATGGGATCCATAAAAGTCATTTCCCAAAGGAACTAGGTCAAACTAGTTTGTATGAACCTCTTCTAAGATGACTTGACTTGCAAGCTTCATCAAAAATAGAAGAAATGTTCAATAAATCCCAAATAAAAATCACAAGGTTTCTAGGACAAATAAAAAACAGAAAGCAAAGCTCATGGTCAAATTCAACTCAAGGCATCACTAAATAATTCAATTATAAAGGGCGCTCCACCTTATCGAGCATAATCGATGGGCATGAAAAAGCAAAGCAAAAATAAATGAAAATTGATCAACAATGACTCAAACCAGCCCTCAAAACTCCATCAATCCATCACTTAAGTGGGATAAAAAGTTTGGTTATAGGAGGTATTTGAATAAGGGTCAATGGCCATGATCAATTTAGGGTTCACACCATAAAACACTTTGAAAATTAAATTCCAAATAAAATATCAAAACAAATGGAAAATGAAAATAAAAATATTGGAAAATTAATTAACATTTTAAAATTAGCAGAAAGTGTTTTTTGGGAATTTTTGAATAACTTGAACTATTTTTAATTAATCAAAATGAAAACAGAAAACAAAAATAAAATAAAAATAAGAGAAATAACCATGGGAGGTGCAAAAGTAAAATGGGAAAGAATTGGAAATAGTTAAATGCGCACTGGGCCTAAAAACACTGGGGGTGCAAGTATCAATCTGAGCCCAATTCAAATCAACTCAGCTTAACACATGAAACACACCGTTTCATTTAATGAGGTGGATTCAGTGCATACGTGGCATCTTGGTCAAACTAATGGCAGCGAGACAAGCAAGCTGGTCAACATGTCAAAACATCCAACTCAGCTCAGGTCAGACTGGTGATTGGGACACTGGAGCTAGGGCTCTGGTCGTCTTTTTCGGCTAGCTCGCCGGAGACCAGTCACCAAAACTCAATAAAAATGCGCAAATCTTATATAAAAAAAAGCTGAGCTCACAAGGATTCCAAATCTAACCATCATTTTCCAAAAAGGTCCTTGAATTAAGAGAATCGAAGACATGAAAGTTTGAATGCACATGCTGAAATTTCATCATATAGACAAATTAATGATCCAAACATGACCTATGATACATAGGGCTTCAGATGCACACCAACATGACCCTAAAACATGCCTAGAATGAGAGAAAAAGAGTGAGGAATCTTACTGAACGGAGCAGCTCCGTTGGCTCTTGAAATGATGAGCAACCTTCTATTCAAGCCTTGCAATCTTCTCCTTGAGCTTTAGTGAAGAAGGAATAAGCAAAAACTTGAAGAAATTAGCCAGGAATTGCTTGACTCGAAGAGTTGAAAATTTGGAGAAATTTTGAATGCTAGAGCTTTCTTCACATGCATCCAACACCTCTGGTCATTAGGGCAAGCAAAAAATGCTTTTATATGATGGATTTAAACTGACCATGCAGGCCCATGCTGCCTCATTTGAGTGATTTCAAAAAAATGGCCAAAAAAATCAATTTACACATATACACGGGTTCAACTCCTTTCACTCTATTTTTGGGCAGCAAAAAGGAATACATATGGTGTAGAAATGAAGTGTATTGGTTTTGGTCATGTAGCAACTCTTTACACCAAGTTTTGACCATGAATTTTTAAGGTATAAATTTGAAAATATGGCACACAACTTGTACTCATGCTTGTCTAATTGTGGTAAATCTCTTTGTGTCATATAAAGGTATAAAACAACTCAAAAATGGAGCAAGAGATGACTTGTAATGTAAGGTATCTAACCCATGGCCAAAAGTCAAATTTTCACCTTTAAAATGGTCCACATGATCACATAATTCAACAATCCTCATGAATTTTGAATTCAATGATGGAGATAAGACTCTTAGGCGCAAGTTTCATGTTGGTTAAAATTGCATTTGAGGTCCATAAGTTCATGAAAAAGACCATTGAAACAAATGACCTATAATGAACTTTTCCAAAAATACGCTTGCCTTGTGAGGTCCATAACTTGAGATGTACAAATGATAAAAAGGACTTCTAGGACTTTTTGGAAAGCTAAGACCATGAGGAAAAACGTTCATGTTCTCTTGAAGTTGAGGAGAAACCTTCTTCTAGGTCAAAAATGCCTTTGAAGTGGGTTTACTTTAAGTTGACCAAAAATATCTTCACCTAAGGACCTCAACTTGTTGGCATCATAACTTGAGATGTACAAACTCAATGGATGAGTTCTTGTACTCAAAAGAAAGCTAAGAACATCCCCTACATGTTTCATGTTTTCATGAAAAAGATATTGAGCTTGCATCATAGGGTAAATTGTCCTTGAAGTTAGTCACCAAAGAAGGGGATTTTACACTGAAAACCTCTGAAACCCTAATTTATTAACTTCTTGAACTCTTGACCCTTCTTGACTTGTGAACTCTTGACCCTTCTTGACTTGATCTTAACATGACATATTAGATTCTCTAATATAACTTCCCATGGCCAAAATGAATTATATCCAAGTCTTGAACCTTCTCAAGTCCATAGTTGACCTTGAGTTGACCAGATGAAACTCTAGTTCCATATCTTTTGATTGTGCCTCTATACAGATGAATTAAATGATTGCACAAGCTCTATAATGACCCCTAAGGTACTCAATATGATTTTGTACCATGCCTCAACCAAGAAAAAGACCTAATGAATCCTTGAGAACCCTCTGATGATCCTCAGAATAGAAGGTGATACTAATACACAAACTTCTCCCCTCAAGGAGTTTTGGAACTTCCATGGTGATGATAAACACTTGATGGCTTGCACAAGTGCTCTTGCTTGAGCTTGAAACCAAAGAGACTCTCCTCTTGAATGGCACAACATGCCTCTTGATCCCCTGCTAAGAACAATACTATGCAAATGCAATTGCTAAAAATGAAATGAAACATAAGCCAAATACAAGAAAAGGTTGGTCAAATTTTGGGGTACAACAGTAAGGTGAAGAGAACAATATAGGTATATGGGGTGGTGTCGGTCGTAAAGGGGCAGTGGTTAAGGTAGCTTATTGAGGTATGTTAGAAAGAGAACATGATTGTAACAAGGGGGAAAAGGGTGGTTGTAGGCTAGGGGAATGGTGTGGAGAGTTTGTGTTAGTTAGAATGGAACTAATATGTGTTGCAGGTATGGGAAGGGTGAGAGGAACATGAGTAATACTTGATGATGAAGCTGCTGAAGTTTGAGCATGATTGGTTTGCTGTTGTTCCTTTTGGGTAGCTAATTTATTAAGCATACCCATGATGTTTTCATATCTAGAGTCTGAAATTTGTTTGTAATTATACTTACGGGTCTGAATCAACTCCAGATCTGCTGTTGTTTTGTCAAATCATTCATCCATTTGCTGTTGTGTTTGGGTTATTGCATTATCGAGATGAACATGAGTTGTTTGAACAACTTTTTCAATAATATCTTTAGGGTTAGGTGGTTTGGGAGGGGGCCATGAATCCAAAGGATGAAAGCACCAAATTGATAAGAAGTTTTCCACAAGATTTAGGGTTACTAAAAAGAGTACACAAAACAAGAAGAAGATAAAATTGAAATTTCTCTCATTCATTCTGCTCTCCATCAAAGATCCAACAGAACTTAAATACAAACCAAGTCTCCAAAGAGAGGGTTAATTGGGCCAGCCCATAATATTGAAAAATAATAAAAATTACATAGTACTAATTATTTTGTCACAAGGTCCTGCATCCACTTGGGCTGATTTATTTTTCGTGTGGGCCTATTATCAAATTTTTTTATATTTATCTTTTGATTTGTGCTCTTGAGGCACAAGTTAGCATTACTCTATAAATTTTGAGGTGACAATATATCATAAAAAGCAAATTAATTTAATGGTAGGCACCTGTTGTATGTTAGGTATGTGTCCCAAAGTATCCAATAACACTTACATGCTCATCATTATTCAATTTGAATTCTTAGAAAGAATATTAAAATTGAATAGTTAGTCTCCTGAAATATCACATGTGAATTACTGTTTCAGTAACATCTTACTAATTTAGATGACTGTTAAAAATTAATAGTGTTTGCTTAATTAAATGACAATAATATGAGATTTATTATATTTCAATTTTTCAATAAAAGTTGCAAAATTAACACATACAATAGAATCCATGCTTTATTCAATTTAGTTATGTTGAATCCTTGTATGCATCCTCAAGGTTATGGATTCAACATTCGCAGTCCATGCCACAAAATCACACAACAATGTGATTCTTTCTTTGTATAAATATATTATATATGGTATGTTTACATTAGAGATTAATGTATCAATTATTATATGGCTATATTAGATAATGAATGTTTCAGAGATACATCTCCGGAATATTTTGGAACATAAGTCGCGCCAAACTCTTCTCCTTCCTCACTTCACAATTTCGCAAACTCAACTCAACCTCTTTCAATACACTATTCTACACCAAGTCAAATTTCATCAAACAAGGCTCAAGAGAACTCAAGGAAATATCAATCTTCATTTGTAACATCATCCAACTTCATCAAAAACATCAATTTCAAGTAAGTTTTTTGAGTTTTTGATAAATGTTTGAGTTTTAGTGTAAACGAGTAGAAATCAAAGATTAAGAATAGAAATGAGTAGAAATCACATGTAACATAGTTTAGACATAGTGTATAAGTTGTTTGTTTGCTAAAATTGGCGATAAAAACAATTTTTTTTTACCTTGCATGTGGTACAATTGTCATTGACGCAACTTCTGAGTTGCAATGATTCATATTCTGCAAGAAATTTCGGAGATAAGTCTCCGAAATTCTTAATCATTTTAGTTTCCTGGTGATTTTGGAGATGAATCTCTGAAACTTCCTACAATTTTTTTTTGGATTTTCTTGCTTGTGTGTTGTTTGCGTGCACTAATGATATGTCTTACTTTAACTTAATTACAAGCATAATAACTTAGAGACACGACATACTAAGGCATGACAGGGTTGCTCAGCACACATATGTTCGAAGGGAGCGGAGCCAGTAGGTTCTGAAGGCTTTAGGTTCCTCTAGACAAGAAGAACCGTCTACTTCCAGGACCCGTGCTTCTCCTCAGGCCACTCCACTTTCTTCTTTTCGTAGGAGACGGGAGTCACCATCAGATGCATCATTTCCCCTATCCCCCTGCAAGTCTCGGGATTCACCAGTGCCACCTCCTACGGATGATGTTGCTGATCCAGTCCCACCGCCTACTGATGATGTTGCTGATCTAGTGCCACCTCCGCAGGATGAGGCCGCTGCGAATGTCGAGCCAGAGGCTTTTGGAGGAGGTGCAGTTGATTTTTTCTTACTGCCTTTGTATCTAGACCATACTGCTAGACATATCTAGAACTGAGTGGTAGCATTAGTTGGATTCTTGATTTATTTTTTACGCTAATTTTAATTTCTAATGTTGATTATTTCTGACATTAATTATTTATGACAAATTTCAAGACCTTGATCCCATAAATTTCTTAACCACATGAGGAATATTTTTACGCTGACTCAGCCCAATGAAGATTGGTTTCAGTCAATTTTGTCCTTATCCGGCTTGAAGGACTTGTGCGTTACCAGTTACACTAAGGTTAACCACGAGATGCTTAATGCATTCGTGGAGCGATGGCACTCGGAGACCTATTCGTTTCATCTCCCGTATGGTGATATGTTTATCACACTAGATGATATCTCCTGTTTGCTACATCTTCCATTCAGGTGGAGATTCCTTGATCATGGGAGGATGATCAAACATGAGGCACTTAAGATGATGATAGAGTATCTTAGAGATGATCCAGGGGAGGCGATGGAGGAGTTGGATAAGACCAGGGATGCTCATGATAGATTTGAATTCCTAAAGAAGTTATATGAGGCTGAGATCATGAGTGCATAGGCGGTTGATGGTGACGCTCCACAGATTGCATGCACTGAGAGCAGACATGCTTTATTTGGTTGACACTATGAGTTTTATGGACAAGAGTGTCACTTATACGGACGTCGTCTACCTACGATATTTCGTGGATTTCAAGCGGATCCATGAGTACAACTGGGGGAGACTTATTTAGTTTACCTGTATTCAAAGCTGAGAGAAGATTGTGTGTAGAAGATGAAACATGTCACAGGCAATATGACACTACTGACGGTATAATTATTTATCTATAAATGTTTTTTTTTTATCATTTTCATTTCATTTTTTCAAAACCATTACGAATGATTTGTGTGTTCCAAAATTTTTATTTTAGACTTGGATCCTCCAGTACTTCCCTCGCATGTCTGACTTGGCACGTGTTCTTGAGTACACTAAGAATATGCCACGTGCTACTGCTTTTATCCCGGTCAGAGGGAACCAGGCGATCGAGCCTTTTAGAGTCTATCTTGACCGCTTTGTTACTAAGAACATGTACTTTAACAACTATGTTGATTACTGTAATAGGCAAACATTTGACGAGATAATGTTGTACTCTAGATGGTTGGCCTGCAGATCACGTCTCACTTTTCTTCATCTACCTGAGCACGTCATTCGATAGTTCGGCTACACTCAGACCATCCCTAGACACCCTGATGTCTCTGCTTCTCTTGCCTTGATAGGTAGACAGATATAAGAGATGTTTGATGATTATGAGAGTTATAAGGTACCAAAGAAGGCATGAGCTACCATAGATAAGAGCGTCTGAAGCTAGGTTGAAGGGTACATCATATAGTTTTTTAGGGTGTCACATCCGTACTAAAGGAGGATCATGCTCAGCTAGATCATACTGATGATGTCTTGCTTAGGTGTCATCCCATAGTGGAGTTTGCGTGGTCAGCCATTGACGAGGATATCTTCATTAATGGATCTAGTGTCAGGCGAGTCCTAGATGCCATCATGATGGAGGCACATGAGGCATAGTTGTACCTGAGACATCTTCGGAGAACAAGGGAATCGATGGAAGAGGAGGTAGACGGGACATAGGAGGTAGATGAGAGGTTGTTAGACACACACAATAGTAGTATCTTATTATTTTGTTGTAGTACTATGACCTTTACTTTATTTAGACATTCTTACTATATTATTGATCTCGATTATTGTTAAGTGCAAATTTTTTTGACATAAAATGGACCATCTTTCTCGGCACTTTTCAACTCAATTATCATGTTTTCATAGATTTAATTCTTGTTCTTGTGTGATTCTTCAATTATATTGCAAGTACCTTTGGATTCTTGATGTGTGTGTTATTATGCAAAAATTAGGCATAAAACATCAATGAGTAAGACACAAAAGATTGGACAAGGAAGCCAAAGAAATATGAAGATTCTGCAATGTTTGTTGGGCAAACAGTAGCAAGCAGCCAGCGAATGTTCGCTGGGCGATGTATTAGCGAGGTCCCAACGAGAAAGAAACCTTGGAAGTCAGTAGCTAAAGGACACTAAGTTCACTGTGCGAACTTGTAGTGAGATAGTTTGCAGTGCGAAGAATTGCTCGCACGACGAACTCAAATATTTTCCATGGGCGATTTAATTGTTTCTGAGGCACTTCAAGTGACAAAAAGAGGATTTCGCTAGGCGAATAGGTGGTCCTCAGTGCGAATATGACAAGTTTTGTAAATACTATATAAGTACTTTTTCTGCTTTTTAGAAAAAAAGAGTTACATTTTTCACATCAGTATTTTATCTCTCTTCATTCGAAGTATATTCTAGAGAGGGAAACACAAATCCTAAGAGAGAGAAGGTAAGATCTTCAATATCTTGTTGGGTTTGCATGTAATCTTTTGATACATTGTGCATTTTATTTAATTTATGTATTGCAAACTAGTTTTGATTCTCTATTGTTGATTGTCTTTGATTTCTTATTTGTGGGTCTTGACAAAACCTTTTCAAATCTTTGATCTTAGATATTCATCTATCAATGAGTAAACTTTTGACATAGTCTTGTGAGTTGATATTCATTTGCATCACATTTATTTTACTGTGTAGATTAAGTAGCATGAGTAGGATTAATACGGTAAAGACCGCGATAACGCTTGACAAACTGTATTGCAAGGATGCGTGATAATAGTGATGAACAACAATGTTTACATGCATTTGGCCGATTAGGTGAATGCATGTAAAAATGGTTAATCATGTGTACTTATTCTGATCATGGCGTTATATATGAATCAAGTCATTAATTTGATATGGATTTTATAGTAATATTTGTTGGGTCTAAACTCTCGACATAGATTTAGGTTGAACATTCAGGTGAGTATCAGTTCTTAATGTTCTGTATTGCTTTTGTTGTATGAAATATCACCGATGAGACAATACGGTTGGCCTCTTGATTTTGTGTTAGACATAATCTCTGTTGTGTGTGATAAGTGATGATATTATACAAAAGTTTGAGTGATGTATAACATAATTAGAAGAATGCATGTGTTATCAATTGATGAGATCCAATCTCACAAGGCTCAGTTTATATTTCAGTCTTTATTTTATATTTCCCTTCTTTATATTTTCTTCCTTTATTTCTGGGCCTTTGATCTTTTAACCAATGTAATCAAAATAAGATTAGAAATGTAGAGACCGTTGAACGACGTTATTTCCCTTGCACCGATCCCTATGGAGACGATATAAATCCCAGAGGGAATCCTTTCGAATCTAAACTTTTGTTTCTTGCCGCTTTGCTGCAGTTCGAAGAAAATGACGCCATTGTCGGGGATTGGTGTTTAGATATTGAAGTGCATTGCAATAGTTTCTATATTTTTTAGCTTTGTACATTTGTTTATATTCTATATATACTTGTTTCTTTTTACGTTTTATCTAGTGTTGGTAGGAATAAATGATGAGAACTGCTTCTAGATTGGTTGTTATTTGTATATAAGTATTCAATGAAGATTCTCCCAAGTTTGGATGGTGATGGTAAGATGTTGAAAATGTGAACGTAAGCAAGATAAATTGTATGTTGTATAGAATGTTAAAATGATTTAAGAATTTCGTGCTTTGTGCAAATGTGTATTTTTATTTCACTTTGCAACTTGTTTGAATGCTTGTTTCACTTAGGACCAAAAACCACAAATTGTGAGAAACCTCAATTGTTTACTATATGTTAGGATGACTGATAACTTTGTTTAATTCGTTTGATTCTTGCTTTATCTTTTAATTATTGTGATTTTGTGGAAGTATTAGAAATGATAAATACATTTGTTTATATTGAGCACAATTGTATCCAAACAGTAACTTACATGTGAGTATCGAGTATTCATTAACCCTTTTGAGCGTAAGCAGTTTAGATCTCATTTTAGTGATGAACTTGGTTTATATACATAATTTGAAAGTTGTTCATCATTGAATTTTGTGAGATTCTAAATTTTTTTTCTTGAACCTTTGAACATTGTTTTAAATTGATTTCCTTGCCATAAAAAGCAAGAAACATTCATTTGAGGTTTGGTTGAATTCAAGTTGGGGAGAATGAAAAAGAAGAATGGTAGGTTGCTAAAACTTTTGAAAAATTTCAAACAAGCATGAAAAGAAAAAGTGTGACCATGAATGTGAAAAACAAAAGAAAAAGAATGTTTGTTTGAAAAAGAAAAATTGAGAATGAAATGATTGTGCAAAAGAAAGTTTGAGAAGGTATGCAATAAGTGGTGAATGAAGTTGGAATGTGTAAATACCATGTATATTGAATGTTTCTTTTGCATTGTCAATTTCGATTCAATAGCCTTTAGAAATGAACCTTTGTTATAAACCCGACCAAACTACAATCTTAAAGGCCCTTAGTGATCTTTTTGCATCCATGTTTTCATTTTTGATTGTTAGATGAATGTATGACTTAAATTTTTATTAACATTGTTTGTCAGGTGAGTGAAATTGCTCCGCGGTTGCAAACACGTTATTTTCTTCATTCTTATTTTGAAGAGGAGTGTTAGAGTGATTCAAGTATGAGAATTTAGTTGTTATTTGAAACATTGCATGATATTTGTTTAAGAACTAAATTTTTTGTCATTGTTCGATTCTATTGAGTGGGAAACATTGCTTGTGGGTATTTTCATGTTTGACCAAATCCTCTTATTTGAGCAAATTTATCTTGTTTGAATTTGAACCATTAATTTTTCTTGGTTAAATCTTATGCTTGAGCAAATCCCCTTATTTGAGCAAATTTCTCTTGTTTTCATGAAGGGCATACTTTGCTTGAGGACAAGCAAAAATCTAGTTGGAGGGAGTTTGTTAAGTGCAAATTTTGACTTAAAATGAACCATCTTTCTTGACACTTTTCAACTCAATTCTCACGTTTTCATATATTTAATTCATGTTCTTGTGTGATTCTTCAATTATATTGCAAATACCTTTGGATTCTTTGATGTGTGTGTTATCGTGTATAAATTAGGCATAAAAATTCAGCGAGTAAGACAAAAAAAAGATTGGACAAGAAAGCCAAAAAAATGTGAAGATTTTGCAATGTTCACTGGGCGAACAGTAGCGAGCAGCCAACGAATGTTCGTAGAGCGAAGTATCAGCGAGGTTCTAGCGAGGAGGAAACCTTGGAAGTCAGTAGCTAAAGGATCCTAAGTTCGTTGTGAGAACTTATAGCCAGGTAGTTCGCAGTGCGAAGAATTGCTCGCACGACGAACTCAGATATTTTCCAAGGGTGCTTTAACTGTTCTTGAGGCACTTTAAGTGCCAAAAAGAGGATTTCTCTAGGCGAATAGGTGGTTCACATTGCGAACATGACAAATTTTTTAAATACTATATAAGTACTTTTCTTGCTCTTTAGAAAAAAGGAGTTACATTTTTTCACATTAGAATTTTATCTCTTCATTCCAAGTATATTCTAGAGAGAGAAACACAAATCCTAAGAGGGAGAAGGTAAGATCTTTAATCTCTTATTGGATTTGGATGTAATCTTTTGATACCTTATGTATTTCATCTAATTTATGTGTTGTGAACTAGTTTTGATTCTTTATTGCTGATTGTCTTTGATTTCTTATTTGTGGGTCTTGACAAAACCTTTTCAAATCTTTGATCTTAGATATTCATCTATCAATGAGTAAATTTTTGACATAGTCTTGTGAGTTGATATTCATTTGCATCACATTTATTTTACTGTGTAGATTAAGTAGCATGAGTAGGATTAATATGGTAAAGACCGCAATAACGCTTAACAAACTGTATTGCAAGGATGCGTGATAATAGTGATGAACAACGATGTTTACATGCATTTGGCTGATTAGGTGAATGCATGTAAAAATGGTTAATCATGTGTGCCTATTCTGATCATGGCGTTATATATGAATCAAATCATTAATTTAATATGGATCCTATAGTAATATCTGTTGGGTCTAAACTGTAGACATAGATTTAGGTTGAACATTCACGCGAGTATCAGTTTTTAATGCTCTGTATTAGTTTTGTTGCGTGAAATATCAACGATAAGACAATACGGTTGGCCTCTCAACTTTGCGTTAGACATAACCTTTGTTGTGTGTGATATGCGATGTATTAGTCAAAAATTGAAGGAGTAGATTGATTATATATATATATATATATATATATATATATATATATATATATATATATATATATATATATATATATATATATATATATATATATATATATATATATATATATATATATATATATATATATATATATATATATATATATATATATATATATATATATATATAAAAGACCCGCATCTTGAATTCAAAATGTTTAAATAATCTTCTGTTTTGCCGCTCCTTCCAAATCGTGGATTTGTTCGTGTTGTTGTTTGTTGGTTTGTGGGTGTTGTTTCTTGTTGCTGCTCTCGTAACTGAGATAACCCTTATTGCTCTCGTGATTGTGATTACACTTACTGTTATTATATAATAATAATAATAATAATAATAATAATAATAATAATAATAATAATAATAATAATTATTATTATTATTATTATTATTATTATTAAATAATATTAGTGAGATTGTATTTGGCGGCTTAATAATTTAGATGGCTTCCGAAAAAGAAAGATAATTTTTGTGTTCGTTTTACCAGCAAGAATTATTCGGCATGGGAATTTTAATTCAAGATGTATGTTAAAGGAAAGGGATTATGGAGTCACTTAGATGATGTTTCTAAGGCACTAACGGAGAAAACTTCTTTAGATGCTTGGAAAACTAAAGATGCTCAAATTATCACTTGGATTCTAAACAGTATTGATCCTCAGATGATAAATAATTTGCGTTCTTTTTCAACTGCTCGAGAAATATGGAATTATCTGAAGCGCATTTACAACCAGGAGAATTCGGCAAAACGTTTTCAGTTGGAGTTAGACATTGCCAACTACAAATAAGGTGATTTGTCTATTCAAGAATACTATTCTGGTTTTTTGAATCTTTGGGAAGAACACTCTGCTATTATACATGCTAATGTTCCCTAGACCTCTCTTGCGGCTGTTCAAGAGGTCTACAACACAAGTAGGCGAGATCAATTTCTCATGAAGTTTCGTCTAGAATTTGAGGTTGTCAGAGGTGCTTTGCTAAATAGGAATCCCGTTCCTTCTTTGGATACATGTGTTAGTGAACTTCTCAGGGAGGAACAACGTCTCCTTACTCAAGGAACCATGTCTCATGATACTGTCAGTTCTGAGCCTGTGGCAATTGCATATGCTGCTCAAAGTAGAAATAAAGGTTGTGATATGCAACATGTCCAATGTTTTTCTTGCAAATAGTTTGGACATATTGCTCGTAGCTGCAGTAAGAAGTTTTGTAATTATTGTAAACAACAAGGTTATATCATCTTTGACTATCCCACACGTCCTCCACGACCAGCACATCATTCGGTGAAGGCATTTCATGCCACTACAGGTCATACAATTGGCTCTTCCACCACTGGTGCATCAGATGGAAATGCTCTACAACCTGAAATGATTCAACACATGGTTCTTTCTGCCCTTTCAGCCTTGGGTATTAAGGGTAAGTCTTCTCATGTTTCTCGTCCATGGTTTCTTGATTCTAGTGCATCCAATCACATGACAGGTTCATCTGAAAACTTGCACAATTTACATTCTTATCATGGTAATCAGAAAATTCAGATTGCCAATGGTAATACCTTGTCTATCACTAACGTTAGGGACATAAACTCAGATTTTCAAAATGTGCTTGTCTCACCTGGACTTGCTTCTAATTTATTGTCTGTTGGTCAATTGGTGGACAATAATTGTAATGTTAATTTTTCTCGGTTTGGTTGTCTTGTGCAGGAGCAGGTGTCGGGGAAAGTGATCGCGAAGGGGCCTAAATTGGGAAGATTATTTCCAATACAGTTTATTTCTAATCATTTGCCTCTTGCTTGTCATAGTGTTTTGGTTTTCCTATGAGGATTGGCATAGAAAACTGGGTCATCTGATGCTGTGTTTCGTAAGTGCACGAATAACGTCTAAGTAATATAAAATATTATCGATCCCACAGAGACCAAACGTCAATCTATCAGTTGCTATTGTTACGATGTTTATCTAAGGCAAGTCAATAAAGGGTTAAGTTGTGCGAAATAAAAGTAAAGTGGGAAAATAAATTCAATATTAAAACAACGGGCTTAGATGCAATTCACATAGCCAGGTAGTATTTCAAATGCGTATAAATAGGATGCCTTATGGGGTAATGTTTTCTACTCGTGAAAAGAACTAATTTAACGGGAACTGTCGCTTTCGCGTATTCAGAACCGAGTTTATCCCCTAATCGATCCCTCTTATTGTCACTTATAAAAAGGCGCGCATTGCGTTAGAGTGATTAAACCTATTTTTAAGAAATATAGTTTCTTAACTTAGTTGAAAAGTATTTTGACCTAGAATTTCTAACAAAAAGAGGTTCTTGTGAACCGGACTTTAAACCCATAAACGCGTCCGAAAACCGTTTTAAAATCGGTTTTCTAAAACATTAAAGATTCCTACTTAACTGGTCCAAGCGCTTTCGCTTCCTTTGAACAATTAAGACTGAGCAAATTTATCTAAAGGTTGAACGACTTTCGATCTTACCCAACATATTTTAAATGCAGAAAATAAGTGCTAAAAGTCAGAATAACCCCTAAGTAATTCTATCGGCAGCCGTATGGAATACTATTTTAACTACGATCATCGCATCCTAGCCTTTAAGATTTAGTCGGACATGGTAAATTAAATAGACATGGTAAATAAATACGAGTAAATAAAGTGCGAGGAAATAAATAAAGTGCGATAAAGGGTGCGATAAATAAACAATGCGGGAAATAAAAGCGGATAAATAAAAAGGGCGATAAATAAACAGAAACCTGCTCCAAACGGGAGGCTTTAAATCTTGGTACAACTTGAAGTAAATGACGGAAATAAAATGGCGGCAGGATTAACTTCTACCAAAGTGCTCCAAACCCGATTACAGACTCGATTAGACAATGCGATAACCCTTCGATGTGAGAAGTTTATCACTTTACAATAGGTGAAATTTATGGCTTGAGTTCTGTAACTAAGCTTGAATGATTGGAAATGAGACATAACTCCTCTATTTATAGTGGTAGGAAAGTACAGGTAAGGACGAGAATGCCCTCCAACTTCTTTTGGGAGGGAAACGAGATTGCAAAGGTGGAGCCTGCCACCTCCCTATGGCGCCCGCCATATGAACTAGGGTTGAAAGTTGTGGGAGACGTGGCAGTTGTCAGCAGTTGGTCACTTGTCCAATGTGTGGCATCCCCTATGGCGCCCGCCATGGTGGAAGCCATGTGTACAATTCTAGAGAATATTGGTCTTTTAGCTCGTTTTTCTTCATTTCTTCTCGAGTAGCTTTGAAAACGCAAAAACCTGAAAAAGAAACAAAACAGAGGCATAATACAAGAAAACGGAAATAAAATCCTAAATAACATGCGCAAATCGAGTCGAATAAACAATATATTTTAGGTCTATCATCATCCAAACTCTTTTGTTTTGTCTCATTTATGTAAAAGTGGTTTGTTGGGAAATAAAAATGTTATTCCGGATGCCTCTGTTTCATGTTCTGTTTGCAAATTGGCTAAAAGTAAAACACTTCCTTTTCCGTCTGGTGCTAATCGTGCTTCCACTTGTTTTGAGATAATTCATAGTGATGTATGGGGAATGTCTCATGTGGTTTCTCATGCTCACTATAAATATTTTGTCACATTTATTGATGATTATAGTCGTTTTACTTGGATATATTTTCTCCGTTCTAAATCTGAAGTGTTTTCTATGTTTAAGAAATATTTGACATATGGTGAAACTCAATTTCAAGCAAGTGTTAAAAAAATTTGATCTGACTCTGGTCGTGAGTACATGTCTCATGAGTTTCAGGAATACCTTCAACAAAAAGGCATTGTCTCAAGGGTCTTGTCTCAATACCCCTCAACAAAATGGCATGGCAGAACGTAAGAATCGTCATTTGCTTGATGTAACACGCACCTTACTTCTCCAAACTTCTGTACCATCCTGATTTTGGATGGAGGCTCTTTCCACGACTGTCTTCTTAATCAATCGTATTCCTTCTACAGTTATTGATCTTGATTCTCCTTTCTTCCGTCTATTTAAAATTCATCCTGATTATAGTGCTTTACATACTTTTGGATGGGTGTGTTTTGTTCACTTACCTCCTTTTGAAAGGCATAAGCTTGGAGCACAATCCGTTCAATGTGCATTAATGGGATATAGTCACTCTCATAAGGGATTTGTGTGTTATGATGTCTCTAACCATCGTTTTCGCATTTCTAGAAATGTGACATTTTTTGATAATCAGTTTATGTTTCCCTGTGTTTCTCCTGCCATTAATGATATTGTTACTCTTCTTAAGTTTTCTATTATGCCTCAATCTATAAAATGTTATAAATCAGATCATGTATATGTCAGAAAACACAAACATCAGGTTCTCACACCCTTTCCCGATGCTGAACTACCACCTGATCCTGTACCGGTTGAACCACGACGTTCTGGTCGAATATCTCACGCACCAGATAGATATTCACCAGACAGGTATGATTCCTCACATACTTCTCTGACTGCCACACTCTCTAGCATATCTATTTCTACTTATTACTCACAGGCTGTAAAAGATGTGCGATGGATAAAATCAATGAATGAAGAGCTCCAAGATCTTCAAGAGAATTTCACATGGGATATTGTCACTTGTCCTCCAGATGTAAAACCTATAGTTTACAAATGGTTGTATTCTGTGAAATTGAATTCTGATGGGTCCCTCAACCGTTACAAGGCTCGTTTTGTTGCGTTAGAAAACAAGCAGGAATATGAAATTGATTATGATGAGACATTTGCACCGGTTGCCAAAATGACAATTGTCTGCACGATCATGTCTATAACTGCTTCTAGTGGGTGGACTCTCCATCAAATGGATGTGAAGAATATTTTTCTTCATGGTGACCTGACAGAAGATATTTATATGACTCCACCTCAAGGCTTATTCTCTTCATCTAAAGGCGTGTGTAAGCTCAAACACTCTTTATATGGTTTGAAACAGACACCTAGAGCATGGTACGAGAAATTCCGCTTCACTATACTTGGATTCTCCTTTACTTAGAGTCAGTATGATTCATCTTTATTTATTTATAGCACATTTGCGGGTATTGTTCTACTTCTTTTGTATGTTGATGATATGGTTATTACTGGTTCAGATCATGCTTCCATTCAACGACTTAAGCAACAGTTACAGGCCTCATTTCATATGAAAGATCTGGGTAATCTACATTATTTTCTTGGTCTTGAGGTTCATTCTACATCCAAGGGCATCTTTCTCCATCAACACAAGTATGCTACAAATTTAATTTCTATGGCCGGTCTTAAATCGGCTAATCCGGTAGATACTCCTCTTGAGGTTAATGTTAAATATCATCGTGATGATGGCTGTTGCTTGATCCCTTATTGTATCGACAACTTATGGGTAGCCTCAACTACTTGACTATTACTCACCCTGACATATCTTTTGTTGTTCAACAAGTAAGTCAATTCATGCATTCTCCTCGCCATCTTCACTTGACTGCGGTTCTTCGTATAATTCACTATTTAAAGAGAACCTCTCACCGCAGATTATTCTTTTCCGTTGGAATTTCTCTTCAGATGAGTGCTTATAGTGATGCTGATTGGGCGGGGTGTCCTGATACTCCTTGATCTGCTACTGGTTGATATATGTTTCTTGGTTCTTCATTGATCTCTTGGAAAAGTAAGAAGCAAGCAAGAGTTTCTACATCTTCTACTAAATCAGAGTATCGCGCCATGTCTGCTGCTTGTTCAGAAATACTTTGGATTCATGGTCTTTTGGCTGAACTTGGATTTTCTCAAACATAGTTAACTTCACTTTATGCTAACAATACAAGTGTCATTTAAATTGTTGCAAATCCTATTTTTCATGAAAGCACCAAACATATCGAACTTGATTGTCATTCAATACGTGACGCCTACGATGATCGAATAATATCACTTCCTCGCGTCAGTAATCAGTTGCAGGTTGCAGATATTCTTACCAAGGTTGTTCCACGTCCAAGACATTAGTTTCTTGTTAGCAAATTGATGCTCCTTGACCAGCCGCATCAATTTGAGGGGAGATGTTAATCAGGAAATAATCTTTGCAGTTATTGTGAATAATTTACATTTATAGAATAGGAAATTAGTTATTATGAGCTGTAATTACCGACACTATTATATATAGTATGAAAGAAAATGAGAAACGCATCGAGCCAAATTTCATGACAAAACATACATTTGTAATTTTTTTTAATTTTTTAATTTTTTTAAAATTATTATTTATATTATTTGTATAAGTCGGAGTTGCATTTGGATGTCCGTGCTTAATTGTCAGATGAACAAAGTGAAAAAACATTCCTTATAGTATGGCAGTATTAGCCGGTTGTAATAGTCCTAAACTTTCAAGCCACGTACGTGATGAATCAATGTTGGCAGGCACAGATGATGATGTTTTCTGTCGGTTTTATCTTAACAAACACTAATCATCACGCTATTTTTAATAATGCTTTTATGATAGATTTAACTTACTAAAAGAATCATAGTTAGTTATATATATACCCCAACATAGAGTAAGGTTCTTCACTTCACCACATGTGTTCTTGTTTTCATGGCTCCTCCCTTGAACTCCACCACCTTTAATCTCATCAAAACTGACTCTATATTTGATCTATCCGAAAGAAAGTTTAAGGTGAAAGGTTTTCCTTTGTTCCATGATGTTCCTGAGAATGTTTCTTTCAGCTCATTCTCTTCTATATGCAAACCCTCAGAATCAAATGCACCACCTTCACTTCTTCAAAAAGTTCTTGCCTTTTCACACAAAGGTGGTTTCTTTGGATTCTCTCATGAAACCCCATCAGATAGGTTGATGAATTCCTTAGGTAGTTTCAATGGAAAATACTTTTTGAGTATTTTCAGGTTTAAAACTTGGTGGTCTACTCAATGGATAGGAAAATCTGGTTCTGATTTACAAATGGAAACTCAATGGATTCTCATTGAAGTTCCTGAAACCAAATCCTATGTTGTCATCATTCCTATAATAGAAAAATGTTTCAGGTCTGCACTTTTTCCTGGTTTTAATGATCATGTCATGATTTGTGCTGAAAGTGGTTCAACAAAGGTGAGAGAATCGACATTCAATTCAATTGCTTATGTTCATTTTTCTGAAAATCCTTATGATTTGATGAAAGAAGCTTATAGTGTTATAAGGGTTCATCTCAATACTTTTAGGCTTTTGGAAGAGAAAACAATCCCAAGTTTAGTTGATAAATTTGGTTGGTGCACATGGGATGCTTTCTATTTAACTGTTAATCCTATTGGTATTTTCCATGGTCTTGATGATTTTTCGAAAGGCGGTGTCGAACCGAGGTTTGTTATCATCGATGATGGATGGCAAAGCATTAGTTTTGATGGTTGTGATCCTAATGAAGTTGCAAAGAATCTTGTTCTTGGTGGTGAACAAATGACTGCTAGACTTCATAGGTTTGATGAATGTTACAAGTTTAGAAAATATGAAAGTGGATTATTATTAGGTCCTAATTCACCACCTTATGATCCAAAAAAATATAGGGATTTGATTTTAAAGGGTATTGAACATGAGAAATTAGAGAAGAAAAAAGAGGAAGCTATTTTATCTAAGAGTTCTGATTTGGATGAAATAGAGTCAAAGATCAAGGAAGTAGTAAAGGAAATTGATGATCTCTTTGGTAGAGAACAATTTAGTAGTGTTGATAAAAGTGAGATGAAGAGTGAGTATGGATTGAAGGCTTTCACAAAGGATTTGAGGACAAAGTTCAAAGGTTTGGATGATGTTTATGTTTGGCATGCACTTTGTGGTGCTTGGGGTGGTGTGAGGCCAGAAACCACACACCTTAAAACCAAAATTATCCCTTGTAAACTCTCACCAGGTCTTGATGGAACAATGGAGGATCTTGCAGTGGTTAAGATTGTCAAAGCTTCACTTGGGCTAGTTCATCCTAGTCAAGCTTATGACCTTTATGACTCCATGCATTCTTATCTTGCTGAATCCGGTATCACTGGAGTCAAAGTTGATGTCATTCATGTAAGTTTTCTGAAAGTTAGTTTGAATGTTTTAGTGTTTTGTTATGGCCTAGTAATAATCATTATATTATGAATTTTTTTATGTAGTCTCTTGAATATGTCTGTGATGAATATGGAGGTAGAGTTGATCTTGCAAAAGTTTACTATGAAGGACTGACAAAATCTATTGTAAAGAACTTTAATGGGAATGGAATGATTGCTAGCATGCAACAATGTAATGACTTTTTCTTTCTTGGAACAAAGCAAATTTCTATGGGAAGAGTTGGTAAGCACTTAATTAGTATACAATACAAGCACAATATCAATGAAATTTTGTAGTTTTTATTACCAAAATGTTATTTTTGCAGGGGATGATTTTTGGTTCCAAGATCCCAATGGTGATCCAATGGGAAGTTTTTGGTTGCAAGGTGTGCACATGATTCATTGTTCCTACAATAGTTTATGGATGGGACAAATGATTCAGCCTGATTGGGATATGTTCCAATCAGATCATGTTTGTGCTAAATTTCATGCTGGTTCAAGAGCTATCTGTGGTGGGCCAATTTATGTGAGTGATAATGTTGGCTCTCATGATTTTGATTTGATTAAGAAGCTTGTTTTCCCTGATGGTACAATACCAAAATGCATATATTTTCCACTTCCAACTAGAGATTGTCTTTTCAAAAACCCTCTATTTGACCGTACAACTGTCCTCAAAATTTGGAACTTCAACAAGGTACATATCTCTCACTAACGAGTATAAGTGTCTGACATTGACACGATACTGACATATGTTTTACATTCAATTACTTTCATTAGTAATGTGTATGTATCGTGTCTGGTGTCTGGTGTTTTCGTTGGTCTGACTATCAATCTATGACATGTATAACAGTATGGAGGGGTGATTGGTGCTTTCAACTGTCAAGGAGCAGGGTGGGATCCAATAATGCAGAAGTTTAGGGGCTTCCCTGAATGCTACAAGCCAATAACCGGTACTGTTCATGTAACCGAAGTTGAATGGGATCAAAAGGAAGAAACATCTCATTTGGGAAAGGCAGAAGACTATGTAGTCTACATGAATCAAGCTGAAGAACTTTGTTTGATGACTCCAAAATCTGAACCAATTCAGTTTACTATTCAACCATCCACATTTGAGCTATACAGTTTTGTTCCGGTTACAAAGTTATGTGGCAGCATCAAATTTGCACCAATTGGGTTGACAAACATGTTCAACAGTGGTGGAACAGTTATAGATTTGGAATATGTTGGAAATGGTGCTAAGATTAAGGTTAAAGGTGGTGGGAGTTTTCTTGCTTATTGTAATGAATCACCAAAGAAGTTTGAAGTGAATGGTTGTGAAGTGGATTTTGAGTGGGTAGGTGATGGAAAACTGTGTGTCAATGTTCCTTGGATTGAAGAAGCTTATGGTGTTTCTGATTTGGCAATTTTCTTTTAGAGTGTACTAGAATATTGTTATTACTATAACGATGTGTTTGTGTTACTTGCATATCAAGAAATGAAAAATGGAAGTTAGTTTATGAGTTTATGAATAATACAATGTGTGTGAGTATTGATCACTCTTTTCTTAACCTAGCATTGGGCATACATTATTTATACAGTGTCTGCTTCTGGTTATTTTTTAAGATAAAGCTATTGCGTCACAATGACTTAATGAGAAGTTAATAATAGGAGTCTATAACTCTATTTAGGTGACAATAATTAGGTTGAATGATTTTCAACTTCGATCATATTTTGGGATTTGATTTCTTTAAATTGAGCTCTCATTTCTAAGATAATTAAAATTTTAAGTGACTTAAATGCACGGGACTCATTCGAAAAAAATCTTTCAAATTTCGAATTACATTTACATAAGTAATAGTATATAATATGAACATATATTTATAATATTGTACATTTTAAAAAATTACTATATTGTCTGAGTGAGTTTCTCTTAAGAACTGTTCAGTTGGGTAATGTGTATTTTTTAAAAAATTATGATGGCCGGATTGTCTGAAAATGACTCCCGAAAAGTTATGAAGGTCAGCTTATCCAAATGACTCCTTAAACATCTCGTTCTGCTAGGCCTCCTTAAGCATCTCGTTCTGCTAGGTCTCAAGTTTAAGCAAATGACTCCTTAAGCATCTCGTTCTGCTAGGCCTAAGTTTAAGGGATAAAGAAGGCATACTTAATTCTTACAGAGAAAACAACTCACCGTGACTCTTGTGACTCTTTCTTACCTCAAAGAACTTATTAATTAATGTTGTTTTGAATAATATGATTTAAATTATATTTATATAAGTACGTTTAGAACATACAAAATCTCTAATGGTGAATTAATAGAGAATTGAGTTAATTTGGAGAAGATGAAGTTGAGAAATCGAGAGAGAAAAGAGAGAGAGTGTGTGTAATTGAGGGTGAGAAGAATAATTCACATTAACAACAATATGAGAGCTTATAATGTATTATATAACAAGTACACACACATAATTGGATATAACAGCTTAACTCAATAAGCTGAAAATAACAGAAACTGGAAAAATAAATTTTCGGCTTCGTAACCAGTTACGCAAAATGTCGTAACTAATTACGAGGCCGTGCTAGCACTCCTTCAGTCAAAAAATAACTCTGTAACCGGTTACGCAAAAACCCATAACCGGTTACCACAACTGAAATGCTAAAAATTTGGTTTTAACACACCACCTCATTTCATTTGTTTCAAGTCCAGCATGCTTAAGTTTTTCTTCAACCTTTTGAACACCTCATTTGTTGCCTCCTTGGTCAACAAATCTGTAAGTTGGTCTTTGCTTCGACAATATCTCAATCGTAACTTGCCTTCACTTACTAGCTCCTTCAAATAATGAAACCGCATCTCTATGTGCTTGCTTCTTCTGTGTGCAATCGGATTCTTCGCAAGGTTGATTGCAGAAACATTATTAACCAAAAGTGTAGTAGTCTCACCCTCATTGCTACTCAACTCCTTCAATAGATTCATGAGTCACATGGCTTGACACGCACACAACGAAGCCGCAGTATACTCGGCCTCACAGGACGAGAGTGTTACCACTGGTTCCTTCTTCGAACACCAAGAGATTGGTGTCCTACCAAACATAAAGATGTATCCAGCCGTTGACTTTCTATCATCCTTATCACTGCACCAATTAGAATTGCTGAAACCAAGTAAATCACATTTTTGGCCCGTATCCGATGTGGGAAAGAGAATTCCACAACCAAATAAATCACATTCAAAAATGGAGATTTGACGTACATTTGATATATCGCCCAATCGTTGTTATTCGCAATGCCAATAATTAATCAGATGGTTTCAAGCCTAGCCACAGGTGCAAACACTTCCTCAAAGTCTATACATTCACGTTACAAGAATCCCTTCGCTACCAGTCGAGCTTTATACTTGATCACCTCGCCTTTGAGATTTGCCTTTACTTTATAGACCCATCGCACACCTATTAACTTATTTCAAAGCGGTAAGTCGACCAACTCCAAAGTACCATTTTTTTCAATAGATTCCAGCTATTCCTTCATTGCAAAAATCCACTTTGAAATGCTTAGAGTCTCTTCCGTGTTACTGGTTCAGATTCGGCCATAAGCACAAAGTGAACAAAATCACCATCATCTTTGATTTTGTTATCCCGGAATACTTCACATACTTGGAGTCTCTGAGGCAAAAATCTTTGTCTTGTTGGTCTTCTAACATTTCCTTCATTTTTGGCTTCGACCTGTTACTGTTCTGCACCACATTCACTTAAAAAATGTCCAAGCTTTCGACATTTCCAGCACTGAACTTTGCTTTTGTCCCTCAGTTTACTGCCTCTAGCATTGCCTCGATCACCATACCCATTGGAGCTATTCTCACCTTTTTGCACCATCGAAACCTTCGAATTTTATGGATCATTTCCACCAAAATTCTATGAATTTTGCTTCCCCTTTGAAATCCACTTTCCTTTCGATCTTCTACTTTTCTCGTTAAGTCGTGCTTGCAAATCAATCTCCGGTTTAACTTTATCGCTTCCTCTCTCATCCAGCCTTTGCTCATAAGCCTCAAGAGAGTTTTGAAGCTCATCTTTGCTCAATGTTGCAAGGTCCTTCGACTCTTCGATAGCCACTACATTATTGTCTAATCTTAATGTTAAAGAACACAAAGTCTTCGACACAACATTCTGCTCCAAAACAGTTTTTCCGTAAGACTTGATTTGATTCACTAAACGCGTAATATGCGTCACATAATCGTTGATCATCTTCTTCTCTTCCATTTGCGTTAACTCGAATTGCCTCTTGTGAGTTTGTAACCTCGCCACCATAGCCTTAACAGCCCCTGCAAAAGCTTTTTCTAAGATATCCCAAGCTTGTTTCGCCGACTCGCAATTGCCAACTTTCTCAAAGTTGTCACCATTGACGCAAGAATCAATCAAGAAGAGTGTCTTGTAATCTTTCTTCTTTTCTTCCTTGAATGAAGCCTTTTGAGCATTTATGGCTTTAACCCCAAGTGGTGTAACTCCATTATTGATGATCTCAAGAACTTCTTGATATCTAAACAGAACTTTCATTTGCTTTGACCACTTGTCATAATTCTTCGAATCAAGAATCAGAAGGTTGGTGGAAATTCTATCGTTGGAAACGGTACTCATTGTTGCAACAGAATTAGATCATAACTAGTGCTCTTGATGTCAAATGTTAGAACATACAAAATCTCTAATTGTGAATTGATGGAGAATTGAGTTAATTTGGAGAAAATAAAGTTGAGAAATCGAGAAGAAAAGAAAGAGTGTGTAATTGAGGCTGAGAAGAATAATTGGCATTAACAACGATATGAGAGCTTACAATGTACTATATATAATAAGTACACACACATGATTGGATATAACAGAAAAATAACTTAACTCAATAAGCTGAAAATAACAGAAACTAGAAAAACAAAATTTCGCCTTCGTAACCAGTTATGCAAAATTTCGTAACCGATCACGAGCCTGTGCCAGCACTCCTTCAGCCAAAAAACAACTTCGTAACTGGTTACGCAAAAATCCGTAGCCGATTACCACAACTGAAATGCCAAAACTCTGGTTTTAACAAGTACTTCATATTTTTTTTACTCTCAAGTTGGAGTGAAATAGACTGAGTCGAACTAAATTTTGTCAAGCCTAAATCTAATATGTCAAACAAAGTAAAGCTTAAGGCTGACATATAATTTGTCATATGCTTATTTTTAGGTCCAAACCTTATCTTTTC
Source organism: Lathyrus sativus (assembly GCA_963859935.3). Taxonomy (NCBI): domain Eukaryota; kingdom Viridiplantae; phylum Streptophyta; class Magnoliopsida; order Fabales; family Fabaceae; genus Lathyrus; species Lathyrus sativus. Next base: position 683,446,600 of record OZ012737.1, read on the forward strand.
AAATAGCTTGTTAGCTTGTTAGTATACATAAAAACCTATTTACATAGGTAAATAAACAATTCAAATAATTTATCCGTCTCAAAATAAAAGTCTTTTAAGATTGTTACACATAAATTAAAAAAGGTAATGATCGAATAATCAAATGTAATAATTTTATAAAATTGCTCTTAATTACTATTGGTTGTTATAAATGTAGTATGTTTTAATAACTTGGAACAATAATTGTTATGGATAAAGTTGATAAAAATGAATTAAAGTTGCATTGGAAATGTAGAGATTTTTATTTTGGGACAATTTTTTTTGTTACAAAGATATTTATTTTGAGACAAAAGAGACTAACAAATTAAAATATCAATGAGATTAAAAGTTTGTTTGTAGTGATTTATTTTAAATTATTGTATTAATACATGTTTAACTAGACTATTTGTTTAAGAAAAATTATGAAAATAACTTATGATATTATATAAGATATGTTTATTTTATTTTTATAAATTTTAAAATATAACTAAATTTTATTTATGTATTTTAATTTAAAGTATAAAAAATGACATAATAATAATAAAAATATATTCATATTTATTTAAATAAATTAATAAGTTTAGAAAACTTTTTTTATAGTCTGAAATTTAACTTTTTTTAATTAAATAAATTTATAAACTTTTTTTAAACATTTTCTATTTAAAAAAAAGTTTAATTTACCATGAACCTATATAATATATAAATTAGACGATAGATATTTAATAGTCGGTTCGATTTATTTCTATCTCTACTCACAAGATATTAGTAAATTAGACCGTAAATCTCTAATAGTTAATCGAACTTATTTCTACTTCTACTCGCTGGATATTAATAAATTAGACCGTAAATCTGTTGGTCGGACTTATTTCAACCTCTACTTACAAGATATTTAAAATAATTTTTAAATGTTACCAAATTCTCATCTCACATTAAACATATATATATATTTATAAGTTGAAATAATCCTAACCTTCATGCCATATCAACATAAGTTGAAATAATCCTAACCTTCATGCCATATCAACATTAGGCACTAATATAGTGTCTGACACACCTACACGATATCGATAAAGCCATGATGCATATCTGATATAATGGCATCATTGGCATGTCCCTATCACTGTTACATATACATCAAAATGCAGGCAAGGGAAAAATGGAATAGCTTCTCTCTTTAATGCTCAGCTGGGGAGCTGATGGATACTACGTGCTGCTATGAGATGCCATGCATAATACAAAAGTGCCACGTACGTGATGAATCAAAGTTGGCATAGACGATGATGTTTTCGAATCTTTTTTGTCGGTGCTTATGTCAGGAAACTACCAACAAACAACCAAGAATCTTAAAAAGTCTGTAATTAACTTGTGATGAATTTATAATTAGTATTAATATCTTTAACAAATTTAACCATTGTGATAATACGTATAGAGATTGTTTTGAAATAATCAAATTTAATTAGTTATTTGATTAATAAGTTATTTAGTTTCTAGCTATTTGAGTCACAAGTAATCTATTGTATATAAATAAATGTATTGTGTAATTTAGTTTTAATAATTCAATACAATTGTATTTTATTCTGTATTCTATCTCATTTCTCTATCTAAAATTTTTGGTTCATTTTCTTGATCTTGAATTCAAATACTTCACGTTAGTGGTCGTGCTTTCAGAAACATGAATCGTATTAGCTGCAAAGATGAATAGTAGCAATGGTATTTTCAATTCTCTTCCTATTTTTGATGTTAAAAATTATATCTGATGAAGAAAATAGATGCAATTATTGTTTGATTTTCATAAAATTCTAGAAGTGGTTATTAGTGGCGTTCATGAGCATACTGCAACGCAAACGATGCTCAGAGAATCACTCACAAGAAAGCCAAGAAGAAAGATTGCAAGTTGTGTTTTGTATTCTATCTACAATAGATACAACGAACTTTGACCGGATTTCTCATGGTGAATCGACGAAGGAGGCATGGAATATTCTTGTCAAGTACTATGAAGGCGGTGAGAAGGTTAAAGTTGTCAAGTTGTAGACGCTGCGATGGTAATGTGAGTTACTATAGATGAGAGAAGATAAAAAGATTGCAGACTATGTCTCGAAGGTGCATAACCTTATTCACCTCATGAAAGGTTGTGGTGAAGTTCTAACTGTTAAGATGATAGTTGATAAGGTAATGAATACATTGACCTCTCACTTTGATCACATTATTGTAGCCATTCAAGAATCCAATAATCTTGAAACCTTGAAATTAGAAGATTTAGTTGGTTCGTTAGAGGCACGTGATTTAAGAATTGTCAAAAGGAAAGGAGTTCAAGATTTGATACAAGTAGTGCAGGCCCAAACATGAAAGAAGCATGGTGGTTTCAAAAAGTTCAAGGGCAAAAGAGACAAGAGTCAGAGCAAGAAGTCTTGGATGAACTCTCAAAAGCATAAAACTTATGATGAGGCTTCTGAATCCTTGAAAAGAGGAAAAGAAACCTCATATTAGAAAGATAATCAGGAGAAAAAAAAGCGTGCAGTGCAATAACTGTGAAAAATGGGATCACTTGGCCAAGAACTATTGGTACAAGAAAGACAACAGAAAAACAAAAGGCATGGATGATGAAGAAGAAAACCTTGCACATCAAGATTTAGATGATTATGAAGGTATGGTGTTTATGGCTGCAGTAGCAGATGAGCATGTCGACTCCAAGATGTGGTTCCTTGACGTAGGTGTTCGCCGTGAAAATTGGTGAACAATCGCTGGTCTAACAAATTGAAAAAGATATGTGTTACTTGCAGGATCGACCACACAAATTTTAAGACATGTGATAATTGATCTTTTAAATGAAGTGTATGAAAACTATGAACACTTCGATGAGTTTCATAAGACAACTTATTTCAAGTATAAATGAATTTGAGTAACGGAAAAAGGAAGTAAAATGCTTATAAATAACAAGGATAAAAACTTGCATAGAGAAAAAGTAAACTCTTAAATAAAAGAAGTGTTAAATTGCATTGAAATAAAAACTGGTGTTTAGTCAACGTACATTCTCATAACTCGTTTCTCTCAATCACACGGATACTTAGAGTAGATGAAGATTGTGTACACAATTGAACACACACATCTTAACACTAAGACCTGCTATTTATAACCATCGAACATAACCGCCATTAACGACTAATAAATGAAATCAAGACAAGTGTCGATGCGCATGCCTTCGAACCATAGGGACACTCCATGTGTCTTTCTCAAAAACGGGCTTTCCTTCTTTTATTTAAATTCAAACGAACTTGTCGAAATGCCCCTTAATAACACTCCTATCGAATTGGGTCTTCCAACTACTAAGGAATGTCTCTAAGTCCATAACATAGAACCTCCTGACAAAAAGACGTCTTTGACTCTCATTCCATAAAACATTTTTTTAGTCGAAGTAATTAGGTTTCCCCAGGAAACTCTATTTGCTATTTTTAACTTTATTCAGACGTCAAAATTAGGAGCCAACAAATTGCCCCCCAAAAATGTCATTTTCGACATTAATGAAGAACAATACATTTTTTGATAGTATCGTTCGACGCCTCAAACGACTCTTGCATGTCTCTTACTATTCCAAAGGTTTATGACGTAAAACTCATCATGGCACTTTCTATAACACGCCTCCTTAAAACACGTCATTACCCCTAGTCATCATCACAATCCCTAGATACTAAGAAATCATGCATTAGGCACTACTAACCACGTTTTGTCAAACAATCATTGTGGGACACGTGCTCCACTAACTATCAGCTCTTTAATGCTGATTTGAGGCCTTTTGATAATCCACAAGCCTATAAATTGCTCCAAGCTTACTTGTTTTAACTTTTACGCTCTCAGAAATTTTCAAACAACTTTCCCGTTTCTTCATTTCCAAACTTCTAACCACAACCCCGCGATTCTCCAAAAAAATCTCAAGAATGGCATCTTCAACTACCAACGTCAAGGATTCTAAAAAAAATCAAAAGTCCAAAGATTTGAAGAAAATTTCTCAACTCCCGGATGATGGGGAACCAACAATTTCTCCCTGAGCCACATGCAGAAGAGAAGAGAAAAATATATGAATCCCAGGTACTTATCCCTCTTGTTGTATCTGGTAAAATGCATTATGCCCTATGTGGGCCTCTGCCTTCATCTGGCTTTGACAATAGTAAAGCTAGGGACTTTTTCCCTTCCTACCACAAATCTAAACCCATAGGACAAGCCAACAAAGCTAAGGTTGAGAAAGCCTCTGCTGATGCGGTAGTGTTGAACAATATATATTTAAGATATATGAACAACAACTTTAGGGTTTTTAGAGCGACACCCTCCTTCAAGGAATCAGATGATTACATGAATTGGCTAGCAAAGATAGAAAAAGTAAAATCTCAAACCTAGAAAAAACTAAGAGTTTACGATTTAATCATGTTGTCGAAAACAAGTCTCGACTATTGTCAAACCATGTTAGTCTCTTCCTTGTATTTATGGGATAATACCCATTACACTTTCCATCTCCCTTGTGGGATGATGACCCCTACTCTTTTCGACGTAGCCGCTACTATAGGGCTTAAACCCACCGGAAACCCATATGATCCTGACTTGGAATCCGACGATTCCATAGGTTTTAATTCCGCAAAATCCACTTATTCTCATTTTATAACGCACTTTTTCAACAAGACCACTGCTGATGTTTCTGATCGGGAACATATAGTCTTTTTAATTGTATGGTTATCCCACTGTGTTTTCTACTCGAAGTCCCTTCAAGTGGCTAGAAGGTACCTGACTCTGGCCACTCAACTCCACAAAGGCCACGACATCTGCCTAAGTGAAATGATTTTGGGGAACCTTTACGAATCTTTAAGTGAAGGGGTAGCCCAACTCAAAGACTTAGGAGAAAAGGGAAACTTGCTATTGTCTGGTCTTTTCTGGCTTTTGCAAATCTGGTTAAATGCCTCGTTCGAAGCTAGCCTTCCTAACAAAAATTCAGTTGACGAAGCTGCTGACGAGATCAGAAATAGAAGAATCGAAGGGATACGCTTGGTCCAGCTTACTCCCTACGAAGAAGGACAGACCCTTAGGCCAATGTTCCTAAGCTACACCATGATGTTTGCAAAATGTCAAGAATTTACTTTGAACATGGCCCCATTCGTTGCAAGAAAACATGGTCCTGAGTGGTTCACCAGACCTTTCCTGACTCCAAACAAACCTCTAGACGCAAATCTTCGCAGACTTAGGAAGCCTCCTTGATCCCAAGGTTGATAACACTTCGACTAAATCTGTCAAAGTCTCAAGTTGCATTAGTTACTTATCAACCAAACTTGGTGGCTCGACAGTTTGGTTTGATCCAAGCACTCCCCAAATTCCTCTTCGAAAAGAAATGTGCCCTTCTACTTCATAGTGTGAAGTATAGTGAGGAAATGGCTACGACACACCTTCTCCGCTATTCCAGCAAAGCTCAACTTGTCCCTATTGGCTTCGATCCCTATTTCTACTATACCCCAGAGTTCAACCACTGGTGTTCAACGTACTATTCCCAAGAATTCTTCGATGCACCTTTTTTTACTCGACTTATTAATCAAGCTTTCCTCTTTGTACAGGAGAAGATCAAGAAAGGTAATATGACACACATCAAAGAAATCCAAGCATTCCAGAAGTACTTTGAAACTATTTATCGACCAGATGACCTTAGTCAAACTATCCGCGAAGCAGTTGTTACTTTAAAGGAAAAGTTTTTAAAGAAAATGGAGAATTTGGAACTCCATTCGTTTGTTCCTCCCAAGGAACGATACGCACTGGATTTCAAACAATTTCCTATGAAATTTACTCGACTACCAAATGCTAATTTTGGAGTGGCCCTTGCCCCTTCATTCCCAAACTGTTTTATCTGTGGGGATTCCATAAAGATTCTTCGCCAGCAGTCGAAACCGAAAGCTCAATGGGTGGTTACGACTAAGCATACTTTAAACAGTTTCAAAGGTCCTCTTCATATCGGTATTGAAGATGTTCGCATTGAATTAGAAATATATGAAGGTGTAGAATAGGAGGTTTTCGAACTAAATTCCCCTATTTGATTTTTTATCATCTTACTTGTATTATTTTGTTTGACTTTCAGCTATTAAAGTTGCCCCAAAAAAGAAGATGTAAATCGAAGAACAAACAGAGGAAAGCACTCCAATTGCTAAGGTAAATTTCCTACTTAATTTCCCTGATTACAAAGTCTCTCGTTGTCTGATGCCTCAAGTTTTTCAGAGTTCTCGAAGGCCACCCCTTACTCCCAAGAAGCAAAAAACAAGGGGGACTTCCTGCCAAATCATCATCGAGTCAGATGAGGAGGACCAATCTCCTCCTGAAGAATAAACTTTGAAGAGGAGGAGGAAGCAAACCAAAATAATTGAAGCCTTCAATCAGCCAAAACCAAAGGCTGGTAAACTCTCGACAACAGCAACTCCTGCTAGTCACGCAGTACAGGCTGAAAGCGACAATTCTAGTCTTGGGGCTGATGAGCCCAAGTTAAAAACTTCTCCTATAACTTTGTACAGTTTCTTTATCATTTACTCTTCTAATATTTTTTTTTGCCTTTTTCCTTCACAGATTACCACCGATACCAGGTGTCAACCCATGGTAAAGCAGCTTATTCCCACAACAAGTAGTGACCCGTGTTACCATCCAACAACTCCTTCTAGGGCCTCTGCGAGAGGCTCGAAAAAAGGTTTCGAGGAGGATATTCAGTCTATCGATGCTCTCAAGAAGATGCCAGTCATTCCTGTGGTGGAATTCCCCCACTTCGAAGCATCTACTCAAAAAGAGGACCCAGTCGAGAAAGATATTTTTGACCTTTCTGGGGACACTATGATACCTGATATAGAGCAACCTGCTGAGAGTGATCTCGAGGGAAAAACAAGTGAGGATGACAACCCTGTTGAAGAGGAAGAAGAAAACAAAGAGGAAAACAATGAAGAAGGAGAAGAAGATAAAAAAGAGGAAGATGAAGAAGGAAAAGAAGAAGAAGAAGAAGAAGAAGAAGAAGAAGAAGAGGAAGGAGATAAAATTACATCTAAGGCAGAGATTGAGGTGGAGGTTCTAGAAGGCCAAGTGAACCAAGACAATCGATTTAAGGATCCTACACCCAACACTTCGACTGACACTCAATCGACCAGTCTTTCCCATGAAGAATTGGAATCTCTGAAAGTTCAGCGACCACTGGAGTATTTAAAGGCTATGCTCATTTCTCAATACAGCTTTGGCGATAAAAGTACTACTTCGACTGCCTCATGAAACACCCTGACTGGGAAAACTGACAGTGACTTGCTGGCTCAGATAAAAGAAAAAGTCTTTGCAGCAGACTTATTTCAAATATTGGAACAAGATGTTTATGCCAGTTTTAATCTTAAGAAACTTCTAAAACAAATTAATGTCTTGGAAGTTTCTCCAGAAGTACCTGATACTATTATGGAGCTAAGCACAATGATTGACCTAGTTGTCGCTGACCTCAACCACCTTCGACACTTTTTCAGCAACCTTTCCAAGAAAATTGGCAGTCAAAAAGCTGCAAGGGAGGCTGTCTCTGCATCCACTGAAAAAGTCTCGACACTTGAGAAACTCTCTAAGCAGAATAAGAAGGAGATCAAGAGGTGTGACAAGAGTATTGTAGAATCGGAAAGACAAATTTCCATTCTACAAAACAAAATCTCTCAGGCTAAGCAACGCAAAACTAATCTGCTCAGCTCTGTCGAATATGAGGTGGAAAATAGATCCAAGCTGGCCTTCAGCACCTTGAGACAGCTCAACAACTCGAAAAAGATATCGAAGTTCTCTCCACCAACAAGACTCTCTGTGAATGCCGCCTACTCCTTCATAAGTCGAAGTATGAAAAGTGAAAAGATCCCTTCCATTTTAAACTTGCTTTGTAGTATTTTCCTTCTTTGCAGATTATAACTTTGGGCCTTTGTGACATTTTTGTAACAGATAAAGCCATTTTGGAAAATTTATTTACCATTTTAGCTTTGCTTTTCTCACATCATTATTCTCTGGTGATCATTATTTCTTGAAGTGTGGGCTTATATTTTTTCAAATATTTCCCATTAATCTTCAATATTCTTTTATCTTTATCTAATTCCTCGATTTCATACACGCCGTTAGAAAAGACTTGTATAACATGAAAAGGTCCTTCCCATTTAGGGGACCATTTACCTAAGGCTCTATCTTTTCGATCCATAGGAAAAATTACTTTCCAAACCAATTCTTCTGGCGAAAATATTTTGACCTTAACTTTTTTGTTATACGATTTCTCTACTCTTTTCTTCTGTCTTCTTAACAATTCTAAGACATTAAGTCTCTCTTCATCCAAATCTACCAATTCGTCCAACATCATGCTCCAATAGGATTCTGATGGAATCTCATGATGCCTTTGGATCCTTGTTGATTGTAAGTAGATTTCCACTGGCAACACTGCATCATGGCCAAACGTTAGTCGAAACGGAGTTGCGTTGGTCCATTCCTTGGGAGAAGTTCGACATGCTCATAGCACTTGATCTAAAGTCTTGTGCCAATTTTTAAGCTTCTTTCCCACATGTTTTTTAATTAGACCTATCACTATCTTGTTTGCTGCTTCGACCTGACCATTAGCCTAAGCGTAATAAGGCATGGAAGTCAACAATTTAAAACCCATTTCCTTAGCGAAACCTTGCATCTTTCGACCAATAAAAACTGATCCTTGATCTGTTGTAATGGTTTCTAGGATTCCAAATCTATAGATAATATGTTGTTTGATGAATTCAATTATATCTTCTTGGTCGAAATTTGGCAAACGTATGGCTTTGATCCATTTTATGAAATAATCGATACCTACCAAAATATACCTTTGATTTTTGGATGATGCTGGTCGAATTTCTCCAACCAAATCCAAAGCCCAACTCCTAAAAGGACATGGTTTAACTATAGAATGAAATTCATTTGCGCGAACATGTTGTATGTCTGCATGTGCTTTACACTCTTGGTACCCTTTAGGAAACTCAATACAATCTTTCAGTATGGTGGGCCAGTACATGCCTTATCGAAACAACAACCATTTCATTTTATAGCCAACCTGATGTGCCCCACACACCCCGCTATGGACAGTCAAAATGGCTAAATAAGCCTCTGATTCACTGAGATATTTAAGCAAAACTCCCTCAAGAGTCTTTTTGAACAACTCATTTCCCAAAAGAACATAACTCAAAGCACGATACCTGACTTTCCTTTCTGTGGATATCGTTGGATTTTGCAGATAATCCACTATTGGTTTCCTCCAATCTCTATCCAGCAAGTTATCTATTTCGAATATTTCAAAATTCTCTTTGTTAGCGCATCCAAGCTTCGTCGTTTCCAAATCTGATGGGGACAATCTGGCTGACACAACTCTTCCTCTAACTTCGACTGCATCTTGTAGTTTTTTTTTCAAAATTTTATATCCTGAAGTAATTTGGGCCAAATCATTAGCCACTTGATTCTCCAATCGAGGTATGTGTCGAATGCTGACCGTTTCGAATCTTTTTAGTAATTGATTACTTATTACGAAGTACATAATGAGGTTTTCTTTGACACATTTGTACTCTTTTGTAATCTGCTTTATGATTAACTCTGAAACTCCCATTATTTCGACTCGAGTTGCCCCCAATTCCAACAATATTTCAAGTCCGGCTATCAAAGCCTCATATTAAGCCTAGTTATTCGAACAGAGACCTTTAACTTTATACTTGAATTTTGTTGGAATTTTATCAGGAGAAATGATCAACACTTCTACACCGGTTCCATCTCTATGACTAGAGCCTTCAAAATATAATTTCCAAGGCTCGAGTTCGAGATAGGTTATATTACTTTCATTTATTGAGTGGTCGACTATAAAGTCTCCTACCACTTGTCCTTTCATAGCCTTTAAAGGCATATATGCTAAGGAATATTCAGTCAAAGCTAACACCCATTTACCAACTCGACTATGTAAAATTGGTTTGGGAAACATATGTTTAATGATGTCGAAATGAGACGAAACATAAACATCAACTGGTTTTATATAATGCTTCAACTTTGTACAAGAGAAATACAAGCATAAACACAAATTTTCAACTATGTTATACCTACTTTCTGCATCATTTAAAACTCTACTAAGGTAGTAAATGGCTCTTTCAACACCATTTGCGTCCTCATGCTCCCTAAAGTTTTATCCGATGTAGATATATACAACCTCATGCTTTTATTCCTACAAGGTGGCGACAGAATCGGAGGATGACTCAAGTAATCCTTGATTTTGTCGAAAGCTTCTTGCTGGATCTTCCCCCATTCGAACCCTTCCTTGTTGAGTCGAAGCAGAGGTGAGAAAGCTTGTGTCTTTCCACTGAGATTCGATATAAACCTTCTCAAGAAGTTAATCTTTCCCAACAGTAATTGCAATTCCTTTTTTTCGATGGCGCTTTCGTTTCCATTATGGCCTTGGTCTTATTCTGTTTATTTCGATTCCTTTTTTGTGGACCATAAAGCCTAATAAATCTCCCGCCTGCACATAGAAAGCACATTTGAGGGGGTTCATTTTAAGACCATGTCTTCTCATCCTTTTGAAAGATTGTCGAAGATGGTCAATATGACTCTTCCCTGAAACAGACTTAACAACAATATCGTCAATGTATATTTGCATAAATTTCTCTATATAATCATGGCAGATAGAGTTCATAGCCCTCTGATATGTTGCCTCGACATTTTTTAACCAAAAGGCATCACTACCCATTTGTAAGTTCCTAAGGCTCCAGGGCATCAAAAGGCTGTCTTTGAGAGATCCTCTTCAGCAATAAATATTTGATTATATCCAGAATATCCCATCAAGCATGCTAAGGTATCTGTGGCCTGCGGCAGAGTCGACTAGCATTTCTGCCACATGTTTTAAATATTCATCTTTTGGAGTTGCAACATTTAAATCTCTAAAATCTATCCACACTTTCAAAGACCTATTGTTTTTAATAACAGGTACAATATTCGTTAACCATTCGACATACCTGGCTGTGCGAATGAAGTTATATTGGAGAAGCCTTTCGACCTCTTCTTTGATCTTCGATAGGACTGTGGTGCAAATCATCTTGGGTTTTGCTTGATAAGCTTCTTTCCAGGCTTTATTGGCAACTTTAGTTTGACCAAATCCCTTCTTAAACCAGACATCTCGTCGTAATCCCATATGAAACAGTCTTTAAACTCCTTCAGTAGTTAGATTACTTCGACCTTGAGTTGTACGCTAATGTTGGAACTTATATATGTTGGCCTCTTTTTGCCCTCTCTCCCAGGTCGATCTCTTGAAGTGGATCTTACACTAGCATCTTAATGTTGGATGCCAACAGATCCTTCTCAAAACCTAAAGTCTCATCATCATAAATTGCATTCAGCCTTTGTTGTTCTTCCTGAACCCTATCAAGAGGTTATGGATCAAAATCCTTACCAAGACCTTCTTGGTGTGAAACTTGGTTGGCTTCTACAGCCACGTTTTCCATTTTAGCCTTTAAGGCCGTTTGTAACTTACTTTCGACTTTGTAAGCCGAAATCCTTTTTAGTACTTCGAATTCAGTCATCATCATCGAATTCACTTCCCCAACCTGTAGAGTTTATCCCAGACACATCAAGGTATGGCAGAATGTCATCTCCTACCACGTCTCTGTCCCATCGAAAGCCCTGAACAGGATGTAGATACAACGAACAATAAACATCATCTCTAGGGTGAAAGCAAAATTGGCCAGATTGCAGGGAGCAATATTGGCCAAGTGTTTGTCGAAACTACGCCTGTCGATATGGTTGATTGGAGCTTTGAGATAGCCTTGATCAACTTCAATATTTTCAATGATACCATCTGGTCTCCATATCGTGATTCTTTGGTGCATCGAAGATGGCACATCCCCAACTCCATGTATACATTCTCGACCCATCAACAAATTGTAGTTGGCCTTCGTCTCGACGACCATAAAAACAGTAGGCCTTGTAACAGTCCCCACCGTCAAATCAACTTGTATCACACCCAGAGTGGTATCCACCTTTCCCTCATAATTGGAGAGAACCATATTATGAGTCTCGGTATCCATGTCGTACTTTCCGATTCTTCTTAGCATGAAATGCGAGATTAGATTCATTGTGGTGCCACAGTCCACTAAAATTTTGTTGACTACGACACTCTCAACCTTTCTTGTGATGAATAGAGACTTAAGATGACTCTTCATTGCCTCATCTAGTCATTTGAAGAACGAATTCGGCTCTTCGACTCACTCATTATCCATGACATAGTAGCACACTAGTTTGTGCACCGCCATTTTTGCTTCTATATACATATCTAGATCTTCGACCTCAGTAAACTGGTTGAATTCCCTGGGTAGGACTGATACCACGTTTACTATGATATCTAAAGAATCCTCTGACCCAAATTCAAAATTATCTGTAAGCATTTCATCTTCTTCTCGATCATGCTTCTCCTTAGCCTCCTTTCCCTGGGTAGCAAATAGTTTCCTCCCCACGAGCAATTTGTCAAAAGGCTTTAGTTCTTCATCTTTTTCTTTTATAGAAGGCAGGTTAGTGCTGGTCCCAGGCTTAACTTCAGTCTCCCTTTGGGCTTTTCTCCTATGTTGTTCTCTTCTCCATTGAGATAGAGACATTGGATTCTTTCCCTTGTAATTTTCTGAATCATAGTTCATCTTCTTTGAAGTCTCGAACTCCTTATGGTAGGCTATTGATGAGCCTCTGTCAACGTCGAATTTCTCCCACTTTTGCTATCTCGTTTGTTTTCCCTCAGTTGGCCTTATCCAACTTCCTTTGGAAGTTTCTACTGTGGGTTTGAATGTGGATGGCCTAACCCAGGCACCCTTGGCCTAGTTTCATCCTTCCTATAAGTAGATCTTCGTGGGTCGAAACCCCGTTGGTTGTAAGAGGCCCTTTGCTCACGCCTCTCTTTTGCTTTTATGACACCCTCTATGTTGCATGCCGTTTTTTTTATCGAACACGGCATTGCACCTAGGGCACAACATCACCTAAGACTTTTTATTTTGGCACCTGTGAAGAAAGTCGATAAGGCTTTCTTCCTTCTTCAGGTAGGCCACTTTAATGTATTCCTCTTGCCGACACTCCCGGTCGAACTCCATTGAAGTTTCCTGTGAAACCTCCACCATGTTAATCTCCATGTCGAAATCATCAAAGATGTCTAACTTGTTGAACTGCATCTGAAGGCCATCAGCAACCTTATCTATTCGAATGAAACTATTAGCGGTTTCCTTCGTTACTATCATCCGGTTAGAGTCCTCAGCAACCAACTCCTTTGGCAAAATTATCAACGACTTTGCTGTTGGAACTATCGATAGTCTCCTGAAACCTTCAGTTGCTTCTTGAACAAAATCTGTCAAAAATTTTTGACCAAGTTCTTCAGTGATTCGAACCAGAATAACTTCATTAAGGAAGTCTTTAGCGACTTCCTCCATGTTGACAACACCATCGAGACCCTGAGTGACCTCGACCATGTTGACCTCTTTAGGCTCAGTATAGTGCGTGTCAGCGATTTGTTGAGGCTCAACATCCACCTTTGTCTGGCTTTTGAGCTTCTCTCCAAATTTAATCTCCCCTCTAGGATAACATTTTGCACAATATCCCTGAAAAGAAAACATTGAGAGGTTTTATGATCCAAAAAATTATGGTATTTGCAAAATCCTCTTTTCTTTCTTTGATCTAAAGGGGGCATCTTAGCACCAGGAGGTACTATTATTTACCCATCTTTAACTAATAAATCGAAGATTTCATAACACTTGGTGACATCGAATGTATAAGTTCTCTTAGGAAACCTATCATTTTTATCTGAATTAGTAGGGTTCTTTCCATTTGAAGGTGTTAAAACCTTGCAAGAATAGGGTGAACTCTTTTTAATTCGGTAAGATCTATTTCGTTTTCGTCGAAACTTATAGACTCACTACACAATCCTTCGCCGTCTTCGTTAAATTCGACATAGGCTATCCTTTTATTCTTATTTACCCTCACCTTTTCTTCTCTCAAACGTTCCAACTGTCGAACTCTATCAGCCAACTAGGCCATATCCCTTAGGTATTGAGTATCTAATTTCTTTCTGATGGAATAATCTAGACCACCAGCATCCATTTCGACTAACTCATGCTCTGGTATTTGCGTGAAACACCTTGCCTTGAGGATTCAAAATCTATTTAAATAATCATCAATTGGCTCAATAAACTTTCGCTTTATACTAGCCAATTCCTTCAAACTAATCTTTGTTTATCCCATATAGAATTGTTCATGAAATAGACGTTTTAACTGGGCTCAATTGTGAATTGAATTTGGAGGTAAAGTTGTGAACCAGGTAAAAGTGTTTTTTGTAAGAGAACTTGGGAAATACTTGACCCTAAGATTCTCATCATTTGAAATGTCTCCCGCTTCTATCAGATACCTAGCCATGTGTTCGACAGTATATTCAGTGGTATCCCTAGAAAATTTAGTGAACTTGGGGACTTTTGTTCTTGAGGGCAAGTCTACCCGGAGGATATATTCTGATAACGGTGATGTGTAATTTGGCCGTCTAACGCCAAAATTTACTCTGTTACGTGCCATGATTCTTTCGACCATGGAAGCCAAATTATTGTCTGCTGCTAGATTGTTATGTCGAACATGTTGTACAATGTTCTCAATATTTTGGTTCCTATTTACTAACACTACCCTTGGTTCTTCCTCTCTAGGAACTTGTGGTTGATTTCTAAGAGGTTCGATTCTAGGCCGTTTGACCATTCCCTGATTATTATGATTTTCCTGGGCCAGATTTTGTGGAATTTGATTGATGGTGTTGTCTTTGTCAAAGACTACTTCTTGGTTTTCTATCAGATACTCCCTCGGTGGTTGTCGAGGGGGTTTGGTACACCTAAGAATTCCGCCAGGCGCGTCATTTGCGCTTCCAATTGTTGATTGGCTTGTGTAGTATTCTGGATGAGGGGCTGAAAGATTTCCCCCATAGTTTGAGACACCATCTGAACCATTTGATGGTTACTTTCGTCCATCTGTTGTCTCAAATATGATGCAGAATTGGTCGTCAAACCTGGTATCTGGGCTGAATACCCTATACCTAAATTATGACTATTTCGACCCACATTTTCTCTAGTACCAGATCCTTGTAATGGCGAAGTCATTACGGGTTCTGTATATAACGGAGGAGCATTTTGTAAGTTTTCCATCAACGAAGTTGGCATCCCATAGGGCGGGTCTCGTGGCAAAGGCATGGAAAATCTCGGGGGAGAGATTCCTCTATATGTCGAAGTCTCTATTGGTGGTGGGGTCTGTGGAGAACCCCTATGGGTTGTTCTACATTGTCATTTGAGACATCCTAAGGATTATTTGGCTAGTTTAGATTTGTCACCATTCTCCTCCGATATATCCTTTTTGGTCTATCTTCGTTAACAGTAGCTACCTTGCCACTTCTCAATAACATGCAACGAAGTTTTTTCTCAAAAGAAATTTTTTTTACCACAGAACTAATAAAGTTTTTTTTTCAAAGAGAATTTTTTTAAAATGACTTTTGTAACCGCTTAGCACTGTCCCACTAGGCGTGCCAATTTGTTCGCCATGAAAATTGACGAACAATCGCTGGTCTAACAAATCAAAAAAGATATGTGTTACTTGCAGGATTGACCACACAAATCCTAGGACATGTGCTAATTGATCTTTTAAATGAAGTGTATGAAAACTATGAACACTTCGATGAGTTCCATGGTAAGGCAACTTATTTCAAGTATAAACAAATTTAAGTAACGACAAAAGGAGGTAAAATGCTGATAATAACAAGGATAAGAACTTGCATAAAGAAAAAGTAAACTCTTAAATAAAAGAAGTGTTAAATTGCATTGAAATAAAAACTGGTGTTTAGTCAATGTACATTCTCACAACTCATTTCTCTCAATCACACGGATACTTAGAGTAGATGAAAATTTTGTACACAATTGAACACACACATATTAACACTAAGACCTGCTATTTATAACCATTGAACATAACCGCCATTAACGACTAATAAATAAAATCAAGACAAGTGTCGTTGTGCATGCCTTCGAACCATATGGATGCTCCACGTGTCTTTCTCAAAAATGGACTTTCCCTCTTTTATTTGAATTCAAACAAACTAGTCGAAATGCCCGTTAACAACGCTTATGTCAAATTGAGTCTTCCAACTACTGAGGAATGTCTCTAAGTCCATAACATAGAACCTCCTGACGAAAAGACGTCTTGACTCTTATTTCATAAAACATAGTTTTAGTCAAAGTAATTAGGTTTTCCTAGGAAACTCTATTTGCTATTTTTAACTTTATTTAGACGTCGAAATTAGGAGCCAACAATAGGTTGCTCGAATCATATGATTGGTAGAAGAGTGTGGTTAGCAGATTTCGACAAGTCAAAGAAGAGTAAAGCCAGGCTTGCAAATAATATCTTGTTGCAAGAAGAAGGTACTGAAGACATAGTTATTCAAAGGGTTAATGGAGCAAAAGTTATTATCAAAGATGTACTCTATGCACCTGGAATGAAGTGACATCTGCTAAGTGTTGGACAATTGGTCAAAAAAGGTTTCTCAGTGGTTATGAAAGATAAAGCCTTAGAATGGGTTGACACTCAGAATAAGTTGGTCTTAAAATATTATCTCTTGAAGAATAGGACATTTCAGACCATGATCAATTAGAGTGAGGTACAATATATAAAAACAGTTGTCGACTACACGCATAGTTGGTTGTGGCATTTGAGGTTTGACCATTTGAATTTTAGGTCACTCAATCAACTTATTACTCAAGATATAGTAACTGGTATACCAAGTATTAGGATGCCCGACAAACTCTATATTTGACCCATTTTAGGATGCATACCATTGGTGGAAACAAGTATATTGTCTCATTTGTCTATGAGTATAGTTGAAAGATTTGGATCTCTATGTGATCAGGTGCAAGATGAAGTATTTTCTATCTTTAAGAGATTCAAAATGCTTGTTGAAAACCAGAGTGAAAATAAGGTCAAGGTTCTACAAACAAATTGAGGTGGCGAATACACATCCAAGATATTAGAAGAGTTTTGTGCAGAATATGGTATTGATCATGAGGTAACTTCTCCTTACATGCCTCAACATAATGAAATAGCATAAAGAAGAAACCATATTGGATATGGCAAGATGCATGTTAAAAATAAAGAACTTTCCAAAATTCTTATGGGCTAAAGTAGTTACTACTACTATTTATATTCTGAATAGGTGCCCTACCAAGAAGTTGAAGAACAAGGTTCCTAAAGAAGTATGGAATGACAAATGACCATCAGTGAGCCATAAGAAGATGTTTGATTCTATTTGCTACAAGCATGTTCCTGATGCAAGAAGAAAAAAGCTTGATGATAAAAGTGAATCGATGATCCTGGCCGGTAGGAAATCATAAGACTAGAACCTACATTCTATTCAATCGAATCAATGATAAGATCGTGATAAGTCGAGACATTGTGATTGATGAGAAATCTACCTGGGATTAAAATTCAGGTGATCCAAAAAATAAGACATTGATGAGTTATGGCCTTGATGAAGAAAGTAGTGAGACTTAAGCCAAAGTTGAAGCAGACAATTGAGAGGGGTGGCTAGCACAAGCCAAAGACCTAAAAGAACCAAATTTCTCCCAGGAAGGTTGCAAGATCGTGAAGTGGTTGGTGATGATGAAGTCACACCAGATGGAGATTTGGTTCATTTTGCTTTACTTGCAGGAGTTGAACTAATGAGTTATAGTGAGGCCTTAAGATGGAAGGAAGTTATGGTCAAATAGTTAAAAGCAATTGAAAGAAACAATATATAGGAACTAGTCGAATTGCCAACCCACGCAACAACTATCAAAGTGAAATGGGTGTTAAAGCTGAAGCACAATCTTGACGGGTCAATTACAAGACAAAAGACAAGACTAGTAGATCATAAATTTCTTCAAAGAGACTACTCTGAAGTATATGCACAAGTAGAATGATTGGAGACTGTGAGATTGGTGGTGGCCTTGGCATGCAAGCAAGGTTGGTTGATATTTCACTTAGATGTGAAATTAGCATATTTTTAATAGTCCCATAGATGAAGTTATATATGTTAGAAAACCTTTTCGTTCTGTGATACAGGAAGAGTCAAGGAAAGAGTTCAAGTTGCACAAATTCCTTTGTGGTCTCAAACAGACACTTAGGGCATGAAACAAGAAAATTGACTCATAGTTAGTCGAATTGAGATTCATCAAATGCAGGTTTGAGTATGGTGTCTATGCATAGGTATGGCACAAGATATAACCATCATCTACTTATATGTTGATAACTTGCCAGTAACTAGAAATATCATGGAGAAATCGTCGAAGTTCAAGGAGTTGATGAAGTGGGAATTTGAAATGTCGGATCTGTTAAACTTATCGTATTTCCTAGGCCTAAAATTTAAAATTACCAAGCAAGGTATGATGTTGTATCAAAGGAAGTATGTAAAAGAAATTCTCAAGAGATTCAGGATTGATGATTTGAATCTTTCATCCTTACCTATCGAACCTAATTTGTAGCTAGAGAAGCATGGAGAGGATGACAAGGTCGATGTCACTTTGTTCAAACAAATAGTAGGATCTATAACTTATGTGTGCAATAGCATACTTGATATAGGTTTCTCAATCAAATTAGTAAGTAGATACATGGATGAACCAAAGGTGTCACACACGAAGGTTGCAAGAAGAATCGTGAGATACCTAAAAGGATCAATAAATTGTGGAATCCTGTTTCCACGAGATTCTGAATGCAATGAAGTTGTGATTAATTATTATTCATATGTTGATTAGTATGGAGATAAGGAAGATTGAAGAAGCACAACTAGTTATTTCTTTCAAGTATTTGGTACCCCTAATCTTATGGTGCCCAAGAAAGCAACCTGTGGTGGTATTAACATCGTGTGAGGCTAAGTATATAGCAGGATCCTACGTTTCTTGTCAAGAAATCTATATCAAATTTGTGCTAGATAAGATAGAGGTCAAATTAAATAAATATATGGTGTTGCAGATTGATGAAAAGTCATCCATCGATCATGTAAAGAATATAGTTCTGCATGAAAGGAGTATGCACATTGAGGCTATATTTCACTTCCTAAGGGAGAAGGTAATCAAGGTGAACTCGAAGTGAGGCATTGCTCAAGTGAATCACAATTGAACAACATTTTCACCAAAGGACAAAAGATCGAAATATTCCTAATTTTGAGAAAGAAATTAGGAATTGTTAGACGGTAGGCTTCGATCTAGAGAGGGTGAATAAATCACAGATTTAAAAATAAAACTTTTGGCAAAAATTATTTTCAAAAGTTTTATGGCACAGGGAAAACAACCTGAATCGAATCATCTAACCGAACCTACTATCGAAAAGCTCGGATATGCGTAACATAAACCAAATAGGATGATAATGAACACAAATTGTTCAACAACAATTAATTCACAAATCAGTTAAATGCAATGTTATTTGTAAATATTACTTCTAATGAACACAAATCAATTAAAATACTCAAAGAAAATTTATCGAACACTTTGTGTGCGATCGATAACGATTGGAAATTCGATGTGTTTTGTTGATGTTAAAAGCCAATCACAATCAAAGTGATTATAATTATATCAACAACAACACTTAAAAGATAATTGAAAAACAATTTCCGATCGAATTGATCAAACAACTATGAACTCGATAATTTGCAAGAACAATAATTAATGAAATAGATAAGAGAGAGAGAGAGAGAGAGAGAGAGAGAGAGAGAGAGAGAGAGAGAGAGAGAGAGAGAGAGAGAGAGAGAGAGAGAGAGAGAGAGAGAGAGAGAGAGAGAAATTTATTTAGTCAGTTCTTCAATCATCCTCACCATGGGTACGTCTACCATCAATCTGAAATCGAATTGAGATACTTACAATTAACCTTATCTTTTCAAAAATATTGTTAATTCTACCACCTCCAAACCCTTGATCAAAGTTTGATCAAGTCACCAACAATGCTGTTACAACCCACTTGCTCTTGACTACTTGCTTACAAGACCTCCTCATCTTCAAAGTTTTCGCTCGGTCTAATTAATCCCTATCACACACTTGTTGAACCCAAGATTCTCGAACACAATTCACCGTCTCGCTCTACTTCTTTACAAGGAACCACCTTGTCCTAAGGCCTTCACTCGGTCAAATCTATGTTTGCGTGATGTTGTCTAAAACCTTCAAATCCCAATGATCTTGAAGGATAAACCCAACTTAGTTTTCTTATTTGAAACACACAAAGATCCCAACCCAATATTCTCGGTTACACCAACCTAATTGGACGATATCAATCCTAATCTAGATGGTCACGCGATCAAAAAATGATTATATGTAGTTTGATTGTGTGTATGTTGAGAAGAAAGGTTGAAGATGATGGGAAAAATTTGTTATTCTGGTTTCGTTTAGGTTTTACACTAGTACCTTGCTAGACAAAGATGCATGTATGAATACATATGTGTGTGTATGAAATAGGCAAAAAGGATGCAAGAAAAAGTAAGATGCAAAACTAATTTTAAGTTTTTGAAAGCTACAGGTTGGCCTCTCAAGGTACTCAGGTTGACCTAAGTGAGGTGACCTCTGGGCAGAGCCTACAAGGTTTAATATTGATGCATGAAGGTCGACCTATCCAGCTATGTGTCAACCGATACTTAAGCAAAAGCTTCTATAGGTTGACCTGAAGTTGTGTGTGTCATCCTATGCAACAATGTTCACACATAAAACTTTATTTTTTATGCATGTAGCATGTCTAAGACTTTTCTAAGTATTTTCAAAGACATTTGTATGCATCCTAAAGCTAAGATGTTCAATGCACGTCTAAACTTTGGTTGATACAACCCAATATACAAAAACGCTAAAGTAATCTCCTAGTTTTGACATCATTCAAAACATGACTAGATGGAAGAATGCACTCACATACTCCCCCTTTTTTATGATGACAAAACTTTGAAGCATATATACATTATGTTTTTCTTTGGTACACTGAATAGCTCCCCCTGAATTTGTGCATTATCCTATTCATAATCTTTTCCCCCTTTGAGAACATTAAAAAGAGACAAGTAATTCATTAGAAGCATCACATAGATGCACAGTTCACATATATAGTGTACTACACATAGGCAATTGCAAAGAATAAATGGTGCACTCACATACAACAAATATTTAAATAACACGAGATTAATAAACAGACCAACAATACTCTTATTTATTGATTTTAATTAATCATAGTACAAGTATTGCATTAATACATAAACCAAACAGCAGAACAACAAACCAAACCAAAACAAAAATGCATGGTGACACAAAAGAAACAGAACTAGATTCATGACATAAAAAATCTAAGGTGTAACGCCCGTTCATTTTTATTAAATTATTTATGAATTGTTGGTGTGCCTTTAAGTGAGAGTGTGTCTGAGAGCGTTGGTGGGTGTCCTTAAAGTATAGGAAACCATTTAATAAATCATTGAATTTGATAATAATATAATATAATTAATAATGATGATAATTTAATAACTAGTAGTAATATTATATTATTATTATTATTATTATTAGTAGTAGTAGTAGTAGTAGTAGTAGAGAGAATAAAGGGAATTAGGGAGTTATTAGAGAAGTTGTGGGAGAAAGAGTAAAAGAACGATAAACTGCTCAGAAAAGCAAATTGGAGGAAAAAGGCTGAGAAAAGAGGAAAAAGGACGTGGTTGTGGAGAAAGGAAGAACAGAAGAATTAACCGCCGGAGAGAATTGAAGGTTGTTGCAGAAGAGTCACCGGGAGAGCAAACCGGAACCAGAAGCTTGGAATTGGCCTCTATTCTAAGGTAAGGGTGGGGTTCAATTCTATAACTGTGGGTATGATGGATTTCATGTAGGGAATTGAATCATAGGGTTAATGTTCCTGTAGATCGATAAATATTAAGGATTAATGTTCCTGTAGGTCGATAAATATTAAGGGGTAATGTTCCCGTAAGTTGAAGAAATATTAAGGATTAATGTTCCCGTAGTGATGTTACCGTAGTAACGTTCCCGTAGTAATGTTCCCGTAGTGATATTCCCGTGGTAATGTCCCCGTAGTAATGTTCCCGTAGGTTGAGAAATATTAAGGGAATATTAAGGGTAAATGTTCCCGTAGGTTGAGAAATATTAAGAAAATATTAAGGGTAAATGTTCCCGTAGGTTGAGAAATATTAAGGGTTAATGTTTGTCTACGCCTGCATTAATGGTTATGTCATTAGTTTATGTAGTAATGTTGGGAATCGGCGCCGACACACGCTAATTTCCCATTTGTTGAGAAAAGGTTGTTATTAGGCCCTTACTTGATCGAATTCAGGTAGGGAATCGAATCATAGATATAGTTCCCATGAGTCGATAAATGTTAGGGACGAGGTTTTTCTGTGTAGGAATGAATGTGTTATATCGTCAGTGTTGTACGATGCTGTATGGTTGCCCTTAATGAGGCAAGATTAGTTTCCCTGTAGTTAACGAACCTTTTCAGGAACTATAATTAATTTAGTGAGTAAAACTTGTAATGTTGTTCTTACGATAATGTGTTGAATTCTTAATTGTTGAAAGTATGTTGTTATTGTTCCCCTACATGAACAGATTGAAATGATGAATACTTGATGCATATGAAGTTGTTATGTCACTGTTGAGAAAATGTTATTACAATATTCTTCTTGGATTATGTGGATAAGTTGTAGTTATATTACCCGTATGAAGGTATATGAAAATGTGTTGAGTTCTTATTTGTAGTAATGATGTTGTCTGTTGTTCTCTGACATGAAAATGTTGTTGAGTTCTCAATTGTAGAGACGAGGTTGTTTTTAATTGTTCTCTGTGAAAATGTGTTAGAGGCTTATTCGTAGGAACGATACCGTGGTAGTTCTCTGATATGAACAGGTTGAAGTGGTGAGTACATGATGTATGCGAAATGTGATGTTTCTGTTTTGGATAATTGGTTGTAGGCGTGATGCCTTGTTGCACAGTTGTTACACAGTTGATGTTGTTGTGTTATAGTCCATAATAATTGCATCTCATAACATATCATTTGGCCTGGATTGGCGACGGTTGTGTCTGTAATGACAAAATAAAATGATTGTGGAGAGTTGTCTCCCGAATTATTGTGGAGAGTTGTCTCCCGAATTATTGTGGAGTGTTGTCTCCCGAATTATTGTGGAGTGTTGTCTCCCAAAATGGTACCACATGCATATGCACAGTTGAGTTGCATTATTGAGTTGCATTGTTGAGTCGCATTGTTAAGTTGCGTTGTTGAGTTGTTTTGATGAGTTGCTGAGATATGATGATAATTGTTGTGGTTATGAATAAAGGGTGGTTGTAGCTTATTATTATTAATATTTATGCGAACTGCTGGAATTATAATGCTGTGATAATATTCTGACATGATTTTTATCATGCCTTATGTTATGTTGTTGATATCTCACCCTTTACGTTGTATGTTACCTCCGTTGGTGGTAATTTGTAGGTAATCCGGAATAAGTGTAGCTTTCCGTTTAAAGTTGTTGGTCGCTCTGATACGTAGCACTCTTGGGGGGATGAACGATTGATGTTATTGCTTGTATTTAATTTCCTTGTTGCTGAATTTTATCAAGTATTTTTCATTAAATTGATGGTTGCTGTTAAGTGCCAAATGTTGGTTAGATGCACTATACCGATGAATTAGTAGTGCTGATTTTTATGGTTGAAACTCGTTGTTTATGTTGAATTGATGCAAGATAATTACTTGCTGAATTTTAATGGAGTTTTGTTGCAAGTTTCATGGTCTTGCTTTAATCATGCTAAATGTTGGAAATGTTTTATATTCCGCTGCAAATTAATATGATGCCTTGTAATCAAAATGTTAATCAAGTTAATGTTGTATGTTCATCCAAGCTTCTGTGCTATGTATCATTACTAAATGCATGCTGTCTAATGGAATTGTGAAATGTATGTTTCTGTGAGTTGAAATTGTAACGCCCAGAATTTGCTGATGTGACGGTCGTCACACCTTCATTACGATCGTCATGACCATCATGGTCGTGACAGCCTCTTACGACCGTCATGTTTACAAAATTTGTTGCACTCTGATTCTGTTTTCTGGGCGAGAGACCTTCCTCCTAAGTGCTGAGCGTTGATGCCCTCGTGGATCTCTTGCAGGATGCTCGGGGCCTAGGCTTTCACTTGAGGAGGGATTGAGAAGCCTCTTCGGTACAATCTCTCCTCGAGCAGCACATAGGAGCAAGCTCGACGTTTGACCGTGTTGGCCTCCTTCGCGTCTCCAAGGAGACGACCGGTGCTAAGGTAGGCGTGTACTGGGGTCATCCAACATTCGTTGTCCCCGATGACGTTGACTTCGAGCATCGTTTTTGTCTTCTCCATGTTTGGCCGTGCGAGGACCTCCTAGACGACGAATTTGTTCCCACCCTTCTTCTTCGTACTTGCCAGTTTCGAGAGGACGTATGCCCGTATGTTATGTTCGTGGGGAATGTGTTGTACCTCGGTGGAGTCGAAACTCTTCATCTGTTCCCTTATAAGGGCCAGATATTCGGCTAGATTATCGTTCTTCGCTTGGTACTCACCCTAGACTTGGGAGGCGACCAACTCAGAGCTCTAGTGACCACTTCAACATGTGCCCCGCCATGTCGGGCCTGCCGAGCAACTGTTTGATATGATGCTCGGTTCTGACTACGATGGTATGGGTCAGGAAGTAGTGTCAGAGTCTCCTGGCTGTGTTGATGAGGGCCAAGGCAACTTTTTCAATCTGTTGATACCTCACCTCGGGGCCATGGAGGGCCTTACTCGTGAAGTAGATCGGCTTCTGCCCGTCAGGGGTTTCCCGGATTAGTACGGTGCTAACGGTCTCGGTGGATACGGCCAGGTACAGGTAGAGGGTTTCCCCGACGTCGGGTCTCATCAAGATCGATGGCTCCAACAGGACGCATTTGAGGTGGAGGAGGGCTTGTTCGCACTCCTCCGTCCACTCGAAGGCGGCCTCCTTCCTTAGTAGTTTGAAAAATGGGAGGGCATGTTGGGCGGATTTGGAGATGAAGCGGGATAATGAGGCGAGCATCCCGTTCAGGGATTGTATCAACTTCTTCATGCTCGGCGTTGCAATCTCAGATAAGGCCCGACATTTTTTCAGGTTCGCCTCGATCCCTCGTTCGGTTAGGTAAAACCCAAGGAACTTCCCCATGCGCACACCGAAGGTTCACTTTTCCGGGTTAAATCGCATCCTGCACCTTCTCGCTGTTTCGAAAACCTTCTTGAGGCGGGTCGTGTGGTCGGCCTCGATACGCGATTTAACGATCATGTCATCCATGTAGACTTCGAGCATGTCGCCAATCTCTCCCTGGAAGACCTTGTTCATCCTCCGTTGATAGGTGGTGTCGGTGTTCTTCAGGAAGAAGGGCATTACGTTGTAGTAGTAGTTGCCCGACTCGGTCATGAAGGTCGTGCTTTGTTTGTCGGCCTCAGCCATGGGGATCTGGTTGTACCCCGAGTAGGCATCCATGAAGGACAGTAATCTGAAGCCCGCCGAGTTGTCGACGAGCTTGTCGATATTGGGGAGGGGATAGGCGTCCTTGGGACATGTTCGGTTGAGATCGGTGTAATCAACGCATATTCTCCATTTTCCATTATATTTTTTTACTAGTACAATGTTGGACAGCCAGGTTGAATACCGAGCTTCCAAAATAAAATTTGCCTCTAAGAGGTCTTTTACAGCTTTTTCAGCCGCTGCCGACTTTTTGGGGGACTGCCTACGCCTATGTTGTACTATGGCCTTCGCGGCTGTGTTGATGGAGAGCTGGTGGCAGGCGACCTCGAGGTCGAGGCGGGGCATCTTGGCGGCGCTCCAGGCGAAGAGGTCGGTGTTCTTATGGAGGCAGGCCTTCAACTGCTTTTTCTCCAGGTCGGGAAGTCCAGCTCCAATCTTCACGCTCTTGGCCGCATCTTTGCTGAGGACTACTAGCTCAAAGTCCCCTTCCAGAATTGGGTACGTTGGGTGGAATGGATGCCCGTTGACCGTTGGAGGAGCGTGCTTGGCTTTGTCTTCATGGTCCTATTCATCGGGGAAGCGACAGTCAAGGTCCATGGCGTCTACGTGGTCCTTTAGCCTGTTCTCTTGGACTGGCGGAGGCTTGGTCGCTTTAGGAGAGGGACTGATCATGCTGAGGCCCTTCATTGCTGCCTCGAAACATCTCCGGGCTGCTTCTATGTCCCTGTTGAGGGTGACGACGGCTCCCCGCCTGGTGTAGTACTTCATCTTAAGGTGGACTGTCGATGGCACTGCAGTGAGTTCTGCCAGCGTCGTCCTGCCTAAGATGCAGTTGTACAGGGACGGACACTCGACGACCAGAAAGCGGATGTTGATTTCCCTGGCCATTTCTTGTGCCCCGAATATGACCTTGACCTCTACGTATCCCCACGGTCTTGTCGTCGTCCCGTTGAACCCCTGGAGGTCGAAGCCGACATAGGGGTTCAGGTTGGTCTCGTCGAGCTGCAACATCGAAAATAGGTGGGTATACATGATATCCACCAAGCTCCCTCTGTCGACCAGGATACGGCAGACTTCGAAGTTCGCCATTTGTGCCCGGATCAGCAGGGGAATGGCGGAGTTAGGGGCTCCTCCAGGCAGCTCTTTGAGGTAGTACGTAATCGGGTTAGACCGACCGTGGAACTTGTCGAGAGTGCTCATGTTTTTGGAGCTATTGCTCATCAAATCGTCAAACTTCCTATTCACGGACCCGATGGAGAGCTTGTTCGGGGCCCCTCCTGAGATGACCATCGTGGTGCGGAAGTACTCCCACGGGCTAATGGGGCGTACTGGTTCTTTAGGCAGTTGGTACCCGGTAGGGAGATTGTGTTCTCTCAGGGAGAACAAGTCTTCAGGCCAACTTATGCTGAGGGCCACCTACAACCCAAATTCGTTGGAGGGAGGAGGGATGTCCTCGACCCTTTTGGCTTCATGGACCTCCTGTCGAGGGGCATCCCCTCCCTTGGTGTACCTCTTCAAGTGCCCATCCTTGATGAGTATCTCGATTGTGTCCTTCAGGTGGATGCAATCTTTGGTGACATGCTTGTGGCCGCGGTGGAAGCGGCAGTATTTGGACTTGTCCATGTTGGCCTTGGGGGTGCCGATTTAGGAAAACGGACGCCTCCCCAGACGAACTTCGAGTTGGCGCACTCGGCCAGGATACGCTCACGGGAAGCAACGAGGGTCGTGTACTTGGTAAAGCGGCCTACGGGGCCCCTCTGCTCGCAGGGTTTCTGGGGACGACCATCTCGTCGTCGATCTCCCCCGCGCTGAGGGGTTAGGGCTGCTTCTTCCCGAGCTCCACAGGGGGCTTCGCGATTACGGGAGTCTCGGACTGAATTAGCAGCTTTTGTCTCCTCGTATTGGATTTAGTGGTGGGCTTTCTCGAGGAAGCCTCGTAGTGTTGTTGGCCGGTGGATTTCCACGACCTCGTAAAATTTGGAGTCGTGGCACAAGCCTTGCTTCATGAGGTAACGCTTCATGTCGTCTGAAGTCGTCACCTGTACCACCTCCCTCATGAATATCTTGATGTAGTTCCTGAGAGGTTCATCCTGGGCTTGAATGATCGCGCCCAAGGAGGCCTTCGTCTTGGGATGGCGTCGGGAGGACGTGATGCTGCGAGAAGTGATCCTTGAGGACCCTCCACGACATGATGGACTCAGGCTCCAGGCTTTTGTACCAAGCCATGGCTCCCTTCCTGAGCATCATCAGGAAGAGCCTGCATTTGATGGCTCCTCAGATGTTCTGATAATCGAGCGTGACCTCGATATCTTCCAGATGGTCGTCGGGGTCTAAGGTGCCGCCGTAGGTGGAGAGTGCGGGCGACTTCTCCGTCCCGTAAGGGATGGGGGTCTCCATGATTTCCTGCGACAGGGGGATCCTGTGGTCGTCCTCGTCACTGTGGACAGGGGGCGCGAGGGAGAAGGATTGTGTCGGGGGGCTTGATTACGACCGCTCAACCTCTTGCCTGGTGCCTCGGGTTTGTTTCTTCTTGGGACTAGGGAGAGTCTCTCCTTCTGGGAGGTGATTGGTCGCGCTTCTTGGAGGCCACGGGTTAGGGCCTCTCCAGCTGTGACTGGCGCCCCCGTTGACGGGGAGAGGGGCTCCGGGAGTCCTCGCGTTGGTTTCTCCGCGGGGGAGAGCGAGATGATGTATCCTGTTCCAGCATCTCGATGCGCTCGCTTTATTGGAACAACATCAGATTGGTCTAGTTGATGGCTGCAAGAAGGGAAGTCATCGTCGGGTCCGCCCCTACTGGTGTGGGGACGGGCTGGAAAACCGTCGGGCTTCTGGCCCGAGGGGCGACATGGTGTGTCGCGTCCTCGGACGAAGGGGAGGCTGTTCGACCGTCCCTTACATCACCCTCACGAACGTGGGAGAGGCCAACCTAGTCATCACCATTGGTGAGTGGGGTGAAAGCGGAATTGTGGACAACATCGTCGTGGCGTGGGCTGGTCATGATCTCGGAAGTTGAAGTTGAAAACTTTTGTTCTTCTACTCAGAGGAATGGGGAAGCTTTATATTCCCACAGACGGCGCCACTGATCGTACTTGATCAGAAGAGATCGCTGGCCTACTACGCGTATGAGCTGTCATACTTTTGATTTGACGGACCGGGGGGTGTATCTAAAACTCACTTTGATGCCAAAGTAAGGGTCGAGCAGAGTGATAACAAGTACAGAGATAAAGGAGTAAGAATTAAATTACATGTCCCTCTAGTGGAAGAGATTATTTATAGTGAGCCCCTACCGCAGGGCCAACGGTTACTATGCATTGGGCTGGACTGCCAGGCCCAATGCAAGTAACTACTAGGGCTGACATGGCATCGTGAAGACCAGCACGTGGTCTTCGCCCTAGTGTAACTTTTCCGTGCTATCTGGGAGGTGGAGGACTTAATAACTAGGGCATGATGACGTGTCTCCACGTAGGGGACACGTTGAGAACGTGGGGGAGGTCAGAGGAGCTTCCCAAGTTGGATGGGTTCTGCCTGACAGTGGGGCAGAAGAGGGACGAGTCGGACAGATATGAGGATCCTGCTCGACTGCCGTTGGTCCGTGCCCGACGAGAGAAGAGGTCTTGTCCGACAGGTCTCTGCCCGACAATGAGGTCTTATTGGACCTTCCAACCTGGTGGGATTTGGGCCTGCTCGACTATGGGTCAAGCATCGGTCCAGTCCAGAATCATTATAACATCACTAATTATCAACAAATTCAATTTCACATAAAAAAACATCAATTAAATCCAAAATCGTGTAATTCACAAAACCTAAGAGGGAGAGACTCTCACTACCCTCTCAAGTTAAAATCACCCTTGTTAGAATATAAATTCTTTCCCTTTCCCTTTGATTTTTCTTAGCTTTTGCAACAATGATGATTCTCTTGCAAGACTCATTTTCCCTAGCTCTCTCTTCCCTTGGTTCTTCTCTTTCTCCTTTCTTTTTCATGTAATTGGAAAACCTCTTCTCTCTTCTCTCTATTCTCTTTTTATAACCTCCAAATTTTAATTATTATTCTTATAACAACAAAAATCTAATATTTAATAACAATTACAATATCTATTATTATAATTACAAATATAATCTAATATTTTTAAATGCAAATAATGTCAACAAAAAAATTATTATTATTGTTATATCTTATAAAATTATATTACTGTTATTACTATTAATTTCTCCTCTTCTCTTACACCCCTATGTCTCTCAACATTTGCTTCCACACTCCCACTTCTCACAATTTAATACTTTAATTATATCACTCTACACTTAATTAAATCCCAACCCTATGGAACTCAATTAATCTAAGGAACTACCCTACATCCAAAGGTCTTCCCTCCCACACAACACAACCATAAAACATACAATAATAATAACAACATAATACTCTATAAATTAAATAATTTTAATGGGGTGGTACAACTCTCCCTCACTTAAATTATTTTTGTCCTCGAAAATATACCTGAAGGAAACAACTTTGAGTATGACTCTCTCATCCGGCTCTCTACCTTCCAAGTCATGTTACCTCCAGCAGCTTCACCCCAAACTACATTTACTAGAGAAATCTCCTTGCCTCTCAATAGCTTTATCTTCCGGTCTTCAATCCCTTCCAATAATGCTTCAACTTTAAGATTGTCTCTAATTTGTACTTCATCCATCTGAATCACATGAGATGGATCAAGAATATATTTCCAAAGTCGTGACACATGAAACATGTCATGCATATTCAAAAGATTAGATGACAAAGTCACTCTATAGGGAACGAGTTTAACTCTCTGAGAAATTTGATACGGCCTAATAAATAAAGGGGTAAGCTTCTTGGATTTCAGCGTACATCCAACACCAGTCACATGATTTACTCTCAAAAATATATGGTCACCCTCCATAAATTCCAGATCCTTCCTCCGTTTATCATGGTAACTCTTCTACTTAATCTGTGATGCTTTCATCTTCTCTTGAATCATTTTCACGTTTTTCAGTAGTCTGTTGAACAATCACTGGACCAAGAATAACACTCTCACCGGATTCATACCAACACATAGGTGTTCTACACCTCCGACCATACAATGTCTCAAAAGGTGTCATTCCAATACTAGAATGAAAACTTTTATTATAAGTAAACTCTATCAACGACAATAGACCATCCCAAGCACCTCCTTGCTCAAGAACACAAGCTCTTAACAAATCCTCCAAAGACTGGATAGGCCTCTCCGTCTGACCATTGGTCTGTGGATAATAGGCAGAACTCAACCTCAGCTTAGAACCCAAAGCCTCCTAAAAACTTTCCTAAAATCTGTAAGTGAACCTCAAATCTCTATTAGAAACAATGCTCAACAGAACTCCATGTAGCTTCACAATCACACAGGTATATATTTCTGCCAACTTTTGCAAAGAAAAACTAATATTAATCGGAATAAAGTGTGTTGACTTCGTCAGTCTATCAACAATCACCCAAATGCTGAGACATGTGGTTCTTCCTCAGGTATTCACTCTTCTTCTTAGAAGGAACAAACTTCTTTGAGGGAGTTTTGATCTTTTTGTTCATACCACTGTAATCAACTTCAATAACCTTCTTCTCCCCAACTTCTAAGATCTCCTTTAACATACAAGTTCCATTGTTCAACATGCATACATACTTTGGAATATTGTTTAGATTGGATTTTACCAATGTGACTTCCTCTTCTAGACATAGTTATTGGTCTGTCTTAGTTGAGTTGTAAATTCAACAATTAATTGATTGACTTGTTCCTGAGGGGACAAATGTCGAGCACGATGTTGGGACAACTTGTCCAACTTCTTAAACCAGAATGACAACAATAAAAATAGTAATGCAGAAAGCAATAAAAACACAAGAGATTGGTACCCTAGTTTGGTGAAACTACACCTACGTCTAAGAGGTACTCTACCCAAGAAAAGAAATTCACTACTTCAAATTAGAATAATTAGTCTTATAAGAACCTCAAACCCTATAAAGTTTTATGCCTCTTTCTAATTCTAGTGACTTTTTATTTATGTTTCCCCCTAAATTTGAGAACTCACTCACTTTCTTCAACCAATAACCCCTAGTGACCAACCTCAATAACAAGTCAATTGATTGTTGAATTTACAACTCAACTAAGACAGACCAATAACTATGCCAAGTTACCGAAACATATAATGGTGTGCAACAGTGGATTCAACATTAATCCTTATGAGGACATTAATGTGGAATACAAGAAACATAAGACTCACAAACCCTAGACACAAAGAACTTAATATTGCTAACAAAACCTCTATTATAATATGAAAATTGAGTCTCTTTATATAGAAATGTCTTATGGGATTTTCTTATGGATCTTTGATTTAAAATTGTCCAGAATAATAGAGGATCTTGTTAGAATTGATTACTCCATAAAAGTCTCCAAAAATATGATTTCTTACATTCAAATTTAAATTTGAATCTCCATTTAAAGTTGATTTGATCTTCAATAGTTGTCAAATAAATCAATCATATATTTTTAACAAATCATCAACAAATCTGATTGAAATCCCATCATAAAATTCACACAAAAAAAAACATCCCTTCTACTGACAAGGCCAGATGTTGCATTGTACATGCTGGAACATCGTGTTCCACATGTTGCACTGGTACATCCAAATTAACTATTCTCCATGACATGTAGATCTTATTTGTAAATAGAATCTTAGATAGAATAATTCTGAACCAAACTGCAATACCATCAATCTGTTTCCAGAGACCAGATGTTGCAGTATACATTTTGGAATATTGTGTTTAATATGTGTCTCTTCTGCACCAGAACCAACTTAAGCAAACATCTTATTGTTTTGTATAATGCAGTCAATCCCAAAAGGACCAACGAATTTAAATCTATTACTTTCTTAGAATTGTAAGTAATCAAATAAAGGAAAAATATCATTGTTCATCCTTTAACTTTACCTCAGAGACTATTATGGTATTTTTTTTCTTTTAAAACGACCAATTTGATAATATATCTACTCAATCAGCGTCATATCAAACCTTTCTGATAATTTTTCAAAAACGACGTTAAATATTGGACATGTGACATCTTAGATGACATTTCTTCTCCACCACCTTCTTCTTTACTGCTCATTCTTGGTGTTTTACCTAGTAACAAAACCTAAATTACTAAAAACAAACATATTGACAAGCTTAAGAATTTTGGTGTAAATGTACTAGTGTAAAATCAATTTGATGGCAGTTTATGTTCAAATTTCAAATTTTTATTTCTGGGTTTGTAAAATTTATCGGTTTTCCATCATGAATATTCAAATTAGCAACAACAACAACTTTTTTTTTGCTGAAATTCGTGTGAGCTTTACCATAGCACGATGTAAGCTTTCTCCTCTAAATACATTCGAAACCCAGAACAAGGGTTTTTAACCACAACACACAAACTTCCAGAAAACTCTCCATTCCTCTTTATCTTGTTCCAAATTAAATATAGCCATGGAATCAAGTCCCAAAAATACAACCAAGCTCCTCTTTAGCTATGACGGTAAAATCCTCCCCTGCCACATCGACGGTAAACTCCGCTACACCAGCTGCAACATCAGAGTCCTCATGCTCTTCCTCCCCATTTCTTTCTCAGGTTCATTTATTATTGAGTAAGTTAGACTTAATAAGTGACAAACTGATTTTATAAGTTACACGGGGTAATTACATGGAAGCTCTAGATTCTTTTATCGATTCGGGAATAATTATTGTCAATGAGGCAAAGTTATGTTAGAGAATAGAATACAATGATTGGGCTTCTATTTTTTGATGGATTTAAATTATTTTAATAGATACAAATTATAACATATTATAATATCAAGGAATGATCAATAATAATAAGAACTGTGTACATTGTAGGATTTTAGAGACGATTGTCAGAAGAGTGAGTATGAGAGAATTAATACTCTCATTGCTGTTTAGGATTTTCAGAGTATGTTAATTGTATAATGGGGAGATACTTAAATAGATAAACAGATGAGGGCAGGGACCTCCCATTGGGCTTAACTGAATGGTACAACCCATCACGGTCCATTCAGGCACAAAACCCAATAAAATAATTCATCTATTTAGTGTTTAATAACAATAGAACATAATACAATTAATTATTTCAATTCATATTTGATTAATTAAATAATTAATCTAACAATCTCCCACTTGGATGATAATAATTAATTGTTAAAAAATATTTACTTTAATATTATAATGTCAATAATGGTCAAAACACTAATCAAACAAAAGGAAGTAAATTTCAACGCTGCAGGAATTATATCCGATAGGGAAGACAAATCATACATGTTAAAACTCATAAATTTATATAAATAATGAGGAATTTAGAGTAACATATTTAAGTTAAGAATAATATGTTATAAAGAATGGCCCAAGCATATGAAAATGCTATTGATAAACTCCCATTAACCCAAAAAATCATAAGACTTACTCAGGTGTATAAGTCCATGGTTAGTGATTATACTAACGAGTTTTAAATTATAGATCATAAAATATCCATATATGTCTAAGAATAGTAATTACATATAGGCATGCCCTATTACGAGAGTAATTACATTTAACCATAAGTACCTTCATAATGTTGAGTTTGTAATTCCTTGTGTCGAAGCAGTGTAGCTCAACGGAAACAAAGATCAGTCAAATTAGCCTAATGTGTTAGTGTGTCAAGTTGCTTAGTGTGTCGAAGTGTCGAAGTAGGTTGCTTCACACAGGATTTCGACTTAGGCCTACTTTAGTAACGTTAGCTATTTTGGGCTTTCATAGTTTTAGGCTTTGGCTTGGGGTGCAAGCTAACCGAAGTCTATAAATAGGGAGA
The DNA here is from genome assembly GCA_963859935.3 of Lathyrus sativus. NCBI lineage: Eukaryota > Viridiplantae > Streptophyta > Magnoliopsida > Fabales > Fabaceae > Lathyrus > Lathyrus sativus. The sequence goes on from OZ012737.1 coordinate 683,481,018, forward strand.
AACCCTTATTTTGTAAATAACTCATCATATTTTTTAATTCACGGTTTGTAGTTGCAAGTGAAATAACAGAATTTCCATAGTTTGTGGGCAGAGAGTTCTCTGCAGAAAATTGTTCATCTTCTTCTTCTCAAACGCTTACTTACTTTCTTTCTTTCTAAACTTTTCTTTCATTGTCATTACGTGAGTTGAAACAATCTGGAGATCAAGATTGATAGAGTGAAATTCTCCATAGGTTGTGGTTGAATTTCCAACGTCTGGTATCTAGAGCTCCGACTACGATTCAAGGAAGGAAAATCGTGATGGCGATGAATCATCCAAACGGGCACTTTCTAGCGAATCTTCTAATTCTCAAGAAAGATAACTACGAGAACTGGTGCAAGCAGGTTAAGGTGGTTTTCTGTTATCAAGATCTTTGGGATCATGTGAAGGGGGGAGTAGCACCGCTTGCAGAAAACGCGACGGATCAAGAAAAGAATGCATTCAAAGAATTGAAGAAGAAAGATTATAAAACACTCTTTATAATCCACCAATGTGTAGATCCAGATATTTTTGAAAAGGTTAGTAATGTAGAATCAGCAAAGGAAGTGTGAAGATTCTTGAAAAGTCGTTTGGAGGCGCAGAAAAGGTGTAAGAGGTGAAGTTACAAACTCACAAGAGAACCTATGAATTGCTTCAGATGGAAGAAAGTGAAAGTATAACATATTTTTTCACTAGAGTTACAAATTTGGTGAATCAAATCAAGGTATATGGAGAAGTGTTGACATCAAGATCAGTTGTTGCAAAGATCTTGAGGTCGTTGGCTCTAAAGTTTGACCATGTAGTAGTAGCCATAGAAGAGTAGAAAGACTTGTCAACATTGATGAAGGAAGAGCTTCAAAGGACACTTGAGTCTCATGAACAAAGGATGGTTGAGAGAGCTACAGGAAAGTTGAAGAGTGATATGGCTTTACAAGCGCAGTCAAAAAAGGAAAGGAAAGGCAGAAGAAGCTAGAATGGAAAAAAAAGGTAGATGAGGCTACAACAATTCGACTGGTTGAAATTAGAAGGAAGGAAACTGTTCGAATCAAAGAAAACCATGGAACCAAGGAAACTAAAGAGGTGGTGTTGTAGGTAAAGGAAGAGGTGGTGGACGAAAGCCTAAAAAAAGTCACATTCAGTGTTTCAATTGCCAGAAGTATGGTCATTATTTTAGAGAATGTCGAGAAAAAAAAAGAGTCAAGGAACTGATGCAATGATGGCGAAGCATGAAAAAGAAGAGGTGTTGCTAATTGTTACAACAAGAGACGAAGAAATATTCCAGGACCAGTGGTACTTGAACTCAGGATGCTCATCACACATGATTGGAAGGAAAGATTGGTTTGTCAACATGAAGCCCTCATAGAAGAATATGGTGAAATTTACAAATGATAATACTCTAGCAGCTAAAGGTATTGGCGATGTTTTGATTATGAGGAAAGATGGCAAGAGGTCAAAAATTTCTAATGTGTTGTACATACCAGGCATGAAGAGTAATTTGGTTAGTATAGGGCAACTAATGGAAAAGAACTACAAGGTTTCGATCAAAGATAAGATGATGAGAGTTCTCGATGCAGGTGGTAGGTTGATCTTGAAGGCTTCAATGTCTCAGAATAGGACCTTCAAGATTGAACTCAATGTGATGGAGCACAAGTGCCTAGCAACTGCAGCCAGCAGAGATGAATGGTTATGGCATTTTTGATTAGGCTATCTCAACTTCAATGACACCAGAGAGCTAAAGAGGAGAAATATGGCTTTAGGATTACCTGAAATCGACATTCCAAGTGAAGTCTGTGAAGAGTGTGTTCAGTCGAAACAACACAAGAATGGCTTCAGCAAGAATGCATGAAGGAAGTCGAAGGCAATTCTGAAAGTCATATACTCTGGTGTATGTGGTCCAATCCAGGTGGATTCGATTGTAGGAAACAGATACTTTGTCATGTTCATAGATGATTACAGTCGAAAGTTGTAGACTTACCTCATCAAGAAGAAAAGTGATGCGATCGAGGTATTTTCCAGATTCAAATCTATGGTCAAAAGACAGAGTGGTCGGAAGCTGAAAATTTTGAGGACTGATGGTGGTGGAGAGTATGCGTCAAAAGAGTTCGATGTATTATGTGAAAAAAAAGGGATTTTGTATGAGGTGATGCCACCCTACACTCAACAGCAAAATGGAATTGCAGAAAGAAAGAACAGAACCATCATGAACATGGTGAGAAGTATGTTGAATGAAAAACATCTACCCAGAGATTTTAAAGGAGAAGCGGTTTCGACAACAACATACATATTAAACAGATGTCCAACGAAGAAGCTTGAAGGAATCACACCAGAAGAATGTTGGTCCAGTGTCAAGCCTAGCCTTAGTCACTTGAAGGTGTTTGGATTTATAGCAGATAAACATGTGTTAGATCAGTTGAGAAGGAAGCTTGATGACAAGTTGAATTAGATGATCTTGATAGAATATCATTCGACTAGAGGTTACAAGTTGTTCGACCCAGTGAATAAGCAGGTAGTGATCAGCAGGGACGTTATCATAGATGAGCTTAAAGAATGGGATTAGACTGAGAATTTCAAGAAGGATTCAGTGAGAAACTCTTATGAAGAATGTGTGATTACATCAAATGATGTGGTCGACGAAGAAGGTGAGCTAATACACTATGCTTTCTATGTAGATGTCGAACCAGTCAATGCAACTGAGGCATTGAAAGATTCGAAGTGGGTGAAAGTAATGAATGAGGGGTTAGACTCCATCAAAGTCAACAACACCTGGTCACTTGTCGATTTGCCTCAAGGCAATAAGGTAATTGATGTGAAGTTACAAGGTGAAGGTGAATCCTAAAGGAGAAGTAATTCGACACAAGGCGAGACTTGTGGCAAAAGGATTTCTTTATAAGGAAGGAATTGACTTCGACGAAGTTTTTGCACCTGTTGCTAAGATCGAAACAATCAGATTGGTTGTTGGTCTAACAAATATGAACAATTGGCACACATGTCAGATGGACGTAAAATGTGCATTCCTTAATGTCCCCTTAGACGAAGAAGTTTATGTTGCACAACCAGTTGGGTTTGTGAAACAAGGCAAAGAAAGAAAGGTGTACAGACTGCATAAAGCTCTATATGGACTTAAGTAAGCTCCAAGAGCTTGGAATAAGAAAATCGACAACTTCTTAAGGGAGAAGGAATTTATGAAATGTACAACTGAGCATGGAGTGTACGTAAGAATAAATAGTAGTGAACTACTTATACTATGCCTCTATGTCGATGACATGTTGATAACAGGAAGTTGCAAGAAGGAGATCAAAGACTTCAAGCATAACTTAAGTGAGGAGTTTGAAATGTCAGACTTGGGAAATATCTCATATTTCCTTGGAATCGAATTCTACAAGAGTAATTGAGGATTGATGATGCACCAAAGAAGATATGCAGGAGAAATACTCAAGAGATTTGAGATGCAAGATTACAACCCAACCTCGACTCCAGCTGAGACCAGATTGCAATTGTCGAAGGATTTAGATGAAGATGATGTCGGCCCAACCCAATATAGAAGACTTATTGGGCCACTTCGATACCTTTGTCACACAAGGTATGACTTAGCATACAATGTAGGTATGGTAAGTAGATTCATGTAGAAGCCAAAGGTATCACACCTAGCAGCGGCGAAAAAGATACTGAGGTATCTAAAAGGGACTCTCGACTACAATATTTTGTTTCTTACAGCTGATGAAGGAAAAGAAAGCAAGTTAGTGGGATACACCGACTCTAGTTGGTGTAGTGATGTTGAGAACAGAAAATCCACAGCTGCTATGTGCTTATGTTAGGTGGTGCACCAGTTGCTTGGATTTCGAGAAAGGAGCCAGTAGTGGCATTGTCATCATGTGAAGCAGAATATATAGTTGCTTCTCTTTGTGCATGTCAAGCAACCTGGATGGTGAACTTGGTCGAAGAAATCACAACGAAGAGTCATGGAGCAATTACCATGAAGATCGACAACATGTCAGCTATCAACTTGGTGAAGAACCTAATAGCACACGATCGAAGCAAGCACATCGAAATGAGGTTCCATTATCTTTGAGAGTAGGTAGCCAAAGGGAAGATGAATTTGGAACACTGCAAAACTGAGAATCAGATTGTAGACATCATGACGAAGGGAGTGTCAATCAAAGTGTTCAGAAGGCTAAGGTCTATGATGAATGTAGATAGCTTAAACACAATGAACTAGGTAGTGCTTTGAGTTTGTAATTCCTTATGTCGAAGCAGTGTAGCTCGACATAAACAAGGATTAGTCAAATTATCCTAATGCGTTAGTGTGTCGAGTTTCTTAGTGTGTCGAAGTCTCGAAGCAGGTTGTTTCACATAGGATTTCAACTTAGGCCTATTTTAGTAATGTTAGATATTTTGGACTTTCATAGTTTTGGGCTTTGGCTTGAGGTGCAAGCTAACCGAAATCTATAAATAGGGAGAAACCCTTATTTTGTAAATAACTCATCATGTTTTGTAATTCACATTTTGCAGTTTCAAGTGAAATAACAGAATTTTCACAGTTTGTGGGCAAATAGTTCTCTGCAGAAAATTGTTCATCTTCTTCTTCTCCAACGTTTATTTACTTTCTTTCTTTCTAAACTTTTCTTTTATTGTCATTACGTGAGTTGAAACAATCTTGAGATCAAGATTGATCGAGTGAAATTCTCCATAGGTTGTGGTTAAATTTCCAACACATAACACAATATCATACTCGATAGGAGTATTGATATTTACTTGTACTTTCATATTATGACCTAACAAATGTGGACTATTGAAGATAGAATAACACAATATTATTGCATGCTAAAGAATTATTGTGTCTTTTCAATATTGACCTAAATATCAAGTTATGATATTTCCGGAGATTAAGAGAATAATATATATCTCAGTATAATAGAATAAGACATCTTAGAATTATTTTATATTTTGATGTCTTTTTAGAATATGTCATATTTATAGCACGCACAAGAATATATAACACTATGAGAATAATAATCTAAATTTTTTTTCAGATTATATGATTGTGTACACATGCACTCCCACTGATCCAATAGGATAAGGATTTATCAGAGCTCACTAATATTAAATACTCTGATTGAACAATGAGATACTATTTAATACAAAATTATATAGAGAAGTGGTTGTATAATATAAAATTATTTTAGTCACATATTTTGCACGTAAATAAATTATATCATTATTTAGATAATTTCACATGAAATAATGTGATGATCATATAAAAGATTTACCATCTTTTGAGTGAGATCAAATTCATATAATTTTAAATAGAATATAATACTTTATACAATATATTAATAACTCACTCAAAACTCAAATGCTATAAATATAACTACACACATTTGAGAAACATATTACGTTATACGCAACGGAAAAGTATGAGACTTTAATCAAATTTAATATTGAGAATATAACACAAGTAATCATAAATTTTTATCAATAGCATAAGACTAAAATATCTTCAATATAAGTCTCTATAAAATAATACTATATATTAAACAAATAATATTTGTTTTTGATTTCTATATAATTGACATGTTAAATTCTCCCACTTGATAGAGAATAATAGTTAAATTATTCATATTAGAATTTTAAAATATTTAAATAAATATTCAACTATTTTCTTTATCACACAATAATCATGTCAAGTAACATCACACCGATAGAGTATGTCCATCACTTACATAATATATGGAGAATTGAAATCCATTTTAATATAAAAAATGTTAAAATAAATTATTAGATTTCATAAAGTATTACATGTCTTTAAAATAATTTTTTATTTATAATTTACATAATCATAAATCATAAGTACATTAAAAAAATCATATTAACAATAATATACCAATAGGATATAACTATTATCAATATAATATTTATTATAATTACAACAAATTTAATTATTTTACTTACAAAAATTTGTACAACTATACCCACGATAGACGAGTTGCAATCATACAAATTAAGGATTATATTTTGTCAAAATAGAAAAATTTGTATAATTATGACCACGATAGGTGAGATCACAATTATACAAATTGATAGTAATTGCTTAATTATCCAAAATAAAACTCTCAAATAATAAGATTTCTAATATATACTCATAAAAACTAAAAAAAATTATTTATATATTTGATCTTGACATCTGATCAGAACCTGAAGTGGGATAGAGACTTTGTCAGTGATGCTGAGTTGCGAGGATGAAGAGGGGTGTACGTGCAAGGTACTCTGATACTAAGATAAGAATCGGGCGAAAAGAAGGCAAGTACAAAAAGTGTATGTCTTAAGGTGATTTGGAATGATTTAGAATACCCGACCCTCTTTATAATGCCCCAGCGTATGGCCATTAGTCTCTATTTTCGAGGCGAGATATTCGCTCCCAAAGAATAGATAGCTGCCAGAAACTAGCCGTTGGGACAGACAAAGGTGTTCAAAACTAGCCATTGCGGGCATGGGCGTCGTGACTGCTTCTGGATGGTGAAACCGTGCATGACGGGAAAGAATATGACGAGGGGCAACTGATTCTGGGGGTCAGCTGACCATCCTTCCTCGGCAGAGGGGTAGAGGGGAGAGAGAGAGCTTCACTTTGCCCGTGCTTTACTTTGCCCGTAACTGGCCAGGCTAAGACTATTGAGCCGTTATGGGTACAGAAGTGAATTTGGTCATGCATATCAATTGAGCCAGTCCTGAAAAATATTTATTTGACCATATAACAAGAATCAATTTATGAAATAAATAGAGTTTTAATTTCATTCTAAAATAACAACATTTAATTTATCTCAACGAGTTTGACTTATAGAATATTACAATATCATCTCAAATGATTCATAAATTAGTAACAAATCATAATTTTGTTTCAAAAAATAAAATTCATAGAAATTTTATTTACTAAATTAGAATATAATTAAAGTCAATTTTATTAACACATACATGAAAGAAAAAAAATTATAAGTGTCCAATAAACAAAAAATATATACACAAAACAAAAGGTTATTATGATTGCTCATCAAAACTAATATAAAATAATTGCGATATCAATGTCGTATAAATAATATAGTAGTGTCATTATTTTTCTTTCATCATAATTTAACAGGTGGATTTAGAAAAACTTAGCATATACATACCCTACAAAAAAAAGCTGCATATAGCTAGGTGTTTAACCCTCCACTAAAGTAAAAATCCCATCACAAAACATCAATTTGCAAGGGGATATGCCTCATAGCTGGACATCACAAATTAGTGGCTAAGGGATAAGCCCCTCGCAAATTTGGCTAGGGAATAAGCCATTGCAAAATGTCATGAAAAAAATTCAATCTGCCGCACTGCAAACATAGACACAGACTAGTGCCACAGAGTGACACATACATTTGCAAGGAGATATACCCCTAGCTAACGTACCTGCATTTTACATTTAGTGAGGGGTAAAACCCCTAGCTGTATGTGTCATATTTTTGCGAGGGGTAAAACCCCAAGCAAATTGTCCTACGTTTTGGAATTTGTGAGGGGTTTAACCCCTAGCTAATGTTTATAATATTGTTTTAAAATTTTATAATTATGTTATTTTAATTATATTATTATAATTAGAATAATATAATTATATAATAAAATTTTATTAAAATTTATAATTATATTATTATAATTAGAATAATATAATTATATAATAAATTTTTATTAAATTTATAATTATATTATTTAATTATATTATTATAATTAGAATAATATAATTATATAACAAATAAATATATATTTTAAAATAATTATATTATAAATATATATATATATATATATATATATATATATATATATATATATATATATATATATATATATATATATATATATATATATATATTTTTAAAATTTTGTAAAATATAATAATTTATAATTAAAAGTGCAATAAAATTAAATATCCACATCCATCATCAAAATATAAATAATTCATGACAAAAGCAAAATAAAATATAAAAATACATATTAAAAGTTTCATATTTTAACAAATTTAATAAACTTCTTCATCATCCTCCTCATCTTTTTCTCCAACACCTTGATTCGTATGTGAGGCCATAAATTGCTCAAATTTTAATGGGCGCTCACTTGCAATCCGCGTTGCTTCCTCATACTCCCATGTTTTCCTCCTCAATTCTTCCTCCATCTCTGATTGTCTTTTCCTCATTTCCTCCATCTCTAATTGTCTAGCTGCTGCCTCGGTCTGCGCCAAATTTCTCACAGTTTCAAGCATATCACCGGTTAATATAGGTGGACATGATGATCCTTCTCCATCATCAAGTCTCATTCTGAAAGTCCTATCATGCAGCTTAATTTTTTTGGCATACCCTCCAGCACCATACACCCTTTCATTTTTCCTCTTCCCGTGAGCAACATCATACCAAGTCTGAAAACCTAGACAAGGATGAACAGGATATCCCAAGATGCTCAGATAAATAAAGTGCAAGTTTTCTATCATACTCCTCTTATAAAAACTAAATAAGTTAGATGTTATAATAATTTAAATAAGATGACTAAATAGAAGGGTGACTCAATAAGATGTTATAAAAGAAAGTAATAAAATGACTAAATTTTAGCAAAACTTACTTGAGTGTCCTTTGAGTGTTTATCGACAAACTCCCCATTTTTCTTGATATGAGTCACTAGATGGATCTTATTAAGCATCAGAGTTCTACCCAACTCACCACGCTAATAAAATAAAACATAAGTGAAAAAATAGTTAGTTTTAATCTAAATTTAAATGAAAATTTAAGTAAAAATATAAATAAATTTACCAGCCAATGTGCAATTTCAGCAACACTAATATTTCCTGCTGCGTAGTTGCAGCCACCAACTTCAGATGTCCTGTTTTTTTTTGTTGCTGTTTCAGATACTTGCTTAAAGGTTTATGAATTCCAATGGTCAATAAGTTGCTTAAATACATCTTCACTTATCCAACAGGGACGTGTTCCTTTAGGTAAAGTTTGATACCTTTATTATCACTAGTATACATGCAACACAACAAATAAATAAATAAATAAATAAATCTAGGAATTAAAATTAATTACAAAATACAAAGATAATATAACATAGCAAAAATATTTACCTAGTATCAGCAAACAAGATTATGTTCTTCTGTATACAAAGAAATAAAAGCTTGGTTGTATGGAATGAGAAGAAAAGTGGTGAAAGATAAAAGATAGAAAAAAATGGTGGAAGATAAAGGATAGAAAAAGAAAAATGGTGGAAGATAAAGGATAGAAGAAAAAAGGGTGAAACAAATTAAACTCAGCAAACATATATAATTATATAAGTGTGAATTTGCAGCGCATTAATTAATAGGGACATTTGCGAGGGGCTTTCCCACGCGAGTCCAACGGTCATATTGACGTGTCAGATGAGTGACTGCAAGTGTGGCACGTGGACAACACTTGCAACAGGCTACTCCACACAAACTAGGAAGATTAAATTTGTGAGGGGCTGCCCCTAGACAGCATTAACGTGTTGCCGCCCTTTTTTTGTCATGTAGCAGCAAAATAAATGCTTTTTCAGTTGGATTTGACTAAAGCATTTCAACTGGTGAGGGGAGACCCCTCGCAAATTGCACATCATAATGTTGCGAGGGGTATCCCCTAGGAAGTAATTTCTATTTTTTTTTTCTATTTTGTGCTTTGCAAGGGGTTTAACCCTAAGCAACCTGATTTTTTAGCGAGAGATTTCCCCTTAACCCATGCCCCTAGGTAATATCATTTTTTTTATAGTGATACCCGTCAATAAATAAGTGGTTGTATCCAAATTAATAAATTTTATTCTACAAGAATAGATTATGGAATACAAAATAAATAGTTACATGTAATTCACATATTTAATTCTTGTGATTGATTATATAAAAAATATTCTAAAGAAAAATTAAACCATCATTTTATTTTAAAAAAATCATTAAAATATTAAATGATGATGGTTTTAATTGTCTAAAACAATTTTTCATAGAACTATAGAAAAAATAATAATAGAGAAATATATAAATTTTGTGGGAGATACTAAGTTTGAATCGCACATATGAGTCATTCATTTTTTTCATTTTTTTTTTCATTTTTCTTTTTTTTATGAATTGATTGAAAAATCATGTGAAACAAAAGTTTTTGCATACTAATAAAAATAAAATAAGTTGATTCACTGATACAACAATGGATAGTTTACATAAACTCAATCTCAAATCAAATTTCATGATTAAAAAAATTAGATTGCACTCTTATAAGATTCTAACAACTATCGTTTAAAATATAAACCTCACACTATTTTATATATGGTATTCAATGATGATGTACAGTGCATAAAATATATAATTTATTTTCAAATGAAATTAAATATAAAAACAAATCAAAAATATATATCAATCATTTTACTTTAATGTATTGGTATTTAATAATATTTATTATGCCTCATAAAAATATATTGAGGCTAGTAAACAATACCGATACCATAAAAATTTGAAACAAATTGTGTAATATTGAACTTTATTTATATGTGTGCAATGTCACTATATATAATATATATGTCATTATTTTCATATATTGTGCTTGGTGAAGCTACTTTTATTATATATAAAACCCTAGTTATGCATGGAAATTTGAGGCAACAAAATAATACTAGCTATATAATTGTACAATAATTCTATACAATGATCACCATCTTTTATTTTATTATTGAGCACATTAACATTGAAAAATAAGTGATTGATAACAGCAAATTACAATCAATTACAAAATAATATTTATAAAATAATTATAAAAATATATCTAATTAGATTCTGATACCAATTAATGAATTTAAATTATTTTAATAGATGTAAATTATAATTTATTATAATATTAAGATCAATAATAATAAGAACGATATATTTTACAAGATTTGAGAGACGGTTGAAGAGTGAGTATAAAAGAATTATTATACTCATTGTTATTTAAGATTTTTAGAGTATATTAATTTTCTAATAGAAAGATACTTAAATAAATAAACGAATAAAGGCAGAGACCTTTTATTAAAATTAATTGAATGGTCTAACACATCACGGTCCATTCAACCACAAAATCTAATAAAATAATTTGCTTATTTAATATTTAATAATAATAAATTATAATACAATTAATTAATAATTAATTATGTCATTTCATATTTGATTAGTTAAATAATTAATCTAATATTTTTTTTCATGCTTCTAACTTTTTTTAAAAAACAAATCAAAGTCTTGCTCTGTTTTCTCTATTTTTACTTCCATTGTAAAAATATAAAGCTTGAAATCCTTGTTAATAGAGATTCCGATTTTCATATAAATAATTTTAGTTGAATAACATTGAGTTGAAATTAGTGAGTAAGCACGAGCACTTACATACTATTATTAGTTACTAATTGATGGTTTTTGGAATAGAAAAGTTACTAATTGATGGTTTTTGGAATAGAAAAGAAGGAGGTAGAATATAAATGAGAAATGGATTTTGGAAAATAATAATGGCCACCGATTTTTTTTCTGCCACGTGTTACATATCTAAACTTCTACAAAATGGTCATTGATTGCCAATTGTACATGAAGCGGAAGAAGTATTTAACTTTGACTATTAGAATATCGTATTAAAATTAAGGGATTAAAATGATCTTGAGATAAATTTAAAGAAAAAAGAAAAGATATTTTTTCTTGAAATAGATAATAAACTCTTGATCATTACTATCATGAATTTGTTAATGAGTGTTGCGTATTTTGAAAATGCATCACTAGTTCACTAGTTCACTCTTTCCTTGATTATATGCATATTAAAGTGAAATTACATGGTTGCCAAAAATATGTTGTCAATAATGGTGAAACAGTTGCAACAGAAAGATGTAGAACGCAGAGAATAACAGAAAAGCTTCATTGATGAAGAAGAAAGCTAACAGAATCTGTTACAATTCATAATCAACCAATAGCCTAAAGAGGAAATATATAGCAGAGTTGGAAAAACCAATCATAACCTGCCAGCTCACCTAATACTCTATATATGTACATTATCTATTAATAAGGAAAAGGGAAAAATAATCTATATATGTACATGTATGTTAATACGCCCCCTTAAGTAGGACTGTGTAGACTACAAAGTCCTAACTTGGACATGATGGAAGAGAAAGCTGGTGAGTGAAGAGGTTTTGTAAAACCGTCTGCAAGTTGATCTGCTGTGGAAACAGGGAGTAAATGGATTAATTTGGAAGAATTTTCTCACGAACCACATGGCAATCCAATTCAATGTGCTTGCTTCTTTCATGGAAGGTTGGGTTGTGTGCAAGGTAGATAGCTGACTTGCTGTCGCAATAGACTGAAGCGGGTTGAGCTAAATGAACTTGAAGATCCTGCAGGAGGTATTGCAGCCATTGAATTTCACATGTGAGGGAAGCTAGAGCCTTGTACTCAGCTTCAGTGGAGGATCTTGAAACTGTATTTTGCTTCTTAGATTTCCAGCTGATAAGGGATGAATCAAGTATGACACAGAAACCAGTAATGGATCTTCTTGTAGTAGGGCATCGAGCCCAATCAGAATCAGCAAAGGCAAATAATTTGAGATGGCTGGAAGCAGAGAATAGAATGCCTCTAGCAGGGCATGATTTCAGGTACCTGAGCACTCTTGTGGCAGCCTGAAAGTGAGAGACCAAAGGCTTGGAGACGAATTGACTAAGATGTTGCACAACAAATGAGATGTTTGGCCTAGTATTAGTCAAATAGATGAGTCTACCAATGAGACGCCTATAACTTGTGGGATCCTCCAACAAGGTACCATCTGTGGGAGACAACTTTAGATTGGGATCATAGGGAATGGGAGATGGCTTAGCTCCAAGGAAGCTTGTATCCTCTAAGAGTTCTAGAGTATATTTTCTTTGATTCATGAATATCCCTTTTGTTGATCTTACTATCTCAAAACCCAGGAAAAATCGAAGAGAACCAAGATCTTTGATTCAAAATTTTTGATCCAGAAGCTGCTTGACATTCTGAATTTCAAGCATAGAATTTCCTGCAACCACTATGTCATCTACATAAACAAGTATAACAGTGAAGAATTCTTTATGGGATTTGACATATAATGAGTGATCGGCTTGGGATTGTGCATAGCCCAATGAAATTAAGAAAGATGATAATTTTGAATACCATTGCCTATTAGCTTGCTTAAGGCCATATAAAGATTTTTATAATTTGCAAACCTGAGAAGGTTTAGAAACAGAAATGCCAGGGGGAAGAGTCATATAGACCTCTTCATGCAAATCACCATGGAGGAAGGCATTGTTGACATCAAGTTGTTCAACATGCCAACCTTGTATGGCAGCAATGGTTAGAAGCACCCTCGCAGTAGTTATTTTGGCCACAGGAGAAAAAGTATCAAAGTAATCAATGCCTTCCATTTGTGTGTATCCCTTGGCTACAAGTCTAGCCTTGTATCTTTCAATGGAACCATCAGCCTTGTATTTTATCTTATAAACCCACCTGCAGCCAATAGGAACTTTTCCTGGTGGAAGATCAACAACACTCCAAGTTTGGTTTTCTTCCAGAGCAGATATTTCAGCATTCATAGCAAGTTTCCAACAATCTAGTTTGATGGCTTGGTTAAATGTTTTTGGTTCAGGCTCTGATACCATGTCAATAATGGTGAAACAGTTGCAACAGAAAGATGTAAAACGCAGAGAATAACAGAAAAGCTTTATTGATGAAGAAGAAAGTTAACAGAATCTGTTATAATTCATAATCAACCAATAGCCTAAAGAGGAAATATATAGCACAGTTGGAAAAACCAATCATAACCTGGCAGCTCACCTAATATTCTATATATGTACATTATCTATTAATAAGGAAAAGGGGAAAATAATCTATATATTTATATGTATGTTAATATATGTTTCACATTTCTTCTTCTGAAAAGCCAAATAAAAAGAGATGATACGTAAATGAGATAACATATTTAGGGATGGTAATAGATAAGATATGAACAAATTAATATAGTATTTATTTTTATTTTTATAGTTTAAAAAATTATCGTAAATTAGTCATAATCACGTGGATATCAATATTTATACCTATATTCATGTCTTATGAATATCTAAATAGCTATACTCATTTATTTCCATTTTTAATAAATATAATTTATCAATATTAATTTATCATTTAATTTTAAAATTTTTAATAACACTAAAAACATTTAAAAATATTGTTGTTGAGTTAAGAAATAAATAAATATTTATATAAAAATATTAATAAAATTAATAAATTAACTTGTCTATATATATATATATATATATATATATATATATATATATATATATATATATATATATATATATATATATATATATATATATATATATATATATATATATATATATATATATATATAATTTCTTTAGCAAACGATCAAATAATTTAAATATTTTGTATAAACTATTTTAAAATATTTATAAATATCTCAACAAATCATAAATTATCTTGGATGGTTTTTCTCAAACTTAGTCTCAAGATGTTTATAATAGTAGACAAATTCAAATTAAATGAATCCATATAAAGATTGATATGAACATGAATAACATATTAGTATAAAAGTTTGGCATCTATCTTTGTCTCACTCTATTTGACTCCAACCCAAAAGCCACCATTTGCAAACAAACAAACAATATTTCTTATTCATAGGTTGGCCATTAAGGTTATGTGTAAGGAAGGAATTTGAACACATAAGCAAAGCTATTTAAAATAGTTTCATTAATATATATTTGACTAGCTCATGTCATGTCATCTCCATGTGCAACTAGCACCCTCATTTTAACTTTATTATTAATCTTTTAACTATTCATTCATTGCCAAATTAGATTATCATAATATATACTAATAGGAAAAGAACATAAAGGAAAGAAGAATCCAAGTGGAAGTTTCTCACACAATCACAATTTTAATTTTTAGTGCTAATTTTTTAACATATTTTCCCTTAGATTGAGGATGAGAGGATCTTGTAGATTTTATTTCATTATTTATTTTTTATATATTGAGTCAAGAAAAAGATATTGTTCACCACTAAAGGTCACGTAAGTACTACTATAAATTATTATCAAATATAAAAGCATATCATATCACCAAGATTAAGCAATCACTAATCAATGACACGTATTAATTAATCATTTTTGTTTTACTCTAATTAGGGGTTGTTGTTGTTGATAACACAAATTTAATTAGTTGTCCATTGTGATTTTCTTATCTTAAATTGATGAGCTGTGGGGTAGTGATAGGGGTTTATTTATTAATAAAATATTTACCAGTAACAAAGTAGGTATCAAATTAGATTATTATTTTATATTAAGGTATCTAATTAGTATTTAAACTACATTTAAAAAAGAAAATAGTAAGAGAGGTATTTTAGTATTAATTTATAAGGGGGTATGAATAAAATAAAATAAAAGCCAGATAATAATAAATAAATAAATAAAAAGTAGAGTTGACTTTGCACATTAAGACAAAATATTAGAATAAAAAATTTTAAAATAAAATAAAAGAAAAAACAAAATGGATGTTTTGAACAGAAGAAGCTAGAAGGCAAGATTGGTGCAAACATGTGAGAAAAGGGGTGCAGGTTGGGAGTTTAGAAGGTGTGAATAACAAAGTTCACTATTTATTTTTTGGTTATTTAATTAAAATCTCATTATTCTATAAAAATTGCCCTTTCAACTATTATAACAGTAATTAGTAATTACTAAATATTTTTGTTTTATTTATAAAAATTTATATTTAATTTTCATTTTAAAGTAATTTATATTTGAATACTTTCCATGTACCGTTATTCAAATTAAATTTTCATAAAACGAAAGGCCAAATTGTCAAAAAGGCATTTAAATAATGACTAGAGTAAAAAAAAAATGGAAATATCATATCTTTTATTTAAGATATTACGTATATATTTATTTTATATATTTCAATAATTATTTATTTATAGTTGATATAAATCTTAATTGCTCATATTTGAATTTAGGTATAAAAAGAAGTCGAGATGAAAATAATTTTTGGCATTACCAATATTGCCCTCATTCGTACCCTTAACCCTTTCACTTATGATTATTAAACACATTAGCCTCCTTTGGAACGGGGTTCTTTGTCATAGAACTCATAATTTTTTCATCAAAAGTATTTATATATGTTTAAATTTTTATAGTTTATTTTTACATAGCATCAAAAATTAATAATTAAATTAAATAATGTCACTAAATATTCATTTATCATACAAATTTAATTTTAAAAAACAAAATTTTTAAACGTTTTAATATTCTCTCAAATTTGACATTCTTTCGGCCAACTCACCAAAAAAGCTGATGTGCCACTATTTTATTTTTTCATTTAAAGTAATTTTCACGTGTGTATTTTAGTGTGTAAAATGATCCAAATGCCCCCACTTAATAAACTAAACCTGAGAGCTGAGAGAGAGTGAATCATTGAAAGAAAAAACCCTAAATTCACTTTCTTCTTCGTCCCTCCCTTCTTCATATACGTTTCTAATAGTTGTCCCAAGTGTTGCTTACCTTTAAAACTTTTGTTTCTCTCCATTTCATCATCTCATGGTTATCATTACTTGTCTTCTCAATCTCCCTATTTATTCAACGAAAATGAAAATCTCATAATATTATAATTATAGGGTGTATTCAAACGGAAGATGGGTATGGACCGAGAAAGCATAATATCATATGACAATTTTCTATTACAAACATTTAATGGGACAACTACTCGTCCCTAGGGGCTTTATGAAACAGATAGTATCCATGGAGGAAAGTATAGTCATCTAATCTATCAATACCTAGTTCGTAGTCATTCCATGCAAGAGTCTTTATAATTGCATCTTGGGTAGGTCTTTCATTGTGTTAGACGATAGGCTTCGATCTAGAGAGGGTGAATAGATCACAAATTTAAAACCAAAATCTCATGGAAAAATATTGTTTTCAAAAAGTATGGCACAATGGAAACAACCCGAATTGAATCGTCTAACCAAACCTAGTATCGAAAGGCTCAGATATGCATAATGAAAATCGATGGAATGATAATGAACACAAATTATTCAATCAACAATTAATTCACGGATCAATCAAATGCAACACTATTTGTATTGCTTATTTCCAATGAACACAAAGCGAAAAAACACTCAAAGACAGTTTATCGAACACTTTATGTGCGATTGAACACGTTTGAAATTCGATTTGTTTTGTTGATGTAAAAATCCAATCAAAATCAAAGTTATTGTGATTATATCAACAATAACACTTTAAAAGATAGTTGAAAACGATTTCCAATCGAATTAAACGAAACAACAAAGAAATTGATAATTTGCAAGAACAACAATTAAAGAAGAATAAAGCGATAAAGAGACATAAAGATTTATTTAGGAAGTTCCCCAATCGGCCTCGTTGTGGATACGTTTTCCCTCAATTTGAAATTAAATTGAGATACTTGCAATTAACCTTATCTTTGCAAAAATATTTATACAAGCGATGAATAATTCTAGCCCCACAAATCCTATGGTTTGTTGTTGATTCAACCACCTCCAAACCCTTGATCAAAGCTTAATCAAGTCACCAACAATGCGGCTACAATCCTCCGATTATCCCGAGCACGCACTTGTTGAACCCAAGCTTCCAGAACACGATTCACCGTCTTGCGCTACTCCATTGCAAGAAAACCACCTTGTCTCAAGGCCTTCACTCACTCGAATATGTTGATAAGTGGTTTTTATGTTGCTTTTATTAGTAGTTTTATATTGTTTTTACATCGCTTTTGTTTGCTTTCCTTTTATTTTTCTATGTTTTATGCTTTGGTATGGTGTTTCCCTTACGGGTACCGGTACAAAAACCAGAGGCCTGTTACGGATACCAATAATAGCCATTACAACCCATAACAGGACAAGATACCCAATCCCTAAAAAACGTGCTTCCCATACAGAATCCAAAGGCCTGTTACAGGTACCCGTAATAGTTGTTACGACCCGTAACATGAGGGCGAGTTTTCTCGATTTATTTCCTTTTTGGTCTGATTCCCTCCACTTCAAGACTCCTTGATTGCTTGGATCTAATCTTAATCACTTGTAATTGACATTGATTCCTATGTGATTCTTACCATGTTTAGGATTTAGTATAAAAACTTATACGCAGTCTTGAGTTTTTATCCCGTTTTTATTTCACGTTCTTAGTTTTATGATTTTTCTTTGTAGCTTTGTACAAGTCTCCATTGGAGCAGCTAGATCACTTTGAATAAAAAGAAATTCTTTTTCATTAATCAGGTTCTCAATTACTACCTTAATCACTTATTTATCGATCATGTCTGTATTCATAATTATTGTTTTGATTGGTTTGTTCCTGAATATGAGTGAGCAATCCTCTAGGGACTAAGGGTTATGAACACTATCTTCTGATTATTTGCATGACCTAGGCTAGTTTCAAGAATTGTGTACTCTTTATTTTAAAAATCTGAGTTTTTTTTTCCAAACTACGAGAGTAAGAGTATTACCTTTAGGTATTTGACTTACGCCGAAAGGGTATAGGAAATACCAAAAAGCTGATTTTTAAACAGTTAAATCTGAGTCATGAAAGTGATCGGAGGAAATTAAGAAAATCCCCATCTTTAATAGTTGTGCAAAAGTAAAGACCACTAACGAACATTTCTACGCGAGCGAAAGCCGGCGAGCGTTCCGTTCGTTAGAGGTACAACAATACGCTGGCGAAAGCAGGTGTTGTTATTTTAACTATTTTTCTATAAACTGAGTCGGAATTCCCATAATATAAATGTTTAGGTCAGGATACGAGTCATAACCCTATGTCATACTTGCTTTATATAATTTTTACTCGTTTTAAGTTGTTTTCTTATAATTGTTTTTCTGTTTATGTTGATTACTAAAACCCATTATTCGGTCGTTTTAACCATTGATCTCTGTGGTTCGATACTTTTTACTACTCTGACATTAGCCGTGCATTTGTGGTGTGTCAAGTTTTTGGTGTCGTTGCCAGGGGCCAATTACATTAATATTGAAATTATGTCTGATCATCGTAGAGACTAGAGCTTTTTTTCCCCTTTTTTTATTGTGTTTGTTTGTTGTAGTTCTCTTGCTCCCCGTGTATGCAAATAACCCGTTTTGATTATTCTAATCTACTATCTTAGAGATTAAAAAAAACTCCATTTTCTGTTGTTCCTTTTGTGCTATACATGGGATCTATCCAAATTATGTTGTTCAATTATATGAACAATAACCATGGAAAATCTTATCCCAATAATTATAACCCAAGGTGGATGGATCACCAAAATTATTACTATGATAATCACTCTCATTATTTCGAGGAACCACCAAATTTCCAAAAATCCAACCTTGAAATGTTAATGTAGAATTTCATTGAGACACAAACTCTCGTAAATGAAGAGATTAGAAATCAAAAACTCCTCACCTATGAGATACTTAGGAAGTTGAACACTAAGGTTGATAATATTATCACACATACTAAAATGTTGGAGACTCAAATCTCCCAAGTAGAACAACAACAAGCTGCTTCTTTCGTCCCTCCTGGATTATTTTCGGGGTAACCTGAGCAAGATCCCAATGGACATGTAAATGTTTTAACAACTAGAAGTGAAAAACAAGTTGAAACTCCTAGGGAGAATGATAAAAAGGAAGAGGTGGAGAAGGAAGCACCTTATCTTTCTCCTCCTCCATACAAGCCACAAATTCCTTTCTCACAAAGATTGGTGGAAGCTAATGTAGACACCTAATTTGATAGGTATTTGAAGATGGTGGAAAAGATCCTTACCAATGCACCACTAACCAAGGTCCAATATAAAAAGAGAATATTGGAGGACCATGAAACTGAGAAAATTATTGATGTTAAGATGGGAAGGCTAACCTTTGAGGTGAGGGATGAAGGGATTAAATTCAAACCCGGAAAGTTGATACTTAGGATAGAATCAGAACCACCCCCACATGTTCAGAAGTATAAACCACCCTGTAGGAAGAAGAAAAAGAAGAGAGATGGATACAAAAGATGGCTTGATAAGTGGGTCTGGACACCTAATACTATTGTGAGTGAGGTTGAGGAATCATTTTTGAAAGAGCCACCATGAGTGCTTGCACTCATCACTGGTCAAGCTAAACGACCTTAAACAAAGCGCTTTGTGGGAGGCAACCCACAACCTTTGCACTAATTTATTTTCTTTGTGTTTCCTTTTTTTCTAGTTAATAAAAATCTCATGAAGGAGGAGAAAACAATACAAGGAGTAGTCTTGGATAATGTCTAAGCAATAATGCAGCAGCTAATGTTGTGTTTCCCCCTCCTCAGTGAGGACACTTGTGAGTCCACCTCACCTCTCTTGCACTAAAACATTAAAGACAATGTTCGGTTCAAGTTTAGGGGGTCTTTACCTGTTTTAGTATTTCTTTTTGTTATTTATATTTTCCGTTATTTGCTTCTATTTTTCCTTAAATAAAATAAAATCACTATCGAAGAGAGGCTAGGTGTAACACCCTGCATTTTCCCCATAAATTTTTTCTTTATAAAACATCAAAGTAATTAAATCAAACACACACAACTTAGGATGTTACGAGTCAACATACAAAACCTACTCATCTGATAGACTATGTAACACTAATATTTTAAATATAATCATAAAAACCTAAACATGCCTGAACATTACTTTTATTGCAGCGAAATAACAAAAATCACTAATCGTTTCATGATGTATAATAATTATCATGGAATCACATAATTCATCAAAACAACAATTAAACATAATAAAGGAAATATCCACAAATCTAAGGAAATATAAAACATAAACACGTCCCAACGATTCCCCAATTATACAATCAGAGCATGCGCCAAACAATAAAGAAAAAATAAGGAGACACCATCTTCAACTCACATCTGAGTCCTACTGTGGAGTATCTGCACATTACCCACGTGGAGGCAATATTCAAACAGAAGGGGTGAGATATGATGATAATATAAAGGAAAGCATGATAAAATGTATGCATTAGGTTAACATATGTAATATCACCCCACATTAGCACCAGAATATCCAAGTATAAGGATAACACAACAACAATTCAACTAAATATCTCATATTAATCAACCAACAACATCATCACTAATTAATCACCATCCAACATGGAATCACATGATAACAAATTCAATTAATCACAACAATACCATATATTAGCAACATAACGACATAGTTAATATATAGTGCAATGAAACTCACAACCTGACTCAATGCATATGCATGTGGTACCAATTTTTGTGAATACTCGGGTTTATCGTTCTAATCCCCACCACCTAGGATCAGAACCACTCACTGATCCATCACCTCCAGAATCAGCTACCGGCCCAATCCACACAATGGGATTTTAGGCTCATCAACAACGGACCATTGTCCATAAATGTATGCAATATGACTATTTATGCATACAACTATGACAACATCATTATGCATAATAACCCACCACCATGGTTATTGTACACCTCCCAAATTTTCCGACAAGCATAAAATATAGTTCATTCAACACATATATCTTTTATGCAATCACAACAACTTAAAATAATCACATTGAAGTAATGCATTATATCACACCACATTATAACAGAATCTCAATCACATCAAATAATAAAATATCACTGCCCAGGTTCTACAACCTATTTAAAACAAAAGTATGTGTCCTCGGATTCATTCTACTTCGAACAGTGTCTCAAACGGACTTATGGATCAAAAGTTATGATCGAAACGATTTCGCAGTACAAAATCCAGAGAGCTATTACGGACGCCTGTAATACTCCAAACCCAGAATTTTATCTTTTTCGCACGTTTTTGAAACTAGGGTCAGTGGGCTATTACGGCCACTCGTAATAGCTGTTACGGGCCGTAATAGAGCCCAGAAAAACATTTTTCACGCGGTTTTGTGCGATTTTCCTCGATTTTCAGCATTTTAACAGACCCCAAACCCCATGTTTTGACCTCCAACAACCCCAAAGCATGTCATAACATATAGCATATCATTCAAGGGGATTAAACACATATTATTCATCAATTCCTCAAGCATAGATTCATAACATTGTCTCCGATTCGATTTGTTTCAAACAACATATACACGAACACAATCACAATCATTTTCCACAATTGTATGGGTTCAGTTCAACTAGTTCATACATTCCTTCACAATATTCGTAGTATTATTGAAAATAAATATTTATCAACAATTAGAGATCAAAGTTCACAGCATAGGAAAACACAACAATCCAATCAATGCAAAAACTTAAACCCTTATCCACTATTCATCATACTATCCCTTAGAGAATCAGAACCTCACCCTAACCTTATAATTGAGCTTTCTAAACATTCACAAATGGTGGTTCCCTCTTCTTCTTCTTTAACTCTAGGTTTTCTCCCTCTTTCTTCTTCTCTTTCTTTAATTCATGTACAAATTGTTTCTCTTCTCCCTTTTACCCCTTTTTATTATTTATTTTTCTATTTTCTTTTATTTCACTATTGTTGTTATTATCATCTAGTAACCCAATAAATGAAATAATAACAATCTAACATTTCAAATTCTAATTTAATAAAAACATATTAAACCTAAATAATTATTTAAATTAATTAATATATTTTACTATATAGCATAATTAACTAATTACTTAAAAATAATTCACTAATTAACTATTCTCTCTACATCTCCATCCCTATACCATTATTCCCGCACCTATAACACCTTAATTCCTACCATTTTAAGGTAACTAAACTCATCAAGGGAACAACATCACTCATATAAACACATAAAAATGCATAGCATTTCGAAACCAACTTACGAAAACAGTTAAATAAAATCGGGGTGTTACAACTCTCCCCCACTAGGAATATTTCCGTCCTCGAAAATTACCTGACGCAAATAACTCAGGATACGACTCTCGCGTCTTGCTATCCAATTCCTATGTTATATTTTCTTTGACAGCGCCTCCCCATACTATCTTCACTAGAGCAATCTCATTTCCTCACAACTGTTTCACCTCATGACCATCAATTCTCACAGGTAAAGCCTCCACAGTAAGGTTATCCCTTACCTGCACATCGTCCATCGGAATCACATGCGACAGATCAGGAATGTACTTCTGCAACTACGAAACATGAAATACATCATGCAAATTGGACAAACTCGATGGAAATTCCACTCTATAAGTAACAGCTCCTACCCACCCAAATATTTGATATGGGCTGATAAGTTGAGGAGTGAGTTTCTTCAACTTCAAGGTATGCCCAATACAGCCATTAAAGTGACTCTCAAGAATATATGGTCCCCTTCCTGGAAATCAAGATCCTTTCTCCTCTTGTCATGATAATTTTTCTGTCTATTCTGAGAAGCTTTCATTTGTTCTCGATTTCGTTTCACTTTCTATGTAGTTTGTTGGACTAATTTAGGTCAAAACACCACATTTTCACCGGATTCATACCAACACAAAGATGTTCGGCATCTCTGACCATACAACGTTTCAAAAGGTGGCATCCCAATACTAGAATGAAAATTGTTGTTATAAGTGAATTCAATCAACGACAAGTAACAATCCCAAGCGCCTCCTTATTCTAGAACACAAGCCCTCAACAGATCTTCTAACGATTGAATAGTCCTCTATGTCTGACCATCCGTCTGGGGAAGATAACCCGAACTCAACCGCATCTTAGAACCCATAGCCTCTTGGAAACTCTCCCAAAATCTAATGTGAAACTCAAATCTCTATCTGAAATAATTCTCAACAGAATTCCATGCAACTTCACAATTACACGGATGTAGATCTCTGTCAACTTCTACATAGAAAAATTGATGTTAATCGGAATAAAAAAGACTGACTTTGTCAGTCTATCCACAACTACCCAAATAATATCATGCCCTCTCGGAGTGTTTGGCAATCCCATCACCAAATCCATAGAAAGGATGTCTCATTTCCATTCTGGAATATCCAACGGTTGCATCAACCCTGTAGGTCTCTGATGCTCAACTTTTGACTTCTGACAAGTCAGACAAGTATAAACAAATTGTGCAACATTATGCTTCATTCCTGACCACCAGAATATCTTCTTCAGATCTTGGTATATCTTAGTAGCTCTCGAATGGATACTTAAGCTACTCCGATGACCTTCTTCTAAAATCATCTTCTTTAGTTCTTCATTATTGGGGATACAAATTATATTCCTGAATCTCAACGCACCTTGTTCGTCTACTTTAAAATCATTCCCTGTAGCTTGACCATCTCCAACCATCAAGTCCACCAAGTTCACATCCAGTTTCTGATTATCTATAATTCTAACAAGAAAATCATTGTTGATTGTTAGCATCCCCAACTTCACATTTTGATGTGTTAATTCACAGACTAAACTCATGTCTCTGAACTGCTCCACAAGCTCCGACTCTTTAACCGTCATCGTTGACATATGCAATGACTTTCAACTTAAAGCATCATCCATGGCATTAGCTTTACCGGAATGATAGTTCAATCCAAAATCATAGTGTTTCAAGAATTCCAACCATTCATGCTGCCTCATGTTTAATTCCTTATGATCAAACAAGTACCCCAGACTTTTATGGTCATTGAACACTTCGAACCTAGAACCATACAAATAATGTCTCCAGATTTTCAATATAAACACTACTGCAGCCAACTCTAAGTCATGAGTAGGATAGTTCCTCTCATGAATCCTCAACTGCCGGGAAGAATAAGCCACAACTTTTCAATCTTGCATCAACACACCCCTAAACCCATCAATGACGCATCGCAGTATACTACAAAAGATTCATTTGGTTTAGGCAAAACCAAAACCGGAGCTGTAGTCAACGTCTTCTTCAACTCTATGAAGCTCTTCTCATAATGAATATCCCACACGAACGGCTTACCCTTGCAGGTCAGTTGAGTTAGCAGAAGTGCTAACTTGGAAAAACCTTCAATGAACCTATGGTAATAACCAGCCAACCCCAAAAAGCTTCAGATTTCTGTAACTTACTTCAGAGTTTCCCATTATAGAACTGCATCTACCTTGGAAGGATCCACCACAATACCATTATCTGAAATAACATGACCAAGGAAGCTAACTTCCTTTAACCAGAACTCATACTTTAATAGCTTAGCATAAAGTTTCTTCTCTTTCAGAAACTGCAACACAATCCTCAAATGCTTCTCATGCTCTTCCTTTGAATTAGAATAGATCAGAATGTCATCAATGGAAACTACAACAAACTGATCTAACTGTCGCTACGCGAAAAATGACACAGAGTCGCCACCGGATTTTATTTATCCCACGGAGGGAAAGGGAAATAGCGATAAAACCTTTGGGAAAAGAGCGTGGTCATCGCAACCAAGTCTTAGGGTTCGGGAGTCGGTTATGCAAAGGGAAGGTGTTAGCACCCCTCGCATCCATCGTACTCGATGGGAACCTTCTAGGTTATTTGGCGTGAATGGGTGTTTTATCTTAAAAGTTTGTTTGCTTAAGGAAAGGAGGGGTTGGTTGTTTTATTATAGTGCTCGCCAAGGATTGTGGCCCTTGTGCCTACGTATCCTCACTTAAAAGAAGTGAAGAATCAGAGCTCTGTAGTTCGGAGGCTTTATGAAATTGTTGTTTGTTGGTTGATTTTATACCTTGAAAAAGGGTTTTTTGGATTGACGCCCTAAGGCAAAAATAGTTTGATGAGTTGATGTTGTTTTTAGTTTTTTTTGAAGAAAATGTGTTCTTGACTAGGATTATACAAAAGACTTTGGATAGAGATGAATGTCTCGAATAACCAAGTTGAGCGCCTTGTATTCGAAACATTCAGAATGAGTGTAGGAGGGTTCCATTCTCATTCCTTCTCCACCACTTTAAAGTTCATGGTGCATAATTCCAATCATATATTTTATTGTGTTTTTTTTGTATTTTTATGCGAAAAGAGAAACACTTGACGTTGGATCAATATTTATTGCTTGTAAAGATATTTGAAGTGATGCGATTTAGGTCGATGGCGGTGCACAAGGCATCCGACTTACATGGTCAAAAATGGCTCGATAAAATCGAGAGTTTACTTTTAAAAATAGTTTTTGGAAACAAAGGTCAACAAGGGCCATAACAATATTCACATACAAACATCATACAAACATAAGCCACACGGCTCAAAAAAATCGAGACACACAAAAAAACCGGCACGAAGTGCCATCAAAGAGTTCGTCGTGCGAACTCTTTGAAAAAAAAATTTTTAAGGTAAAAACGGTAAAAAAAAAATGGAGGAAACAGTGGTGTGACACTGATGGGCTAAAGACGTGTCTACTTATGCGTCTAGCGGTATCTTACTGCAAGTGCACAGCCTATCGAAGTAATATTTAAGATTATCGATCCACAGGGATTCTATCGTTACTTAGTGCTAGATGAACTCCTAGTTTAGCTAAGGCGAATAGTTGTCACGATTGTTGTTGGTTTCCTAAGACTATTGAAGGCGGAATTTAATTCAAGTTTTTAATAAAATAATACTAAAACGGTCGGTATGTAATTATACTAACTTAGGTGGGTCAGTCTAACCTAGGCTTATAAAGATGTTCACTTAATCTACTCGGTAGAGATTACTAGTTTGAATACCCTCAACTCACACTCTCGTGGTCTTGAATCAGATCTTATCCCTAAAGCCCTATGCCTGCTCTCGCTAGCCCATAAGTGTTTAGAGATAATTTTTGGAAACTAAATAATTCTAATTTATCTTAAAGCGCTCTCGCTGTATTTAATTTAAATGCCTAACTTTAGCTATCTGGTTAAAATCTCACACTCTCGTGGTCTTGACCCAACCTAATACCCTTTTCTTACTCTCGTAACGAAAAGGTCGAATTTAATTAAAAAGTATCAGCCAGAATGTTAAGCGATTAATTATTTTAGCCCATGGTTATATTTTACCGGTTAAGTTAGTTATAACTACATACCGCCCTAAGGTATTTAGCTACTCATCAAGGTTAAATCAGACTCAGAGTTATTTATTAGTTTACTAATGGCAGAGAAATAATTGGACATTATAAATAAATTAAATAAATTAAATTGCAATAACTGAAAAAAAAAACCTGATTAACAAATATCTGAGTAGACTCCTTCTTCCACAGACCGGAAGGCTTGGAGTAGGCGGAAATAAAAATTAAAACGAAATGCTGAAGGCTGGAAACAAATAAAGGTATAACAATTCCCTAATGTTGGAAATTGTTACACGGTTGGTTTGGATACAAATAAATAAGGCAGAAAATAAAATGCTGGAATAATAATTCTGATGGTAAGGTAATTCGGCAGAGCTTCCGCAGGAAATTTGGATACTGAAGTCTGTCCCTCCAAATCCTTCTGAGCTGGTCCTATTTATAGAGCTTCCAATGGGCTGGTCCTGGGTCTTTTGCTTCTTGGGCTTTGCTGAAGTGGTTGAGAAAATGTTGGAAAGTGGCAGCAGAAAGTGGGAGAAATCTCCCTCACGTGAGAATTACTAGGAGGAGTGGCTTCACTGGTGACTTTGACGTAGTCTGAGTCAAAAGAATCAAGTTATATCCTTGTCACGGGCGTGACAAGGTCTTCACGCTCGTTGTCTTACGTTTTCAAGTGTCACGGTCGTAACTCATTCCTCACGGTCGTGAGGTCCCAAAGTAAGGTGTCACGGTCGTGACACCCTTGTAACGACCGTGGTCGTAACAAATTATGCAGAGTTTTATGCAGGCTTCTGTCTTGCTTCATTTCTTGTGGTTTCTTTGTTCTTTTCTTCTTAATTCTTGATTTGGCCTCACATATCGATGTACCTGCAAAATAGTAAGAAAAACTCGAGGAATCGAGCGTTAAAATGGTGAATGCGCGGTAAAAGTCAATGAAATCTAGCTGTCATACCCCAAATTTTGACCACCTTAGATCCTCATAATCATATTAGAATCATACATCATGAATTTATCTAACACTAATCCAGTTCAAAGTTTCATTGTGAAGTTACAGATGAAATCAGGGTTCTCGCACCGACAAATTCAAAACAATCAAGGAAGGATCAACCAATGATTTGGGCCAATTCAATCATGGAATGAAATCAAAGACAATATCAAAGTCAAATGGGAAGTCAATTTGAAGAAATTGTTTCAGAATCAAGAACAGTGCAGTCAGGAGGCCCCGATTAGGGTTTTTAACCAGTGGAAAGTCAACTGTGGTTTGACTTTGATGTTGGGAAATGTTTTAATGGTGGGAGTGAGGTCCATGAAGTTAATATAGGCTATTAAAGACTATTCAAGAAGTGTCAAAGTCCCAGGATGTCCAGAATATCAACAGGCGACTCGATCGGCACCGATCGATCGTACGGTTGACCGAAAAGTCAACTCCTCGAATTTTGAGAATTGGAATCCAAGTTGTGAATCAAAGTTGTTCCTTATGTCATAATGGACTTGCATATCAATTTTCATGGTCATTGGATCAAAAATGAGAGAGTAATCGAGAAATCGGGAAATTAGGGTTTTGAAAAGGGCTAAACCGTATCTCCTTAACCACACATCCAATTGAGTTGGTTCTAGTCTCATTTGAAAGCTCTTGACAAGTCCTACAAAAGTCCCATACTAGTCCACAACCAGAAAATGCATACTTTTTGAGATATAAGCAAAAACATTCCTAGAAGGGAAAATAACTTAGAAAATTTCTAAGTTATTTTCACCTTAAAAGCTAAAATCAGCCAACTTCAAGGGGGTTTTTCACCTAGTTTCAAATAGAATCAAGATTTCTGGCCAACATGAAAGTTTTAGTACTATGTGAGGGCTTTCTAAAAAGTACAAGTACATCTCAAGGGGATTTATGAGCTGAGAGATACATGTGTTCAAAGTTGGCAATTTGTCACTTTTGTCCCACATTGATGAATTTTGCAAAAACACCTCTAGCACTCAAGTGGATCAATTTCAATGTGACAAACTCCTTCTATCTGATATATTAATCATCTCAAGCAGGTTGAATCAAAGAAATAGCAAGGAAAGCTCATGAAATTAATTTAGCAAGTTCATTGCCTAAGTTGCATTTTTTGACCTTTCAAAGCATGAGGTGTAAAGCAACCTCTGCTCCAGCCACTCTATCACACCTCTAGGCATTGAAATCTCTGTAAAAACATCATGAAAACTTGCTAATCAATGCAAAGAAACAGCTAGCAATCAGAAAAAGAGAAGCAAGTAGCCAAATGGATGGAAAATATCAAGGTTTCTTCATGGTGAAGCAAAATCAACAAGCAAGCTCCTCACTCATTTTTCCTATAAATAGAGACCTCTAACTCCTCATTTAGGACCTCAAGATCATTCTGAAAGCCTGTTAGAAGCAAGCACCTCACTATACCTCTCTCTTATTCACAAATTGCAAAATCACAAAAGTAGCCAAAAATGAGCAAAATTCAGCATTTGTACTTTTGATGCCATACTGAGTTCTACACTCTCTAAACCTCAAACAACCATCCATACACTCTCTAAACCATATATATGAGGTGTACCAACCATTAAACCACCCAAAAAAATCACCATATCAAAAAGTCAACATTTCATGGAGCCTTCTTTGACCTAAACCCTCAAAATCTTCCAAAATCTGATCCAAACACTTCCTTGATGTTTTGAACCTTTGTACACCTCAAATATCATATATATGTGCTGTCCAAACCATCATTGATCATCAAGAATCTCCAGAATTCATTTTAGCATCTCATTTGGAGTTGTTACTTCAAGTTCAAGTAAGCTCGTACACCAAATTCTTGGTTCAGCAATCTCTGGTTTTTCTCAACCTTTTGGCTTGCTTATCAACTTGCTAACAGGTATGTGGCCTATACTTTAGTCCTCTTGCATATATATCCATGGTTTGACATTTTAAGCATTATAGGATATTTTGAAAGTTCATGAATATTGGATGTTTATCATGCTTCATGCTTGCATACCAATATGATTTCCCTTGCTTGTACATGGTATGTTACTGTTCCTACAGCTCCACAAGGTCACATATGATATGTTCAAATGATTTAAAGTACCAAAACTTGACTGCACAATGAGTTACATCACATAATGCTTCATGATTCACATAATGCTTTAACTTGCAAAATGAATACTACATACTCATACCTATGTTCCAGTTCTGATTTTTTAATATATACACACTCCATATGATGTATTTAAGGTGTTAGAACAGGTGGAATTGCTTGAAACATCTCAGAACCAAAAATCACTTTTATCATGCATTTCCATATTTGGCAATTTGCAAATTGAATGACAAATGTTTGTACATGTGTTCCAGATCTGATTTTTCTATCTACACATACTTTATATAACATGTTTGAGCTATTAGAATGATTAAAATCACTTGAAACAACCAGAAACAAAAAATCATCTTTGTTATGCATTTCATGATATGTAATTTGCAACTTTCATGTAACAGTCATAATCACTCATGCTTTGGCTCATTTCTTGCTTGCTACATGTTATATGTGATATGTATGATGTGTATGTGCCCTTACCTGAGTTGTAACATGCTTGTATCAAGTTTTCCACATCAATTTGCAAGCCAAAAGCATGAAATTGGTACCCTATCGGGTTTTGAGTAGGGAAAAGAATTTGAGAAAACCAACACCACCATCATCTTCCTCTCATTTTTCTACCCCAAATCCATATAAATTTTGTCTCGTTCCGATAAACGGTTAAAAAGTTATGATACAAAACGTATTTGACTAGACAGTATACTTTTACCGTACTGACAGTACAGATTCAAAACTTCACAGTATCATAACTTTCTCATTTTTTATCGTTTTTCATCCGTTCTTTTTTTGTTATGCTTGATTTAAATTGTAGTTTCATAATATGTAATCAATTTCCATTTTTGATCACTTTGAATTTCGCGCGATCCGCGCACTGACAGTATTAATTATAAGCAGCTGCAGATGAAATTTAGAACTGTTCCACTCACGTTCGTCGGAAATTTCGATTGATATCATGTTTTGATATGTTTGGCAACATATTAAAATATTTTCCTTGAATTGTTATTTTTCATTTTTTCATCTGTCTACTAACAGTCGTTTCAGGTACAGACTGTCAGCGTACCAAGCCTGATATTTTAATCTCTCTGTTTTTTATTCCAATTATTCGATATGGTTGTAATAATTAATTTATTTTTAATGTTTGTATGTTGCAATATTTATTCCTGTAATGTTTGTATGTGGCCCCAAGCGCCGAAGCACGTCCAATCGCCAATATTACTGTCCTCCAAAGGAAAAAGTCTGTCCTGTTGACAATCAATGTCTTGGACCAAAAACCAATTCTATCATACCCTCGACTTTGTCAAGTCACTTTTAACCCTAATTTCATCACCTTTAGACTTTGCTTGAAGTCTAAGAAACCTACCCATACTAGGAGTGTTCTTCACCTAGAACCCTAGGACAGAGTTCGTCAACTCTGTGTAAGAATCATCGTCATGATTTCTTACTTCCCCTTCAATGTAGCCTAGGGAGTTTTGTCAAACTCCACACAAACATCGTCATGTTTGTTCCCCCTTGAACCTTGATCGTCATCAAGTGTTCTTTTTCCCTTGTGAGGTGAACTACGATTGCTCTGATTCTATCCTAGTCAGGATACGTAGGCAAAAGGTGCGACGC
This sequence comes from Lathyrus sativus, assembly GCA_963859935.3. NCBI lineage: Eukaryota > Viridiplantae > Streptophyta > Magnoliopsida > Fabales > Fabaceae > Lathyrus > Lathyrus sativus. The sequence goes on from OZ012737.1 coordinate 683,512,727, forward strand.
CTTTGCGAGCAAACCTAGAAAACCACTTAGGCCTTTATTTTATTTTTATCCCAATTCCCCAATTAAACCGATGCATGTTTCACAGCCTTAGCAAGCAATGAACAGAAGGTTCCTGTAGAGTACTACAGATATTTAGGGTGCTAATACCTTCCCTAGATATAACCAACCCCCGAATCCCCGAATCTCTTAAGCGTTGTTGTTACATCGCGAAAAAGGTTCTTTCTTTCTTTAGACCTATCCTTTGGATAAATTAAAGACCGGTTGTAAAAGAAATACGGTTCAAGTTAATTAATAGCTTGATATCAAATTTTCACCGCGACAGAAATTGGCGACTTCACTGGGGAGTGTTTTTATTGTTTGAGGGTTTAACCTATTCTGCTTATATACTTGCTATTTGTGAATATTTGTGAATATGTGCAGACTTGTTCTTTTGGCTTTTGGGAAATGAAAAATGGTAAGACAGCACTATACCCGTGCTTGAGCGTACTTATGGTAGGAAGGTGGTATATTCAAGGAGGTTTATAGGGAGTTGATTCCCGAATAAGCCAACTTGAAAACCGCTGCTCAATGAAGGTCCTTTTAGAGGGTAATGTTGTTGATCGAGTATTCGTGAAAACAATGTTACTTTCTATAAGGGGCCCATGACATTGAGGACCTTTAGAACACATTACCCCACTTGGCCTTATTAGGATGTAGTGCGATAACTATGAGGGAGTATTTCTGAATAGTTGATACGCGATACTACACTCAGACGAGACTCTCTTGAGAATATTATTGACCCTCGAGTTATTTGGGCAGTTGATAATATCCGAAAGATGGGTCTAGGACTCTGGGAACTTTTTAGAACCTTGTTCTACAGGTGGAAGAAAGCCCTAGTACACTCCTTATTGGAAAGGGTAGACCTTGGCTCCTGATTGAATTTCCCTAAACCAAAACTTGATGTGTATATGTGAATACTTGTGTTTGCTGCATCCATGCATTCATAACATCATAACATAAAAGTTTTATGGAACTCAGTCTCTCATTTTAAAATTTTAGGAACATCATGGATCAAACAAAAAAGAAAACAATCAAGTACACATACAAGAGTCCTAAACTGGATGACATTGAAAGGTTGAGCACTTATATCACAGATGTAGAGGGTTTCAAGAGCAGATATGGTAACTTGTTGTCACTGTTGAGAACTAAGAAGAAGATGGATTTGGGGCTCCTCTCCACCTTGCTACAGTTTTATGACCCTCTCTATCATTGCTTCACATTTCCAGACTATCAGCTCGTACCAACACTTGAAGAGTATTCCTGCCTAATCGGGTTGCCCATCATTGAAGATTCTCCTTTTCCATTCACGGAGAAGGACCCTAAGAAGGAAGAGATCGCCAGAGCAATATGTGTGGGAGTAAAGGATATACAGGAAAACATGACTACCAAAGGAGGAATCTCTGGTTTACCTGCTGGGTTCTTGATCAAGAAAGCACAGTATTATGCCGACCACCTGAGTATGGACGCGTTCGAGGCAATCTTAGCCTTACTCATCTATGGGATCTTCCTGTTCCCCAACATCGACAACTTTGTGGATCTCAATGCTATTAAGATCTTTCTGAAGAAGAATCCAGTACCAACTTTGCTGGGTAGTGCTCATCATTCCATTCACCTCAGGAATCTTCACAAGGGAGGTATGATCATCTGCTGTGTTCCGTTGTTGTACAAGTGGTTCCACTCTCACATGCCCAAGGCTCATGTATTCTGGAGAGAGGGTTGGTGGTCTGAGAAGATTATGGCACTGTCACATTCTGATATTGAATGGTACAGTAGGGATTACGATGGGATAAAAATTATTGACAGCTGTGGAAACTTTGGCAACGTACCCCTCCTTACTACAGATGGAGGAATCAGCTATAATCCAGTCCTCGCCCGACGACAACTCGGGTATCCACTGAAAGACCGTCCTAACAGTGCTCGTGTTGAAAGCTTGTTCTTTTTGGGAGAATCTGAATTGAAAGGAGAGTTTCTGGAAGCTTGGAAACATGTTCACAAAAGAGGGAAAGAAAGCCTGGGAAAGCAAAACTGTGTTTCCTTCGATCCTTATCTCCAATGGGTTCGAAGGAGAGCTATTCAGTTGAAGATGCCTTACGCCTTGCAAGAACCCATGGTCCTAAAAGAAGAACGCCCGTTGATTTTCTTCTCTGAGGAGGAAAAGCTGAAGATTGCATTGAGAAAATCACAACAGACGGAGGTATCTTGGAGGTATAAATATCAGGTGGTAATGGAAGAAAATGAAATGCTCCGCAAGCAGCTTCAAGAAAAGGAGGAGGAAATAAAGGCAAGCAAGAAAAGAAAGGCCCAGGAAAACTTGTTCTACTTCAGTAATCAGTCTACTCCGTGGAAGACAATGGTTGAGAAACTCATGGAAGAAAAGATTCGAGTGGAAGAAGAACTGCAAAAAGCAAATGCCACAGTGGAGTTTCTGTCAGAGGATTTCCTTTAGCACTGTTTAGTTTTCTTGTAATGTGTACTAAAAGATTTTGTAGTGCAACATCGAAAAATTAAATAAAATCCGTGATGTTTTGAATCCCGAGATCTGAGTTCTATAAAACTTTACGCATTTGCATCCGCATTTTTATTTTAAACATTCAAGGGGTTTTAAAATCATTTCACAGGTGTTAAAAATGGATCCAAGAAGGAGATCAGCGGTAGAGTTCAAGTTCCGACAACCAGATTTGGAGAACCTGAGAATATTGGGAAGAATGGTAGAAGACCCTGAAGCCTTCAAAACCCGACACGGAAATATGTTATCCTTACTTGAGATTCAGGTAGATGAGGAAATATTGTCCGCGCTCGTCAAATTCTACGATTCAACCTATCACTGTTTCACTTTCCCAGATTTCCAGCTGTTGCCAACTCTGGAAGAATACTCAGTGCTGATGGGATTGAATGTTGCTCCGAGACCGTTTTCTGGAAAAGAAGGTTTCCCTGATGAAAGAACAATCGCCGAGGCTATTCATCTCGAAATAGCTGAGGTACGAACCCTAATGACCGCTCAAGGGCACCCTTACGGTCTACCTACCAGGTTCTTGTTTGAAAAAGCACAGTTTCACGCCGAAGCCAAGAACTGGGAGGCATTTGAAGCTCTATTGGTGTTGTTAATCTACGGACTTTTCTTGTTCCCGTCTGACAACAGTTTCATCCACAAAAACGCAGTCAACTTGTTCCTGCTCCGAAATCCCGTTCCTACTCTCCTGGCTGATACCTACTACGCGATTCACCGCCGACACTTGTATGAGGCCGGACCGATTGAATGTTGCTCCACTCTCCTCTACAAATGGTTCATTTCACGCTTGCCAAGATATCCAGCACTGTGGGATATACGAAACAGTAACCCATGGACTGAGAGGATACTGTTACTCCAGCACACCGACATTCAATGGTACGACCCCACTTATGGAGGGATCCCCATGATCCAGAGTTGTGGAGACTTCCCGAATGTACCACTCATAGGTACCAAAGGGTGCATCAGCTACAACCCGATCCTTGCTCGCAGACAGTTAGGGTATCCAATGATGGGCGAACCAGATTTCAACTTGATGAGGAGTTTCTGCATTCGAGACGGAAAAGACCGAGAATACAAAGCCAGGATCATCTACGCTTGGCGCCGTATCAACGTCAGGGGCATGACTGTTTTAGACTACCCTGACACGGCTGTATCAGACTCCTACCTAGCATGGGTGAAAGAGGCTTCTCTGAAAATGTTCTATACCCGATTCGAACCCGAATCAACAGAACCCACACTCGAGGAAGAATTGCAGACTACATTGGTAAAAGCAGAAGAAGAAGGAAAGACATGGAGGAACAAGTATTTCTTGGCTATGCAAGAAAAGGAAGCTCTCCAGGGTAGAGGAAGAAATCAACCAGAAGAGGGAGGACCTTCAAGTTAGAGATCACTGTGTGATGATGTAATCGCTGTTTTGTATTTCAATTTCCAACTGTTGTAAGCTCCCCAGTAGAGGGATAAAAAAAAATGATTGTAATGTTCCCCTTTTTAATATCTATGAATGACTTCTAAGAACCCCTTGAATGTTCGAAATATTGCATCCGCATGTCTGCATATCATAAGCATATCATAAACATGTCATAAGCATATCGTAAGTGTTGTTTCCTGTGTCGTGTCTCACCCCGCTGTCTGATCTTCAAACAGAGGAAAGCACACTGAATCCAACACACAAGTACAACACGAGAGCCAGAGCCCGTCAACTAATGGAGGCCCAAAATCAAGAGATTGTAAGAATTGACGACGAGCTCGGAGATCTCCGAGGCGGATTCAAGCAGATTATGGAAGCTTTACAGGTGATAAAAGCGAAGATGGATACCCAGGCTACTGTAGTTTCTGAGATTACTAGTGCTGCTATAGATCCAGTTCCAACGGCCGACACCATCGCCAACAATCCACCGTACGGCTTACACCCGGATTTTCTACATCCAACTCCAGTAAATCAGCAGAATGTTCCTTTGAGAGGAGAAGTGCCCCAGGCTATCCCTACTTATGCTCCAGCAGCTGTGCAAGCGCAAGTGCGCCCAATGTTTCATAATTATCAACCAGTGGTCGAAGATCAAGAAGAGTATGAAGGAGAGAATGAAGAACACGAGAGGTTGAAGGAAAGTGTCGAGACCATGGGAAGAAAGTTAAAAGCTATGGAAGGAAATGATATATTTGGGGCAGACACCCGGGATATGTGCTTGGTATCTGGGCTGATAATTCCGCCAAAATTCAAAGTTCCAAATTTTGACCAATATTCAGGGGCTTCCTGCCCACGAACACATCTTCTCATGTATTGCCGCAGGATGGCGGCTTATGTTGAAAATGACAAATTGATGATACATTGTTTCCAGGACAGTTTGAAAGGTGCACCGACAAAATGGTATTTGGGTTTGGATCAGACTAAAATTCTCAGCTTCCAAGACTTGGCCAATGCTTTCATGAGACATTACAAATATAACATGGATTTGGCGCCTGATCGAAGGCAATTACTGAGTATGTCCCAAAAAAGTTCTGAATCCTTCAAAGAGTACGCTCAACGATGGAGAGAGGTAGCTTCACAAGTGGAACCTCCGCTTAGTGAGAAAGAATTGACTGATTGGTTTGTTGACACTGTCCGACCAGAGTTCTATGAGAAGATGATCAGTAGTGTATCTGCCAGCTTCTCGGATATTGTAGCCGTGGGAGTCCGAGTAGAGCTAGGACTGAAAAACGGAAGAGTTACAGGCAGTTCCAGCAGTTCAAGTGGTCAGGTTAAGAAAACTGGTAATCCATTCCACAAGAAGAAGGAAGGCGAGACCAACGCCATCACCAGCGGAAAAAGTAGACGTACGCAAAAACAACCTTACCAACAGCAACCTTATCTGAATTACAATCAACCAATACAGCCAAGTTATATGCAACAAGGTTACCCCGGAGCAATATATCCACCACAGTATGCCGCACAACCCTATGTGGCAGCTGTTACCCCTGCTTTCACTCGTCCCAACTACCAGGCAACACAACCTGCTCCCGGATATCAACCGTTTCAGCAAAGGCAACAACGAGCGCCCAACGCTCCGCCTCTCCTACAACTACAACAACAACAACCTCGAGCTCCGGCACCCCGCCAGGGCTTTCAAAATAGAAGACCGACAAACAAGCCAAATTTCCCGCAGATCCCGATGACTTACACAGAATTATACCCTTCATTGGTCCAGGAAGGTTTGGTGACTACAAGGCCCCTAAACCCTGATACAACATCTCCCTTTTACAATCCAAGCGCCCACTGCGCATTCCATGAAGGGGCCGCTGGTCATGATCTAGAAAGTTGCTTTGCCTTGAAGCATTTGGTGAGGGAATTGATTGAGAAAAAGATCCTGTCATTTAATGATATTCCACCCAATGTCAAGAGTAACCCGCTACCAAACCATGGAGGGGTTAACGCTGTGGATGAGTCCTCAACTGAAAGGCTAATCACTGAAGTATCAGAGATCAAAACACCATTAAAGATGTTGCATGAAAAACTGGTGAAAACAGGTTATATCCAGGGTAATCACAACGACTGTGGGGAATGTTCTGTCAATGCTGAGGTTTGTGGTACAGCACAGAAAGACATCCAAAGTTTGATTGATGAAGGATTATTACAAGTGTGCAGTAAGGTCAAAAGTGAAAATATTGCCGTGATAAAACCATCGTTTGATCAACCCAACAAAGACAAATGGATTCAAGCACCCAAAAGTGCAGAACCTGTATTCAACAGATCAGAGATCTCTCAACGCCGAGCCATTGTAATTCAAAGGCCGAAGCCATTTCCGTACAATGATCCAAAAGCAGTTCCTTGGAAATATGGTTTAACAGTGACACCTAGAAATGCGGACCAAGAAAAGAAAGAACAGAAAGAGCAAGACGATGTTACGAACATCGTGGGCACGAGCAAGATGACCCGCAGCGGTCGGATTTATCAACCCAAAATTACGATAGTGACTCCGAAGCCCACTACCCCGGTGGAAACACAGAACAGAGAAGTGACAGGTCCCGAAAAAGAAGATGATGAGTTTTTGAGGATTATCCGAAAAAGCGATTACAAGGTGGTAGATCAGCTCCACCAAACGCCAGCCAAGATATCTGTCCTGTCTCTATTGATAGATTCCCCCGCTCATCGGGAGGCACTGCAGAAGATACTCCAACAAGCCCATGTAACCAGAGATATAACACTGGGGCAATTTGATTCGGTAGTAGCCAATATCACAGCATGCAATACGTTGAGTTTCAGTGACGCTGAATTGCCAAAAGAAGGACGTAACCACAACAAAGCCTTACATATATCCATAAAGTGCCAGGAAGATACACTCGCACGAGTCTTAGTAGATAACGGATCATCTTTGAATGTGTTGCCCGCAAGGTCACTTGCGAGATTGGCCTATGTAGGGGCAGAAATGAGACCTACTTCCTTGATTGTGAAAGCTTTCGATGGGTCAAGAAGGGCTGTTATTGGAGAAGTAGAATTACCCATCATGGTAGGGCCACACGTGTTTGATATAACATTCCAGGTAATGGATATTAATCCCGCCTTCAGCTGTTTACTGGGCCGACCATGGATACATGAAGCCGGGGCGGTGACATCTACTCTACATCAGCGGTTAAAGTATGTGGTAAATGATCAGCTAATAATTGTTCACGGCGAAGAAGACTTTATGGTGAGTAACCTATCATCCTTCAGATACATTGAAGCAGAAGAAGGCGCGCTGGAAACCTCATTTCAAGCTTTAGAAATTGCTCACGCGGTAATGGTAGAAGAAACAGTAGCCAAGGGTAATCCGTCGTTCGTTTCAGCCCAGGGCATCAGGTCAGCATTGAAAGAAGGCATTCCTGCAGGATGGGGAAAGATTATTGAAGTGCATCCCAAAATGAACAGACAAGGGTTGGGTTACAAACCAACTCAGGATGAAGATACAACAACTGGCCAAAAGCGTCCCAGAACAATCCAGGAAGTATTCATCAGCGGAGGGTCCCAAATTAATGCAATAGGGGACGAAGAAGAAAGTGAAGATATCAGACACTTAGTATATCAGTGCAACTCCCCCTTGAACAACTGGGAGGCTGTTGACATCCCTGTAGTGTGTCACGAGTTAAAGTAATTTGCTTTGTGTCTTTTTCTTGTTTTGTTATTTCAAAAACTCCATGACCGTGCCCAAGGTCATAGGAATATTTTGTACGGGCCCCGAAATTTCAAAGAATATCAATGAAAATGGACTGTTTTGCTAAAATCCTTCATTTCTTTTGGTGCTTTTATCGTTTTCACTTTTAAAAGAAAAATTGGCAACCATAAAAAACCCAAAAACAATCTTCTCTTTTGTGTGCTGCATTTATCTGTGCATGTTTAATAAAATTAAACCGTTCCCACCTGCAGCCGCATTCAAAAACCCATTGACGCCCATGACCAGGCATCTCCTCCTGACTTTGATTCACCAGTTTACCAAGCTGAAGAGGAGGGCGAAAACTTTGAAATACCTGATGAACTGGTAAGACTAACTCAAGACGAAGACAGAAAGCTCGAGCCTTACAAAGAACAGGTTGAAGTCATCAACTTGGGTTCAGAAGATGACAGGAAAGAAGTCAAGATTGGGGCAAGTCTAGAGACGAATATCAAACAGCAATTAAAAGAACTTTTGAAGGAATATGTGGATGTGTTTGCTTGGTCCTATCAAGATATGCCGGGTCTAAACACTGACATAGTGGTTCACAAGCTTCCGCTCAAGCCAGAGTGCCCGCCAGTAAAACAGAAACTCCGCAGAACCAGACCAGACATGGCACTCAAAATCAGAGATGAAGTAAAAAAGCAGGTAGATGCAGGGTTCTTGGCTGTATCCAAATATCCCGAATGGGTAGCCAACATTGTCCCAGTGCCTAAGAAGGATGGTAAAGTCCGGATGTGCGTAGATTACAGAGATTTAAACAAGGCCAGTCCAAAGGATGATTTCCCGTTACCTCACATTGATACGTTAGTAGACAACACTGCTCGTTTCGAAGTTTTCTCTTTTATGGATGGTTTCTCTGGGTACAATCAGATCAAGATGGATCCCGATGATATGGAAAAGACTACTTTCATCACCCCGTGGGGAACTTACTGTTACAAAGTCATGCCGTTCGGTTTAAAGAATGCTGGTGCCACCTACCAACGGGCCATGGTCACTCTGTTCCACGACATGATGCATAAAGAAATCGAAGTCTACGTGGATGACATGATTGCCAAATCCCAAAGTGAAGAGGGTCATCTCGAACATCTGTTAAAATTATTCAAAAGGCTCCGAAAGTACCAACTGAGGTTGAATCCTGCCAAATGTACCTTTGGGGTAAGATCAGGAAAGCTGCTTGGTTTCATTGTTAGTCAACGAGGAATTGAAGTAGATCCGGATAAAGTCCGTGCCATTCAAGACATGCCGGCTCCTCAAACTGAAAAACAAGTCAGAGGTTTTCTGGGAAGACTGAATTACATATCTCGGTTCATTTCTAACATGACACCAACCTGTGAACCCATCTTCAAACTGTTGCGCAAAGATCAGCCAGTGGTTTGGAACGAAGACTGTCAGCAGGCCTTTGACAAAATCAAAGGATATTTGCAAGAACCACCTATCCTGATACCCCCGGTCCCGGGGAGGCCATTATTTATGTACCTTACTGTCCTTGAAAATTCTATGGGCTGTATGTTGGGCCAACAAGACGAATCTGGACGAAGAGAGCACGCCATTTACTACTTGAGCAAAAAGTTTACTGATTGTGAAAGCCGTTATTCGCTCCTTGAGAAGACATGTTGTGCATTAGCATGGGCCGCCAAAAGACTAAGACAGTACATGGTCTGCCATACAACTCTACTAATTGCAAAAATGGATCCTATCAAGTATATCTTTGAAAAGCCCGCTCAGACCGGAAGACTTGCCAGATGGCACATGCTATTGTCAGAATACGACATCCAATATGTAACTCAAAAATCTATCAAAGGCAGTATCTTGTCAGATTACCTTGCCGAACAGCCAGTTGAAGACGATGAGTCTGTTAAGCTCGATTTTCCTGATGAAGACATTATGGCAGTAAAAGATTGTGAAAGGGTTGATCCTGTTGAAGACCCACCACCAAGTTCTCCTTGGAAGATGATGTTTGACGGTTCTTCAAATTACAGCGGACATGGAGTAGGGGCAGTCTTAATGAATCCTGAAGGTGGTTACACGCCGTTCACAGCGCGTTTGGATTTTGATTGTACAAATAACATCGCAGAATACGAAGCATGTATCCTTGGTCTTGAAGCAGCCATTGACCTCAAAATCAAAACTCTAGAGGTGAGTGGAGATTCAGCACTGGTCATTTACCAAGTTACAGGTGACTGGGAAACCCGCCATGAAAACTTGATTCCGTATAGGGCTTACATTGTCGATATGATCGAATACTTTGAGGAGATCACCTTCAAGCATGTACCCAGGGCTGAAAATCACATTGCAGATGCTTTAGCCATGTTAGCTTCCATGTGGAAAGTCAGGGATGTTAATGATGCCACCCTCATCAGGATTGAGCGAAAAACAGAACCTGCTTACTGTCAGATGATCGATGAAGAGACAGATGGTAAACCGTGGTATCACGACATAAAGAACTTTCTGTTAACACAAGAATATCCGACAAATGCTACGTCTCTCGACAAGAAAACTCTGAGAAGATTAGCGTCAAAGTTCTTCATCAGCAATGGTATACTCTATAAAAGAAATCATGACATGGTTCTGCTCAGATGCGTTGACAAAAGAGAAGCAGATTTATTAATGAAAGATGTCCACGAAGGAATCTTCGGCACTCACGCCAACGGGTACGCAATGTCCAGAAAAATCTTGAGAGCCGGATACTACTGGCTGACATTAGAAAATGATTGCATCCAATTCTCCAGGAAGTGCCACAAATGTCAAATCTACGCAGATAAAATGCATGTACCTCCGACATTGTTAAATGTACTGTCATCACCGTGGCCATTCTCAATGTGGGGCATCGACATGATTGGGGCAATTGAGCCGAAAGCTTCCAACAGGCACCGCTTCATCCTGGTCGCCATTGATTACTTTACCAAATGGGTCGAAGCTGCTTCCTACACCAACGTGACTCGACAGGTGGTGGCACGCTTTATCAAGAAGGAAATAATCTGCCGATACGGGATTCCCAACCGAATCATTACGGACAACGGAACCAATCTGAACAACAAAGTAATGAAAGAATTATGTGATGAGTTCAAGATTGAGCATCATAATTCTTCTCCCTACCGTCCGAAGATGAACGGAGCTGTTGAGGCAGCTAACAAAAATATCAAAAAGATCTTGCAAAAGATGGTGAAGACCTACAAAGACTGGCATGAAATGCTGCCGTTTGCCCTGCACGGATACCGAACATCCGTCCGCACTTCAACAGGGGCAACCCCTTTTTCATTAGTATACGGGATGGATGCTGTACTCCCAATTGAAGTTGAGATCCCTTCGTTAAGGGTTATCATGGAAGCTAAGCTGGAAGAAGCAGAGTGGGTCAGAGAAAGGTTTGACCAACTGAATTTAATTGATGAAAAGCGTATATCAGCAATGTGTCATGGTCAGATATACCAGAAAAGGATCAAGAGAGCCTTTGACAAGAAGGTTCGTATCCGGGAGTTCCGAGAAGGCGAACTTGTACTAAAGAAGATCTTACCAGTTCACAAAGACGCCAGAGGGAAGTGGATGCCCAATTACGATGGCCCTTTCATTGTGAAAACAGTTTTCTCAGGAGGATCATTAATCCTTACAACCATGGATGGAGAGCAACTTACTCATCCAATAAATTCTGATGCAGTCAGAAAATATTACGCCTAAAAGAAAGCCCGATAAGTCGAAAACTCGCGAGAGCGGCTTATGCAAAAGTTAGGGTAAAAAGGAAAAAGAGAAAAAGAGAAAAGAATTGAAAGCTCGCTAAGTTGAAAACCCGAAAGGGCGGCTTAGGCAAAAATGAGCGTCCCGGTGGATTGAAAACCCGAAAGGGCGATCCAGGCAAAAATTAGGGACAAAGGCGTTTCACTGCATCAGAAGGTTGTCACCAATGCAGCAAGTTACACAAAGAAAACTCACTTCCCATCGCTCTCGTCAGAAGCAAGGATGTTGATGAATTCTGGTCTTTAGGGGATAAATGGTCATGGGATTCAATGTAACCTTTCCACAATTGCCATTTTTCGCTTGTACAATGTTCTATGGAATCTAGCCATTGGCAAGATCTCCCTCTTAAATAAAATCAGTCTTGAGCCATTCTTTTGTTTACAACTATTACTTTCCTTTATCATTTCTGTTATGCAAAGCGTTGTTCATTTATCAAATGATAGCTTTGAAAAACGTAAGAGGTCAAGATTTTTCATAATAAAACTTGAAAAAGATTTGCAAAAACAAACGCTTTAACTTGTGAGACACTCAGCCCGATCATATGCCCCCTGATGTCTCGAGGTGGCAGGAGCATTGATATACATGTGTGTCATTCCCCCAGTTGAAGCATTAACAAATTCGTTCACTTAGGATCGCCTTTGGTCATGTGTAGTAACCAAGACTAAAGAAACCCTCATGTGAAGGTTGAAGAACTCACCCTCGACAGGGTTATCAAAAGACAGTGATCACTTGTACATTGCGGATTGACTTGATTAAAGCTCCATTCCTCAGTACAGTTTCAGATTATTTACCACTCGGCCTGGATTCAGTGTGGTTTTCCCCGCCCCCCAGTGTTGTGTTATCTCATTATTTGTTTGTTACTTCAAGTCCAGTTGTCACTGGCATCCATATATTTTATCTCGTAGTTGTCACTACAGCTTTTCAAAGTCCAGTTGTCACTGGCACCGTGTGTTTGTTGGTCGTCACCAACATTCCCTTTTGAAGTCCAGTCGTCACTGGCACCTGATATTTCTGTTGGTCGTCACCAACCTTTCCTAGTAAAGTCCAGTTGTCACTGGCACCGCAAAATCCAATTGTCATTGGTATCGTTTGTTGGTAGTCACCAACGTCCCCAGTCAAGTCCAGTTGTAACTGGCAACCTCCAACCGAACCGTGGTTTGTAATTGTTGTTATTAAATCCCCGTGAAGTCTAGTTGTCACTGGCATCATTAAATCCAATTGTCATTGGTATCTTGTGTTGGTCGTCACCAACCTCCCCATTGAAGTCCAGTCGTAACTGGCATTCTCACCCAAATTGTCATTTGTGGTTGTTACTCAGATTTCCCCAGTAAGTCCAGTTGTCACTGACATCCTTATCCGACATCACTATTGGTCGTTACCAAATTCTGTGAAAATCCAGTTGTAACCGGTATTGTTGTTTATCCATTCGGTCGTCACCGATACAGTTAGCTAAAGTCCAGTTGTCACTGGCATTCCTTACCTTTTGCTCTGGATGGGTAGTCACCCTTATCCCGGCATGTCTTTGCTTTTCCAGTCTGGTCCTGGAGGTCTAGTAGTCACTAGTATCCCCCGTGTGTCCGGTTCTTGTTTATAGTCCATTCCTGAAGATCCCGTTTGAACTCTTCACTATAGGAAGGCCTTGACTGATCATTCCCAGCAAGGTTTGACTCATTTTCCTTTGTTTCCCCATGTGGAGTCACCCTTTCCCCGGTAAAGTTATCTTTTCCCCAGTGGAACGCATCTCTTTCCCCGGTGAAATACCCCTTTTCCCCAGTGAACGGTCGTCCTCGTCAGGTCCCGCTCCTCCAGTCAAGTTATATTCTCAGTTGTCATCATTTAGTCATGTCTGAACTATCTGATATCCAGTCTCTCTTTCCCCAGTGCGTGTCCTTCTATAAGGACATTCCCAGTGTGTCGAGTCTTCTGAGACTATTCCCCAGTGGATAGCAGTCTGTTTTACCTTTTGCGTGCCTTGCATCTTCATGCATCATAAATCATCATGTAGGAAGCATAGCATTTGAACATTTATCCTTTGCATAGCATCGGATCTAAGGTGCAAAATTTTTGGTTCTTCTGTATTTAAATACCTCTCACTACGATTCTCCGAGGATTGCCATCCCCAGTTCATCTAGTGAAGATATTTAAATAGGGGCAACTGTCATACCCCAAATTTTGACCACCTTAGATCCTCATAATCATATTAGAATCATACATCATGAATTTATCTAACACTAATCCAGTTCAAAGTTTCATTGTGAAGTTACAGATGAAATCAGGGTTCTCGCACCGACAAATTCAAAACAATCAAGGAAGGATCAACCAATGATTTGGGCCAATTCAATCATGGAATGAAATCAAAGACAATATCAAAGTCAAATGGGAAGTCAATTTGAAGAAATTGTTTCAGAATCAAGAACAGTGCAGTCAGGAGGCCCCGATTAGGGTTTTTAACCAGTGGAAAGTCAACTGTGGTTTGACTTTGATGTTGGGAAATGTTTTAATGGTGGGAGTGAGGTCCATGAAGTTAATATAGGCTATTAAAGACTATTCAAGAAGTGTCAAAGTCCCAGGATGTCCAGAATATCAACAGGCGACTCGATCGGCACCGATCGATCGTACGGTTGACCGAAAAGTCAACTCCTCGAATTTTGAGAATTGGAATCCAAGTTGTGAATCAAAGTTGTTCCTTATGTCATAATGGACTTGCATATCAATTTTCATGGTCATTGGATCAAAAATGAGAGAGTAATCGAGAAATCGGGAAATTAGGGTTTTGAAAAGGGCTAAACCGTATCTCCTTAACCACACATCCAATTGAGTTGGTTCTAGTCTCATTTGAAAGCTCTTGACAAGTCCTACAAAAGTCCCATACTAGTCCACAACCAGAAAATGCATACTTTTTGAGATATAAGCAAAAACATTCCTAGAAGGGAAAATAACTTAGAAAATTTCTAAGTTATTTTCACCTTAAAAGCTAAAATCAGCCAACTTCAAGGGGGTTTTTCACCTAGTTTCAAATAGAATCAAGATTTCTGGCCAACATGAAAGTTTTAGTACTATGTGAGGGCTTTCTAAAAAGTACAAGTACATCTCAAGGGGATTTATGAGCTGAGAGATACATGTGTTCAAAGTTGGCAATTTGTCACTTTTGTCCCACATTGATGAATTTTGCAAAAACACCTCTAGCACTCAAGTGGATCAATTTCAATGTGACAAACTCCTTCTATCTGATATATTAATCATCTCAAGCAGGTTGAATCAAAGAAATAGCAAGGAAAGCTCATGAAATTAATTTAGCAAGTTCATTGCCTAAGTTGCATTTTTTGACCTTTCAAAGCATGAGGTGTAAAGCAACCTCTGCTCCAGCCACTCTATCACACCTCTAGGCATTGAAATCTCTGTAAAAACATCATGAAAACTTGCTAATCAATGCAAAGAAACAGCTAGCAATCAGAAAAAGAGAAGCAAGTAGCCAAATGGATGGAAAATATCAAGGTTTCTTCATGGTGAAGCAAAATCAACAAGCAAGCTCCTCACTCATTTTTCCTATAAATAGAGACCTCTAACTCCTCATTTAGGACCTCAAGATCATTCTGAAAGCCTGTTAGAAGCAAGCACCTCACTATACCTCTCTCTTATTCACAAATTGCAAAATCACAAAAGTAGCCAAAAATGAGCAAAATTCAGCATTTGTACTTTTGATGCCATACTGAGTTCTACACTCTCTAAACCTCAAACAACCATCCATACACTCTCTAAACCATATATATGAGGTGTACCAACCATTAAACCACCCAAAAAAATCACCATATCAAAAAGTCAACATTTCATGGAGCCTTCTTTGACCTAAACCCTCAAAATCTTCCAAAATCTGATCCAAACACTTCCTTGATGTTTTGAACCTTTGTACACCTCAAATATCATATATATGTGCTGTCCAAACCATCATTGATCATCAAGAATCTCCAGAATTCATTTTAGCATCTCATTTGGAGTTGTTACTTCAAGTTCAAGTAAGCTCGTACACCAAATTCTTGGTTCAGCAATCTCTGGTTTTTCTCAACCTTTTGGCTTGCTTATCAACTTGCTAACAGGTATGTGGCCTATACTTTAGTCCTCTTGCATATATATCCATGGTTTGACATTTTAAGCATTATAGGATATTTTGAAAGTTCATGAATATTGGATGTTTATCATGCTTCATGCTTGCATACCAATATGATTTCCCTTGCTTGTACATGGTATGTTACTGTTCCTACAGCTCCACAAGGTCACATATGATATGTTCAAATGATTTAAAGTACCAAAACTTGACTGCACAATGAGTTACATCACATAATGCTTCATGATTCACATAATGCTTTAACTTGCAAAATGAATACTACATACTCATACCTATGTTCCAGTTCTGATTTTTTAATATATACACACTCCATATGATGTATTTAAGGTGTTAGAACAGGTGGAATTGCTTGAAACATCTCAGAACCAAAAATCACTTTTATCATGCATTTCCATATTTGGCAATTTGCAAATTGAATGACAAATGTTTGTACATGTGTTCCAGATCTGATTTTTCTATCTACACATACTTTATATAACATGTTTGAGCTATTAGAATGATTAAAATCACTTGAAACAACCAGAAACAAAAAATCATCTTTGTTATGCATTTCATGATATGTAATTTGCAACTTTCATGTAACAGTCATAATCACTCATGCTTTGGCTCATTTCTTGCTTGCTACATGTTATATGTGATATGTATGATGTGTATGTGCCCTTACCTGAGTTGTAACATGCTTGTATCAAGTTTTCCACATCAATTTGCAAGCCAAAAGCATGAAATTGGTACCCTATCGGGTTTTGAGTAGGGAAAAGAATTTGAGAAAACCAACACCACCATCATCTTCCTCTCATTTTTCTACCCCAAATCCATATAAATTTTGTCTCGTTCCGATAAACGGTTAAAAAGTTATGATACAAAACGTATTTGACTAGACAGTATACTTTTACCGTACTGACAGTACAGATTCAAAACTTCACAGTATCATAACTTTCTCATTTTTTATCGTTTTTCATCCGTTCTTTTTTTGTTATGCTTGATTTAAATTGTAGTTTCATAATATGTAATCAATTTCCATTTTTGATCACTTTGAATTTCGCGCGATCCGCGCACTGACAGTATTAATTATAAGCAGCTGCAGATGAAATTTAGAACTGTTCCACTCACGTTCGTCGGAAATTTCGATTGATATCATGTTTTGATATGTTTGGCAACATATTAAAATATTTTCCTTGAATTGTTATTTTTCATTTTTTCATCTGTCTACTAACAGTCGTTTCAGGTACAGACTGTCAGCGTACCAAGCCTGATATTTTAATCTCTCTGTTTTTTATTCCAATTATTCGATATGGTTGTAATAATTAATTTATTTTTAATGTTTGTATGTTGCAATATTTATTCCTGTAATGTTTGTATGTGGCCCCAAGCGCCGAAGCACGTCCAATCGCCAATATTACTGTCCTCCAAAGGAAAAAGTCTGTCCTGTTGACAATCAATGTCTTGGACCAAAAACCAATTCTATCATACCCTCGACTTTGTCAAGTCACTTTTAACCCTAATTTCATCACCTTTAGACTTTGCTTGAAGTCTAAGAAACCTACCCATACTAGGAGTGTTCTTCACCTAGAACCCTAGGACAGAGTTCGTCAACTCTGTGTAAGAATCATCGTCATGATTTCTTACTTCCCCTTCAATGTAGCCTAGGGAGTTTTGTCAAACTCCACACAAACATCGTCATGTTTGTTCCCCCTTGAACCTTGATCGTCATCAAGTGTTCTTTTTCCCTTGTGAGGTGAACTACGATTGCTCTGATTCTATCCTAGTCAGGATACGTAGGCAAAAGGTGCGACGCCTTTGCGAGCAAACCTAGAAAACCACTTAGGCCTTTATTTTATTTTTATCCCAATTCCCCAATTAAACCGATGCATGTTTCACAGCCTTAGCAAGCAATGAACAGAAGGTTCCTGTAGAGTACTACAGATATTTAGGGTGCTAATACCTTCCCTAGATATAACCAACCCCCGAATCCCCGAATCTCTTAAGCGTTGTTGTTACATCGCGAAAAAGGTTCTTTCTTTCTTTAGACCTATCCTTTGGATAAATTAAAGACCGGTTGTAAAAGAAATACGGTTCAAGTTAATTAATAGCTTGATATCAAATTTTCACCGCGACACTAGCGATATAACCGATGCGTTTCCTCGTCATCAAACTTCCCCAAACTTAAACCTTTGCTTGTCCTCAAGCAAATAGTCGGTTGAAAATCGGCGGACAAGATTTTACTCGCGCATACTCATGGCAAACCGTCCGGTGGATCGTTCTGTCGGATAGTCCGGTACTTTGATAGAACACTACCGATACACTAATGACATAAGCAACAGGCTATGTCGTCTACTTCCCGTCAAGCGAAACAATCGACAATCACATTGCGATTTCACCTAGAGTTTTTCGATCGTAATTCACCCGGTTCGTTCTAGCGCAGTCACATTAAGCCCTTTGCCTTCGCACGCACGTAGTGGAGTAGCCGGTTAGCGATTTTGATCCTTTTTTAGCACGGGGTCTGGTACACGAGTGTGGTAACCCTTCATGTTTTATCCGATGCGGAGGTTGTGGGGGATCGAGCCGTAGCACGCCCTACCGAGTTCAGAACCAGTACCTCTGAACCAACCCGGAACGGAGTCCTCCTCATATTTCTCGTTTATTATCTGC
Organism: Lathyrus sativus; assembly: GCA_963859935.3. Lineage (NCBI taxonomy): Eukaryota > Viridiplantae > Streptophyta > Magnoliopsida > Fabales > Fabaceae > Lathyrus > Lathyrus sativus. The sequence goes on from OZ012737.1 coordinate 683,530,938, forward strand.
GACCGTGTACTTTGGTGCAATCTCTTTTCATTTTGCATTGAGATACGAAGGATCATTATTGATTAGGCATCAAGCGCTTATATTCATCGGCTCCCCACGTGGTTTGTGTGTAGACGGTGCTGACTGCTAGTATAAACTACTGGGGTTACTTTTTGAACTGAAACTAAAGGTGCACTCGCAATGGTGATCGGATGGAATTTCTTAAGCAGGGGGTCGAAGATGTCAAGATTGTATTGGTCTTGTTTAATCGTTCCCGGCTTCGTAATTACGAACCATTCGGTGGTCAGTCGGGTAATGCGAGTAATTTAAGGATTTTTCTAGTATGGCTTAATAATCGGGGAAAACTCGATATTGAAGAAAATAACGCACAGAATTGCTCATTTCATTGATTTTCTAAAAGGAATACAACAGAATTGAAAGTACATTGAAATGAAAAGTACCTCTCCCACACTATATCAGACATTGTCCTCAATGTTGTGATATAATAGCGGTATAGATACAGGACAAGACTAAAACTGAAAAACAACATAAAAGCAAACTACTGCTGCTGGTGATCGCGGGCTCGGCCTCTGGTGCGAGAGCGGCGTCTGGAGGGAGTCGCGTCGGGGTCAGAGCCGGTACCGGAGGTAGCAGTAATGCTGAGGCGGAGCGCCTCAAGCTCGCCGCGGACTTCGCCAAAGAGTTCGCTAACCCGCTCATTAGTGGCCGCATGGTTGGCAGCAATAGTGCCGAGCAGAGCGTCGTACTGGGCCTTCTGCTGACGCTCTAGTGCTGCGTTCATCAGGTTCTGCTGGTGGATCGCAAATAGGACGTCCTCCAGTGTGGCAGCGGGGGCTGCCTGCTGTCGGGTGGAAGTCTCGGGGATGTCCTGGGCATGCTCAGCTGCATCCATGGCGTCCTGCATCTCGTCCACTGCGGCGTTTGGCTGATCATCATGTACCGGCACGTGATCCGCAGCAGCTGGTAAGGCAAAGAGCCAGTTGGCTCGGTTTGCTGGGTCGATGCGTGTGCGTGACGGCAGAGTGATGTGGTGGAAGACGGTGTCATTGATGACAGGGCTGTACCTGCCATCCTCTCGCTGCGCGATCAGGTGGGCGGACCGGCAGTAGCTCATGGTCAGGAAATCGGGGGCGAGATGCGGCAGATCAGCGAGCGCGTCACCAAGCCCCAGCTGGATGGCGAGGGTGGTGACAATGCCTCCAATGAAAAACGGGGATGAGCCGCGGTGCGCGATGGCCTGGATGTGGTAGAGCATAAAGGGGGCAGCATTGATTGGCTCGTCATGCAGGGCACAGTACAGAAATAGGAGCTCCTTTGAGTTGAGCTTGTGGTTGCTTTCCCGAGCAAAGATGGTGTTGCAGAGGACCCGGTGAAAGTAGCGGATAGCCGGGTTGTGGATATGAGTGGCGTTGAGGCTCTGGAAAGTGGTCGCTTGGGTGTTGGTGAGGTCGCGCCACAGTGTGAATGCTTGTTCACTGAAGTTGTCGGGCACGCGACGGTGGGCTTCGGTGCCGTGGTGGAAACCTAACAGCTCTGCAATCCTGGTTTGTGTGAGGTTGAACTCCCGGCCAAGCAGTCTGAATGTGACGTTGCCGGTAAGCTGACTCTGAGAACCATGAGGGGTGATGTAGCAGTAGGAACTGAGGAACTCCAGCGTCAGGAGTTCGAAGGTAGGCTGTGGCTGGTGACAGAGGTCCCACAGGCCAACCTTCTGCAATAGGTTTTGGACGCTGGGCAGCATACCGAGTTGTTGCAGACAGTCGGTGGAAATGTACCGGGTGGGTTGCAGACCGCGGTTCTCGAAGCGGACGAAACGGTCTCGCTGGGTTTCTCCTGCTTCTCCTTCTCTGAAGACGATAGAATCCATAACATGCAAATGTGAAGGGAGAGGGTGGAAGGATTTTTTTTTGTGAAGTTTTTGGAAGAAGAGTGTTAGAATGAGGGAGTTGTTGTTCGGATTAAATACGGGACAGTGGAGTTGAAATAGTTACTGGTAGTGGTGGATTAATGGGGTAGTGGAAAGGTTTTGACGGTTTGGGAATGAGTGGGGGAAGTTTTAGATAGGTTATGGAGGGAGAAGAGGGGTGGACACGATGAAGAAACAGTTCTGTTTCTCACGACCTCTGGTATAGAGGTAGTCACGGTCGTGACTAGATCGTGACGGTCGTGACGCGCTAATTGCGCATGTCACGATCGTAAGGGGGGCGTGACGACCGTGAGGCTGTGTGGTGCTGAATAATTTCCAGAAAAGCATATTGTGTCACGTTATTTTTAATTTAATAATAATAATATAGTTTATTTAGTAGCACTATAGTAACACACACCATAATATACAGTAATTCCAAAACAGTAGTATACGAATCTGAGATAGAATATTGCAGTCATACAGTATACGGTAACACAGTGTATAGAAAAATTAGAAAAATTATTTAAGCTGCTAAAATGAAGAATCAATTGAAATAAAAAGTGCATGGCATTAAGAAAAATTGAAATTACATAAACTCAAGTTATGTTATGAAATCGTTGCGAAAGATAAATTTAACTGGAAATGAAAATAATGATAAAAAAAATAATGAGAAAAGAATTGATAAACTAAATCACTGATAGCCGGTTCAAAGGCGTTTCTTCAGATCTTCGATGGCGGAGTCCAGATGATAGAACTGTTCGCATGCCATGTCAGTCAATCCCACGATGTCCAATCGCATACTCTTAATGTCTTCTCTGAATAGATTAATGTCAGCTTGATAGGCATTGAGAGTGTGCATGATGTTCTGCAAGTTGTTAGCGTACTCTCCGTGATTCGCTCCAGGGGTTTCATGAACTTTATCAGTTGGGTCAATGTCATAGTATCCAGGAGGTGTCTCGGGGTCGGTTTCAACAGCGGTCATTACATCATCTGTTATCCTGTGGGACTGAGGTGTTTCAGGAGTGGCTGGATAAACAGGTGGGTTTAACTCATAAAGCCAATTATCCTTATTATGAACACCTACTTTTGCATGATTGGGCAATGTGAACAGGGTGACTACTGTGTTCCGGATCAGGTACTCAAAAGGTGGGCGTCCTAAATTCCTTATAATATGTCTATTGAAGCAGAATTTAAGGTTCATCAGGCGTACGGTTCCCAGACGGGTGCACCTGTCCAGTTGGTACCTAAGTCCTAAGGCATCAGCAATCATGGTTACAAGACCTCCTACTACTATAGGTAATTCGGGTTCATCTTGGATGCGGGTAAAGGTTTGCATCATGAAAGGGACACCATTAACACACTGTCCAGTATTGAAACATGACATAATAAATAATTCATCCTTAGAGACTCCGGTAATATTTTCTTCTTTTCCAAAGAAGGTATGGGCGAGGAATTTGTGGAAGTAGCGAAGAGCAGGGTTATGGATCTCATCATTGTTCATATCATTTGGTTCAGGGTGGTAGTTTCCGGTCAGAGTTCCCCAAAAGAAATCTAGCTCCACATCCATCAATTCTACCTGTGTGGTAGTGAAGGCAAAAGGTCCACTGGGGAATCCTAATAGGTCAGCTAGTTCTTTGTGGTTAAAGTCGTATTCTATTCCGAATAGGCGGAAACTAATGAATCCTTTCCTAGAACCAAAACCGCGCTCGGGTAGGTAAAGTAGGGAACTAAGGAACTCAAGGGTGAGCTCTCGGTAAGTCGCAAACTTGTGTTGGATCATTGCCTTCTCCCATCCGAGTCGGTTGAACAGGTATATCATGCTCTCATGTATACCTAAGGTTTCCATAGTCTTTTCATTTGGGTACAGGGTCAAATCCATTTGCCTCTGTGATAACTCTTCGTACTTTATTCTTTGGTTCCTACCTCTAAATTGGGTTTCCATATAGTTAATAGGTTGGTTAGCCATAGTCAGTGAAAATACGGTGGAAACAATTCAGTGGAAAAGACTTTAGAAAATCTGTAAAAAGTGATTTAGGATAAAAATAAGAAAAATGAAATGCTAAAATGTAATGGCTATAAATGTAATGTAAAATAAGACTAACAAAACAATTTAAACAAATAGTAATAACGATAATTAAAAATGCTCAAAAAGGAAAAGGATAGTTTAAAATAGGTGACTAAGAAAAATGGGTTGCCTCCCACTAAGCGCTGTTTTTATTGTCAAAAGCCTGACGTAACGCTGAGGTTTAGACTAATCAGGGGAATTATCGGACAATTTCAAAAGTTTTAGATCATTCGTATAGGCTCTATTTTCAACTTTATGATAATGTTTTAGGCGCTGTCCGTTTACTATGAATGGTTCATTGTTCCTACCCTTGATTTCTATTGCTCCACTTGGGAATACTTTAGTTATATCAAAGGGTCCCGACCATCTAGACTTTAGTTTTCCAGGAAAGAGCCTAAGTCTTGAATTAAAGAGGAGTACAACGTCTCCCACACTGAATTCTTTCTTAGATAGGCGTTTATCATGCCATCGCTTGGTTCTTTCCTTATATAGCTTAGCATTTTCATATGCATCTAACCTTAGTTCTTCTAATTCGTTAATGTCTAGGATTCGCTTTTCTCCTGCAGCACTATAGTTCATATTGAGAGTTTTGATCGCCCAATAAGCTTTGTGTTCTAGTTCTACTGGGAGGTGGCAAGACTTTCCATAAACTAGTTTGAAAGGTGTAGTACCTATGGGAGTCTTGTAAGCGGTCCTATAAGCCCATAGAGCTTCATTAAGTTTAGATGACCAATCTTTCCGAGATATGGCGACAGTCTTTTCTAAGATTTGTTTAATCTCTCGGTTTGAGACTTCGACCTGTCCACTTGTTTGTGGGTGATATGGTGTAGCCACACGGTGTCTCACTCCGTACTTAGATAGTAATTTGTCAAAGATTTTTGAAATGAAGTGTGAGCCACCATCACTTATGACGAGTCGAGGTACACCAAATCTGGGAAAGATTATGTTTTTGAAAAGCTTTATTACTACTCGTGCATCATTTGTAGGAGAAGCTATGGCTTCGATCCATTTTGAGACATAGTCAACGGCTACGAGTATGTAATTATTACCGAAAGATGATGGGAATGGTCCCATGAAATCTATTCCCCAGACGTCGAAGATTTCTACTTCCAAAATTCCCTTTTGGGGCATTTCATCTCTTCTTGAAATATTGCCGGTGCGTTGACACCGATCGCAACTTATAACAGCGATGTGGACATCCTTCCATAGACTAGGCCAGTATAAGCCGGCTTGCAAGATTTTTGCACAGGTTTTGGAAGTGCTCGCATGTCCACCATAAGGAGATGAATGACATTGAGTAATGACGTCTTCTATTTCTTCTTCGGGAATACATCGGCGAAAGATTCCATCCGGTCCTCGTTTGAACAATAATGGTTCATCCCAATAGTACTGTTTCAGGTTATGAAAGAACTTCTTTTTCTGCTGATAGGTTAGATCTGGTGGAAGAGCTCCTGCGGCTAGGTAGTTGACAATGTCAGCGTACCATGGCAGTCCTACAGTTGTCTGTATTATTTCCACGGGTTCTGGTTCATTTATATCTAACTGCGCCAGGTCGCTTCCTATTTGTGCTATCAGCTGTTCATACGGAAAATCATCGTTAATCGGCACTTGTTCGGGTTTAATACCTTCTATTCTAGATAAATGGTCCGCTACGACGTTTTCGGTACCTTTTTTGTCTTTTATTTCTAGATCAAACTCTTGTAAGAGTAAAATCCATCTTAGGAGTCGTGGCTTAGCATCCTTCTTAGTTAATAGATATCGGATAGCAGCGTGGTCTGTGTAAATGATTATTTTCGCTCCAACTAGGTAAGAGCGGAATTTGTCAAGCGCAAAGACAACTGCTAGCAATTCTTTTTCTGTAGTGGCGTAGTTCATCTGGGCAGAATCCAAGGTTCTACTTGCATAGTAAATCGCATGGAGTTTCTTTTCTTTTCTCTGACCCAGGACTGCGCCCACAGCATAGTCACTCGCATCGCACATGATTTCAAAAGGTAATCTCCAGTCAGGGGGTTGCATGATTGGTGCGGTGATGAGGGCTGTTTTTAGAGTTTCGAATGCTTTAAGACAATCTTCATTGAATATGAAGTCAGCGTCTTTCATTAATAAACCAGTAAGAGGTTTAGTGATTTTCGAGAAATCTTTAATGAATCGTCGGTAGAAACCGGCGTGTCCTAAAAAGCTTCGTATTTCTCGAACAGTTTTAGGAGGTTGAAGATCTTTTATTACTTCAATCTTAGCTTTATCGACTTCAATTCCCTTATCTGATATCACATGACCTAATACTATTCCTTCGTTGACCATAAAATGACATTTCTCCCAGTTAAGCACGAGATTCACCTTGACACATCTTTCTAACACCATTTCTAAGTTTGATAGACATCCTTCAAAGCTTTGCCCGCATACAGAGAAGTCGTCCATGAACACTTCCATGATGTTGTCTATAAAATCTGCGAAGATTGACATCATGCATCTTTGAAAGGTTGCAGGGGCGTTGCACAATCCAAAGGGCATTCGCCTATAAGCGAACGTTCCATAAGGACATGTGAATGTGGTCTTCTCTTGGTCATCAGGATGGATAGGGATTTGGAAAAATCCTGAGTAACCATCAAGGTAACAGAAGTAAGAATGCTTGGCTAATCGTTCTAACATTTGATCTATGAAAGGTAGTGGGAAATGATCTTTTCGAGTGGCTTTGTTTAGTTTACGATAATCTATGCACACTCTATATCCCGTCACTACTCTTTGCGATATCGATTCGCCTTGAGCGTTTTTCACCACAGTGATACCTCCTTTCTTTGGCACTACATGTATTGGACTAACCCATTCACTATCAGAGATTGGATATATTATCCCGGCATCTAATAATTTCTTGACTTCTTCCTTTACTACAGTGCTAAGGGTTGGGTTTATTCTTCTTTGAGCTTCTCTGGAGGTTCTGCAATCTTCTTCTAGCAGAATGCGATGCATGCAAACTGAAGGACATATCCCTTTGAGATCAGATATGTTATATCCTAATGCAGTTGGATATTTCTTCAAGACATCTAAAAGTTTCTTTGTCTCTATAGTTCCTAAACTGGAATTCACTATAACTGGTCTTTTACATTCAACGTCTAAGAATTCGTACCTTAGGTTTTTTGGTAAAGTTTTTAATCCTAATGTAGGTTTATCTTTACTTGGCATGGGATCCGGTGTAAGTGCTAAGCTTTCGCTCAGACTATTATCCTGATACGGTTTTTGCCAATTATCATCTTCGAGAATTGGAGGGATTTGAATTTTCATTATTTCAGAATAAGTGGTCTCCTCCAGTTCCATTTCTCTTACACATTCGTCAATTACGTCCATTAGATAGCATGTATCCTCTATAGCTGGTGATTGTAAGAATTGTGTTAAAACAAATTCAACTTTCTCTTCACCTACTTCAAAGGTTAGCTTTCCTCTTTTTACGTCTATTATAGCTCCGGCGGTAGCTAAGAATGGTCTTCCTAGTATGATAGGTGTAGTGGAGTCTTCAGAGATGTCCATGATTATAAAATCAGTAGGAATGTAGAATTGTCCTATACGTACTGGGACGTTTTCTAGTATGCCTACAGGATATTTAACAGAGCGATCGGCTAGCTGAACAGACATTTTTGTTGGTCTTAGTTCTCCCATGTCTAGCCTTTTGCAAATCGTTAAGGGCATAACACTGATACTGGCTCCTAAATCGCATAGAGCTTTGTCAATGACGAATTTTCCTATTACACAGGGTATAGAGAAACTTCCTGGATCTTTTAGCTTAGGAGGCATGTTATTCTGGATTATGGCGCTACACTCGGCAGTGAGTGTAACTGTTCCGTTATCCTCTATCTTTTTCTTATTGGATAAGATTTCTTTTAGAAACTTGGCATACGAGGGTATTTGGGTAATTGCTTCTGTAAACGGAATAGTAATATTCAACTGTTTCAGAAGTTCTACAAATTTCTTAAATTGACCCGTCGTCTTAGAACTTATTAATCTTTGAGGGTATGGAATTGGTGGTTTATAGGGTGGTGGAGGCACATAAGGTTGTTCTTTCTCCACTACCTCTCGACTTTCATCTTCCTTTTCTTCTGGATCATTCACCACTTCAGTCGGTTTATCCGGTTTTTGGTACATGGCTGGATTGTCAAGTCTTGGATCGGTAGGTCCGTCAAGTTCCTTGCCACTTCTTAATATTACAGCATTAGCATGTCCTTTCGGATTAGGTTGAGGTTGTCCAGGGAACACTCCAGCTGGTGCAGCAGTAGGTGCTTGTTGTTGAGCTACTTGTGAAATCTGAGTTTCAAGCATTTTGTTATGTGTAGCTAATGCATCTACTTTGCTCACTAATTGTTTAATCTGCTCACTAGTGTGAATGTTTTGGTTTAAGAAGTCCTTGTTCGTCTGAGATTGGCTAGCTATAAAGCTCTCCATCATCAATTCAAGGTTCGACTTTCTAGGGATATTAGGAGCAGTCTTTTGATATCCTGGTGATGTAGCTGGTGCTTGACCTGGTGCGTAATAAGCATTGTTACTCTTATAGGAGAAATTCGGATGATTCTTCCAACCTGGGTTGTATGTGTTTGAGTAAGGGTTTCCTTGAGCATAATTCACTTGATCAGTGGGAGTTCCTGTCAATAGTTGACAATCAGAGACTTCGTGTCCTGGGACTCCACATAACTCACAGTTGGGTGTTACTGCAGCCACGGTGGCTGCAGGTGTTATGGCCAAGTTATCGATCTTTTGGCTTAGTTGGTCAAACTTCGCATTGACTTGGTCCATACTACTTACTTCGTACATACCTCCCTTTGTTGGTTTCTCAGTTGCGACTCTTTTGCTTCCCCAAAGGTAATGATTCTGAGCCATACTTTCGATAAGTGCATAGGCATCACTATATTCTTTGTCCATCAATGCACCACCCGCGGCAGCGTCAATTGTCATTCTTGTATTGTACAAGAGTCCATTATAGAAGGTATGGATGACCATCCATTCTACTAATCCGTGATGTGGACAAAGCCTAAGTAGATCCTTATAGCGTTCCCAAGCTTCGAATAATGATTCACTTTCTCTTTGCTTAAATCCGTTGATCTGAGCTCTCAGCATAGCTGTCTTGCTAGGTGGAAAATATCTGTTCAAGAAAACTTTCTTAAGCTGTTCCCACGTAGTTACTGAGTTTGAAGGCAGAGATTGAAGCCATGCTCTTGCTCTGTCTCGAAGCGAAAAAGGAAATAGACGTAGTCTAATAGCTTCTTGGGTAACTCCATTGGCTTTTACGGTATCTGCATATTGCACAAAGATCGAAAGATGGAGATTCGGATCCTCGGTAGGATTTCCGGCGAATTGGTTTTGTTGCACGGCTGATATCAATGATGGTTTTAGTTCGAAATCGTTTCGGTTGATAGCCGGTGCTGCAATGCTTGAATGCGGTTCACCTTGCGAAGGATTAGCGTAATACTTGAGTGGATGAGTTTGTTCGTCAGCCATTCCTGCGTTTTCTGATTTTACGACTGGTTCAGGCGGATCTAATTGAAGATCTGGAATGTTGGAATTATTTTCGAAATCGAGTATACGTCTTCTTACGTGTAAGAAGCGTTCCGATTCAGGGATCAGAGGTTGCAAGTCTTCGCTTTTAGAGCGAGTACGTGGCATACACTCGGAGATTAGATTAAATTAAATAGTTGATACCTTAGTCTAGACAATGCTACCTAAGTGCACTAGTAACTAAATTAAGGAATCCCCGGCAACGGCGCCAAAAACTTGATGGGCTAAAGACGTGTCTACTTATGCGTCTAGCGGTATCTTACTGCAAGTGCACAGCCTATCGAAGTAATATTTAAGATTATCGATCCACAGGGATTCTATCGTTACTTAGTGCTAGATGAACTCCTAGTTTAGCTAAGGCGAATAGTTGTCACGATTGTTGTTGGTTTCCTAAGACTATTGAAGGCGGAATTTAATTCAAGTTTTTAATAAAATAATACTAAAACGGTCGGTATGTAATTATACTAACTTAGGTGGGTCAGTCTAACCTAGGCTTATAAAGATGTTCACTTAATCTACTCGGTAGAGATTACTAGTTTGAATACCCTCAACTCACACTCTCGTGGTCTTGAATCAGATCTTATCCCTAAAGCCCTATGCCTGCTCTCGCTAGCCCATAAGTGTTTAGAGATAATTTTTGGAAACTAAATAATTCTAATTTATCTTAAAGCGCTCTCGCTGTATTTAATTTAAATGCCTAACTTTAGCTATCTGGTTAAAATCTCACACTCTCGTGGTCTTGACCCAACCTAATACCCTTTTCTTACTCTCGTAACGAAAAGGTCGAATTTAATTAAAAAGTATCAGCCAGAATGTTAAGCGATTAATTATTTTAGCCCATGGTTATATTTTACCGGTTAAGTTAGTTATAACTACATACCGCCCTAAGGTATTTAGCTACTCATCAAGGTTAAATCAGACTCAGAGTTATTTATTAGTTTACTAATGGCAGAGAAATAATTGGACATTATAAATAAATTAAATAAATTAAATTGCAATAACTGAAAAAAAAACCTGATTAACAAATATCTGAGTAGACTCCTTCTTCCACAGACCGGAAGGCTTGGAGTAGGCGGAAATAAAAATTAAAACGAAATGCTGAAGGCTGGAAACAAATAAAGGTATAACAATTCCCTAATGTTGGAAATTGTTACACGGTTGGTTTGGATACAAATAAATAAGGCAGAAAATAAAATGCTGGAATAATAATTCTGATGGTAAGGTAATTCGGCAGAGCTTCCGCAGGAAATTTGGATACTGAAGTCTGTCCCTCCAAATCCTTCTGAGCTGGTCCTATTTATAGAGCTTCCAATGGGCTGGTCCTGGGTCTTTTGCTTCTTGGGCTTTGCTGAAGTGGTTGAGAAAATGTTGGAAAGTGGCAGCAGAAAGTGGGAGAAATCTCCCTCACGTGAGAATTACTAGGAGGAGTGGCTTCACTGGTGACTTTGACGTAGTCTGAGTCAAAAGAATCAAGTTATATCCTTGTCACGGGCGTGACAAGGTCTTCACGCTCGTTGTCTTACGTTTTCAAGTGTCACGGTCGTAACTCATTCCTCACGGTCGTGAGGTCCCAAAGTAAGGTGTCACGGTCGTGACACCCTTGTAACGACCGTGGTCGTAACAAATTATGCAGAGTTTTATGCAGGCTTCTGTCTTGCTTCATTTCTTGTGGTTTCTTTGTTCTTTTCTTCTTAATTCTTGATTTGGCCTCACATATCGATGTACCTGCAAAATAGTAAGAAAAACTCGAGGAATCGAGCGTTAAAATGGTGAATGCGCGGTAAAAGTCAATGAAATCTAGCGATATAACCGATGCGTTTCCTCGTCATCAGACACGGGTGAAAAAAGTTGAAACAGTGATGCAACACGGTCGGTCGTGTTGTGTGATACGGCCCGTGTTGCAAGGCCTGGGGAAAAAACTTCATACAGTAGCGTGACACGGTCGGCCGTGTCGTGTGACACGGCCCGTGTTGCTGGTCCAGGTCGAAATCTCACATTTTTTTTTATGTTTTCGTTTCGTTTTTGTGGTTCCTTGAGGATGGTTTCTTAGTCCCTTAGGGGATCTTACATGATATACAGTTCAACAACACATAAAAGAGTGAATGAAATGAATATAAAAGCAAAGAATAAAAGGAGAAAGATTTGAAGAAATGGATACCAAGAGCTTTCTATCCTTCTTGCAAGTACTCCAATGACCTTTGTTGGATGTGCTCTCCCCTCTTCACTCTATGTTGTGAAGGTTTGGTTTCTCAATGATCCTCTTGTGTCTCTATCTCACTCTCTTTTTTTCTGTTTTTTTGAGGGTTTCTTGCTAACTATTTTCTGGTTTTTTGCTCTTACTCTTTGCTCTCTATGTGTAGTCTCTACTCTGCTTGCTTCTTGTCTTGTGTTCTGTTTTGATAGTAAGGAATACTATGTTTTCTATGCTTGCTTGCAGCCCATTTTCCACCTTTTATGTCAACTTTTTCTGCTGTCCTAAAGCCACACACTTTGCACACCTTTTCATCACCAACTTTCCATTCTTGGCAATGCCTTTTTCTTCCTTTTGTGCAGCCCCACTTTTCCCTTCTATTTCTAGTATGACTTGCTGCATTTTTCTGCTGTAGCATACTATACTACTATCCCTCTTTTTGCCCATTAGTCTCTTGGATGGTATTGCTTTGTATCTTGCCATGTAGCCAATTGTTACCACTCTTTGACAGCATTTGCAAACTGATATTTAGCAAGTGAATATATCATTTGCATGCTATTTCCTTGACTTTGTGACATAAAAAATGATCTTGTAACATAGTACATGTTGTCCTCTTGATTTTGTGACATGTAGTAATTCTTCAACTCTTGCATGGGGCTGTTTTGCCTATGATTGAACATGCATAATCTTGGCCCATAAACATTCCAATGTTGATTTAATTCTTGCATATTTCTTGGATGTTTGTGAGCATAATGTAGCACATAAAAAAAATGGTGTAGTATGAAGAGTACCATATCATAGATTTGATTAAAGACTTGAATGAAGATTTAGAAATAGATTAATTTCTAAACATTATCTAGAGTTGGAATTTTTGTAACAAATGACATGATTGTAATGTCACAAAATTCCTCTTAGTATTATTTTTATCTCCATTCATGAATCTTGAATTTTGGATGATGGATTCCCTCATGTGCTTAAAAATGAAATCTTGAATTATGCATTGATGATCTTGATTCATGCCTTAATAATTTGCACTCCACTTATGTCATAAAAATAAACATGTATGAAGGATCTTTGGATTTGGCCTAGCATTCATGTCTATTAATATTTATCTTGAATATCCTTGTATTTTGTCAAGTAACTTCCCCTTGCCAAAATTTTCATGAGTAGACTTTTTCCTTAGATCAAACCTTAGGTGATGAACCTTTTTTCATGTAGTCCGAAAATAGACAAGTTACAACCAAACGGCCTAGTTCGTACCTTGTGAACCTGCATGCTCGATACGCAATAGAATGATGTATGATATGCCGAATGTAGGGTATAAAAGGCTAATGGTGAAAATGAGGGTGTGACACTAACCGGTTATAAAAAATTCGATTCATATACCCCATAAATACATCGGATGCATTAGAGACACCAAAAGGCATCACCAAGTATTCATAATGTCCATAACGAGTTCTGAAAGCTGTCTTCTGAACCTCTTTATCTCTTACTTTTATTTGATGATAACCCGATCTCAAGTCTATCTTGCTGAACACCCGAGCACCTACCAGTTGATCCATCAAATCATCTATTCTGGGAAGTGGATACTTGTTCTTAATCGTCACTTTGTTCAACTGCCGATAATCTATACACAATCTCATACTACCATCTTTCTTCTTTACCAATAATACCAGAGCTCCCCAAGGCGACACACTTGGTCTTAGAAACTTCTTTTCCAACAAGTCTTCTAGTTGTTTCTTCAACTCGGCTAATTCTGAAGACAACGTCATGTATGGTGCCATAGAAATAGGCCTGGTACTAGGGACAAGATCAATAGTAAACACCACTTATCTTTCTGGCGATACATCTGAAATATCCTCTGAGAATACTTCTGAAATATCATCAATTATAGCTTGGCTGTCTACAGATAGTGATGTGAACATCACAAACACCTAAGCGTCATCTTCTAAAAGCTCCTTCAACCCTTCCATAGATAAGAAATCAGCTACATCCTTACCACGAGGAGTAGGAAACCACACCGATTGATTAAAATAATTAATCTGAACATGGTTAAACATCAACCAGTTCATTCCCAAGATAACATCTGGTTTATCAATGGCAAGTAAATGAGGTCCACACCAAAATCCTTATCAAATATTCTCAAAGGACAATTCAAGCAAACAAGAGAAGTAGCAATCGATCCCTTAGAAGGAGTTTCGATAACCATTTCTCCCTTCACCATAGATACACGAAGGCCTATCCTTTTCACACAATCATCATAAATAAAAGACTGAGTAGCACCAATATCAATAACAACAATCAAAGGCGTATTATTAATATAACATATACCTCTGATCAACCAGTCCTCACTGGAAGTCTGAGTTCCTAACAAAGCGAACATATTGCCTCTAGTTGCAGCTTGCTTTAGATTCTGGCAATGAGTATTGATATGGCCAGGTTCCCCGCAATTGTAGCAAGTCACTACCTTCTCAGTGCAATTAGCAATCAGATGTCTTGTCTTACCATACTTGTAGCACTTCTTCACATCGCTATTAAACTCATTGACACGATGGCCCATTTCACCACATCTATAGCACTTAGGAATAGTAGGAACACCCCCCCTACTTGGCTTCTTACCATCAACATATCTCGGTCTACCTTTAATAGCTAAAGCTGCATAGGGCTTTCCACGGTTCATCTATTGTTTTCCTTTCCTCTCGGTCAGCCCTTTACAGTGAGTCGATCGAACCTTGCTATCCTCCTCATAGATTATACAATACACCAAATCTGAACTATTACTTAGACTTTCAAGATAGTCCTCCTCCAACTATGCTAAATATGTAACTATTGGTTTCTTTGGAATCATTTGACAAGGTATTCAAATCAACATTATTGTACTCATAAAAAACAACAAGAAACCTTTGATAATATAATCTAAAGTTCAGTCTTTTTTAGGTACTTTATGACTCTTTCAATGGCGTGTCAATGATTTATACCAAGTCTACTAGTAAACCTGCTCAACAATCCAACCGACATAAGCATGTCTAGTACAATAAGCGAACACATAAGGATGCCAACAATGCTTACACATTCAAATTTGTCTTACACTATTGTCAGTATTCTTAAAGGGTTTAACAATTGAATCATATGAGGTGCAAACAAATTTAAGGTAAGAGTAATTGTATCTCTTTAAAATCTTTTGATTAATCCAAATAATTTTTTTTTTTAATTTAGTAGTCTAAATATCAAGGGTTACAATATCCTCTAAGAGGTATGTAATATTCACACAACAAGGATCTTACATCATTTACAAGAAAAGTGTTTGAACCATATATGACCAAATTGTTGACATAAAGACACATGATAATGCATAATATTGTATAGGATCTTATATTCATATTCATATATAGAAAAGGCCTCCCCTTTTCAGGGTACTGTTTTGTTTTATTTATAAAGATGCCTTTGCAAGATTGTGTGTATTGGAGTTATCTGCAGACAGTGTAGCTAGCTAGCTATAGATGAATGCCGTGTGGGCACCTCACCTACGTAGCTATGACCACAAAAATAGCCACACTCTTTGGTCCCATGTTTCAATTTATATCACTTCATGGGTCCCCTCCTCATTAATATTTATTATTTTAAATGACAATGACAGTCCAAGGAAACATATTCTTTTTATAGTATTATATATACCTCTTCATGAATCAAATATCTTTAATTTTCATGTAGTTTTTCTTCAAACATATTAAAGAAAATGATAAATAAAAAATAATAATGAGTCAAAAAATCTCTTAATTTAATTTAACTTTTACTTTAATTTTTTAATTAAAAATTTTTACAAATTAGTTTATTAGAAATATTTATGGTGATTTGATCTTTTCATTTAAATTCTATTAAAAAATTTTAAGTTTTGTTTACGTGACTTAACTGCAAACTTTATCGAATAAATATGTCTATAACAATTTTTCTAATAAGGAACATATTTGATGACTTAATCGTTCAACAAAATTGGTTAAACAATTTCAATATTAATAACTTCAGATAATTAAGAAATTACATAACAAATACACATTCAATGAGAACAATAAAAAAAAACATAAATCTGTCAAAATCAAATTTGTAGCATTCTGTTACAAACACACACCTCTTCATCCATGCATATTTTGATTAGTGATTTCTTTTATAATTACATCTAAATATTAATGTTTCTTTACTTCTTGCAGGTCCTAGTAACTGGATATATTCACAATCTAGTGTGCATCTCTAGCGAAACAAGTGTTCCTGTAGAAATTGTGCAGGTCTTACACACACTTTCATCCCAAGTGTTAGCACAACATAGATCATAACCTTGACAAGCAATAGAGCCTCAAAAATGAAATAATAATGTTGTTACTAAGATCAAGAAGCTATCAACAATTATTGGAAGCTATTTTTCAATCAGCACAAAAGGCACTAACAAAAAAAAAACAAATCGCTTAAAAACCAAGTTGAAACAAATTAGCAAACACTTTCCACAAACAAAACTCATTTTCATAAATTCAAAATCAAACACAAAGAATTACAAGTATTCGCTGAACAAAACAAAAAACTAATAATCAACAGAAATATCCAAATCCAAATCAAACAGACCTTAATAGCCTTTCTAAACTCTACGAACAATTTGATAATCACTCAAATCAAAAGTTTTATACTTGATCTTCTAATACTCAATTCCTCCGAAGTGGGATGTTGGGTTGGCTGATGTTGAACTAATCTTTGCAACAAAAATTGAAAAATATAAATAAATAAAATAAAATAAATAAAAATTCAGATTTTTATTCAAAAATAGAATTTTGATGATGAAGGATTAAAGATGGAGAGGTTGATTGACTTCGTCTTCGAGCATGTGAAGAATGGTAGTTTTGTCGGCATTATCAGAACCAAGGAAGAGAATCTTGGCGTCTTTTTTCCAGACATCCAAGGTACACAAGAATGCCATCGAAGATACTGAACGAAACGTATGTGATTCATGAAGGGTTGTGGTAGTAGAAGAAGGAGAAGAGGTAAAGAGAGAGAGAGAGAGAGACATAAGAGAGAAAGTGGGGCGACAACTAGGGTTTTTATTTGTAAGTGTTTTTTCAAATATCAAACTAGGTCCAAAAAAATTCCATGTCAGTGTTGCGCCACGAAAAATACCTGAGTGTGAGGAACACTCAAAATACAACAGAGTTGCCATCGAACTTTATTTATTCCAAAGGAAAGGGGAAATATCGGTAAAACCCGTGACGAAAAAGGAAAAGGAATGGTCGTCGCAACAAAGAGTAGGTTCGAGAATCGGTTATGCATGAGGAAAGTATTAGCACCCTGTTGCGGTGAGAATCGGATATCAAGCTATTGAATTAACTTGAATCACAAATCATGAAGTTCACCATCGAGCTTTGATTTATTTAAAGGAAAGGGTAAAGATCGAAGAAAACCCTAAATGCACTATGTAACAACACAACTAAGAGATCTAAGGTTCGGGGGTTGGTTATACCTAGGGAAGGTGCTAGCATCCTAAGTATCTGCAGTACTCTACAGAAACCTCTTGTTAGTATTTGTGTTATGTTAAAGTTGTTTGCTAATGGAAAAGTGTTAAGGTAAAGATCTAAAGATATATACAAAGTATGTGCAAAGTATGTTCGCCAAGACATCGCATCTCGTGCCTACGTATCCTGACGGAAATGGAATCAGAGCAAGCGTAGTTTCCCTCAATAGGGGTGAGGAACTCTTGACTGTGGTCAAGGTTCCAAATGGAAAAAAAAGTAAATGTCTGTAGTAAGACACCTACATAGAGTGCAGCGACTCTAAACTAAGGTTAGGTTTAACGAGAAGAAGTGTCTGTGGCAGAACAAACACACAGAATGCATATAGAAAAACATCATGGTAATCAAACAGTGAAAAGTCAACAGAAATACACGGAAAAATATCATGCATAAACAGACAAAGATACACAGTAAAGTATCGCGAAACAGATTAATCGTGGAAAAGTAACATCAAGAATTAATCAGATAAAACAAACCCAAAACGTGCAAATAGACAAATCATCACATAGAATTGAGTGACAGAGAATTATTAAATAATTTAAATATAAATATTTAATAAAATTAATTAATAATTTAATTAATTAATATTAAATAAAAATATTTAAATCAATTAATAATTACAACCTATTTTATATTTTTAAATATTTTTCAAATTAACAAAAAAAAACTAAAAATAAAACAGTAAAAAGGTTTTTTTTTTGGTATTTTTCAATCAGTAAATAATTAGAACATTTTTTTTTTGCATTTTAAATATATTTCAAATTAATAAAACTGAAAACTAAAAGTGTTAAAAATAAAATTACTTAAAATGTCTTTTTTTTGTATTTTTTTTAAATATCACAAATTAAAACTAATTTGAATGTACATTTGGTCCTTTTGTTTTTTATCCAAAAGCAAGTCAAATTTTCTATACTATGCAAACAATATAATGTATATGATAACAAAAAAGATATCAGAGAATACACAAACATAAGGGGATAAGAATTTGAAGGACGGATACATAAAGACACAAACAATGCATACGACACTTCAAGTGAATACAAACTTGTTAAAAATCACTACTATCCTAATTTCATATACACATATTTTTTTTAGAGAATACAATAAATGGTAAGTTAAAAAAGAATAAAAAATAAAGTAGCATGAGGATTAATGAACAACATGTGCAAAGTAGAGAAAATAATTAAGTGAGTAAGTATTATTAGAGTTTGGCCTAACACTACCCTACAAAACCGGTTGGTAAGGTGAGGGTGCCACTCTATATAATTTTTTAGAGAATACAATAAATGGTAAGTTAAAAAAGAATAAAAAATAAAGTAGCATGAGGATTAATGAACAACATGTGCAAAGTAGAGAAAATAATTAAGTGAGTAAGTATTATTAGAGTTTGGCCTAACACTATCCTACAAAACCGGTTGGTAATATTAGAATATTAATAGTAATTCATATTTATTTAGTTGTACTATTTTCTTAGCCCCTAAGTTTGTTAGAGGGTATTTTAGTATTTTATCTTATTCTAGTAACCCTAGTTTTAGCTTATAAATAGGGTGACAATCATTGTAACTTTTATCATGTTTTGTAGCCGTCATTCTTAATAGAATATTTCCTCTATTCATCATTTATTCACCTTTGCACCAACAATTGGTATCTAGAGCTCCGGTTCAGATTCATTGGGAAACACGAGAAACACGAGTGAACGTGAGGTCTTGTGTTTTTGATTTTGATTCTTAGATTCGTGTTGAATCTTGAACAAAATCTGATCAGAATTTTAAATTCTGTGGGTTGGGAAACACTGTGTGAGAAATCTGAGTGTATTGTGCAAGGTGAAGATGAACGGAAACGACAACATGAACACCAAGCTTCCAGTATTTGACGGTAAAAACTGGAATCGTTGGATGATCCAAATGCGTGTACTGTTTGGTGCTCAAGATGTTTTAGATCTTGTCACTGATGGTTATGTTCCGGTAACAGCAGATGCAACGGATGAACAGAAAAACGCGCAGAAGGAAGTAAGGAAGAAGGATCATAAAGTATTATTCTTTATTCATCAATGTGTTGATGTAAATGTGTTTGAGAAGATTGCAGATTCAACAACAGCAAAGGCTACGTGGGACACACTAGTGAGATGTTATGGTGGTGACGCATCAGTGAAGAAGGTGAAGCTTCAGTCCTTGAGAAAGCAATATGAGAATCTCAACATGAAGAATAATGAGAAAGTTTCTGAATACATCTCCAGAGTGATTCTGATCACTAATGAGATGAAGGCGTGTGGAGAAACTCTTTCAGAAGAAACAATCATGGAGAAGGTATTGAGATCCCTTACTCCTCAATTTGATTACATTGTGGTAGCAATATAACATTCCAAAGATCTGAGCACCATGAGAATTGAAGAGCTGCAGAGCAGTCTAGAAGCGCAAGAGTTGCGTTTGACTGAGAGAACTTCTGAAAAGGAAGTAGAGCAGCAGGCTCTGAAAGCAACTTCTGATAGGAGGTATCAGAAGCAGTCAGAAGCCAGGAGAAGATCTGATGGTGGTCAGAAGTCAGAAAGCTCAACCTCTGATAGACAAAAGAATGCTCATAAGGGAAAAGAGAAGTATGACAAGAAGAAGATTCAATGTTACTGTTGTAAGAAGTTTGGTCACTTTGCTAGAGATTGTTGGTCAAACAAGGAGAGAAAATCAGAAGAAGCAAATATAGCCAGAAGTTCTGATGACGAATCTGTGCTATTGATGGCTTCTGAATCTGATAATATGGATCTGATAGACTGGTGGTATATGGACACTAGCTGTTCAAATCATCTTACTGGAAACAAGAAATGGCTGGTTGACTTTGACTCTGAAAAGAGAACAAAGATCAGATGTGTTGATGACAAATATCTTAATGCAGAAGGTATGGGAAATGTCAGAGTGATTCTGAACAATGGGAAAACAGCATTGATTCAGAACGTGTGGTATGTACCTGGCATCAGAAGCAACCTGATGAGTGTGGGACAATTAATTGAGAAAGGTTTTTCAGTTACCATGAAGGATAATCTTCTGAAGCTGTATGACTGCAATCAGAAGTTGATTATGGAGTCAGAACAAGGAAGGAATAGAACATTTAAGGTGAATGTCAGAATTGCAGACTCAGAATGTCTTAGTGCAACATGTGCTGAGAAGGAGAGTGAGTTGTGGCACAGAAGATTTGGTCATTTGAATTTCAGAAGCTTAAAACATCTGAATTCAAAGAAGTTGGTACATGGAATTCCTGCAATTAAGAAGCCTGAAAAATCATGCAAAGTTTGCATGGAAGGAAAACAACCACGATTGCCATTTGCGTCAGAAGCTGCTCCAAGAGCAAAACATGCCTTGGGAGTTGTACATTCTGATGTGTGTGGTCCATTTCCAGTAGCATCAATTGGATGGAATAAATACTTTGTGTTATTTGTTGATGAATTCACAAGAATGACATGGGTATCCCTTATTAAGTTCAAACACGAGGTGTTTGATGAATTCAAGAAGTTCAGAATGAAGGCTGAGAATCAGAGTGGTCAGAAGTTGAAGATTCTTAGAACTGATGGTGGAGGTGAGTATAACTCCAAAGAGTTCCAGAAGTTCTGTGAGGAGAATGGAATTGAGCATGAGGTTACTGCTCCTTATACCCCTCAACACAATGGTCTTGCTGAAAGAAGAAACCGTACTTTGCTTGATATGGTGAGAAGCATGCTAAAGGAGAAGAAGCTTCCTCAGAAGCTCTGGGGAGAAGCTGTTGCCACTGCAACGTATGTACTCAACAGATGTCCTACGAAGAAGTTGAAGGAAATAGTTCCTATGCAGAAGTGGACTGGAGACAAGCAAAGTGTTAGTCATCTGAAGGTGTTTGGTTCTGTTTGCTATAAACATGTTCCAGAAGGCAGAAGACAGAAGCTGGATGATAGAAGCAAAGTGATGATTCTGATAGGGTACCACAGTACAGGTGCATACAAGCTCTATTGTCCAGAAACCAATAAAATTGAATTCAGCAGAGATGTGATTGTGAAGGAATCAGAAGTTTGGAATTGGGATAAGTCTCAATCTGATTCTGATGTTAGAACTCCTGAAGAAAGGTCAGAGTTAAGAATTTCTGAAGTTGGAGTAAATTCTGACGTTAATTCTGACTCTGATAGTGATTCTGACTCTGGAGAAGACTCAGAAGATGAAGGTGACTCTGATGATCCAGACTCTGAAGATGGCCAAGGCTCTGGAGAAAGTCAAGCTTCTGAAGCTAGAAATTCTGAAGTTCAAGACTCTGGAAATATGCCAGATCCTGAAGTTGGTCAAAGCTCTGGAGAAAGTCAATCATCTGAAGCCCAAGACTCTGAACAAGTTCAGAGACCACAAAGAATCAGAAACGTCCCCAGAAGATATGCAGAATTTGACATGCTGCAAGACACTAAAGTAGACTCTGAAGGAGAAGTTATTCAGTGTGCCATGATGGTAGACTCTGAACCCATAAGTACAGAAGAGGCTCTTAAGCAGAAGCTCTGGCTGAAGGCCATGAAAGAAGAACTTGATGCTATAGAGAGAAACAAGACTTGGAAGCTGACAGAACTTCCAAAAGACAAGAAAGCCATCAGCGTTAGATGGGTTTTCAAGCAGAAGTTAAAGCCAGATGGTTCAATTGGCAAACATAAAGCAAGGTTGGTAGCCAGAGGATTTCTACAGAAACCTGGACTGGATTATTCTGAAGTGTTTGCACCTGTAGCAAGACATGAAACAATCAGAATGGTGATTGCAATAGCTGCTAACAGGAATTGGCCTCTGATGCATTTAGATGTAAAATTTGCATTTCTGAACGGTCCATTAGAAGAAGAAGCTTACGTGTCACAACCTCCTGGATTTGTGAAAAAGAATCAGGAAGGGATGGTGTACAGATTATACAAAGCTCTATATGGATTGAAACAAGCGCCCAGAGCTTGGAATCAGAAGATTGATTCATTTTTCAAGAAGCAAGGCTTTCAGAAATGTGAGATGGATTACGGTGTCTATGTTCAGCATACTTCTGAAGGCAATATGACTCTGGTATGTTTATATGTTGATGATATACTGCTGACTGGAAGTTCTGAACAGGAGATAGCCAAGTTCAAGAAGGTTCTAATGAATGAATTTGAAATGACTGATCTAGGCAAAATGACATACTTTCTAGGGATGGAGTTCAGATATTCTGAGAAAGGTATCATTTTGCATCAGCTCAAGTATGAATTAGAACTTCTGAAGAGATTTGATCTGAAGAATTGTAAGATGGCTGTCACACCTTCTGATACAAATCAGAAACTGGATTCAGACTCTGAAGGAAAGGATGTGGACGCTACAACCTTCAAACAGTTGGTTGGTTCTCTGAGGTATCTGTGCAATACCAGACCTGATATTTTCTACTCAGTTGGGATGGTTAGTAGGTTCATGAGTAAACCTAAGTGGTCCTATTACCAAGCTGCTGTCAGGATTCTGAGGTATATCAAAGGAACTCTGAAGTATGGAGTGTTATTTCCCTCTGGAGGAAATAATGAGTCAGAACTTCTAAGTTATTCAGACTCTGATTGGTGTGGAGACAGAGTTGACAGAAGAAGTACATCTGGGTACTTGTTCAAATTTCTGGGAGGTTCCATTTCTTGGTGTTCCAATAAGCAACTTGTTGTGGCGTTGTCAACCTGTGAAGCTGAATACATTGCAGGTGTTGTTACTGCATGCCAAGCTGTGTGGATTCTGAATCTGTTGCAGGATCTGAAGATTAAAGTAGACAAACCTCTGAAGTTGATGATTGACAACAAGTCTGCAATCAATCTTGCCAGAAACCCAGTGTTGCATGGGAGAAGCAAGCATATTGAGACCAAGTATCATTTTCTGAGACATCAAGTTCAGAGTGGAGTGTTAGAAGTTGTACACTGCAACACTCAGAAGCAGTTGGCAGATGTTCTGACGAAAGCTATCAAGACTGATCAATTTCTCAGACTAAGGGATGGAATTGGTGTTACAAGTTTTGATGGAATATGAATTAAGGGATGGTATTAGAATATTAATAGTAATTCATATTTATTTAGTTGTACTATTTTCTTAGCCCCTAAGTTTTGTTAGAGGGTATTTTAGTATTTTATCTTATTCTAGTAACCCTAGTTTTAGCTTATAAATAGGGTGACAATCATTGTAACTTTTATCATGTTTTGTAGCCGTCATTCTTAATATAATATTTCCTCTATTCATCATTTATTCACCTTTGCACCAACAGGTAAGGTGAGGGTGCCACTCTATATAAACTATTTCAATGCTCTATCTCCAACCAATGTGGGACTTTAGGATCTTCCTAATACACCCTCTCACGCCCAGCACTCTTTTTGGGCTTGCTGCGTAGATTTAAACGGTGGCTCTGATACCATATTAGAGTTTGGCCTAACACAACCTTACAGAACCGGTTGGTAAGGTGAGGGTGCCACTCTATATAAACTATTTCAATGCTCTATCTTTAACCAATGTGGGACTTTAGGATCTTCCTAATAAGTATAATAAAAATCAAATAAACAAAAATTATATTTAAACAATAAAACAAAACGGTTAAATAATATCTAATTGACTAGTTATTTAATAAAATAAATAATTAACTATTATAAATAAAATAAAAAGTGCAAGAGTAAAAAATAGGAGGTGATGGTACTCAAATCAAACCAATGGGTCGGGGCCAAGCGAAAATGTGACCTGTTACTTAATTTTATTATCAACACTAATTACTAATAAATAAAATAATGATAATAATAAAACAAGAAAAGAAAAAGAAAAATAATAATGAAAAAGTGAGAAAAGTTCTAAAACTAAAATGAGTTTTCAGAAGAATAAAATACAAAATGTGATTCAAACAGCACTATTCATCAACTACTAAAAACAAAACCCCAACAGTGGCTATGCAAACACGGTTCGCACGAACAACATAACTTGCATTCTTTTCTAAAAAAACATGCAGAAACGTCGAACATGTAAAAATAACTTGTATTATTTCAAAAGAAGAAACAATACGAAAACATGAACACATGACGAATAACAACTATAAAAGAAACTCGGAAATGAAACGTTACCGCGCACGTCGTTGTTGTTGTGATGTCGAAAGAGTGACGAGACAAAGTGATTCTCGCCGAAAAAGCTTGAAGGATGGCGGTGTCGGATGTTGTGGGTTCGCCGGAGGGTCTGATTTATGCTACTAATGGTGATGGAGGTAATATGAGGTAGAAAAGGAAAACGATGGTTGCGGTTTGTTAGTGTTGTGTGAGAGCATCGCCGGAAATGCTTCTGAGCAAGGTGGTCGGCATGGTATGCGTATTTGAATCTTGTAACAGTGTGTGTTTATGGAGTTTTTTTAAAAAAAATAGTGTGATGAAGTTTGTATGAGGAGGAAGAATATGGTAAGTTTATGGTGTGGAGTTATGGCATGAAAAAAAAAGGGTAGCTTTTTTGTGCAAGAAGTCTCTCATGGAATCATAAAAAAAAAAGAGTTAATCAACAAATGGAAAGTAGAGATTTGTGGCATATGGTTTTTCTTTATTGAAAATGCAAGTATGATATGCAGTGTTTTTGGTGAAGGGATCTGTTTGAAGATGATACGTGGTCTCTCCTTTTTTGTCTTTTTGTGAATTTCAAAATGAAGGAAAGTGGAGTGTGGTTTTTAATGCAATGTGAACGTGACAGAGTCAAACATGTAATGTCCTTTTTCAGTCTACAACTAGTTTTCATAACTTTGGCTATCAAATAAAAAACTTTAGACAACTTAATTGACAAGATTTTCTACAAAAGTAAAAAACAAAATAAAATAAACAATTTCAATAAACTAAAAAATATAAAATATGATTAAATAAAAAATATTTAATTAAAATTAAAAATTTAAAAACGGTTAAAAGCGAATAATCAGACTGGTATCGAAGTGCTCGAGAAAAAAAATGAATGCACCAAAATGATCAGCACGAAATATACGTATTGGAAAAATACAACGTTTGTTCAAATTTTAAAATAAATTTTACCCGCTAAAATTGCTTAAACTGTCCAAAAATGCGACCGAAAAGTAGCCGAAAAATTAAAATGAGCAAGTCAGGTTAAACTACGTGAAACGTAGATTATTATCACTGACGTTTACAGGCTCGATTTTAAAATTCTCCGTCCACTGATTTTATGTACAATTGGCCTTTAATTTGATCGATTCGGCTGTAAATTCAACAAATTTATTTCAGCTGATAAATTGAATATTATGCAAGATGATTGACCTAAGATGATATGCAAAAGATCAAAGAATCTAAGGGTAAATTTTAGTGTATGACAGTTGCCGCTATTTAAATATCTTTACCGGATGACATGAGTGATGATAATCCTCATGAAATCATGGTGAAAGGTATTTAAATACAGATAACAAAAAATTTTGCCCTTAGATGCAATGACATGCTATGCTATGGACAAAAGAGAACTATACAATACTGATATGCCATGAAATCTAATATGATGATAATGATGGGATGATAAATGCAAAATGCAGACAAAAACGAAAGCAAACAGGAATAGAGTCAACACAATGAGTAACCACTAACTAGGGAAAGGCAGCAGTACTGAGGAAGCAACAGTCATCATCCATGAACGGAACTGGATGGAAAAGAGTCACAACATTCAGAATATCATTGAATGAGGTGAGGAGAAATTTATGAAATACACTAGGGACATTGAAACAAACATCAGAGGCATTCAGAAAAGCATGGGATGAACTCTGGAAAACAACAGACATCAGAGATATTAAAAAAACATCGAATAAACTCCAGGACCCATCCAAAAAAGCAATGGATGAAGAATGGTAACAAATCTGAGAACAATCAAAAGCTTTTAACCAAAGTCAAAAAAAAATTAAATACATCTAGAAGAGCATTAGATGAAGACAAAGATTCTAAAGGTACATCCGAAACATTTAGAAAAGCATTAAATGTGCAGGAAAAGATTTGAAGACATATTTGGAAGAACAAAAGATAAGTAACAAAAGAGTTATGGAAGAACATCAGAACAAAAATACATATCCGGAAAAACATCAGATAGGTATAAAGGATTTTTTTGGAAAAACATCAGAAAGAAAAGTCATATCTGGAAAAGCATCAGATAGATACAATGGGGTTCTGGAAAAACATCAGAACTGTTGTGAATCGGATACCTTAAAACTAAGTATAAATAGTTTCTTAATGATCAAGAAACACACAAGGGTTAGGGTTAATAAAGAAGAAAACAACAAGGATTGGTTATTAAATTGCTATTCTTTCCTTTTCTCTTAGAACAAGATTACAAGTATACAAGAATAACAAAGTAACCTCTCTCTCTTGAAATTAGGATTTTATCTTCCTATTTTTCCTTATATCAAGATTGAGAAACTAGTATCATATTCATAAGAAAAATAGCACACTAACCTAATGGGCTTTTTAAAAATTACCCATTACAAGCTAACTTAGGGTACAGGCTAACTTAAACAATTGGGCTTACAAACAAGGCCCAATTCAACATACTAACAACCCTAGCAATGTTGACTAATACGTGTTAGAACAAACTTCGACTACAACATGCATTATCTTCGACAGCAACATGCGAACAGACTTCGACCTCATGCTTAATTCCTGTCGAACCTGAAGCTACCCTTCGACCATACTAGAGTTCGATCCAACATCTCACAAATATCCACCTTGGATCTAACTCTATAACATCAAGAAACTAGCTTTCTTCATGCAACTTTATTAACTGCATATAGTGGAAAAACTTGCAACTG
This sequence comes from Lathyrus sativus, assembly GCA_963859935.3. Classification (NCBI taxonomy): domain Eukaryota; kingdom Viridiplantae; phylum Streptophyta; class Magnoliopsida; order Fabales; family Fabaceae; genus Lathyrus; species Lathyrus sativus. The sequence continues at coordinate 683,557,964 of OZ012737.1, forward strand.
GGCAACGTCTTGGTGATCATATCAGCAGCATTACGATCTGTTGAAACCTTCAGCACTTGGACTTTTCCACGCTCGATTACCCCTGTGATGAAATGCAGCCTCATATAAATGTGCTTGGTTCGCTCATGATAGGTTGAATTCTTCGACAAGTGTATTGTACTTTGACTATCACATTTAACAGTGATAACTTGACCTTGAAGTTTTAGCTCCTTTGCAAAACCTTCCAGCCACAATGCTTCCTTCACAGCTTCAGTTAGGGCAATATACTCCGCTTCAGTGGTTGATAAGGCAACAACCTTCTGAAGTGTTGCTTTCCAACTGATTGTTGTCCCAAACATAGTGAACACATATCCAGAGATAGATTTTCTGGAATCCATACAACCTGCATAATCAGAGTCGACATATCCTTCGATTGCTGCTTTACTATCTTCACCCAAGGCTCTACCATAAATTAGGACTCTATTCAGAGACCCATTTATGTACCTTAAAATCCACTTCAATACTTTCCAGTGAGCCTTTCCAGGATTCGCCATCTACCTGCTTACAAGACTTACTGCATATGATATGTCGGGTCTAGTACAGACCATATCGTACATCAAAGAACCTACTATGTTAGCATATGGAATTCTATTCATATAAGTTCTTTCAACATCAGTGTTGGGACACTGATCTATACTCAGCGTGAATTGAGGGTTTGTCGAAGTCACAACAGGCTTTGAATCCGACATACCAAACTTTTCGAGAACCTTCTGTAGGTATGCCTCTTGAGATAAGCATGATTTCGACTTCTTTCTATCTCTTCGGATGTCAATCCCAAGAATCCTGGACGCAGCTCCCAGATCCTTCATGTCGAACTCTTTATTGAGTTCAACCTTCACCCTCATTACCTCTTCGACATTGTTTCTTGCTATTAGAATATCATCCACATAGAGCAACAAAATAACAAATGAATTACCCGGTCTAAATCTGAAGTAAACATAGTGGTCGAACTGACTTCTGGTGAAACTTATGTGTGCCATGAACTTGTCGAATCTCATATTCCAATGTCGAGGAGATTGTTTCAGTCCATATAAAGATCTATTCAGTTTGCACACATAATCTTCCTTCCCCCTTTCGACATACCGTTCAGGTTGCCTCATCAGGATTGTTTCATCTAGATCACCATACAAGAATGCAATCTTCACATCCATCTGTTTCAGTTCAAGGTTGAACTAGGCCACCATGGCAAGCAACATTCGAATGGATCTGTGCTTCACAACAGGAGAGAACACATCATTGAAGTCGATACCTTCTTTCTGAGTGAACCCCCTAGCAACCAATCTTGCCTTGTATCTCTTCGAAGTCACTCCTTCGATTCCTTCCTTAACTTTGAAAATCCATTCATAGTTGACTAAATTGGCTCCAACAGGTTTCTTAATCAGTTCCCAGGTGTTGTTATCATGAAGAGATTTCATCTCATCATCCATGGCCTTCAGCCATTCAGTCTTCTTTAGACTCCTCATAACTTCCTTATAGTCTCTAGGTTCTTCATCTAGAATCTCACTTGCATAGATTAAGGCATAAGCTATAAGATCTGCATACCCAAGTCTCTGAGGTGGCTTGATGACTCTCCTCGACCTTTCTCTTGCTAGAAGGTAGTCATTATCAGTCTCCTCATCTTCGACAACATCTTATGCGTCTTCTTTGACTTCATCTGGGGTAAGCAATTCAGCATCAACATGCTCCACCTCAATAGGAATCTCTCCCTGTTCCATCTCTTCGTCAGCATCATCAGTTTTCTTGAAAGCCATCTCGGCTTCATTGTAAACTACATCAACGATGGATAGAAAATACCTTGCACCTGAGTATGAAGGATTCCTTGCAGGCCCCCAAAGATCAGCATGAATGTAATCCAGGGATCCATGTGTTCTTCGCTTGCCTTTGTTAAACTTCGCCCTACAGGATTTACCAAATACACAAGATTCACAAAATTCTAACTTTTCGAATTTGTCACCTTCTAGCAGGTTCTGCTTCCCCAATTCGACCAGGCCTCTTTCGCTGACATGGCCCAATCTCATGTGCCATAATTCTTTCTTCGACATAGGTTTCGTAGATGTAACATTTGTTGAACCACTTACAACCTCAGCCTCAAGGGTATACAAGCCTTGTTTCTTCACGCCTCTCAAGACTTCCTTCGACCCCTTCATGACTCTTAGGATACTTTTCTCTCCTTGAAAAACATATCCTTTTTTGTCGAATTCACCAAGAGAAATCAAATTTATCTTCAAGTCAAGTACGTACCTGACTTCAGTCAATAAACTTATTAACTCATCATGGAGCTTGAATCTCACAGATCCAATACCTGCAATTTTGCAAGATTTGTTGTTTCCCAGCAGCACAGGTCCACCATCTTGATCATATAGCTCCTCAAACAATTCTCTGTTTGGAGTCATGTGCCAAGTGCAACCTGAATCCATAATCCACTCTTTTCTCGAGTCGCCACTTGAAATCACAAGAACATCAGATGAGTCAAAGTCATCTTGAGCAATGGTTACATTGCCATTACCTCCATGATCTTTCAGGCGTTCAAGGCACACCTTTCTTATGTGACCCTCCTTCTTACAGTGATAACATCGAATACTAAATGTTTTGCCACTATAAGACTTTTGTTGACTTTTACCTTTCATCTTGTGGAACTTACCATCCTTTCGCAAGAATTTTCTCTTAGGTTTATGCTCCTTTCGTTTGTTCAAGTCCTTAGAATATAAGGCTGGTTGAACTTCTTCAAAGGTCAGGGACTCCCTTCTATACAAGAGAGTTTCTTTGAAGTGAGCATGTATTCTGGGCAAAGCACACAGCAACAACAGTGTTTGATCTTCATCATCGATCTTCACATCAATATTTTCAAGATCAAGAATCAGCTTGTTGAACATATCCAACTGCTCAGCTAACACTTTGTTTTCACTCATCTTGAATGAATATAAAGCTTGCTTCACGTTGTAAACCCATAATTTCGACAAGATTAAAATTCAGGCTTTAAGGTCATCTTTGTCGAAGGATAGCATCAGGAGGAGAATCCAAGAATTACTGACAAGGTTTTAAAGTTTCATTGTTTCGACAGAAATAGATATAATGTTCTGGCAGAATAGTTTGGAGAGTGTGTGACTGAGGGCTTCGACAGAAGAAGTTTGTTAAAAAAAGATAAGGTTTGGCAAGTGCTGAAGAGTTTTTCTCCTTTAAAAGGGTTTCGACAGTTTTGAAGAGTTACAAGGTTTCGTCACCAAGGAAGAGATTCAAATTCAAAGGTTGTAACCTTTGGCAGTTGGACACATGGAGGTTTCAGAGAAGAAATTTACATGCAGGCTGACACTTGTCGTTTAGTTATAGTTTTTCCGTTCTAAGCAGTTATTTTGTTTATGTATAAATAGGATAGTTTGTGGTTAGAATGTGTGTGTGAAAATTTGTACAAAATTCCTGTAAAAGCTCTAAGTACCCAGTGTGAGAGAAAATGAGTCTAGTATTTGGAACAATGTACGTTTAAACACCAGTTATATTTCAAAGTCATTTTAAATTACTTGTTTATTCTTCAAGTCCATGTCATTTTAAATTTCATTTACTTTTTTGCAAGTTTTTAGCCTTTCGACATTTCTTTGTTCTTGTTTAAACTTTTAACCTTATTTCATCTTTAAGTTCAAACTTTCGTTACTTGCAAAATCAAAGTCCTTAATACTTTGACAATATTGATAAAACAAACCGCAAATTAGTCACCAAAAGTCTAAGAGTATTTCGACAGAACCAAATGCACATGTATCCCAGGACTTGTATGGTTGGTCCTGCAAGTAACCCAACTTTCTGAAGAAATTGGTTAACCAGAGGTTGTTCGCCAGAAAACACAGCGAACACACGTAGAGTCGATTCACCAGAGATTTGGTCATGTACAAACTTTCAAGTTTCACCCATAATCCCGATGATGTAGTCTCCTTTGATACCTGTCGAAGAACCTTATCACCAAGGCTCAACAATATTGCGTTGTGGGCTTTCTCGATCATGCTCGTATTTTATTTTGTCGTTAATGCAACGTCCATGGCTGCCTCACCCTTCAACACTTCCAAATAACCCTGCTAAACCAATAGGGTTTTCATCTTCAAGCGCCACAGACCGAATTCGTTTACTCCGGTGAACTTTTCAATCTCATACTTTGTTAAAGGCATCTTCTCCATGCTCACCGCACCAATTTGTTGTGAATTGGATACCTTAAAACTAAGTATAAATAGTTTCTTAATGATCAAGAAACACACAAGGGTTAGGTTTAATAAAGAAGAAAACAACAAGGATTTGTTATTAAACTGCTATTCTTTCCTTGTCTCTTAGAACAAGATTACAAGTATACAAGAATAACAAAATAACCTCTCTCTCTTGAAATTAGGATTTTATCATCCTATTTCTCCTTATATCAAGATTGAGAAACTAGTATCCTATTTATAAGAAAAATAGCACACTAACCTAATCGGCTTTTTAACAATTACCCATTACAAGCTAACTTAGGGTACAAGCTAACTTAAACAATTGGGCTTACAAGAAAGGCCCAATTCAACATGCTAACAACCCTAGCAATATTGACTAATACGTGTTAGAACATACTTCGACTACAACATGCATTATCTTCGATGGCAACATGCGAACAGACTTCCACCTCATGCTTAATTCATGTAGAACCCGAAGCTACCCTTCGACCATACTAGAGTTCGATCCAACATCTCACAAGAACAAAATACATATCCGAAAAAAGCATCAGATAAGTACTAGGGAGTTTATGGAAAAACATCAGAATTACAAAGGACTATATGGAAAAACATCAGATAGGCTCTAGAAGAACATCAAAACAAAGACTCAATCTGGAAAAACATCAGAGAGAGAAACAACTCCGAAAAAACCTCGGATTGATTATGGAAAAACATCAGAATCAAAGGAAATATCTGGAAGAACATCAAATAAGTTCTTGAAAAACATCAGAACAAAGACTCAATCTGGAAAAACATCAGAGAGATAAACATGGGTGACATCCAAGAATGGCATTGGATAAAAAGATACCAGACATCCAATAATGGCTTTGAATGAAAGGTATAAACACAATATCTGAGAATGGTATTGGATGTAAGAGGAACGGACATATCAGGAAAAATAATTAGATAAGAAATGTCTTATCTAGAAGAACGTCTGATAGGCACGACAAAATCTATTCGGTAGGTGCCAAGTGAGTTGGACTTTAACCACAAGGTAAAACGTGGATAACAACATGACCTTAGGAGGAAAAAAATGAGGATGAGACACCCATTCTATGCATATGTATATGAATTATGCAGATGATATATGATCAAATGCAAATGCAGATGTCAACGATAAGACCCGACTCTTTTGGTGAGATGACAAGACCGGAGAACTAATTCCTCAACATGGAGATCATTGTCACTATGCTTGGGGACTAAAGATGCTACTGCTGAGCACAACTCTGCCACAGTGGTAAACTTTATCAAATTAATCCTTGGAGGAAGGATGGAGAGCTGCTTGGGGATTCTTCAAGTAAATTGCCCCAGATTAGATGATTGTTATAGATGAGCTGATAATTGCTTCAACTTATCTAATTCTTGAAGATGACTGTTTTATTGTACCCTCGGAAGGCTTGCCCCAGCATGAGTCTTAAAAAATATTTTGTATAAATCAATTCTGAGAAGGCCTTGCCCCTGAACCACAAATCTTAAACTGATTCTCAATAGGATTTGGAAGGAACTTACCCCTGATAGGATCACTGACCAAGTTTCTCATTGTTTGAAAATTCCTTGAGAGGAAAGCCAGTTTGCAAACAAAAGTGTTCATACAAACATGGTAATGCAAAGTTATGCAACTTTTGAAATAAAAATTATTCTTGAAATATGCAAAGTATAAGAGTTTCATATCAGAACGCGGCGGGTCAAAACACACAAAGTGTAAAGCAAAGGTGTAATGCCAAAATAATTGATTTGCAAAAATATTTTGGAGTCAGCTTACGCAACCTTATTGTAGTATGCTTTCAAAATAACATTGCTTCAGTTAGGTCTTTTGAGGGTTGTAACATGGTCTGGTTCACGGTTTAAGAAACAAAGGATAAAGTCTCAAAGTTTATTTGTACCCACCCAATCTACGTGATGATCTTCAGTCCTACGCTCAGTTAACTCATACTATTCGCTCAGGTTCCCATAGGTTGGAAATTGCACTGACAATAGCCAAGATGATGGTTCAGGAGTCAAGGGACCTTTGAAAAGACAGTTACTACTTCCCTATAACATTTGGTTGTTTTGACATTGAGGATTTTCAGGGTGAAGGGTTTAAAGATCTCCTCTTTTTATTATCCCTAACTTTTGCCTGAATTGTTTCTTGCAAATATTACAGTCAGTAGGATGCCCTAGTTTTGCCTAAGTCTCCTTTATAAGTTTCGACTTAGCGGGCGTTTTTCTTTTGATTTTTTTTGGAAATAAAATGACTGTCTGACTTAATGATTATGGTGAACCATCATCGGCTTTTGGCTTGGAAAACATCTTTAACACTTGCTTGCTATGTGCGAAGGAAAACTTGTGAATGCAATCTTTATATGAAAGGTGTATTGCAGGAACACACGACCAAGTTAAATGAGAACTATCCTTCCCCAGGTTAAGATTATGGGTTTTTTTGTGTCAGAAAATAAACTCCAACTTCTAGGCTCGAAGGGGTTAACAAGGGAATAAATTTCTTATTTCTCTAGTGTTTGGGGGGTTAAAACAATGTCTTGCATCATCAGCAAAGTTTGATTGAAAGCATACTAACATCAGTTATGGGTATAATGTTTTCGTCATCCTCCCTCAAATATTTGCATAATCAAAAGTTTGGGCAGGAAGTAAATATTTGAAAGATAAAGCATAAAAGTGTAAATAATAGACAAAATAAATTGAAATCAAAAGTTGCAATGCTCATTTCATTAACATGAAAGTACAAACACTAATTAAAAGCAAATAGCTTATAAAAAATAAAGGAAAGTACAAACAACGAGAAACAAAAGGTCTAGTGACTAATCAGTACAAAGATGAGCCGTCCTGCCTAAAACACTGACTTTTAAGAAGATAGTCTGCTGAAGTCGGACTGAAGCTTCACTTTTGATGTGCTGGCAAGGGATTGTTCTGGACATTCGGATGACTATCCTTAAAATCAAGGATTCCGGTTTTAATCAACTCACACACTCTGGCTTTCAATGCATAAAAATTCTCTAAGTCATGGCCTGGGGCGCCCTCATGAAATGCACAGTGGAGATCAGGTCTGAATCCAGCTAGAAGAGGATTATGAGGAAGTTGCAGAGTCCTTGTAGTAATCAACCCTTGTTGAACCAGGTCAGGATAAAGTTCTGTATATGTCATAGAAATAGGATCAAATTGATTCTTATTCTTATACTTATTATGTCTAACAGTTGGACGTTGAGGAACTTGTGTTGGTCGTAGAGCAGCAACAAGAGGAGTAATGGCAACAATTGTAGGGTGATTGTATCGAGGTTGGGGATGAGGCTTCCTCACTTTAGCCATGACAGTGGTCTAATCTTCTCTCTTCTTATGGAAAGTCCCAAAGGATTTCTTCGCACCATTAGAAGATTCAGCAGCCTTAGATACTTTACCATTCTTCATACCTTCTTCCAATCTCTAGCCAATAGTCACCAGATCTGTAAAGCTTGAAGAGACACTTCCAATCATCTTCTCCCAATAAAAAGGGGACAGAATGTCCATGAACATTCCAATTAGCTCCTTCTCCGCTATAGGGGATTCAACTTGGGAAGCTAACTCTCTCCAACGCTGAGCATATTCCTTAAACGACTCTCTCTCATTCTGAGACATATTTTGAAGTTGATGGCAGTCGGGAGCCATGTCAAGATTGTATTTGTATTGCTTTATAAAAGCATTGGCAAGAAATTGGAAGCAATGGACACTGTTTTGTTCTAAGTTCATATACCACTTGACAGAGGCGCCACTCAAACTATCCTGAAAGCAGTGGATGAGCAGCTTCTGATTGTTGGTATAAGCAGTCATCCTTCAGAAGTACATGACTAGATGAGCTCTTGGGCAAGAGTGACCCTTGTACTTTACGAACTTGGGAGTTTTGAACTTAGCAGGCATAAGAAGGCCGGAAACTAAGCACATGTTGTCTGCATCCACATTAAAGAAGTTGGCACCCTCAACAACTTTGAGTCTTTTATCTATAATCTGAAACTATTCACGAACAACCTCAGGCTCAACAAAATCTTCATGGTCTTCACCTTGAGAACTGGCAGCATTGTACTCATAGAGAGAGTTCTCAAAGGGAGCTCAGACAGTCTGGGTAACAGTGTGGACCACAGGTCTAGGCTCAGCAAAGATTGGAGATTGAAAAACTGGTCTGAAAGTCTGACCAATCATAGCAGTAGATGCAAGAGGTGGAGAGAATTTAGGAGGTAAACCAAACTCTGGCCAAGTTGAAGGAGGCATTTGAACATGAGGAGGATCGGCGCTTGAAACTTCCTGAATGACAGTCCTCTGAGGTGGCTCTCCTCTAGCAATCAGGACTTGAAGCATCTCGGTGAGCTTGGTAATGCCTGATTTTAAGTCATTGATCTCCATTCGGATTTCTGCATTATATACCTCTTGCTCTGACATTTTGCGTCTGTAGTTAGCTCTAGTCCGATATCGGTGTCGAGGAATCAGCTTGATGACTCACAGGTACACTGGAAGATAGAGACAATTAGACATGAGTTACTGGAAAAACAGAGGCATGCAATGAGTCATGTAAAGATGCAAATGTAATGCAATGTGATGCAAGACAGGATGCAAAACACACATAACATGATCAAAGGTTCGAGATCATAGCAAGAGGTATGGGTAAAGAACTAACTACAGGGTGTGTACTAGGGGTAAAGCATCTGCACAATGGTTTTTAACAAAGTTCCCAGAGTCATTGACCCATCTTTTGGATATTATCGACACACCAATTACTTGGAAATCAATAATATTCTCAAGAGAGTCTCATCTGAGTGTAGTATCGTGTATCAACTACTTCGGGACTACTCCCTCATAGTCATCGCACTACGTCCTAAAAAGGCCAAGTGGGGGTAAAAGGTAACTAAAGGTTCTCAGTGTCACAGGCTCCTAGGTTAAAAGTAGTAATGTTTTCACGAATACTCGTTCAATAAAACTACTCCCTTGAGGGCCTCCACTGAGCGGTGGTTTCTCAAGTCAGCTTGGTCGGGAATCAGCTCCCTATAAGCCTTCTTGAATATATCACATTCCTATCATAGGTGCACTCAAGTCCAGGTATAAGACTTATCCTCACTACTCAAGGTAACAACCCTGCATACAAAAAAAACCCAGGCACAAACAAATGTACGTATAAATATATACAAATATACAAGCAAGAAAACATATAGCAAACACAAACATAAACAAGGTGGGATTAACCCTCTTAGGGAAATGTCCCCAGTGAAGTTGCCATCTCTGTTGCAGTGAGAATCGGATATCAAGCTATTGAATTTACTTGAATCATAAATCATGAAGTTCGCCACCGAGCTTTGATTTATAAAAAGGAAATGGTAAATATCGAAGAAAACCCTAAGTGCGCTATGTAAAACACAGCTAAGAGATCTAAGGTTTGAGGATTGGTTATACCTAGGGAAGGTGCTAGCATCCTAAGTATCTGTAGTACTCTACAGGAACCTTTTGTTAGTATTTGTATTATGCTAAAGTTGCTTGGTAAGGGAAAAGTGCTAAGGTAAAGATCTAAAGATAGCATTTGTAATTAGTATCCTACGTATCCTGATGGGAATGTTGCTTGGTAAGGGAAAAGTACAGGAACCTTTTACAAAGTATGCTCGCCAAAACATAGCATTTGTACCTACGTATCCTGATGGGAATGGAATCAGAGCAACCGTAGTTCCCATCAATAGGGGTGAGGAACTCTTGACTATGGTCAAGGTTCCAAAGGAAAACAAGTAAGTGTCTGCGGTGAGACACCTACATAGAGTGCGGCGACTCTAAACTAAGGTTAGGTTAAACAGGAAGAAGTGTCTGTGGCAAAACACACACACACAATACACATGGAAAAACATCATGGTAATCGAATAGTGAAAAGTCAACAGAAATACACAGAAAAAATCATGCATAAACAGACAAAGATATACAGCAAAGCATCGCGAAACAGATTAATCGTGGAAAAGCAACATCAAGAATTAATCAGATAGAACAAACCCAAAACGTGAAAATAGACAAATCATCACATAGAATTAGGTGACAGAGAATTATTCATTAATTTAAATATAAATATTTAATAAGATTAATTAATTAATATTAAATAAAAATATTTAAATCAATTAATAATTACAACCTATTCTATGTTTTTAAATATTTTCGAATTAACAAAAAAAACTTAAAATAAAACAATAAAAAGGTTTTCTTTTTTTTGGTATTTTTCAATAAGTAAATAATTAGAACTTTTTTTTTTGCATTTTCAATATATTTCAAATTAATAAAACTGAAAACTAAAAGTGTTAAAAATAAAATTATTTAAAATGTCTTTTTTTTTGTATTTTTCTAAATTTCACAAATTAAAACTAATTGGAATCTACATTTGGTCCTTTTGTTTTTTATCCAAAAGCAAGTCAAATATTCTATACTATGCAAACAATATAATGTATATGAAAACAAAAAAGACAGCAGAGAATACACAAACATAAGGGGATAAGAGTTTGAAGGACGAATACATAAAGACACAAACAATGCATACGACACTTCAAATGAATACACACTTGTTAAAAAATCACTACTATCCTAATTTCATATACACATTTTTTTTAGGGAATACAATAAGTGGTAAGTTAAAAAAGAATAAAAAATAAAGTAGCATGAGGATTAATGAACAACATGTGCAACATGCAGTAGAAAAAATAATTAAGTGAGTAAGTATAATAAAAATCAAATAAACAAAAAATATATTTAAATAATAAAACAAAACGGTTAAATAATATCTAATTGACTAGTTATTTAATAAAATAAATAAATAATTATTATAAATAAAATAAAAAGTGCAAGAGTAAAAAATAGGACGTGATCGTACTCAAATCAAACCAATGGGTCGGGCCCAAGCGAAAATGTGATTTGTTACTTAATTTTATTATCAATACTAATTACTAATAAATAAAATAATAATAATAAAAACGAGAAGAAAAAAAAAGAAAAATAATAATGAAAAAGTGAGAAAAATTCTAAAACTAACATGAGTTTTCAGAAGAATAAAATACAAAACGTGATTCAAACAATATTATTCATCAACTACTAAAAACAAAACCCCAACAGTGGCTATGCAAGTACGGTTCGCACGAACAACATAACTTGCATTCTTTTCCAAAAAAAACCTGCAGAAACGTCAAACTTGCAAAAACAACTTGTATTATTTCAAAAGAAGAAACAACACGAAAACATGAACACATGACGAATGCTTGCCAGTGAGCCTTTCCAGGATTCTCCATGTACCTGCTTACAAGACTTACTGCATATGTTATGTCGGGTCTAGTACAGACCATAGCATACATCAAAGAACCTACTATGTTAGCATATGGAATTATATTAATATAAGTTCTTTCAACATCAGTGTTGGGACATTGATCTATACTCAGCTTGAATTAAGGGTTTGTCGGAGTCACAACAGGCTTTGAATTAGACATACCAAACTTTTCGAGAACCTTCCGTAGGTATGCCTCTTGAGATAAGCATAATTTTGACTACTTTCTATCTCTCCGGATGTCAATCCCACGAATCCTGGACGCATATCCCAGATCCTTCATGTCGAACTCTTTATTGAGTTCAGCCTTCACCCTCATTACCTCTTCGACATTGTTGCTTGCTATTAGAATATCATCCGCATAGAGCAACAAAATAACAAATGAATTACCCGGTCGAAATCTGAAGTAAACACAGTGGTCGAACTAACTTCTAATGAAACTTATGTGTGCCATGAACTTGTCGAATCCCATATTCCACTGTCGAGGAGATTGTTTCAATCCATATAAAGATCTATTCAGTTTGCAGACATAATCTTCCTTCCCCCTTTCGACATACCCTTCAGGTTGCCTCATCGGGATTGTTTCATCTAGATCACCATACAAGAACGCAGTCTTCACATCCATCTGTTTCAGTTCAAGGTTGAATTGGGCCACCATGGAAAGCAACATTTGAATGGATCTGTGCTTTACAATAGGAGAGAACACATCATTGAAGTCGATACCTTCTTTCTTAGTGAATACCCTAGCAACCAATCTTGCCTTGTATCTCTTCGACGCCACTCCTTCAATTCCTTCCTTAACTTTGAAAATCCATTTACAGTTGACTAACCTGGCTCCAGTAGGTTTCTTGATCAGTTCCCAGGTGTTGTTATCATGAAGAGATCTCATCTCATCATCCATGGCCTTCAGTCATTCAGTCTTCTTTCGACTCCTCGTAACTTCCTTATAGTCTCTAGGTTCTTCATCTAGAACCTCACTTGCAGAAATTAAGGCATAAGCTATAAGATCTGCATACCCAAGTCTCTGAGGTGGCTTGATGACTCTCTTCGACCTGTCTCTTGCTAGCAGGTAATCATTATCAGTCTCCTCATCTTCGAAAACATCTTCTGCATCTTCTTCGACTTCATCTGGGGTAAGCAATTCAGCATCAACATGCTCCACCTCAACAAGAATCTCTCCCTGTTCCAGCTCTTCGTCAGCATCATCAGTTTTCTTGAAAGACATCTCGGCTTCATTGAAAACTAAATCTCGACTGGTGATACACCTCGTGTGACCTGGCTTTAGGCACCATAGCCTATAAGCTTTGACTCCTTCAGGGTATCCCATGAACATGCATTTTAGAGCTCTAGGTTCGACCTTGTCTTGTCTAATGTGAGCATAGGCCACACAACCAAATACTCTCAGTTTTTCGAGACTAGGTGGATGTCCTGACCAAAACTTTTCAAGTGTCTTCATTCCCAAGGCAGTCAAGGGACATCTATTTATTAGGTAAGCTGCTTCCGAAACAGCTTCCGCCCAAAACACCTTCTTCAATCCAGCACTAACCAACATGCATCTAACTCTTTCAAAGATTGTTCGATTGAATCTCTCAGCTAAGCCATTTTGTTGAAGAGTACATGCTACAGTCTTATGCCTTGAAATCCTAGACTCAACATAGTAACTGTCGAACGCTTCGTTGCAGAATTCAAGGCCATTGTCGGTTCTCAACCTCTTAACCTTTCTGCTAGTTTGAGTTTCGACCAGAATCTTCCAACTTTTGAAATTCTCAAAAGTTTCATCCTCCGTCTTCTGAATGAATACCCATAGATTTCTGGAATAGTCATCAACGATGGATAGCAAATACCTTGCACCTAAGTGTGAAGGATTCCTTGCAGGCCCCAAAAGATCAGCATGAATATAATCCAGGGATCCATGTGTTCTTCGCTTGCCTTTGTTAAACTTTTCCCTACAGGATTTACCAAATACACAAGATTCACAAAATTCCAACTTTTCGACTTTGTCACCTCCTAGCAGGTTCTGCTTCCCCAATTCGACCAAGCCTCTTTCGCTGACATGGCCTAATCTCATGTGCCATAATTTTGTCATCGACATAGGTTTCGTAGATGCAACATTTGTCGAACCACTTACAACCTCAGCCTCAAGGGTATACAAGTCTTGTTTCTTCATGCCTCTCAAGACTTCCTTCAACCCCTTCATGACTCTTAGGATAGTTTTCTCTCGAAAAACTTATCATTTTTAGTCGAATTCACCAAGAGAAATCAAATTTCTCTTCAAGTCAAGTATGCACCTGACTTCAGTCAATAAACTTATTGACTCATCATGGAGCTTGAATCTCACAGATATAATACCTGCAATTTTGCAATATTTGTTGTTTCCCAACAGTACAGATCCACCATCTTGATCACATAGCTCCTCGAACAATTCTCTGTTTGGAGTCATGTGCCAAGTGAAACCTGAATCTATAATCCACTCTTTTCTCAAGTCGCCACTTTTGAAATCACAAGAACATCAGATGAGTCAAAGTCATCTTGAACAATTGTTGCATTGCCATTACCTCCATGATCTTTCAGGCGTTCAGGGCACACCTTTCTTATGTGACCCTCCTTCTTACAGTGATAACATCGAATACTAGATGTTTTGCCACTATAAGACTTTTGTTGACTTTTACCTTTCTTCTTGTCGAACTTACCATCCTTTCGCAGGAATTTTCTCTTAATGGTCAAACCTTCACCCACCTTCGAAGGTTTATGCTCCTTTCGTTCGTTCAAGTCTTTAGAATATAAGGCTGATTGAACTTCTTCAAAGGTCAGGGACTCCCTTCTATACAAGAGAGTTTCTTTGAAGTGAGCATGTGTTCTGGGCAAAGTACACAGCAGCAACAGTGCTTAATCTTCATCGTCGATCTTCACATCAATATTTTCAAGATCAAGAATCAGCTTGTTGAACATATCCAACTGCTCAGCCAACACTTTGTTTTCACTCATCTTGAATGAATATAAAGTTTGCTTCACGTAGAGTCGATTCACCAGAGATTTGGTCATGTACAAACTTTCAAATTTCACCCGTAATCAATTAATAATTACAACATATTCTATGTTTATAAATATTTTCAAATTAACAAAAAAAACTAAAAATAAAACAGTAAAAAGGTTTTTTTTTTGTTGGTATTTTTCAATAAGTAAATAATTAGAACTTTTTTTTTTGCATTTTCAATATATTTCAAATTAATAAAACTGAAAACTAAAAGTGTTAACAATAAAATTACTTAAAATGTTTTTTTTTTGTATTTTTCTAAATTTCACAAATTAAAACTAATTGGAATGTACATTTGGTCCTTTTGTTTTTTATCCAAAAGCAAGTCAAATATTTTATACTATGCAAACAATATAATGTATATGATAACAAAAAAGACAACAGAGAAGAACATAAGGGGATAAGAGTTTGAAGGACAGATACATAAAGACACAAACAATGCATACGACACTTCAAATGAATACAAATTTGTTAAAAAAATCACCACTATCCTAATTTCATATACACATATTTTTTTTAGGGAATACAATAAGTGGTAAGTTAAAAAAGAATAAAAAATAAAGTAGCATGAGGATTAATGAACAATATGTGCAACATTCAGTAGAAAAAATAATTAAGTGAGTAAATATAATAAAAATCAAATAAACAAAAAATATATTTAAATAATAAAACAAAACGGTTAAATAATATCTAATTGACTAGTTATTTAATATAATAAATAATTAACTATTATGAATAAAATAAAAAGTGCAAGAGTAAAAAATAGGACGTGATCGTACTCAAATCAAACCAATGGGTCGGGCCCAAGCGAAAATGTGACTTGTTACTTAATTTTATTATCAATACTAATTACTAATAAATAAAATAATAATAATAAAAACGAGAAAAAAAGAAAAGAAAAATAATAATGAAAAAGTGAGAAAAATTCTAAAACTAACATGAGTTTTTAGAAGAATAAAATACGTGATTCAAACAACATTATTCATCAACTACTAAAAACAAAACCCCAGCAGTGGCTATGCAAACACGGTTCGCACGAACAACATAACTTGCATTCTTTTCCAAAAAAAACATGCAGAAATGTCAAACATGCAAAAACAACTTGTATTATTTCAAAAGAAGAAATGATACGAAAACATGAACACATGACGAATAAAAACTATAAAAGAAACTCGGAAATGAAACGTTACTATGCATGGCGTCGTTGTTGTGATGTTGGAAGAGTGACGAGACAGAGTGATTCTCGCCGGAAAAGCTTGAAGGATGGCGGTGTCGGATGTTGTGGGTTCGTCGGAGGGTCTGTTTTATGCTACTGATGGTGATGGAGGTAATATGAGGTAGATGAGGAAAACGATGGCTGCGATTTGTTAGTGTTGTGTGAGAGCATCACTGGAAATGCTTCTGAGCAAGGTGGTCGGCATGGTATGCATATTTGAATCTTGTAATAGTGTGTGTTTATGGAGTTTTTTTTTTTAAATAATGTGATGAAGTTTGTATGAGGAGGAAGAATATGGTAAGTTTATGGTGTGGAGTTATGGCATGAAAATGGTTACCGTAGTGAGGAGAGAATGTTAATGATGAAGGAAAATGGGGTAGCTTTTTTGCGCAGGAAGTCTTTCATGGAATCATTAAAAAAATGTTAATCAGTAAATGGAAAGTAGAGATTTGTGGCATATGGTTTTTCTTTATTAAAAATGCAAGTATGATATGCAGTGTTTTTAGTGAAGGGATCCGTTTGAAGATGATACCTGGCCTCTCCTTTTTTTTCTTTTTGTGAATTTCAAAATGAAGGGAAGTGAAGTGTGGTTTTTAATGCAATGCAAGCGTTACAAAGTCAAATGTGTAATGTCATTTTTCAGTCTATAACTAGTTTTCATAACTTTGGCTATCAAATAAAAACAATTTAGACAACTTAATTGACAAGATTTTCTACAAAAGTAAAAAACAAAATAAAATAAAAAATTTCAATAAACTAAAAAATATAAAATCTGATTAAATAAAAAAATACTTAATTAAAATTAAAAATTAAAAAATGGTTAAAAGCTAATAATCAGACTGGTATCGAAGTGCTCGAAAAAATATGAATGCACAAAAATGATCAGCACGAAATATACATAATGGAAAAATACATCATTTGGTCAAATTTTAAAATAAATTTTACCCACTAAAATGGCTTAAACTGTCCAAAAATGCAACCGAAAAGTAGACGAAAAATTAAAATGTGCATGTCACGTTAAACTACACGGAACGTAGATTATTACCACTGACGTTTGTAGGCTTAATTTTAAAATTCGCCGTTCACTGATTTTACGTATAATTGTCCTTTAATTTGACTGATCCGGCTGTAAATACAAAAAACTTATTCCAGCTGATAAATTGGGTGTTATGCAAGATGATTGACCTAAGATGATATGCAAAAGATCAATGAATCTAAGAGTAAATTTTGGGGCATGACACTCCCCTCACATCCGATGTATTCAACGGGAACTATTTTGATCGTTTTGCGCATATGGGTGTTAGCTAAAATTTACTTGGGATTACTAATTTATTATCAGATTTTTCATAAAGGGTTTTAATTAAGGGGGAAAGTAAGTTTTTATCTAATGTGCTCACCAAGATTTCAAAATCTCGTACCTACGTACTCTCATGGTGCAATGAGAAAATCAGAGCTTTGTAGTTCATGGTAGAAAATAAGTGTTTGTTAGTTGATTTTATTGACGATGTTAAGGTCGCGTTCTAGCAGTTAAACGTTGCGTGTTTACTCGTGTATGGGAGGCTTAAACATTCGTTTGTATTTCGATAGAAATGTTATAACATGTTTCTTAGTGAAAAGTTTTTTATTGACATTTCCCCTAAGGTAAAAATAGAGTTTGATGTGTTGAGATTATTTTTAGTCTGAAGACGAGTATTCAGGCAGAGAGCTCTACAATAGTGCCCAAACACTAAGAGAATGAGAAGGTCTACACTCAATCAATCATTTTTCTTCTAATTTATTGTGAAAAATGTGTGGCAGATTAAGTCAAGGTTCGTTAATGGAAAACAATTATTCGCACATGTGTGAGTGTACTTTTGGATTTTGAATGATGTCAAAACTAGGATAGTGTAGTGTTATGTATATTGGATGGTATCCCCCTATTATAGGAAGCACTCAAATGGTTTGAAAAGGAGTTTACATCATACATGCATTAAACACTTAGTTTTTGTGAAACATGCATTGAAGAATAAGTTTTTGGGTGGTCAACACAATTCAGGTCAACACATGCGTAAACAGGTCGACCTATAGAAGTTTCAACTTTAGTATAGGTCGACACATGGCCATCTTAGGTCGGCTCTCACAGATCAATATTAAAGCCTATACACATAATCATTTTTTGGTTAGGTGACCATCTAGTTTAGGGTTGATAGCGTCTAGATATGTTGGTGTAACCGAGAATATTGGGTTGGGATCTTTGCGTGTTTCAAATAAGGAAACCAATTTGGGGTTTTCCTTCAAGATCATTATGATTTGAAGGTTTTGGACAAGATCACACAAACACGGATTCGATCGAGTGAAGAGGCCTTGGTACTTGGTGAGGACAACCTTGCAAGGGATTAGCTTGAAACTATGGATCATGTTCGTGAATCTTGTGTTCAACAACTGTGTGTTGGGGATTAATTCGACCGAGCGAAAACCTTGAAGAAGAAGAGGTCTTGCAAGCAAGTAGTCAAGAACTTGTGGATTGTAGCAACATTGTTGGTAACTTGATCAAACTTTGATCAAGGGTTTAGATGTGGTAGAATCAATAACAAACCATAGGGTTTATAGGGTTAGAGTTATTCTTCTCTTGTATAAACATTTTTGCAAAGATAAGGTTAATTGTAAGAATCTCAATTTGATTTCGAATTGAGGGCATACGTACCCATAGCGAGGCCGATTGGGGAAATGCCTAAACAAATCTTTGTGTGTGTCTCTCTCAATATCTCTTTAATTATTGTTCTTACAAATTATTGAGTTCATTATTATTTTGATCAATTTGATTGGAAATTGGTTTTCAACTATCTTTTAAATGGTTGTTGTTGATAATCCACAATCATTTTGATTGTGATTGACTTTTAACATCAATAAAATAAATTTAATTTCCAAACATTATTGATCACACACAAAGTGTTTGATAAATTGCCTTTGAGTATTTTAATTTATTTTTGTTCATTGGAAGTAAGCTATACGCATAGCTTAGCATGTAATTGATTTTTGAATTAATAGTTGTTAAAAATTTGTGTTCGTTATTATCCAATTGGTTTACATTATGCATATTCTAGATTTTTGATAGTAGGTTAGGTTAGACGATTCGATTCGAGTTGTTTCCACTGTGCCATAAAATGTTTGAAAATAATTTTTTTGCCAAAAGTTCTGTTTTTAAATTTGTGATATATTCACCCCCCCCCCCCCCCTTCTAGATCGAAGCCCATCGTCTAACTAGTGGTATCAGAGCTCCGGTTAATTTTGTGCTTAAGATTTACTTTTTAGAAGAATGGCTACTAAATCTAATGGGGGGGTATAATAGAGTACAAATTTTCACCAGCAAAAATTATGGCTATTGAAAAGCTTGTATGCGTCTTCATGTCAACTCCGTTGACAAAGGTATATGGGACGCCATCAAAAATGGTCTGAATGAAATAACCATGACCAATGATGAAGGGGTAACAGTACCTAAACCGGAAGTAATAGGATACTAATGACTGAAAATTATGGTCACATGATTGAAAAGCGAAAAATATTCCCACTTCTGCTTTGGGTGTTGATGAGTATTACCGCGTTTCTCATTGTGAGACCGTCAAGGCTATGTGGGACGCATTATAAGTTTCCCATGAAGTTACTAATGATGTCAAACAATCTAGGATCAACATATTAAATCAAGAGTTTGAGTTGTTTCATATTGAGCATGGTGAAACCATTGCGGATATGCGAAAACGGTTCACACATCTTATCAATCGATTAAATGCGCTAGGTAATCTTGTTTCCAATGAATTTACTACTAACAAAGTGTTGAGATATTTAAGTAGGAAATGGTAACCCAAGGTCACCGTCATTAAGGAGGCAAACGATCTTAAAGTTCTTAATCTTACGGCTTTGTTCGATAAATTAGAAGAGCATGAGCAAGAATCGCTTGCTTAGCAAAATATGAAAAAGAGCAAGAAAAGGAAGTGAAGAAGGAGAAAGGAAAAGAAAAAGAATAAGGGAAGAAGTTCATAGCTCTAAAAATTTCTAACTCAAATTCCTCATATATTGAGCAAAGTGAGGGTGAAAGTGAAAATGACAAGAGCTCTTACAATGAGGATATAGAATTTTTCTACAGTCATTGTGTATTGGGAGGCATTTGAAAGACTCTGCCTTGAACCAGAGGACTTAAAACTCTTCAAAGGTTTGTTGTAACACCCTAAACCCCAATAGTAATTTATAAAACATTGTGGAAAATATTTAGATGAAATAAGGGTGTAACATTGACAAAACAATCAACTTTTATCCAAAAGACATGATTTAAATTCAAAACATAGCATAGTAATTCAGTTTAAAACAAATCATAAGACATGGCAAAGCATTCCTAACCCGATGTTACAACATCAGAATAAAATTTAGAATATACTAATAGCACATAAGGTCGGCGAAAACATAAAACAGAAGTAAAGCATACTAATGAGGTCAACTATATCATCCTCCACAAAACAAAAACTATCATTCCTCAGTTTCAACCTAAAAATTATCTGCATAAAATGCTTGTGTATAAATCTAATGAAGTCTATTAGCCAGTATTAAAGAAATTGTATAAAAAAATTGTCATATTACACAAACGCATGCAAGCAGATCTCAAAAGATTGCCCAACCACTTGCTTCTGGTATGAAAGCAAGATCATGAAGAATCTCAAATATATGAAATGCATGACACACATCAGGCTCAAATTATTCCTCGATTGAAAGATTGCATAGAACCAGAACATTGAAAACCCATGACCAATATCAGCTCACACAATTAAGTCTTTAGGAACAACAAGATCAAGGTCACACATCAAAACCAACAATACCACAGGAGATTGTAGCAAATAAACAAGAATTACTTCTTGTTTATAAGTAGGTAGAGAACAAAAGAGAAAACTTAAAGGAGGAAATCTCAAGCTGGATCACAAACGATGGACTCGAACCAACAGGACAAAAAGTTAAAAACGGGTTATATTAGAAGATATAAATATTATTCATGATACAGGTAAAAACCAAACAAGGAAGCAACTTTTATGCCATATGTATCTAATAGTAAAATAAGAAACAATAAGTTTCTAGAAGTGAAGGAATCACCTATAATATTCAGTTATATGGTGGATCAAAGCAACATTCTTCATGAAGATTTTAGAATTCAAGGGGAATGAGTAACATTCCCACCAGATTAGCTTTAAAAAAATGTTTTACATGGCACAAACCAAACATAACTTTCTTAGCAGAGCCAATGGTTTCTTTTAACCAAATTCTAAATTGGTATTGGCAGTAGTTGAATGTTAGTAGATTATGTGTCAAACTTTTGGTAACTACATATGAAATTATTTATACTTGTCTAACTAAATTATAAATAACTTCTAACTTTTAAAACAAAATTAAATACACTACTGCAAAAACCATATTTCATCTTGGTTGAAAAAAGGCTTTCTTCTAAGTTAGGCGTCTGCGGTAATGTAGGTTGTTATGGAAAGTGCGCTATTTTAATGGCCAAGGTAAAAATTTGGAAAGCACGTCACTTTTTTTCTCAGATGGGTCTATCAACTGAAGTGAAAAGTGGCATTGGTCATGGTTTGATTCTCAGCAACATATTTTTACATTTTCAAAATCGTGCATTGGATTAACTTTTTCTCTCATTTGGAATAAGCACCAAGGTGAAAACTGAAGCGCCCAAATTTTTCCCTCAGCTGGGACTTTGAGCTAGCTGAGGAAAATCTATATGATGAGACTTTAATTTTACAAAAGTCACCTTATTTACCTCGTTCTAAACCATAAAATTAACATAGAGTAAACCAACAACGTATAACCTTTTTAAATAGATTTAGCAAATGATAATATAAAAATTAAGGTGTTTTTAAAAAATAATTTACACTAATCAATGTTTTTCGAGCTTCCTACAACTCATCATTCATCTCTCACTTTTTAAACGTTAAAATTTGATTCAATATTTCTAATTCTTCAATCAAAACTTCCTTCTCTGCTAGTTCAATCTACAAAACATCAAATTTGTTGACAAATTATGAATATTCTTCATCATCATTGTAGACGCTCTTTAAAACATTTAATAACGTTTTAATTCGTTGAAACTCGAATTATAAGTTTTGTTACACACTTGTATGCTTTTAAAGCTCAATGATTTTTGCTTGTATATGTTTTTAGTATAAAAATAACAAAGTTAGATGAAATTTCATTTAAACAAGCATGCATTGAAGAAAATAATTTTAGCAATTACAAGAGAAAAGATTAGGTTAAAGAACCAACCTTGAAACTTTTTTTTGCTCTTACAATCCATCTTAGAGAATGGTGTTTTACTTCATGCAAGTGCTTTTATTATCATTGTTTTCATTACGTTAAGTTTGTATTTCAGCACTTTGCATGCAAAATGGATTGTTGTGGCATTCATGTTCTGATTGGTTGGTGAAGATTTTATGTGTATCGTTGATTTTTCATGTGGATTGATGAGTTGACAATGTCTTGACTGTTGTTACTTTATAAATGGATGACAAAGATTCGTTACTTAATTTTTTCATCAAATTGGAAAAAAAAAATCTTCGGTTGTCAGATCGATAGGGAATAGGTCATAAATAAAAAGTAAATAATAAAAGACGCTAAAATGCAGTTGATGGGATTCGAATGAGGTTTATCAAAAAATTTCTCCTCAATTGTCAACTCAACAAATAAAAAAGATCATAAATAAAATAAATTAATTAAATAAATAAATAAAAGGCGCTAATATGCAGTTGTTGGGATTCGAATGAAAGTTGTTTCAAAACTTTTTCCTCGGTTGTCAAATAAAATTGAGAGTATAGGTCATAAATAAGAAATAAAAAATGAAACAAAATATGTTAAAGTGTGGTTGCTGGAATTCAAAGGGGTTGATAAAAAGAAATTCCCCTCAGTTGCCAAATCGACTCGGAGAATAGGTCATAAATGAAAAAATAAAATAAATGAAAGGCGCTAAAATGCAATTGTTGAGATTCGAATGAGAACTTTTAAAAACTTTTTCCATTAGTTGTCAGCTCGATTGAGGGAATATGTAGTATTTAAAAAAATTAAAATGTGGCACGCTTATAGTTTATACCTCGATTGGTTGTTGGCCGAGGCGGATAACCTTGTAGCCTCAGAGGTGCGGACTTGAGATCGACCATAACATTGTTGCTAAAATGAGGGGTAGAAACTGCATGCTCGCACTTTATTAGCCCTTAGCCTCAATCAGAGCCACCTGTTCAACACTAGACAAAATAGTCTCACATTGCTTGAAAATTGAGGTTAAATATAGTTCATATACAAAGCTACATTCCTCAATCTATTAGGAAGTTTCTCTAAAAGAAAAAATTGTGAGGGTTCACACACAAAAAAATGGACAATACATTGTAGTCTAAGTGGCACAAACTTGAAATCGACCTGAACAATTTCAATTACATATCAAAACAGTTTTAGGTTTTAATAAAAAAATTCTAAAATAATAGGTTGAGGTGTTCGCGAACTGGTTTACTTCGGTTTCGAGAGAATCTGATGCCCAAACCGATTACAAATATAAGGATTGGTTTGGATAGAATTTGTTTTAAAAAATGGAAAAATCCCAAACCAAACTAAAGCGAGAAACAAGTTGGTTTGTTTTATATTGATCAGGTACATTAATAGTGTTCAAGAATATTTGAATAAAATAATTTGCGACAAATAATTTTCCATGATAATATATAAAAAAATTTAGAGTTAAATACATTTATGATCCTCTTAAATATCTCATATTTTACTTTTAGTCCCTCAAAAAATTTCCTTCAAAGAATGGTCATCCTAAAAAATATTATCCAAACTTTTGGTCCCTCCTACTAAAACCATTGCTAAATTTGTCGATGTTTTAGTCGTTCAGTCACTAAAACTGTTGCTAATTATGTCGCTAGGTTGTAGGAGGGACCAAAAGTGTGAAAGAAAAATTTTAACAAGACCATTCTTTAAAGAAAAAATTTCCAGAGACTAAAAATGAAATATAAAATATTTAAGAACATATTTAAACCAAAAAATTATAGTATTAATAGTGTTCAATTATAAACACTAAACTAGCAATTTTTCCATAATTAATTAAAAATATCTAACAGGAAAAACCTCTAACACTAAGGATTTTGAATATGCAATTGGTCGCTTCAGTTAGTATAGTAATGAACATCGTTCTCAGCTATATGTTCGGTTAGCACGGTACATTAGCAATTTTCTAATAACAAACTAAAATTAAATTAAATAGCATAACATGTCCACAAACGGCGCTTCACTTTTTTTCTTGAATTTGAATGTTTTTTAGTAGTTTTCATGATAATAATGATATGAGTCATGAGAATTAATTATGATTGGTTCGAGTAGACGGACTTACGAGTATAATATTAGAAACCTGATGCCTCAACCAATTATCATCGAGTTTCATTGGTTTGGTTCGGATTTTCCCGATCGACTGAACACCCCTAATAATATATATATATATATATATATATATATATATATATATATATATATATATATATATATATATATATATATATATATATAATATGTGAGATATTGGATCGAACTTTAGTATGGTCGAAGTCTGTTCGCAAGTAACGTGTGTTGTAGTCGAAGTTTGTTCTAACATGCATTAGTCAATATTGCTAAGTTTGTTGGCATGTAGAATTGTGCCTTGCTTGTAAGCTCAATTGTTTAAGTTAGCTTGTATCCTAAGTTAGCTTGTAATGGGTTATTGTTAAAAAGCCCATTAGGTTAGTGTGCTAGTTTTTTATAAATAGCATGCTAGTCTCTCATCTTGTATAAGAAAACATAGGAATATAAAATCCTAATTCAAGAGAGAGAGAGGTTATTTGTTATTCTTGTATACTTGTAATCTTGTTTGATTGAGAAAGGAAAGAATAGCATATTATAACCAATCATTGTTGTTTCTTCTTGTTTTTCTTACTTGTTTTCTTTGTTAACCCTAACCCTTGTGTGTTTCTTGAATATAAAGAAACCGTTTATATTTTGTTTCAAGGTATTCTGCTCACAACAAATTGGTGCAGTGAGCATGGAGAAGATGCCTTCAACAAAGTATGAGATTGAAAATTTCACCGAAGTGAACGACTTCGATCTGTGGTGCTTAAAGATGAAAGCCCTACTAGTTCGGCAAGGTTGTTTGGAAGCATTGAAGGGAGAGGCAGCCATGGGTGTTACGTTAACGGCAATAGAAAAGACGGTCATGATTGAGAAAGCCCACAGCGTAATATTGTTGAGCCTTGGTGATAAGGTTCTTCGACAGGTATCAAAGGAGACTACAGCATTAGGATTATGGGTGAAACTTGAAAGTTTGTACATGACCAAATCTCATGTGAATCGAATCTACCTAAATCAAGCTTTATATTCATTCAAGATGAGTGAAGACAAAGTGTTGGCTGAGCAGTTGCATATATTCAACAAGCTGATTCTTGATCTTGAAAATATTGATGTGAAGATTGATAATGAAGATCAAGCATTATCTTGTTGTGTGTTTTGCCTAGAGCACATGCTCACTTCAAAGAAACTCTCTTGTAAGGAAGAGAGTCCCTGAGCTTTGAAGAAATTCAATCAGCCTTGTATTCTAAGGACTTGGACAAACAAAGGAGTATAAACCTTCGACGGTGGGTGAAAGTTTGACCATTAAGGGGAAATTCTTGCGAAAGGATGGTAAGTTCAACAAGAAGAACCTGGTAAGAGGTGACAAAGTCAAAAAAATTGGAGGTTTGTGAATCTTGTGTATTTGGTAAATCCTGTAGGGTATAGTTTAACAAAGGCAAGCAGAGAACACATGGATCTTTGGATTACATTCATGTTGATCTTTGGGGGTCTACAAGGAATCCTTCACACTCATGTGCAAGGTATTTTCTATCCATTGTTGATGACTATTTCAGAATACTATGGGTATTCATCCAGAAGACGAAGGATGAAACTTTTGAGAATTTCAAAAGTTGGAAGGTTCTGGTCGAAACTCAAATTGGCAAAAAGGTTAAGAGGTTGAGTACTAACATTGGCCTTGAGTTCTGCAATGAAATGTTCGACAATTAATGTGTTGAGTCTAGGATTATAAGGCATAAGACTGCAGCAGATACTCTTTAACAGAATGGTTTAGCTGAGAGATTCAATCGAATAATCCTTGAAAGGATTAGATGCATGTTGGTTAGTGATGGATTGAAGAATGTGTTTTGGGCGGAGGTTGTTTCGACAGCAGCCTATCAAATAAATAGATGTCCCTCAACTGCCTTGGGAATGAAGACGCGTGAAGAAGTTTGGTCGGTATCTACCTAGTCTTGACATACTGAAAGTATTTGGCTGTATGGGTTATGCCCATATTAGGAAAGACAAGGTCGAACCTAGAGCTCTGAAATGCATGTTCATGGGATACCCTGAAGGAGTCAAAGCTTATAGGCTATGGTTCCTAGAGCCAGGTTACAGGAGGTGTGTCACCAGTCGAGATGTAGTTTTCAATGAAGCAAAGATGGCTTTCAAGAAAATTGATGATGCTGACGAAGAGTTGGAACAAGGAGAGATTCCTGTTGAGGTGGAACATGTTGATGCTGAATTGCATATCCCAGATGAAGTCGAAGAAGACGCTGAAGATATTATCAAAGATGAGGAGACTGATAATGATTACCCTCTAGCAAGAGACAGGTCAAGGAGAGTCATCAAGCCACCTCATAGACTTGGGTATGTAGATCTTATAGCTTATGCCTTAATCTCTACAAGTGAGGTTTTAGACGAAGAACCTATAGACTATAAGGAAGTTATGAGGAGTCGAAAGAAGACTGAATGGATGAAAGCCATAGATGATGAGATGAAATCTCTTCATGATAACAACACTTGGGAACTGATCAAGAAACCTGCTGGAGCCAGGTTAGTCAGCTGTAAATGGATTTTCAAAGTTAATGAAGGGATCAAAGGAGTGGCGTCAAAGAGATACAAGGTAAGATTGGTCGCTAGGGGGTTCACTCAGAAAGAAGGTGTCGAATTCAATAATATGTTCTCTCTTGTTATGAAGCACATATCCATTCAAATGTTACTTGCCATAGTGGCACAGTTCAACCTTGAACTGGAACAGATGAATGTGAAGACTGCGTTCTTGTATAGTGATCTAGATGAAACAATTCTTATGAGGCAACCTGAAGGGTATGTCGAAAAAGGGAAGGAAGATTATATGTGCAAACTGAATAAATATTTATATGGAATGAAACAATCTCATAGACAGTGGAATAGGAGATTCGACAAGTTCATGGCACGCATAAGTTTCATTAGAAGTCAGTTCGACCACTGTGTTTACTTCAAATTTCAACCTGGTAATTCATTTGTTATTTTGTTGCTTTATGTGGATGATATTCTAATAGCAAGCAACAATGTTGAAGATGTAATGAGGGTGAAGGATGAACTCAATAAGGAGTTCGACATGAAGTATCTGGGAGTTGCGTCCAAGACTCTTGGGATTGACATCTGAAGAGATAGAAAGTAGTCAAAATTATGCTTATCTCAAGAGGCATACCTATGGAAGATTCTTGAAAAGTTTGGTATGTCGAATTCAAAGCTTGTTGTGACTCCGACAAACCCTCAATTAAATCTGCGTATAGATCAGTGTCCCAATACTGATGTCGAAAGAGCTTATATGAATAGCATTCCATATGCTAATATAGTGGGTTCTTTGATGTATGTTATGGTCTATACTAGACCCGACATAGCATATGCAGTAAGTCTTGTAAGCAGGTACATGGCGAATCCTGGAAAGACTCACTGGCAAGCATTGAAGTGGATTCTACCAGTTGGAAAGCAACACTTCAGAAGGTTGTTGCCTTATCTACCACTGAAGCAGAATATATCTCCCTGACTGAAGCTGTGAAGGAAGCATTGTGGCTTGAAGGTTTTGTAAAAGAGCTGAAACTTCAAGGTAGAGCTATCACTTTTAAATGTAATAGTCAAAGTGCAATACACCTGTCAAAGAATTCAGTATATCATGAGCAAACCAAGCACATTGATGTGAGGCTGCATTTCGTTAGAGGGGTAATTCGGCACGGAGAAGTCCAAGTGATGAAGGTTTCGACAGATCATAATGCTGATGATATGATCACCAAGATGTTTCCCAGTTACAAGTTTTTCATTGTATGAAGTTGATAAAGCTGCATGAAGAAAGCTAGTTTCTTGATGTTATAGAGTTAGATCTAAGGTGGAGATTTGTGAGATATTGGATCGAATTCTAGTATGGTCGAAGTCTGCTCGCGAGTAATGTATGTTATAGTCGAAGTTTGTTCTAACTGGCATTAGTCAATATTGCTAGGTTTTTTAACATGTTGAATTAGGCCTTACTTGTGAGCCCAATTGTTTAAGTTAGCTTGTAATGGGTAATTGTTAAAAATCCCATTAGGTTAGTGTGCTAGTTTTCTTATAAATAGCATGCTAGTCTCTCATCTTGTATATGGAAACATAGGAAGATAAAATCCTAATTCAAGAGAGAGAGGTTATTTGTTATTCTTGTATACTTGTAATCTTGTTTGATAGATAAAGGAAAGAATAGCAGTTTATAACCAATCCTTGTTGTTTCTTCTTGTTCTTCTTGCTTGTTTTTTATGTTAACCCTAACTCTTGTGTGTTTCTTGAATATAAAGAAACTATTTATATTTAGTTTCAAGACATCCTATTCAAAACAATACACACACACACACACACACACACACGCACACGCACACACACACATAAACACACACACACACACACACACACACCTACACACACGCATACGCACCCACACACACACACACACAGATATGTGTGTGTGTATTTTTTTTTTTTGTTTCAAGACATATTATTCACAACAATATATATATATATATATATATATATATATATATATATATTGTTGTGAATAGGATGTCTTAAAACAAAAAACTTATGTCTGTGTGAATCTTGCTTCCCCGTTCTTTCTCCCAAGAAATTCAAGAACCAAAGCATACTTCAATCTCCGTTGATCATGTCCATCCCACGCACTGACGACAACATCCATGAAACTTCCTTCACCATTTTCCCCAACAGCGACGATCACAACGTGACTATTCACGTTTAGGAAGGCGATTCCAGGGATGGACGCACCGCCTCTCCCTCCCCCGACGATGCGGCCTTCAACGCCGTCTGACGCTTTGACAGTCCGACTGTCTTCCAACCAATCTATGTGCCGCCCAACTTCGACCCAACCATGGTGGCCTTGTTCGTGGAAATATATCAGATGAACCTGATGATCTTTTAGCAGAACGAGTGGATCGGGATGTTATAAAAAGAGCGACAATCACGCACTCCCCCGCGGAGACATCGTCGCTCAGTTTCTCCAACCCAGTCACCACGACGACGGGAAACTCGTCCTTCGCCTCCCCCGCGGAGGCTACAACATAATGAATCTAAGAGTCTCTCCCCACAACGACATGGGCATCGTCCACGACTCGAAAGGCCTCAGCCTGTGGACGCCCAGAAACGTGACCATTCTCCCCCCGGAAATAGCGACGCTCCCCTGCTCCTAAGAGAAACAGAGCTGACGGGTACGTGGAGAACCCAAAGAATCGATCGAGGAGTTCTCCCCGCCGCGGCAGGAGTCCTCGGGACGACGGATCCCCATCACAATCACCCGTCCGGAGCAATGAAGACGACCCTCGCACTCCTTTGTCCAAGGCCATCATGGAAACTCGCCTGCCCGTTGGGATGGAGAAGTGTTAGAATAGTGATAGAGTATCGGGGTTTGTTATTGTCTCCACAGGGAATATGAGATATTGCCTCCGTTCTACAGTTGTCAAGTTTTTTACTTATAATAACAAGGGGGGTTTTGGTTTTTCGTTATGGTAGCTTGCATAGAAAAAGTAATAAATGCGGTAAAATTTTAGGTTTTACGATTTGAGAAAGATTGTCAAAGTTAGGGTTCGACGATCACTTTGCATGTATATGTTCGATCAACAAAACTCATAAACTCTGTTAGATGATAAACACATTCACAATATCCTCTCAATGTGTTTATTTCTAACACACATTGTGGTTTTTCCCATTTTGATCCATTGTTGATTTCTCACACAATCTATCATAATGACAACTTTTAGGTTTTGATATTTTAGTGAACAACCACATTCAAGACTATCTCTAGCTTAAGAACATAGATGGATGAAAACCTAGGTAAAGAGTTGGAAAATACCTTTCAATCATAAACCAAAACAAAGAGTTAACAATAAAACAAAGTTTTCACCATATATTCATCATCAAAGAGTTTACAAATGAAGATCATCCCATTTACATACAAAGCTTGTGATCATCTACATCTAACCTTGACAAAATGAAGGACTTAGCTACTCATTTTCATGGTAGCTTGCACAAGAAGTTTCGGGAGAAGGTTAATCAACATCTGAGTCGAAGAATCGAGTTTGGATGGGAATCCACCTTCTTTTTAGAAGATCTTGTTAAGAGATGAAGAATAGTGAGAAAATGGGTTTCTAGGTCACAAATATCTCTCTTGGAGAAAAACAAAACAAAGTGGTTGAAAAAAAGCAGAAAAAAGATATTTTTTACAAAAGTAGCCCATGCTACTTATAGACAAATAAAGTGTTGTTCTGCCACGCTCGCTACCTTGCTCGCCTAACGAGGTCATAGCGAGCGTTCGCTACCTGCTCACCCAGAGAACATGCTAGCGAGGTCTGGGATGTTGCTATTGGAAGCGTTCGCTGACTTGCTCGCTAGGTGCTCGTCTAGTGAGTCCTTCGCTGCCTGCCTCGCTTATCAGTGGTTTTTACACGTGATTTTACCGTTTATTTCAGTTAATCATTTATTTTGTCTTGTCGCATTTTAGTTATTTTTATTATATTTTACGCGTCGATTTGGTATTTTCACTGTTTCTAGGTTCAGGTAAACAATAAAGGAGAAGCAGAGTAAAAACCGGGGAAAATGGCAAGATTTCGGAAGAGTTTTATTGTGAACCAGCAGCCTGACACGGGTGCCCGTGTCTTGTGACACTGCCCGTGTCAGGGCTACTGAAAGTAAAATCTTTAGCAGTCTGCACAAAAATGATCATAACTGGAGTTCCAGGAATCAGTTTGAGGCGTTCTAAAAACTGTCGGAAAGCTAAGAGAGAGAGCTACGACTTTCGTGTTAAAGTCGAAGTCAGATTCACAAGAGGGGCCTGATACAAGTGCCTGTGTCGTGTGACACAGCCCGTGTCAGGATGTGCTCAAAAGAGGTGATTTTTGGTGGAAAACAGTGGCCTGACACGGCCCGTGTCAGGACACCTGGGACTTGGAAATTTCACGCGAAAAATGTGTCAGGAAGCCAACACGACCGCCCATGTTGTCTGACACGGCCCGTGTTGGTTGAAACGCCTCATCACCTATTTTTCTTGTATTTTTGACACTTGTAATCCCTAAGGGTATTTTGGGCATTTCCCTGGTACTGAGTTTGAATAGAGACTATTTGATACGTGTTTTGAATAAGGAGAAGGGGCTTTTGAATAGAAAAGAAATTTCACGATAAAGATTGGAGCGATCAAGGATTTGGGAATGGAAGATCCTCATGAGCGAAAGCGATTGAAGATCAAAGCAACCAATTCTCTTGTAATGTTGAATTTTATTGTTGAGTTTATTTTTGTTATTATGAGTAGCTAAACCCCCCAATGCTAGGGGGATGTCCCTGAATTGACTCTGTAATAACCTTTGGTTTCTTGAATTATATATTTCACTGCTTTCTAATCATCGTTGTTATCGTATAATGTTTTATGGCTTTTCTTATTTGACAAATGGGAATATGATTTACGGTTAACCTTAGGTTTGGAAGAACAAGTGTTAACGCGTGTATACGATAATACTATAGTAGATATTGCCTAGGAATGGGGATACCCTATAGTAACCGTAATGTTTTAGATAAAATATATTGCTTGGTATTGTTCCTATACCGCCAAGGAATTGGGGCATAGGGAAAATACCAAAGGGTTTTCTGTTAAGGAATTAGAGTCAACTAATCTTTAAAACCGGTAACGATTGAATTGAGCAGTGATTTCTGAAAATTAAGGATTAAGGTTAGTACAAGGTTTTTTCATACACCCTACCCTAGCATGCTTCTCATAACCGTTTAAAACCTTTATTTTACTGCTTTTGCCTTTTGGCTTGATAATTCTAAAGAAACAAACCAAAACCCCTATGACTCTTTGTTCAATTGCATTATTATAGCACTTGTGTTCATACGCAGTCCGCGAGATCGATATTCGGGGAATTTCCCCTTATTACTACATCGGTACAATTAGTACACTTGCTAATTTACCGGTCAAGTTTTTGGAGCCGTTGCCGGGGACTGCCAAAATATAAGTTGTATTCTAATTCAATTGAAATTTTGTTGCTCTGCGACCAAAATTTTATTTTCAGTATTTATTTTTAATTATTATTATTATTATTTTGTTACTACTAATCTGCGTCTAACATTTTCATGCGAGGAGACCGCTCAGCTAATTTTTCTTTGGACGCAAAAATTGAAAGGACTCTACGCGAAAGACGTAGGCAAGCTAGATTATTAGCTTCAGAAGAAGAAAGAGTTTTTGTTCATTCAGATTCAGGTTCGGAATCAGAAAGAGACACTGAAGCTATGACGGATCTCCCACCAGCAGAGAGACTTTTGGGAGACTATGGAGTGGCAAATGCTCAACCAAACCGGATGACCATCGTGAATCAATCGGTGAATGTGGCACACTTTCAGCTACATCCTTCCACCATTCGCCAGTTGGAGAGCAAGCCTTTCTCTGGAAGAATCAATGAAGATGCAAACAAGCATCTGCAGAGATTCCTAACAATTACCACATCTTTGAAGATAGAAGGTCATTCCGAAGAGGCTAAGAGACTTGTGATATTTCCGTTCACACTGACTTATGATGCGGAAGAATGGTTCTATTCACTTCCAGCTGGGAGTATCACCACATGGCGAGAGATGGAAACTGCATTCCTTAATGAGTATTTCCCTGCTTCAATTTTATTCAAAAAAGATACGACATTGTAAATTTCAAACAAAAAGAAGGGGAATCTCTAGGAGATGTATACAAGAGGTTTAAGAGGTGCCTGTCAGCATGCCCTACTCATAACATGGATGCCACAGAGCAGATGCACAACTTTGTGAATGGTTTACGACTCAAGACAAAACAGCTTATAGACACTGTTGCCGGTGGCTCAACTAATTTCTCAACAGCCACTGGTATCAAGAGGATCATAAAAGCAATTGCCGCCAATGAGCATCTTAAGTTGTATGATCGCACTATGAACCAACCAGAGGGCAAGATTGATTTGAAGCTAGCGGAGCAAGTTGTGAACATGGAAGAGCAAATAAAAGCTGAAGCGGAAAGAAGGCTTAAGGGAATGAACTTGGGTACTGAAACTGTAGCTCAGGTCCAACCTACCCAAGCGGTGAGTTGTGATGTTTGTAATGGTCCCCATTTTACTACACATTGTCTTGCTACTGCTCAACAAATTGAAGAGATAAAATTTTTGAGGCAGAACAATCCATATTCTCAGACATATAATCCAGGATGGAAGAATCATCCTAATTTTTCCTGGAAAGACCAAAACCAACCTCCTTACCCGCAACAACAGCAGGCTCCTCAGAAAGCAGAATGAGAGTTAGCTATTGAAAGAATGGCAGCTCAAAGTATGCAATTTCAAGAAGAGACCTGTAATGTTCAAAGGAATAACACAGCTTCCATCAAAAATCTTGAGTCGCAAATGGGACAGATAGCCCAACACCTCTCAACACATACTCAAGGAACCCTCCCGAGTGCGACAGTACTGAATCCGAAAAATCAAGAGAGTATTAATGCTGTCACAACCAGAAATCAAAAAATGACAAAAGAAGAGGAAGCAAATGAGGATGAATGCATAGAGGTGGAGCTTAAGGTTAGAGAAAAAGTGAAAGAACCAGAAGAAGTTGTTCTATCTGAAAAACAAACTGGGGAGAAAAAGAAAGAGGAGGTTAAACCGAAAATTAAACTGTTGTTTCCTCAAAGAGTTACAAAGAAGGATCAGAAAGAGAAAGACTTTAGAAGGTTCAGTGCAATGCTCAACAAATTAGAAATCAACATGTTGTTCTTTGAAGCACTCGAGCAAATGCCTTTGTATAAGAAATTTATGAAAGAGGTTATAGGTGAAAAGAGAACAATGGGTGAAGAACCGAAGATCACAACTGAGCAATGTAAGGAAGTATCACAAGAAAAGAGAATCCCCATCAAGAGGAAGGATCTTGGACCAGTTGTAATCCCTTGTACTATAAAAGATCGAACTTTTAAGAAAGTCCTAATTGATTCAGGTGCTAGTGTGAGTCTCATGCCGTTATCTATTTTCAAAAAGCTGGATATTGGAAAAGTGAGTGATACGGAAACAAGCTTGAAGTTTGCCGACCACACAACTAAGATGGCATATGGGCTAGCAGAGGGTGTTCTAGTGAAAATCGATAACTTCACTTACCCAGTTGATTTTCAAATCATGGATATACCAGAGGATGAAGAGACTTCGATCATACTTGGTCGGCCGTTCTTGCTTACTAGTTGGTGCAATATTGATGTGGAAAAAGGTACGCTCACTTTGAAATGTTTTGATGAGGAAATCACATTAAAAGCTCATGAGGTTAGAAAAAAAAGGTAAGGAGAAAGATGTTAAACCGTCAGTTGGGAAGATTAACACAACTAAGAAAGAAGAACGATCAAAACCACTTCAGGTTGCTCTTATCTCTGAACCTGCCAAATATTCTGTTGCGAAGAAGTCAAGCAATAGAGTGTGGAGGCTGAAGTACCCCCCATAACAACGGGGCGTCGACCGTCGAGCCATGCGACGTTAAACGAAGCGTTGTGTGGGAGGCAACCCACGGATTTTAAGTATTGATGTTGTTTCTTTTACATAAGGTATAAAGTCATATCACGCGAAATGCAATGTACACCTTCTTATCTCCACTTTTCGCAACACTCACCTTAAATTCTTAACTGACTTGAGCGTTGGAGTGCTAACCATGCAGGTCCACCCCGACATATCACAACCTAGTCATCCGTCGAAGCTCAATCCATAGCAGCTTTGAAAAGGTCCAGCCCTTCAATGGGAATATGAATGCCCGAAAAAAATTCCATAGTTTATGTCAATGTCTGTTCAATAGCTATATACACATTCTGCACAATTTTCTAAAGAGACTCTCAAACTCTCCCTTTCAAAGAAGTCACCTCATCCTTATATGCTTTTTGATCCGTAGCATAGAACTCATGTT
Source organism: Lathyrus sativus (assembly GCA_963859935.3). Lineage (NCBI taxonomy): Eukaryota > Viridiplantae > Streptophyta > Magnoliopsida > Fabales > Fabaceae > Lathyrus > Lathyrus sativus. The sequence continues at coordinate 683,593,075 of OZ012737.1, forward strand.
CTTGTTTAAGAGTCTTTTGGACCTCCATTATTTGGCAATCTGCCTCGGCAACAACATTGGATTTATGTACTTGTCTTTCTCTTATTCTGTTTCAATAGAGGGTCAAGTATTTTATTCACAATCTAGATTTATGTTCTTGTCTTTATCTTATTTTGTTTCTTACTTTAGCATTGGATACCTTGTAGATACACCCCCTCCTCTTATCCACCTCCGGCGAATTAAGGAGCTCACGACGTGTTGCTGGCCACCGATCCTTTTCTGGTTCAGAAATATCAGTGGCGCCGTCTGTGTGAATCTTGCTTCCCCGTTCTTTCTCCCAAGAAATTCAAGAACCAAAGCATACTTCAATCTCCGTTGATCATGTCCATCCCACGCACTGACGACAACATCCATGAAACTTCCTTCACCATTTTCCCCAACAGCGACGATCACAACGTGACTATTCACGTTTAGGAAGGCGATTCCAGGGATGGACGCACCGCCTCTCCCTCCCCCGACGATGCGGCCTTCAACGCCGTCTGACGCTTTGACAGTCCGACTGTCTTCCAACCAATATATGTGCCGCCCAACTTCGACCCAACCATGGTGGCCTTGTTCGTGGAAATATATCAGATGAACCTGATGATCTTTTAGCAGAACGAGTGGATCGGGATGTTATAAAAAGAGCGACAATCACGCACTCCCCCGCGGAGACATCGTCGCTCAGTTTCTCCAACCCAGTCACCACGACGACGGGAAACTCGTCCTTCGCCTCCCCCGCGGAGGCTACAACATAATGAATCTAAGAGTCTCTCCCCACAACGACATGGGCATCGTCCACGACTCGAAAGGCCTCAGCCTGTGGACGCCCAGAAACGTGACCATTCTCCCCCCGGAAATAGCGACGCTCCCCTGCTCCTAAGAGAAACAGAGCTGACGGGTACGTGGAGAACCCAAAGAATCGATCGAGGAGTTCTCCCCGCCGTGGCAGGAGTCCTCGGGACGACGGATCCCCATCACAATCACCCGTCCGGAGCAATGAAGACGACCCTCGCACTCCTTTGTCCAAGGCCATCATGGAAACTCGCCTGCCCGTTGGGATGGAGAAGTGTTAGAATAGTGATAGAGTATCGGGGTTTGTTATTGTCTCCACAGGGAATATGAGATATTGCCTCCGTTCTACAGTTGTCAAGTTTTTTACTTATAATAACAAGGGGGGTTTTGGTTTTTCGTTATGGTAGCTTGCATAGAAAAAGTAATAAATGCGGTAAAATTTTAGGTTTTACGATTTGAGAAAGATTGTCAAAGTTAGGGTTCGACGATCACTTTGCATGTATATGTTCGATCAACAAAACTCATAAACTCTGTTAGATGATAAACACATTCACAATATCCTCTCAATGTGTTTATTTCTAACACACATTGTGGTTTTTCCCATTTTGATCCATTGTTGATTTCTCACACAATCTATCATAATGACAACTTTTAGGTTTTGATATTTTAGTGAACAACCACATTCAAGACTATCTCTAGCTTAAGAACATAGATGGATGAAAACCTAGGTAAAGAGTTGGAAAATACCTTTCAATCATAAACCAAAACAAAGAGTTAACAATAAAACAAAGTTTTCACCATATATTCATCATCAAAGAGTTTACAAATGAAGATCATCCCATTTACATACAAAGCTTGTGATCATCTACATCTAACCTTGACAAAATGAAGGACTTAGCTACTCATTTTCATGGTAGCTTGCACAAGAAGTTTCGGGAGAAGGTTAATCAACATCTGAGTCGAAGAATCGAGTTTGGATGGGAATCCACCTTCTTTTTAGAAGATCTTGTTAAGAGATGAAGAATAGTGAGAAAATGGGTTTCTAGGTCACAAATATCTCTCTTGGAGAAAAACAAAACAAAGTGGTTGAAAAAAAGCAGAAAAAAGATATTTTTTACAAAAGTAGCCCATGCTACTTATAGACAAATAAAGTGTTGTTCTGCCACGCTCGCTACCTTGCTCGCCTAACGAGGTCATAGCGAGCGTTCGCTACCTGCTCACCCAGAGAACATGCTAGCGAGGTCTGGGATGTTGCTATTGGAAGCGTTCGCTGACTTGCTCGCTAGGTGCTCGTCTAGTGAGTCCTTCGCTGCCTGCCTCGCTTATCAGTGGTTTTTACACGTGATTTTACCGTTTATTTCAGTTAATCATTTATTTTGTCTTGTCGCATTTTAGTTATTTTTATTATATTTTACGCGTCGATTTGGTATTTTCACTGTTTCTAGGTTCAGGTAAACAATAAAGGAGAAGCAGAGTAAAAACCGGGGAAAATGGCAAGATTTCGGAAGAGTTTTATTGTGAACCAGCAGCCTGACACGGGTGCCCGTGTCTTGTGACACTGCCCGTGTCAGGGCTACTGAAAGTAAAATCTTTAGCAGTCTGCACAAAAATGATCATAACTGGAGTTCCAGGAATCAGTTTGAGGCGTTCTAAAAACTGTCGGAAAGCTAAGAGAGAGAGCTACGACTTTCGTGTTAAAGTCGAAGTCAGATTCACAAGAGGGGCCTGATACAAGTGCCTGTGTCGTGTGACACAGCCCGTGTCAGGATGTGCTCAAAAGAGGTGATTTTTGGTGGAAAACAGTGGCCTGACACGGCCCGTGTCAGGACACCTGGGACTTGGAAATTTCACGCGAAAAATGTGTCAGGAAGCCAACACGACCGCCCATGTTGTCTGACACGGCCCGTGTTGGTTGAAACGCCTCATCACCTATTTTTCTTGTATTTTTGACACTTGTAATCCCTAAGGGTATTTTGGGCATTTCCCTGGTACTGAGTTTGAATAGAGACTATTTGATACGTGTTTTGAATAAGGAGAAGGGGCTTTTGAATAGAAAAGAAATTTCACGATAAAGATTGGAGCGATCAAGGATTTGGGAATGGAAGATCCTCATGAGCGAAAGCGATTGAAGATCAAAGCAACCAATTCTCTTGTAATGTTGAATTTTATTGTTGAGTTTATTTTTGTTATTATGAGTAGCTAAACCCCCCAATGCTAGGGGGATGTCCCTGAATTGACTCTGTAATAACCTTTGGTTTCTTGAATTATATATTTCACTGCTTTCTAATCATCGTTGTTATCGTATAATGTTTTATGGCTTTTCTTATTTGACAAATGGGAATATGATTTACGGTTAACCTTAGGTTTGGAAGAACAAGTGTTAACGCGTGTATACGATAATACTATAGTAGATATTGCCTAGGAATGGGGATACCCTATAGTAACCGTAATGTTTTAGATAAAATATATTGCTTGGTATTGTTCCTATACCGCCAAGGAATTGGGGCATAGGGAAAATACCAAAGGGTTTTCTGTTAAGGAATTAGAGTCAACTAATCTTTAAAACCGGTAACGATTGAATTGAGCAGTGATTTCTGAAAATTAAGGATTAAGGTTAGTACAAGGTTTTTTCATACACCCTACCCTAGCATGCTTCTCATAACCGTTTAAAACCTTTATTTTACTGCTTTTGCCTTTTGGCTTGATAATTCTAAAGAAACAAACCAAAACCCCTATGACTCTTTGTTCAATTGCATTATTATAGCACTTGTGTTCATACGCAGTCCGCGAGATCGATATTCGGGGAATTTCCCCTTATTACTACATCGGTACAATTAGTACACTTGCTAATTTACCGGTCAAGTTTTTGGAGCCGTTGCCGGGGACTGCCAAAATATAAGTTGTATTCTAATTCAATTGAAATTTTGTTGCTCTGCGACCAAAATTTTATTTTCAGTATTTATTTTTAATTATTATTATTATTATTTTGTTACTACTAATCTGCGTCTAACATTTTCATGCGAGGAGACCGCTCAGCTAATTTTTCTTTGGACGCAAAAATTGAAAGGACTCTACGCGAAAGACGTAGGCAAGCTAGATTATTAGCTTCAGAAGAAGAAAGAGTTTTTGTTCATTCAGATTCAGGTTCGGAATCAGAAAGAGACACTGAAGCTATGACGGATCTCCCACCAGCAGAGAGACTTTTGGGAGACTATGGAGTGGCAAATGCTCAACCAAACCGGATGACCATCGTGAATCAATCGGTGAATGTGGCACACTTTCAGCTACATCCTTCCACCATTCGCCAGTTGGAGAGCAAGCCTTTCTCTGGAAGAATCAATGAAGATGCAAACAAGCATCTGCAGAGATTCCTAACAATTACCACATCTTTGAAGATAGAAGGTCATTCCGAAGAGGCTAAGAGACTTGTGATATTTCCGTTCACACTGACTTATGATGCGGAAGAATGGTTCTATTCACTTCCAGCTGGGAGTATCACCACATGGCGAGAGATGGAAACTGCATTCCTTAATGAGTATTTCCCTGCTTCAATTTTATTCAAAAAAGATACGACATTGTAAATTTCAAACAAAAAGAAGGGGAATCTCTAGGAGATGTATACAAGAGGTTTAAGAGGTGCCTGTCAGCATGCCCTACTCATAACATGGATGCCACAGAGCAGATGCACAACTTTGTGAATGGTTTACGACTCAAGACAAAACAGCTTATAGACACTGTTGCCGGTGGCTCAACTAATTTCTCAACAGCCACTGGTATCAAGAGGATCATAAAAGCAATTGCCGCCAATGAGCATCTTAAGTTGTATGATCGCACTATGAACCAACCAGAGGGCAAGATTGATTTGAAGCTAGCGGAGCAAGTTGTGAACATGGAAGAGCAAATAAAAGCTGAAGCGGAAAGAAGGCTTAAGGGAATGAACTTGGGTACTGAAACTGTAGCTCAGGTCCAACCTACCCAAGCGGTGAGTTGTGATGTTTGTAATGGTCCCCATTTTACTACACATTGTCTTGCTACTGCTCAACAAATTGAAGAGATAAAATTTTTGAGGCAGAACAATCCATATTCTCAGACATATAATCCAGGATGGAAGAATCATCCTAATTTTTCCTGGAAAGACCAAAACCAACCTCCTTACCCGCAACAACAGCAGGCTCCTCAGAAAGCAGAATGAGAGTTAGCTATTGAAAGAATGGCAGCTCAAAGTATGCAATTTCAAGAAGAGACCTGTAATGTTCAAAGGAATAACACAGCTTCCATCAAAAATCTTGAGTCGCAAATGGGACAGATAGCCCAACACCTCTCAACACATACTCAAGGAACCCTCCCGAGTGCGACAGTACTGAATCCGAAAAATCAAGAGAGTATTAATGCTGTCACAACCAGAAATCAAAAAATGACAAAAGAAGAGGAAGCAAATGAGGATGAATGCATAGAGGTGGAGCTTAAGGTTAGAGAAAAAGTGAAAGAACCAGAAGAAGTTGTTCTATCTGAAAAACAAACTGGGGAGAAAAAGAAAGAGGAGGTTAAACCGAAAATTAAACTGTTGTTTCCTCAAAGAGTTACAAAGAAGGATCAGAAAGAGAAAGACTTTAGAAGGTTCAGTGCAATGCTCAACAAATTAGAAATCAACATGTTGTTCTTTGAAGCACTCGAGCAAATGCCTTTGTATAAGAAATTTATGAAAGAGGTTATAGGTGAAAAGAGAACAATGGGTGAAGAACCGAAGATCACAACTGAGCAATGTAAGGAAGTATCACAAGAAAAGAGAATCCCCATCAAGAGGAAGGATCTTGGACCAGTTGTAATCCCTTGTACTATAAAAGATCGAACTTTTAAGAAAGTCCTAATTGATTCAGGTGCTAGTGTGAGTCTCATGCCGTTATCTATTTTCAAAAAGCTGGATATTGGAAAAGTGAGTGATACGGAAACAAGCTTGAAGTTTGCCGACCACACAACTAAGATGGCATATGGGCTAGCAGAGGGTGTTCTAGTGAAAATCGATAACTTCACTTACCCAGTTGATTTTCAAATCATGGATATACCAGAGGATGAAGAGACTTCGATCATACTTGGTCGGCCGTTCTTGCTTACTAGTTGGTGCAATATTGATGTGGAAAAAGGTACGCTCACTTTGAAATGTTTTGATGAGGAAATCACATTAAAAGCTCATGAGGTTAGAAAAAAAAGGTAAGGAGAAAGATGTTAAACCGTCAGTTGGGAAGATTAACACAACTAAGAAAGAAGAACGATCAAAACCACTTCAGGTTGCTCTTATCTCTGAACCTGCCAAATATTCTGTTGCGAAGAAGTCAAGCAATAGAGTGTGGAGGCTGAAGTACCCCCCATAACAACGGGGCGTCGACCGTCGAGCCATGCGACGTTAAACGAAGCGCTGTGTGGGAGGCAACCCACGGATTTTAAGTATTGATGTTGTTTCTTTTACATAAGGTATAAAGTCATATCACGCGAAATGCAATGTACACCTTCTTATCTCCACTTTTCGCAACACTCACCTTAAATTCTTAACTGACTTGAGCGTTGGAGTGCTAACCATGCAGGTCCACCCCGACATATCACAACCTAGTCATCCGTCGAAGCTCAATCCATAGCAGCTTTGAAAAGGTCCAGCCCTTCAATGGGAATATGAATGCCCGAAAAAAATTCCATAGTTTATGTCAATGTCTGTTCAATAGCTATATACACATTCTGCACAATTTTCTAAAGAGACTCTCAAACTCTCCCTTTCAAAGAAGTCACCTCATCCTTATATGCTTTTTGATCCGTAGCATAGAACTCATGTTCTTGTTTAAGAGTCTTTTGGACCTCCATTATTTGGCAATCTGCCTCGGCAACAACATTGGATTTATGTACTTGTCTTTCTCTTATTCTGTTTCAATAGAGGGTCAAGTATTTTATTCACAATCTAGATTTATGTTCTTGTCTTTATCTTATTTTGTTTCTTACTTTAGCATTGGATACCTTGTAGATACACCCCCTCCTCTTATCCACCTCCGGCGAATTAAGGAGCTCACGACGTGTTGCTGGCCACCGATCCTTTTCTGGTTCAGAAATATCAGTGGCGCCGTCTGTGTGAATCTTGCTTCCCCGTTCTTTCTCCCAAGAAATTCAAGAACCAAAGCATACTTCAATCTCCGTTGATCATGTCCATCCCACGCACTGACGACAACATCCATGAAACTTCCTTCACCATTTTCCCCAACAGCGACGATCACAACGTGACTATTCACGTTTAGGAAGGCGATTCCAGGGATGGACGCACCGCCTCTCCCTCCCCCGACGATGCGGCCTTCAACGCCGTCTGACGCTTTGACAGTCCGACTGTCTTCCAACCAATATATGTGCCGCCCAACTTCGACCCAACCATGGTGGCCTTGTTCGTGGAAATATATCAGATGAACCTGATGATCTTTTAGCAGAACGAGTGGATCGGGATGTTATAAAAAGAGCGACAATCACGCACTCCCCCGCGGAGACATCGTCGCTCAGTTTCTCCAACCCAGTCACCACGACGACGGGAAACTCGTCCTTCGCCTCCCCCGCGGAGGCTACAACATAATGAATCTAAGAGTCCCTCCCCACAACGACATGGGCATCGTCCACGACTCGAAAGGCCTCAGCCTGTGGACGCCCAGAAACGTGACCATTCTCCCCCCGGAAATAGCGACGCTCCCCTGCTCCTAAGAGAAACAGAGCTGACGGGTACGTGGAGAACCCAAAGAATCGATCGAGGAGTTCTCCCCGCCGTGGCAGGAGTCCTCGGGACGACGGATCCCCATCACAATCACCCGTCCGGAGCAATGAAGACGACCCTCGCATTCCTTTGTCCAAGGCCATCATGGAAACTCGCCTGCCCGTTGGGATGGAGAAGTGTTAGAATAGTGATAGAGTATCGGGGTTTGTTATTGTCTCCACAGGGAATATGAGATATTGCCTCCGTTCTACAGTTGTCAAGTTTTTTACTTATAATAACAAGGGGGGTTTTGGTTTTTCGTTATGGTAGCTTGCATAGAAAAAGTAATAAATGCGGTAAAATTTTAGGTTTTACGATTTGAGAAAGATTGTCAAAGTTAGGGTTCGACGATCACTTTGCATGTATATGTTCGATCAACAAAACTCATAAACTCTGTTAGATGATAAACACATTCACAATATCCTCTCAATGTGTTTATTTCTAACACACATTGTGGTTTTTCCCATTTTGATCCATTGTTGATTTCTCACACAATCTATCATAATGACAACTTTTAGGTTTTGATATTTTAGTGAACAACCACATTCAAGACTATCTCTAGCTTAAGAACATAGATGGATGAAAACCTAGGTAAAGAGTTGGAAAATACCTTTCAATCATAAACCAAAACAAAGAGTTAACAATAAAACAAAGTTTTCACCATATATTCATCATCAAAGAGTTTACAAATGAAGATCATCCCATTTACATACAAAGCTTGTGATCATCTACATCTAACCTTGACAAAATGAAGGACTTAGCTACTCATTTTCATGGTAGCTTGCACAAGAAGTTTCGGGAGAAGGTTAATCAACATCTGAGTCGAAGAATCGAGTTTGGATGGGAATCCACCTTCTTTTTAGAAGATCTTGTTAAGAGATGAAGAATAGTGAGAAAATGGGTTTCTAGGTCACAAATATCTCTCTTGGAGAAAAACAAAACAAAGTGGTTGAAAAAAAGCAGAAAAAAGATATTTTTTACAAAAGTAGCCCATGCTACTTATAGACAAATAAAGTGTTGTTCTGCCACGCTCGCTACCTTGCTCGCCTAACGAGGTCATAGCGAGCGTTCGCTACCTGCTCACCCAGAGAACATGCTAGCGAGGTCTGGGATGTTGCTATTGGAAGCGTTCGCTGACTTGCTCGCTAGGTGCTCGTCTAGTGAGTCCTTCGCTGCCTGCCTCGCTTATCAGTGGTTTTTACACGTGATTTTACCGTTTATTTCAGTTAATCATTTATTTTGTCTTGTCGCATTTTAGTTATTTTTATTATATTTTACGCGTCGATTTGGTATTTTCACTGTTTCTAGGTTCAGGTAAACAATAAAGGAGAAGCAGAGTAAAAACCGGGGAAAATGGCAAGATTTCGGAAGAGTTTTATTGTGAACCAGCAGCCTGACACGGGTGCCCGTGTCTTGTGACACTGCCCGTGTCAGGGCTACTGAAAGTAAAATCTTTAGCAGTCTGCACAAAAATGATCATAACTGGAGTTCCAGGAATCAGTTTGAGGCGTTCTAAAAACTGTCGGAAAGCTAAGAGAGAGAGCTACGACTTTCGTGTTAAAGTCGAAGTCAGATTCACAAGAGGGGCCTGATACAAGTGCCTGTGTCGTGTGACACAGCCCGTGTCAGGATGTGCTCAAAAGAGGTGATTTTTGGTGGAAAACAGTGGCCTGACACGGCCCGTGTCAGGACACCTGGGACTTGGAAATTTCACGCGAAAAATGTGTCAGGAAGCCAACACGACCGCCCATGTTGTCTGACACGGCCCGTGTTGGTTGAAACGCCTCATCACCTATTTTTCTTGTATTTTTGACACTTGTAATCCCTAAGGGTATTTTGGGCATTTCCCTGGTACTGAGTTTGAATAGAGACTATTTGATACGTGTTTTGAATAAGGAGAAGGGGCTTTTGAATAGAAAAGAAATTTCACGATAAAGATTGGAGCGATCAAGGATTTGGGAATGGAAGATCCTCATGAGCGAAAGCGATTGAAGATCAAAGCAACCAATTCTCTTGTAATGTTGAATTTTATTGTTGAGTTTATTTTTGTTATTATGAGTAGCTAAACCCCCCAATGCTAGGGGGATGTCCCTGAATTGACTCTGTAATAACCTTTGGTTTCTTGAATTATATATTTCACTGCTTTCTAATCATCGTTGTTATCGTATAATGTTTTATGGCTTTTCTTATTTGACAAATGGGAATATGATTTACGGTTAACCTTAGGTTTGGAAGAACAAGTGTTAACGCGTGTATACGATAATACTATAGTAGATATTGCCTAGGAATGGGGATACCCTATAGTAACCGTAATGTTTTAGATAAAATATATTGCTTGGTATTGTTCCTATACCGCCAAGGAATTGGGGCATAGGGAAAATACCAAAGGGTTTTCTGTTAAGGAATTAGAGTCAACTAATCTTTAAAACCGGTAACGATTGAATTGAGCAGTGATTTCTGAAAATTAAGGATTAAGGTTAGTACAAGGTTTTTTCATACACCCTACCCTAGCATGCTTCTCATAACCGTTTAAAACCTTTATTTTACTGCTTTTGCCTTTTGGCTTGATAATTCTAAAGAAACAAACCAAAACCCCTATGACTCTTTGTTCAATTGCATTATTATAGCACTTGTGTTCATACGCAGTCCGCGAGATCGATATTCGGGGAATTTCCCCTTATTACTACATCGGTACAATTAGTACACTTGCTAATTTACCGGTCAAGTTTTTGGAGCCGTTGCCGGGGACTGCCAAAATATAAGTTGTATTCTAATTCAATTGAAATTTTGTTGCTCTGCGACCAAAATTTTATTTTCAGTATTTATTTTTAATTATTATTATTATTATTTTGTTACTACTAATCTGCGTCTAACATTTTCATGCGAGGAGACCGCTCAGCTAATTTTTCTTTGGACGCAAAAATTGAAAGGACTCTACGCGAAAGACGTAGGCAAGCTAGATTATTAGCTTCAGAAGAAGAAAGAGTTTTTGTTCATTCAGATTCAGGTTCGGAATCAGAAAGAGACACTGAAGCTATGACGGATCTCCCACCAGCAGAGAGACTTTTGGGAGACTATGGAGTGGCAAATGCTCAACCAAACCGGATGACCATCGTGAATCAATCGGTGAATGTGGCACACTTTCAGCTACATCCTTCCACCATTCGCCAGTTGGAGAGCAAGCCTTTCTCTGGAAGAATCAATGAAGATGCAAACAAGCATCTGCAGAGATTCCTAACAATTACCACATCTTTGAAGATAGAAGGTCATTCCGAAGAGGCTAAGAGACTTGTGATATTTCCGTTCACACTGACTTATGATGCGGAAGAATGGTTCTATTCACTTCCAGCTGGGAGTATCACCACATGGCGAGAGATGGAAACTGCATTCCTTAATGAGTATTTCCCTGCTTCAATTTTATTCAAAAAAGATACGACATTGTAAATTTCAAACAAAAAGAAGGGGAATCTCTAGGAGATGTATACAAGAGGTTTAAGAGGTGCCTGTCAGCATGCCCTACTCATAACATGGATGCCACAGAGCAGATGCACAACTTTGTGAATGGTTTACGACTCAAGACAAAACAGCTTATAGACACTGTTGCCGGTGGCTCAACTAATTTCTCAACAGCCACTGGTATCAAGAGGATCATAAAAGCAATTGCCGCCAATGAGCATCTTAAGTTGTATGATCGCACTATGAACCAACCAGAGGGCAAGATTGATTTGAAGCTAGCGGAGCAAGTTGTGAACATGGAAGAGCAAATAAAAGCTGAAGCGGAAAGAAGGCTTAAGGGAATGAACTTGGGTACTGAAACTGTAGCTCAGGTCCAACCTACCCAAGCGGTGAGTTGTGATGTTTGTAATGGTCCCCATTTTACTACACATTGTCTTGCTACTGCTCAACAAATTGAAGAGATAAAATTTTTGAGGCAGAACAATCCATATTCTCAGACATATAATCCAGGATGGAAGAATCATCCTAATTTTTCCTGGAAAGACCAAAACCAACCTCCTTACCCGCAACAACAGCAGGCTCCTCAGAAAGCAGAATGAGAGTTAGCTATTGAAAGAATGGCAGCTCAAAGTATGCAATTTCAAGAAGAGACCTGTAATGTTCAAAGGAATAACACAGCTTCCATCAAAAATCTTGAGTCGCAAATGGGACAGATAGCCCAACACCTCTCAACACATACTCAAGGAACCCTCCCGAGTGCGACAGTACTGAATCCGAAAAATCAAGAGAGTATTAATGCTGTCACAACCAGAAATCAAAAAATGACAAAAGAAGAGGAAGCAAATGAGGATGAATGCATAGAGGTGGAGCTTAAGGTTAGAGAAAAAGTGAAAGAACCAGAAGAAGTTGTTCTATCTGAAAAACAAACTGGGGAGAAAAAGAAAGAGGAGGTTAAACCGAAAATTAAACTGTTGTTTCCTCAAAGAGTTACAAAGAAGGATCAGAAAGAGAAAGACTTTAGAAGGTTCAGTGCAATGCTCAACAAATTAGAAATCAACATGTTGTTCTTTGAAGCACTCGAGCAAATGCCTTTGTATAAGAAATTTATGAAAGAGGTTATAGGTGAAAAGAGAACAATGGGTGAAGAACCGAAGATCACAACTGAGCAATGTAAGGAAGTATCACAAGAAAAGAGAATCCCCATCAAGAGGAAGGATCTTGGACCAGTTGTAATCCCTTGTACTATAAAAGATCGAACTTTTAAGAAAGTCCTAATTGATTCAGGTGCTAGTGTGAGTCTCATGCCGTTATCTATTTTCAAAAAGCTGGATATTGGAAAAGTGAGTGATACGGAAACAAGCTTGAAGTTTGCCGACCACACAACTAAGATGGCATATGGGCTAGCAGAGGGTGTTCTAGTGAAAATCGATAACTTCACTTACCCAGTTGATTTTCAAATCATGGATATACCAGAGGATGAAGAGACTTCGATCATACTTGGTCGGCCGTTCTTGCTTACTAGTTGGTGCAATATTGATGTGGAAAAAGGTACGCTCACTTTGAAATGTTTTGATGAGGAAATCACATTAAAAGCTCATGAGGTTAGAAAAAAAAGGTAAGGAGAAAGATGTTAAACCGTCAGTTGGGAAGATTAACACAACTAAGAAAGAAGAATGATCAAAACCACTTCAGGTTGCTCTTATCTCTGAACCTGCCAAATATTCTGTTGCGAAGAAGTCAAGCAATAGAGTGTGGAGGCTGAAGTACCCCCCATAACAACGGGGCGTCGACCGTCGAGCCATGCGACGTTAAACGAAGCGCTGTGTGGGAGGCAACCCACGGATTTTAAGTATTGATGTTGTTTCTTTTATTGTTATTGTTTTTGCAGGAATAACGAGAGTTTGCAAGGGAAAACGTGAAAGCAGGAAAGAGGTGCTGAATTACATGTCGACCCCTATGTGAGGATCTCTGTGAGTACACCTCTTCCTCTCTTGTTCTTGAACATTGAGACAATGTTTAGTTCAAGTTTGGGGGAGGTTTTACCGTTTTGAATTGTCAATTTAAATACCTTTTTATTTTTAAGTTCGGTAAAAATCACACTGAATTCGCCCCTACGGAGACCGTAAAAATTTTCTTGTGATTGGTAGGTGTGTAAGGTAGTCAAGAAAGTATTTAGAGTTCAAGGGAAGTGGAGTTTGAACTAAGGAACTTGGGAAAGTTTGGAAATTGAGGTATAGCTTGAACACCCTAGGTTCCCCAGAGTAAGGAAACGAGTCCAACGTGTAGATTTGTGCCATAGTACTTGGATTTGAAAAGTATACCCCAATTAGTTCATTGTGATAGTCTGGCATGATAAAAAATTGTAGATATTGATTTTGAGAATGATCTGTGGAACCAAAAAGAGTGAATAATGACGGTAAAGACAACCTGTCCTTCTAAGTTGGGTAACCCTCACCCGGTTATTTAGCCTAACGGCGGTTGAATCTCTATAGTCGTCCCAAAGTGGACTAATAAACGCCTGTGAGCGAGAAAAAGAATAAAGGTACCACAGGAAAAAATCTCGAGCAAAAGTGTACATGCCTTAATCTGATTATCCGAATGAAAGGGGTGGAAAATTGAAGAAAAGACTTAAGCCCAAAGCATAGTTGGAAAGGTGGCCGAAAGGGGGATTTAGGTCTGTAAGTTTACTGCGGTATGTGTTTATGTAATGCCTTCGTTAACGGATGAGTACCGAGAGAGCTGGTTTGAGCCGATCGGAACTAAGACTCACGTATGAGTATTGACACGCCTTACATCCTGAGCCTTTCACTTGATGTGTTGTTTGATTTGAAAGTATTTATCCAAGCTTTTTGCTTGAGGTCAAGCAATGGTTTAAGTTTGGGGGAATTTGATCAGTGGTTTTTACACGTGATTTTACCGTTTATTTCAGTTAATCATTTGTTTTGTCTTGTCGCATTTTAGTTATTTTTATTACATTTTACACGTCGATTTGGTATTTTCACTGTTTCTAGGTTCAGGTAAACAATAAAGGAGAAGCAGAGCAAAAACCGGGGAAAATGGCAAGATTTCGGAAGAGTTTTGTTGTGAACCAGCAGCCTGACACGGATGCCCGTGTCCTGTGACATTGCCCGTGTCAGGGCTACTGAAAGTAAAATCTTTAGCAGTCTGCACGAAAATGATCATAACTGGAGTTCCGGGAATCCGTTTGAGGCGTTCTAAAAACTACCGGAAAGTTAAGAGAGAGAGCTACGACTTTCGTGTTGGAGTCGAAGTCAGATTCGCAAGGAGGACCTGACACGGGTGCCCGTGTCGTGTGACACGGCCCGTGTCAGGATGTGCTCAGAAGAGGTGATTTTTGGTGGAAAACAGTGGCCTGACACGGCCTCCCGTGTCACGTGACACGGCCCGTGTCAGGACACCTGGGACTTGGAAATTTCACGCGAAAAATGTGTCAGGAAGCCAACACGGTCGCCCGTGTTGGTTGAAACCCCTCATCACCTATTTTTCTTGTATTTTTAACACTTGTGATCCCTGAGGGTATTTTGGGCATTTCCCTGGTACTGAGTTTGAATGGAGACTATTTGATACGTATTTTGAATAAGGAGAAGGGACTTTTGAACAGAAAAGAAATTTCACAATAAATATTGGAGCGATCAAGGATTTGGGAACGGAAGATCCTCATGAGCGGAAGCGATTGAAGATCAAAGCAACCAATTCTCTTGTAATGTTGAATTTTATTGTTGAGTTTATTTTTGTTATTATGAGTATCTAAACCCCCCAATGCTAGGGGGTGTCCCTGAATTGACTCTGTAATAACCTTTGGTTTCTTGAATTATATATTTCTCTGCTTTCTAATCATTGTTGTTATCGTATAATGTTTTATGGCTTTTCTTATTTGACAAATGGGAATATGATTTACGGTTAACCTTAGGTTTGGAAGAACAAGTGTTAACGTGTGTATACGATAATACTATAGTAGATATTGCCTAGGAATGGGGATACCCTATAGTAACCGTAATGTTTTTGATAAAATATATTGCTTGATATTGTTCCTATACCGCCAAGGAATTGGGGCATAGGGAGAATACCAAAAGGTTTTCTGTTAAGGAATTAGAATCAACTAATCTTTAAAACCGGTAACGATTGAATTGAGCAGTGATTTCTGAAAATTAAGGATTAAGGTTAGTACAAGGTTTAGCATGCTTCTCATAACCGTTTAAAACCTTTATTTTACTGCTTTTGCCTTTTGGCTTGATAATTCTAAAGAAACAAACCAAAACCCCTATGACTTTTTTTTTCAATTGCATTATTTTAGCACTTGTGTTCATACGCAGTCCGCGAGATCGATATTCGGGGAATTTCCCCTTATTACTACATTGGTACAATTAGTACACTTGCTAATTTACCGGTCACTCGCCCCAAGAGAAGCTGATCAATTTGATTCTGTCCAAGTCTGGGAGTGTTCGTTGGCAGCTCGCTACTTGCTCGCCTAGCGAACACTTCGCTACCTCACTCGCCTAGCGAACGTGCTAGCGAGCTTGCTTTTGCTTGCCTTATTTCTTGATTCCTTTGCCATCTTTCTTGTGTCTTCAAGTTCTACTCTTTCATGCCTAAATACTGCACAATAACACACAAATCAAAGGTACCAAGAGTATTTCACATAATGTTGCATATCAACAAAAGCAAGGCGGTTTTGAACATTTTCTCGACAAAAAGGAGTGTTAAATGCCCATATTTGAAAGCTTAAATAAGCAAAATTGGGCATCTAACAACTCTCCCCAACTAGAATCTTGCTTGCCCTCAAGCAAAGTATGCCTCTTGAAGAACAAGAGGATTCTCTTAAAGAAAAAGATTTCTCCGAACTCGGATCAAATGGCTCAAACACAAGAGAACCAACCAGACATGAGTTCCCAATGGTTAGAACAACATAATACACAAGAACTAAAACCTTATAGCAATGCAAAACATCTATCAATCAACAACAATACTATCCTGAATGAATCACCCTATCTCTCCTCTTCGAAAAAGGATTGAAGAAGTCATGCGTTTACAACCGCGGGCACAATTTCACTCTCTCCAACAAACAATGCAAAACTCAATTCAATTCATACAATGTCTAACAATTATAAATGAAAATGAGGAAGCACGAAGATCACTAAGGTATTTTCCGGTTGTAGCTTGGTCAGGTTTACAAACAAGTGACATATCTAAGGCCATTGAAAACGAAATTGCCGACGCAAAAGAGACATTCACTGTACAAACTATTCACACATCCAACTTTGTTCTATCTCGTTTGAAACCTTCACAACTGTTTTTGTTTTCCACTATTTTTCTTTCAAGCAAGCATTCATTTCATTTCTCTTTTATTTATTTATTTTAGCACAATATTCACAAAACAAATGTTTCTCTATTTCTTTTTTTTTTATGCTTGCTTGGTTAATCAGAGTTGTGTTAACCTACCGACTTTCATTTCCGTTCTCCCCAATTTATCTTTTACTTACCCAAAGTGAATGCTCTTTACTTTTTACGGCAAAAGAACAAATATCAAAAAATTTCAGGGTTTCAAGAAAAAGATTTTGAAGTCTCGCTTTGTTTCCAGCTGAGATTCAACTGTTTAAGCTCAAAGGGGTTCGCGAGTACTCTCTGATCACGGGTAGTTTGTATTTGGAACTGGTTGTGCTCGAAAGAAACAAGTTCCTTGATCATTTCTAATTGCTTCCACAAATTCACAATAATAAAAGACAAAGCATGAATTAAAAGAATCAACACAGTTTATTAGAATTCAACATTTATTTGTACAATGGAGGTTTCCTCACAATTTGTGGTTTTAAGTCCTAAGTGAATCATTCATTCAATTATGTTGCAAAAAGAACAATATTCAATTACAACAAGAATAAAGTTCTTCATGCATTCTAAAGTTCTAACCAAAGGTAACCATGTACCATAGTATCATTCGCTTGTTATTTTTATCATTGCCATCCAAGCTCGGATGCACCTTCATTGAATACTTCTTTCAGAGAGCAATCAGTCTAGAAGGTTTGATCATCAATCAACCAAAAAATTTAATTAAACAAAAGGAATTGAACCAAACACCATAATTTAAAACAAAATGATAAACATTACTTCAAGAAATAGAAATAAAAATGTGTGTGGGGGACAAAACACCCAAAAAAGTACAACTAAAACCAAAGTATTTGAAAATACAAGAATAATAAAACATAACATAAAAGAAAACTTAGTCCTCATCGGACTCATACTCCTCATCATCACCATCATCGTCATCATCATCATCATCAATAACTGGACCACTAGAGACACTCGCTCCCTCTCTAAAAACAGGCCAGCCCGCGTGCTGCAGAAACTGCTCACGTATCATCATCGGACGCTCAACTGAAGGGTCACGGATCTGAAGCTGAAGTACCTGCATCGAGTCATGAATATCCACCATGGCACGCTGAGTTGCCACCATCCAATCCCAGTTGTAGTTACACACTGCCTGCTGAAAAGGGTCAAACCCCTGAGAAAAAGCACCAGGACCATCAATAGTCCCAGTATCATCAGCAGCTGTTCCTTTGAAGTTCTTGGGCCTGCAATACTTGTCCACATATTTGTCATCGATTGCGGGCGGGATCTTCACTAAACTACGGGAAGGAAGCTTCATCCTCGACTGTGAGAACAAAGCCATGATTAGGCAAGGAAAAGCCAGGGGGCAAATAATTCGTCCCCCAGACTTCAGCTCACTCTCAACCACTGCCTTCATCTCACTAGCAATTATCCGCGCCACATCAATTTGAACATTTGTCAGAATGATGTGAACCAAGTGTGCCACTGGGATCAGCATGGTTGATGTATGCGACTTGGGCTTAATGTTGGTCAGAACCAACATCAAGATCAGCTGAGCTAAGGGATTCATGTCCTCCCTATGGTACCTCACTGCATCCCAGATTGGTTTCTCTCAACATTCTTTCCCTCAAGCAGCAGGGCAGTAGAAATATTATCGGTGTTAGGGAAGGTCCTCAGGTCTCTAGTGTACGTATCCAACTCATTTACTCCCAGATGGAGCGGCTCACCAAGCACTCGGTTGATAGCATCCCGATCAAAAGCAATTTGACGGCCTAACACTCTTGTTGTCCATATGAAAGGCTCGTCATCATCAGGCAGCATGTTCGCGTAAAACTCGCGCACTATCTCGATATTATAACTTTCGGGTGGAGAGATCAGTTTGTCCCACCTTTTGCTATGAATCAACCCTGCAAATGTTCGGTAGTCGCCCTGCGCATTGATCACAAACCTCTTCTCATGTAGAATTTTCCTTTTCTCTAACGCCACATAGCGTGCGGCTTGCTTGGGTCCAAAAAAACTTATCAGTGTCAAATTGAATGGTTACAGGACGGGATGTGCTCCCGACCTTTCTCTTTTTGCCAGCACTTGATCCTGAGGCCATCTGCACAAATCACTGCAGAGAAACAACAAACAGCAGCAGCAGATTAGCAATTAACATAAAAAAACAAGTTACTGTCATGTTCGCTACCTTACTCGCCTAGCGAAGTCATAGCGAACACTCGCTACAGACTCGCCTAGCGAGCAAGCTAGCGAATGCTGCGGGATTTCAAATTTTTGCCACTGTCTTCCAACCCAATTCAAACAATCCAAGGTTTATCCAACACCATTCCAAAAACTAATTTATTTAACATTATAGGCATTGTTCTAAATACACATGCAACCCAAAAAATTTCAAATCCCTAATCTGCAAAATTTAACCCAAATTCTCCACTCTTCTACAAATTAAACAATAAAAAAAACAAAGAGAGAAGGAAATAAATTAAACCTGATTGCAGTAGGATAGAGAGAGAGAGAGAGAGAGAGAGAGAGAGAGAGAGAGAGAGAGAGAGAGAGAGAGTGAGAGAGAGAGAGAGAGAGAGAGAGAGAGAGAGAGAGACAAAGTTAGGGTTTGCAGTAGGATGGAGAGAAACAAGAACTTAGGTGTAATGTGAGAGTGAAATGTGTGAGAGTGAAGTGGGATCCGTGAACCCTAAGTGCACAAAATAGAAAAACAACTTTAAACGGTTTTGGGGCCCAGAATGGTGGCCCACTAAACCCACTTGAAAAGTCTGCTTCGTGCACGCTCGCCTAGCGAGTAGCTAGCGAATGGCTCGCTACTGCACTCGCCTAGCGAGCTGCTAGCGAACATGACATATATGAATTTTTTTCAAGACAGCCCTGCAAAATTCAGCAAGTCACCAATATGAACACCAATACCTCACACTTAACAAAAAACAGCAGAAAATATTTACAATGTTGGGGTTCCTCCTAACAAGCGCTTGTTTAACATCGGATAAGCTCGACGGTCTAAGATGCTCACACAGGAGCATCCAAGCGGAAGGCAGAGCTCTCGTGGTCCACTAGACCGCCAAAATAGATCTTCAAACGTTGGTCATTCACGGTCCAACTGTCTTTTTTCTCCATGTCCTCAATGACAACAGCTCCATAAGCTTTAACTTCTATGACACGAAATGGCCCGAACCATTTAGACTTCCATTTTCAGCGGAATAACCTCAACCTGGAATTTAACAAAAGAACCAACTGTCTGGGCACAAATTCTTTTTTTCTGAGCTTTTTTTCATGATACTCTTTTACCTTTTCTTTGTACAACCAACTTGAGTGGTATGCGGCATTGCGCATTTCTTCCAACTCAATAAGTTGCCTTTTTCTTTTTTCACCGGCCAATTCCTTATCAAAGTTCAACAATTTTAAGGCCCATAAAGCTTTGTGCTCCAATTCGACCGGTAAATGGCAAGTCTTACCAAATACCAGTTGAAATGAAGTTAACCCAATAGGAGCTTTGTAAGCAGTACGGTATGCCCACAAAGCCTCATCCACTTTTTGCGACCATTCTTTTCTCGAATTAGACACGGTTTTTTCAAGAATTCTTTTTATCTCATGATTCGAAACCTCGGCTTGATCATTGGTTTGTGGGTGATACGGAGTCGCCACTTTATGTGTTACACCGTAATGTTTCAAAATGTTTTCTAACGGTGCATTACAAAAATGTGACCCTCCATCACTTATCAACACTCGGGGGGTTCCAAAATGGGAAAAGATGTTTTTCTTCAAAAACTTTATTACCGTTTTAGCATCCTCCTGAAGTGAGGCAATCGCCTCAACCCACTTAGAAACATAATCAACCGCAACCAACAAATATTCATTTCCATAAGAGGGTGGGAATGGTCAAACAAAGTCGATGCCCCAATAATTAAATACTTCAACTTCTTGAATGTTTTGGAGAGGCGTCTCGTCTCTCTTACCAATCCCACCACTCCTTTGACAACTGTCACAACTTTGCGCATGGGCATTTGCGTCTTTGAAAATAGTAGGCCAATAAAATCCTGATTGAAGGACTTTAGTGGTTGTCCTTGCCCCATTGTAATGTCCACCGTAAGGTGAGTTGTGACAGTGCCAAAGAATACTTTTCAATTCATCGCCGGTAACACACCTCCTCAAAAGTTTGTCACCACCCAGTTTAAACAAATACGGGTCATCCCACACATGGTATTTAGAATCCGAGAGAAATTTCCTTTTTTGGTTCGAAGTTAGGTCGTGAGGCACCAAACCACTAGCCTTGTGGTTCGCAAAGTCCGCAAACCACGACCTAACTTGAACTTTTAAAAGTTTTTCATCGGGAAAATCCTCCCGGATTTCCTTCTCAAAAGCTGTAACCTCCACATTAATTAAGAGGGATAAATGATCCGCCACCAAATTTTCTGATCCTTTCTTGTCTTTAATTTCAACATCAAATTTTTGTAACAAGAGGATCCAACGGATGAGTCTTTGCTTCGAATTCGGTTTGGTGAGCAGATATTTAATCATCGAGTGGTCGGTATACACTATGACTTTGGACCCAATGAGATAGGATCTAAACTTTTCAAGCGCATACACTATCGTGAGTAATTCTTTTTTAGTTGTGGCATAATTAACTTGAGCCTCATTAAGAACTTTACTCGCGTAGTGTATCGCATGAAAATTTTTATCCTTTCTTTGTCCCAATACCGCTCCAATTGTATAGTCGCTTGCATCGCACATGAGCTCAAAATTTAAATTCCAATTTGGAGCGACTATAATTGGAGCGGTGACCAGTTTTTCCTTCAAAATTTTAAAAGCGTGTAAACAATCTTCGGTTAAGAGAAATACCTGATCATTGGCAAGCAAGTTACTCAAAGGCCTAGCTACCTTTGAGAAGTCTTTGATAAAGCGCCGGTAGAAACCGGCATGCCCAAGAAAGCTTCGGATTCCCTTCACATTTACCGGAGGAGGCAACTTTGCAATCACGTCAACTTTAGCTCGATCAACTTCAAGCCCTTTTGAAGAGACTTTATGTCCGAGCACTATCCCCTCGGTCACCATGAAGTGGAATTTCTCCCAATTAAGAACGAGATTTATTTCCACACATCTTTCTAGCACCGTTTCCAGATTGTCCAAACATAGACCAAAAGAACTTCCAAACACGGAGAAGTCGTCCATGAACACTTCCATCGTTTTCTCGATAAGGTCGACAAAAATAGCTTGCACACATCGTTGGAAAGTTATCGGTGCATTGCACAACCCAAAGGGCATTTTTCGGTATGCGAAAATTCCAAACGGACATGTAAAAGCCGTCTTTTCGTGATCGGTCGGGTCAACCGCAATTTGGTTGTACCCGGAATAGCCATCTAGAAAACAATAGTATTGTTGTCCTGAAAGTCTCTCTAACATTTGGTCCATGAACTGGAGTGGGAAATAATCTTTTCGAGTTGCGGTATTCAACCGCCTATAATCAATGCACATTCTCCACCCCGTTGCCACCTTTGTCGGTATCAACTCATTTTTTTCGTTTCGAATTACGGTCATGCCACCTTTTTTCGGAACCACATGCATGGGACTCACCCATGGGCTATCCGAAATAGGGTAAATCATTCCCGCATCTAAAAGCTTAACAACGTCTTTTCGAACAACTTCCTTCATAGTTGGATTTAAGCGGCGTTGAGGTTGAACTACCGGCTTAAAGTCCTCTTCCATTAATATCTTGTGCATGCAATAAGAAGGACTAATTCCTTTGAGATCGGAAATAGTCCAACTAATGGCTTCTTGATTCTTTTTCAAAACATCGATCAAACGGGATTCTTCATTTGTTGACAAAAGATTTCTTATGATAACCAGCTTTGCTTCGGTCTCATCGAGGAATGCATACTTCAAATTAGAAGGTAGCATTTTCAAATCAATAGGTGCTTTTTCTTCATTGACCTCCTTCTTCAACACTTCCTCTTCGACTTCCCATGGTTGTAACTCTTCTAGACTATCAAGTTTCCTTAAACATTCCTCAAGAGCTTGCTCTTCTTCAATTGTGAAAACTACAAAGGAGTCATTGAGAGCTAACTCCATAGGAGATATCTCATGAATATGTTTAGAAACTTCTAAAGTTGCCTCTTCGATCACATCAATTCGAAAGCTATCATGACTATCCTTTGAATGCTTCATGGCTTCGAATAGATCAAAAGTGACTTCTTCATTTTGGACCCGCACTTTCATCAAACCGTCATCAATGTCAATCATCATTCGTGCGGTTTTCATGAACGGTCGGCCAAGTATAAGCGGAGCATCATCATCCTCTTCCATATCAATCACAACAAAATCAACCGGAAAGAAAATTTTGTCAACTTTGACCAATACATCTTGAGCTAACCCATGAGGGTGTGTAGTCGACTTATCGGCCAATTGCAAAGTCATCCGGATATCCTTTATTTCAATGTTACCAAGCCTCTTCACAATAGACAATGGTATTAGATTAATGCTTGACCCTAAATCAATTAGCCCTTTTTCGACATAGACATCACCGATTGTTACCGGCAAAGTAACTCGCCCCGGGTCAACCTCTTTTCTCAGAAGTTTCCGTTGAATTATTGCACTACAACTAGCATCTAGGACAATTGTCTTCGGTTCCGTGTACCTCCGCTTTTTAGTAAGTATGTCTTTCATGAATTTCACATACTTAGATATTTTCTATAATACTTCGGCAAACAAAATGTTCACTTGAAGTTGTTTAAAAATATCCATGAACCGGGAATAATGTCGTTCATTCTCCCTTCTAGATGGAGCATGCAGATACAGAAGGTTTTGGATAGGAGTAGCGCCCACTACCTCCTTTCCTTTAGAAACTCTAGAATTCCTTCCTCTTTTATTTTTTACTCCCTCCACCTTCGCTTCATCACTCTCATTTTTTTCAACTTCCACACTTTCTTTATTTTCTACTTCACCATTCTTTTCATCCTTTTCAACTTCAACCATTTTTTTATTCTTTTCAAATTCTTCCTCACTCCACTCCCCAACTTCACCATCAATTTTATCATCTATTTTTTTCTCCTCGTCTTTTTTCTCATTCTCTCTTTTTTCACTCTCACTAACCAACTCCCTTCCACTTCTCGTCGTTATCGCTTTACAATGCTCTTTTGGATTTGTTTGCGTGTTTGCCGAAAAAGAAGGTCCGGGTTGTTGTTCCGCTAGTTGTTTAGCAAGTTGTCCGACTTGAGTTTCGAGATTTTTGATTGCCGCATCGTTTCTCTTTTGATTAGCCATCGACAATTGCATGAATTGTGTCAATGTCTCCTCTAACTTTGAAGTCACGACCGGCGGTTGTTGAGGTTGTGTAAACCCATAATTTCGACAAGATTAAAATTCAGGCTTTAAGGTCATCTTTGTCGAAGGATAGCATCAGGAGGAGAATCCAAGAATTACTGACAAGGTTTTAAAGTTTCATTGTTTCGACAGAAATAGATATAATGTTCTGGCAGAATAGTTTGGAGAGTGTGTGACTGAGGGCTTCGACAGAAGAAGTTTGTTAAAAAAAAAGATAAGGTTTGGCAAGTGCTGAAGAGTTTTTCTCCTTTAAAAGGGTTTCGACAGTTTTGAAGAGTTACAAGGTTTCGTCACCAAGGAAGAGATTCAAATTCAAAGGTTGTAACCTTTGGCAGTTGGACACATGGAGGTTTCAGAGAAGAAATTTACATGCAGGCTGACACTTGTCGTTTAGTTATAGTTTTTCCGTTCTAAGCAGTTATTTTGTTTATGTATAAATAGGATAGTTTGTGGTTAGAATGTGTGTGTGAAAATTTGTACAAAATTCCTGTAAAAGCTCTAAGTACCCAGTGTGAGAGAAAATGAGTCTAGTATTTGGAACAATGTACGTTTAAACACCAGTTATATTTCAAAGTCATTTTAAATTACTTGTTTATTCTTCAAGTCCATGTCATTTTAAATTTCATTTACTTTTTTGCAAGTTTTTAGCCTTTCGACATTTCTTTGTTCTTGTTTAAACTTTTAACCTTATTTCATCTTTAAGTTCAAACTTTCGTTACTTGCAAAATCAAAGTCCTTAATACTTTGACAATATTGATAAAACAAACCACAAATTAGTCACCAAAAGTCTAAGAGTATTTCGACAGAACCAAATGCACATGTATCCCAGGACTTGTATGGTTGGTCCTGCAAGTAACCCAATTTTCTGAAGAAATTGGTTAACCAGAGGTTGTTCGCCAGAAAACACAGCGAACAAATTGGCACACCTGGTGGGACCAGTGCATTTGATAAAATCTAATAGAAATTTTTAGACAAATTGTTCCTTGCTACGTTGTATGATTCTTAGAAGCGGTAAATTAGCCGTAACCGACGTAGAGAGACCAAAGAGAACAAGAAGAAGAAACATGGCTAACTTGCCAAATGCTTCAAATATTTCTGACGAAACCATTCCAGTTTCCAATCCTATCCCTTCGTCAGGAACAATACCAGTGTCTGGCCCTGTTTTAGAACAGATTAGGCCTCCTTTGGGGGATTCCATACCAACGGGTTCAGGATCCCAGAATGCGCCTAGTTCTTCCACCATGGGACACGCCAGACCCTTGGGAACCCCTCCCCCTGGAGGAAATACATTCAGGCCATATCTGAATTATTCTCAGCCTTTGACTGGGAGAGAACAACCGTACGGAATGCCAACTTCAATGATGGCAAGCCTACATAATTCGTCACCATTATTCTCTGATGCCATGGTTCAAGTGTCATCACCATTGCAAGGATCAGGATATGGTGGAAATGGAAATAGAATGAATCAAATTCCACCAGGTTTCCATATGCCCGCTATGACAAACCATTCTGCACAAGTAATCCGTCAACAGATGGATGAAAGCAATCATGATATGGTGCAGGCTTTGACACAACAAATGGGAGACGTGTTCAACCCCTTAATACAAAACACTACCCAAACAAACCAAATATTGGCAGAACAGATGGCACGCATTGCTGATTTTTTTGGAGTCCCACAAGCACAACAAAGAATGCAATTAAACCAGAATCCTGCCAATAGGGCTGTCGAAGAGGAACTCACTATAAACCAAAGGCCCTTAGGGAACCCTCAGGAAAATCCCAGGGGGCAAGAGGTGATGGTCGAACAGCCTAATGTAGAAGAGCCTATTCGACAGGAACCAAGAAGGATAATAGTCCAGAGAAACCAAAATGCTGACGAAGTGTTACAGCAGAGAATGCGTTACAATAACATGCCTGTCGAAAATAATATTGCCACCATGGTGGAGAGAATAATGGCACAAAACGGAGTAAACGTAGGATTACAAAGGCCTAGTTATACTTCCCCCTTGTCTGAATTTATCTTACAACAAGAGTTACCACCAAGGTGGAAAGTCCCCAAATTCACAAAATTTTCAGGGGATACTAGTGAATCCACCATAGAACACGTGGCACGTTACTTGATAGAAGCGGGAGAGATTGCTAATAACGAGAACTTAAGGATGAAATATTTCCCAAGTTCTTTGACAAAAAACGCTTTCACTTGGTTTACGTCACTTCCTCCAACTTCAATTTTTACTTGGACCCAATTAGAGAGATTGTTCCATGAACAATTTTATATAGGACAAACCAAGATAAGTTTGAAAGAGTTGGCAAGTGTCAAAAGAAAATTTTCTGAACCCATAGATGACTATTTGAATAGGTTTAGATTATTAAAAGCCAGATGCTTTACGCAAGTGCCGGAACAAGAACTAGTCGAAATGGCTGCAGGGGGTCTTGATTATTCCATAAGGAAAAAATTGGATACCCAATATCTGAGAGACATGGCACAGCTGGCAGACAGAGTAAGGCAGATAGAAAGACTAAAAAATGAGAAATTTAGATCAAATAAAAACAAGAAGGAAAGAGTGGCCTATGTAGGAATAGTTCAAGATGATTACGACGAAAACGAACCAGTCATTTTCGACCAGCAAGAAATTGATCTTGCAGAATTAAAGCAAGGCCCTCCATATTCTTGTAAAGTTTTAGCCCCGTCGAATGGAAAAAGTCCAGTCGAAATGGAAAAGAATGACAGGTTCCCTAAAAGAACCTATACATTCGACATCACCAAGTGTGATGAGATATTTGATTTACTAGTCAAAGATGGTCAGTTAATAAAACCAGCAGGCACTAAAGAGCCTCCTATAGACCAACAGAAAAAGAGAGGTTTTTGCAAATACCATAATTTCTTGGGTCATAAAACTTCTCAATGTTACCTTTTCAGGGATCTTGTCCAAAATGCAATCCAAAATGGAAGGTTGAGGTTTGGAGACAAAGGCAAGCAGCAGATGAAGATTGACTCCAATCCCATGCAGATTGTGGAGGCAAATTATGCTGAGCCAGAAATGGTAAACGTGGTCGAAATGGAGATCATGGCAGAAGAAAATTCTGAAATGGTAGGAGTTACTGAAAGCTTCGACACCAACTTCACCATGATAGAAGCTGCTGAAGGTTTCGACACCCATGTCAATGTGGTGGAAGAAGGTGATAATTCTGCTGGCCAGGCTGAGGCAAAAGAAGTCAAAATTTCTGAAGACTTCGACAGTGAGAATGTCACTAAGACCACTGAAGGTTTCAACGGAAGAAATGCAGTCAAAGTGGGAAGAAGCTTCAACAAGAAAAACTGTGAAAGAGATGCTGACCAAGAGGAGATTAAAACACCAGGGACTGATGACAATTCCCTCACTGTCAAACAAATGAACAGTGATACCACCAAAAATGAAGAACATCCTGTCGAAAGGGTTGCACATTGCTGCAAATACATCTATAAGGGCTTACACCCAAAAGGCAATGTTAGTCAGTCAAAGGAGGACATCCCAGAGGAAATCATGCTAGTCGAAAAAATGAACAAATTGAAAATTACAACTGAACAGAGTGCTGGGATTCATATGGTGGAAATCACTCAAAAGGGAGGACCAGACATCGACAAGGGAAAGAAGCGTCAAGAGGAGCATCAGAAGCTGGTTTACCCAGAAGAGAACGAGAGTCTGGTTGAATTCATCCAGAGGTGTCAAAGGAAGAATGCAGAAGTCATGCTTTGCCCAAGATGCAGTGCTGTGTTCGACAAGAAAGCAGCTGATGACTTGGAAGCAGCAGAAAAGACCCAGAGGAAAAGAAATTGGGGAACAGTCCCACCAACCAGAAACGAAAGATTCGACCCAAGAAGAGGGGAGCATCACAGTCAAGGGGTCGGAGAAAGACGTTTCAACACTTACAAACCATCCAACAGGCCAAATGATGACAAATGGGTTCAGCCTATAAGGGATGTCCAAGGTCAGAAGAGATGGAAGAGTTTTGAAGTGAACAGGGGTCCTTCCATGGAAGTTAAAAAGGAGGCAAAGCCAAAATACGTCTCTGAAAACTACAAAGGGAAGAATCCTATGTCCAGATCCCAATGGAGAAGATTCCAAAGGCAGAAGAAAATTGAAAAGAAAACTGTAGAATACCAAAAGGTTGGGCAGAAGGAAGCTGAATCAAGCAAATGTGTGCAGATTACGAACAAGGGAATGCCCCTGGCAGAAAAAGAAATCATTCAGAAGAATAGATCTGGTGACACCACAGAGGTGCAGAAAACAAACAATAGAATGCCAGTGGACGAAGAAGTCACAGATGAATTTGGTTCAGAATCAGATGCTTCTTTCGACGTAACTTGCAATGTGGTTTCTGTACTGCCCAGAGACTTCGACAGGATAATGGAAGTCGAAGACGAAGAGGATGACATGATAGATGATAGCATAAGCTTGAAGCCTGTATGCTACTACATAATGAACAATGGCTGTGTCGAAGAGCAAAATGCCTTCTTCGAAAAGCCAGATGATGCAATGAAGGCTCACTTAAAGCCTCTCTTCATAAAAGGAAAGGTAAAAGGTGTAGGTGTCAACAAAATTCTGATAGATGGCGGAGCAGCTGTAAATTTAATTCCTCATTACATGATAAGGAGAATTGGAAAAGATGACTCCGACACTAAGCCTCACAATATGGTGTTGTCCAACTATGAAGGTAAAGTGGGAACAACACTGGGAGTAATACAATTGAACTTGACTGTAGGATCCATCACCAGGCCTACAATGTTTGTGGTGATAGCATCAAAAGCAAATTACAACTTGCTGTTGGGAAGAGAATGGATCCACGGGATTGGGGCTGTGCCATCCTCCATGCATCAAAGAATAGCAATCTGGAGGCCAGATGGGATTGTCGAAAACATTGAAGCAGATCAGAGTTACTTCACAGCTGATGTGAACAATATCACTAGTCGTAACTTCGACAAGAACCTAGCCCATATAGCACCATGCAATCCTGCGGCTTTCGACCTGACAGCTTCCGACAACGCTTACTGTTCCATGTACCTCCATCCTACACATGGTTTCCAGTGGGATAAAGAAATAATTGGGGAAACAAATTACACTTGGGGAACTGCCCATGTCAACCCAACTGGATGGGGAAGTGAATTCAGTGAAAATGACTGAAGTTTCAGCAATGGAAAGGATTTCGGCTTATATAGCCGAAAAACAACACAAAGCGGCCCTTGAGGCTGAAGTAAGAAATATGGCTGTCGAAGCCAGCACTCAGGTTGTCGAAGGACAACACCCTCAAGAAAATATTGAGGAGCAACATGCAAATCAGAGTTTTGAAGAAGACTCAAATGGTGAATGGCAGAACCAAAGACTTGATGCCATTTATGATGACGAACCTTTGGGATTCGAAAAGGATCCAACCTCCACCAATATGAAAATGGTGGCACAGGATCCCTTAGAGGAGATTAATCTAGGACTGGAGGCAGAGAAAAGGCCCACTTACATCAGTGCCAAGTTGAATCCTCAACTCAGGATCGAAATAATCCAGCTGCTGAATGAGTTTAAAGACTGCTTCGCATGGGATTATGACGAAATGCCTGGTTTAGACAGAAGTTTGGTGGAATTGAAGTTGCCGATTCTGGAAGGGAAGAAGCCAATAAAACAGACCCCCAGACGCTTTGCACCTGAAATTCTGTCGAAGATCAAAGAAGAGGTCGAAAGACTTCTAAAATGCAAATTCATCCGTACAACAAGGTATGTCGAATGGATTGCTAATATTGTTCCTGTGATTAAGAAAAATGGCACACTAAGGGTGTGTATTGATTTTAGAGATCTAAACTCAGCCACCCCTAAGGATGAGTATCCTATGCCAGTAGCAGAAATGCTAGTAGATTCTGCAGCAGGCCATGAGTATTTAAGTATGCTTGATGGCTATTCTGGTTATAACCAGATTTTTATTGCTGAAGAAGACGTTCCAAAAACAGCTTTTCGTTGTCCAGGAGCAATAGGAACATATGAATGGGTAGTAATGCCCTTTGGTTTGAAAAATGCTGGAGCTACTTACCAAAGGGCTATGAATTCTATTTTTCACGATTTCATTGAAACGTTTATGCAAATTTATATAGATGACATTGTGATTAAATCTGCTTCAGGCTTCGACCATATTAACCATCTTCGACAGTCCTTTGAAAGGATGAGGAAGTTTGGTTTGAAAATGAATCCCCTTAAATGTGCTTTTGGTGTGCAGGCTGGGGATTTCTTAGGCTTTGTGGTCCACAAAAAGGGGATTGAAATCAATGAAAACAAAGCTAAAGCAATAATGGAAGCAAAAGCGCCATCGACAAAGAAGGAATTGCAGTCTCTACTAGGGAAAATCAACTTCCTCAGAAGATTTATCTCCAACCTTAGTGGAAAGACTCAGGCCTTCTCACCCTTGCTTCGACTGAAGAAAGAGGGTTTCACTTGGGGGCAAGAGCAACAAGCTGCTTTCGACAAGATCAAGGAGTATTTGGCAAATCCCCCAGTCCTAATATCTCCTTGCCGAAAAAGAAGCATGAGGCTCTACATATCAGCATCTGACAGAACATTAGGAAGTATGCTTTGTCAAGAAGATGAACATGGCGTCGAAAGAGCCATTTACTATCTCAGCAGGGTCTTGAATGATGCTGAAACTAGGTATAGCATGATAGAGAAATTATGTTTATGTGTATATTTCTCTTGTATGAAATTAAAGCATTATATAAAACCCGTTGATGTACATATATCTTCTCATTTCGACGTAATAAAGCATATGTTGTCTAAGTCTATTTTACATAGTCGAATTGGAAAATGGGCTTTAGCCTTAACTGAATATTCTTTAAAATATATGCCTCTAAAAGCTGTTAAAGGGCAAGTAGTTGCTGACTTTATAGCTGACCACTCCATACTTGGAGAGGAGACAAATTATGTCGAAAAAGAGCCTTGGAGGTTATATTTTGATGGTTCCAGTCATAAAAATGGAACAGGTGTTGGGGTGTTAATTATTTCTCCCAATAAAGTTCCAACAAAGTTCAAGTACAAAATAGAAGAATTCTGTTCAAACAATGAGGCAGAATATGAAGCCTTAATTGTTGGACTTGAAATCTTGTTGGAACTGGGGGCAACAGAGGTCGAAATAATGGGTGACTCTGAATTGGTGATAAAACAACTGACGAAAGAGTACAAATGTGTCAAAGAAAATTTGATCATGTACTTTGTGATAGCCAACAGACTCCTCAAGAGATTCGACAGTGTAGTTTTTAGACACATCCCCAGATTAGAAAATCAGGAAGCAAATGACTTGGCCCAGCTGGCTTCAGGGTATAAAGTGTCGAAAGAAAATCTGTTGAAGTTTGTCGAAGTGAGAGGAAAAGTTTTATCTACTAAGCTGTCCCCATCTGATTTGGACACAATAAGATTGGGATATGGTGATCAAGAAAACTTTGAGATTTTCAATGTGGGTAATCTAGAGGATGGAGATTGGAGAAAACCCATTAAAGATTATTTGCAAAATCCAAATCAAACAGTCGAAAGGAAGATAAAGTACAGAGCCTTAAGTTATGTGCTCTTTGGAAATGAACTGTTTAAAAAGACTGCAGAAGGAGTTCTACTAAAATGCCTTGGAGAGACTGAAGCGTACATAGCTTTGTCGAATGTACACAGTGGTGCATGCGGTGCCCACCAAGCAGGACATAAAATGAAATGGCTATTATTTCGACAAGGAATGTATTGGCCAACCATGTTGAAAGATTGTGTCGAATTCGCAAAGGGTTGTCAGGAATGTCAAATCCATGCAGGCATACCTCATGTGCCAGCAAGTGAGTTACATTCTATTATAAAGCCTTGGCCATTCAGAGGTTGGGCTTTAGATTTGATTGGTGAGATTCGACCAGCTTCTTCAAAAGGGCAGAAGTACATTTTAGTAGGAGTAGACTATGTCACTAAATGGATTGAAGCCATACCTTTGACAAATGTAGATCAGGAAGCAGTCATAGATTTCATCCAGAAACACATAGTGTATAGATTTGGAATACCAGAGACTATAACCACTGATCAAGGATCTGTGTTTACTGGCAGAAATATGCAAGCATTTGCAAGAGAGACAGGTTTTAAGTTGTTGACTTCGACACCTTATTATGCCCAAGCAAATGGCCAGGTCGAAGCAGCCAACAAAGTGGTGATAAACCTGATAAAGAAACATGTGGGTAAAAAACCCAGAAATTGGCATAAGACCCTGGATCAAATCCTTTGGGCTTGTCGAACCTCTCCTAAGGAAGCAACTAACTCCACCCCATTTAAATTAACCTATGGACATGATGCAGTATTGCCTGTCGAAATCTGTTTACAGTCAATACGAATTCAAAGACATCATGAGATTCCATCTGAAATCTATTGGAGTATGATGATGGATGAATTGGTTGATTTAGACGAAGAAAGGTTGCGTGCTTTAGAATTAATAAGAAGGCAGAAAGAGAGAGTTGAAAAGTTTTATAACAAAAAAGTAAAATTCAAAGCCTTTTTAGTAAATGATTTAGTCTGGAAAGTGATCTTGCCCATGGAGAAGAAAGACAGAGTGATGGGAAAATGGTCCCCTAAGTGGGAAGGACCTTTCAAAATTTTAAGAGTTTTTTCCAATGGTGCATACGAAGTCGAAGAAATAGAAAAAGATAGAAGAGTGATGAAAATAAATGGGAAGTACTTAAAAAAGTATAAACCAACACTGCACGAAATAAAAATAAGAACAAACTAAATTACAAAGGTCACTTCGACAGCAAAAGACATTTCTCCTTTGATAGTCGAAAATATCTTTGCTGGGGGGCAATTTGTAAACCCATAATTTCGACAAGATTAAAATTCAGGCTTTAAGGTCATCTTTGTCGAAGGATAGCATCAGGAGGAGAATCCAAGAATTACTGACAAGGTTTTAAAGTTTCATTGTTTCGACAGAAATAGATATAATGTTCTGGCAGAATAGTTTGGAGAGTGTGTGACTGAGGGCTTCGACAGAAGAAGTTTGTTAAAAAAAAAGATAAGGTTTGGCAAGTGCTGAAGAGTTTTTCTCCTTTAAAAGGGTTTCGACAGTTTTGAAGAGTTACAAGGTTTCGTCACCAAGGAAGAGATTCAAATTCAAAGGTTGTAACCTTTGGCAGTTGGACACATGGAGGTTTCAGAGAAGAAATTTACATGCAGGCTGACACTTGTCGTTTAGTTATAGTTTTTCCGTTCTAAGCAGTTATTTTGTTTATGTATAAATAGGATAGTTTGTGGTTAGAATGTGTGTGTGAAAATTTGTACAAAATTCCTGTAAAAGCTCTAAGTACCCAGTGTGAGAGAAAATGAGTCTAGTATTTGGAACAATGTACGTTTAAACACCAGTTATATTTCAAAGTCATTTTAAATTACTTGTTTATTCTTCAAGTCCATGTCATTTTAAATTTCATTTACTTTTTTGCAAGTTTTTAGCCTTTCGACATTTCTTTGTTCTTGTTTAAACTTTTAACCTTATTTCATCTTTAAGTTCAAACTTTCGTTACTTGCAAAATCAAAGTCCTTAATACTTTGACAATATTGATAAAACAAACCACAAATTAGTCACCAAAAGTCTAAGAGTATTTCGACAGAACCAAATGCACATGTATCCCAGGACTTGTATGGTTGGTCCTGCAAGTAACCCAATTTTCTGAAGAAATTGGTTAACCAGAGGTTGTTCGCCAGAAAACACAGCGAACAGGTTGATAAGGATTTTGACGGCTAGAATTACCACCCCTATAACCTTGGTTATGGTGATAGTTACCCCTTGGTTGGTACCCTTGATTTCCTTGAAAGTGTTGTTGTGGTTGGTTTTGAGGATGTTGTTGATATGGTTGTTGTTGTTGTTGCCTCGGTTGGTAGTCACGTTGATTCGCCATGTAATTTACCTCTTCTAACCCGGGAGGTGGACAAAATCTGGTATCATGTTCACCCTTGCAAAGCTCATAACAAGCTATTTGTTTCACTTTTGAAGGTTCTTTCAACTCTTTTATTTGTTGAGTTAAGAGTTCAACTTGTTGTGAAATGAGTTTCTTTTGGGCAAGAATAGCATCGTTTGTCCCAAGTTCAAGCACTCCCGGTTTCTTCAAAGTGTTACCTCTACTTTGACTTTGAAGTTCATTTAGAGCCATTTGGTTAATGATATTCGTAGCTTCGTCGGCACTTTGAGACAACAAAGAACCACCCGCAGTGGCATCCAATAAAGTCTTACAATTAGGTTGAAGGTCGTTTTTGAAAATGTGGATTTGCGTTAATTCATCAAAACCATGACCTTTGCACTTTCCTAGCATTGATTTGAATCTTTCCCATGCCTCATTCAATGATTCGTTGGCTCCTTGAGAAAACACTGAGATAGCCGTTTTGGATTCCATGAACCGGTTGTGGGAGAAAAATCTTTCAATGAACTTCTCTTCCAACACGTTCCAATCCATCATGACTGCAGGTGTTTGATCCAAGTACCAATCTTTTTCTTTGCCGATAAAAGCATGAGGAAAAAGTCTTTTGAACAATGGTAGCTCTTGAGCTTGATCAACTTCGGCCTCCAATGCTATCTCATAAAATTTGGTGAGAAAATCAAAGGGGTCTTCGTGGTCCATTTCGGTGAATGGACTTCCGTATAGCAAGTTAAGAGTTCTCGTCTTCATCTCGGCTTTCCTTCCCGTGTGGATGGCAAACTGAGCAGTATTTCTCGGACTGTTGACACATGGTGTGGAAACAGGCGGTGGTGGTGGTGGATCCATGATAGGTGTGAAAGGTGGTGGTGGTGTTGTAGAAGAACCTTCTCCTTGTTCTTGTCGTTGTCTAGCTTGTTTCCTCCTCCGTCTTGTTCTGCTATTCAGTCTCCTTGTGGTTCTTTCGATCTCGGGATCAAAAAGATTTTGGTTAACAGGAATCTGTCCTCACATAAAACGAAAGATGCACACTAAACCAAACAAATTAACAAGCACGATTCAAAAATTCAAGAGTTAAAAATTCGACAACTATTGCGATGCTCACAATATCAATTCAAATTCCCCGGCAACGGCGTCATTTTGTTAGAACAGTGATAGAGTATAGGCGTTTGTTATCGTCTCCATAGGGAATATAAGATATTACTGCCATTCTATAGTTGTCAATTTTTTAACTTATAGTAACAAGGGGGTTTTGGTTTTTCGTTACGGTAGCTTGCAGAGAAAAAGTAATAAATGCGGTAAAAGTTTAGGTTTTACGATTTGAGAAAGATTGTCAAAGTTAGGGTTCGACGATCACTTTGCATGTATATGTTCGATCAACAAAACTCATAAACTCTGTTAGATGATAAACACATTCACAATATCCTCTCAATGTGTTTATTTCTAACACACATTGTGGTTTTTCCCATTTTGATCCATTGTTGATTTCTCACACAATCTATCAAAATGACAACTTTTAGGTTTTGATATTTTAGTGAACAACCACATTCAAGACTATCTCTAGCTCAAGAACATAAATGGATGAAAACCTAGGTAAAGAGTTGGAAAATACCTTTCAATCATAAACCAACACAAAGAGTTAACAATAAAACAAAGTTTTCACCATATATTCATCATCAAAGAGTTTACAAATGAAGATCATCCCATTTACATATAAAGCTTGTGATCATCTACATCTAACCTTGACAAAATGAAGGACTTAGCTACTCATTTTCATGGTAGCTTGTTGTTTCCCTTGAAAATCGGAAAACAACCACTGATCTTCCAAATCTAACTTTGGTGACTCACAGGATCGATCAGATTGATCCTAGGACATGTGCTAAAAGGTTTTTTCATTTTAAAAGTCTATTCAAGTTCCACACTCGAACAATATTTGGGTGAAAGTATCTTAAAGAAACATCTATTTGACTACGGGATAACTTAAAGGTAAAATGAAGCTTTCAATAAAATAGAAGAAAGTTTGTTTGGAGAGGTGAAGTTAGATTGAGGACGAAGAGAAAAAAATTGCATAGGAAAGAGAAAAAAAAAAGTAAGGAGAAAAGGTGTGAAGATAATAAAAGACTTTGTAAAATTTAAAGTAAAACAAGTAAATTGCATTAAGTTAAAAGATGGTGTGTTTACATCACGTACATGCTCTACAATACTCGCTTTCTCTACACTCGGATACTTGGAGTAATTTTAAGAGTAATTTGTACAATAGTAAATTACAACACACTTTGGATATGTCTAAGACACCCTATTTATAGTAGTAAAAAATAACCTCTAATAACCTTCATCATCACCTCCTTTCGCCATTTGTCACAAATGCATGGATCTACCGCTCATAAGGTGACACGTGTATCCTTCAATATTCCACAAGAAAAACCGTTCCCTCCAATTTTTGAATTTCAAATCCTTCGACGAACCATCCCTAACAGCAAGCGGTCGAACTCCTGGCTTCTGGATGAGTTTTTCGACTTCTTCTTTTGGCTGCTTTGCCTCTTTCGACCACTATCTCGTTCTCAACCTACCTTTGACCCTTTTATCTTGAATTCCTTCCTTATACATGAGGCGTCGAATTTAGGAGCTAACAAATTTCCCCCAAAAAATGTCTTTTCGACTTCGAATGTGGAAAAGCACATTTTTTGACAGCGTATGGCCTTCGACGCCACTTGTCCTCATGCGTGTCGTCTGATATTATTTCAACCAATACAAGTCTGGGAAGGTGAAAGAGAATGAAAGAGAAACAAGAAAGATAACTAGGAACACGCAATCTACTGTTCTGCCACCTTGATGCACGTTTCTGACGTCACTTTCATCATGGCTATTTTCTCGGGAATCAACAAAATCGTGGGCCATCATCACCCTTCCAACCTCGGGGACGTGAATTGCAACTGCTGCCTCTACCATCCCATATCCAAGCGCACACGTGGCCCACTAAACTCTAGCCCCTTAATGATGAAACTTTCAGTCTTCCATACACTATATAAGTAATTTCCCTTTGATATTTTCATTTTTCCAACTTCTCTACCTCTTCACACCATCCTTGCTTTTTTCCTCTAATTTTTCTGCTTCCCAACCAACAAACTCTTACTTCCTTCAAAAATGGTTGATCATCAAAAGAAGAAAATGCAACTCAAAGGACAAAATTCAGCATCAATGCTTCCTCCCTTTGCCAGCTTGAGCGGTCCCCAGGTGGTAAAGAATCAACAGTTCATCCGCGAACCCTTGACAGAGGAGAAACGCCACATTTACGAATCTCGGGTAATCATTCCTGTTACTGTTGCAGGGAAACCTTTAGCCATGTCTGGGCCTTTACCCCCTTCGGGTCTTGACTATTCCGCCATTAAAGACTTCTTCCCCTCTTATAGAACCACTAAACCCTTAGGGCAAAAAGACTCTAGTAAAATCCCCACTGATGGCCCTGATAGCCTGAGCCTCTTCGACGTAGACCTTAGGTATCTTCATGATGGGGCCAGATTATTTAGGGCTACTCCATACTTTAAAGATTCTGAACTTTATCTCAACTGGCTGACAAAAATAGAGAAAGTGAAAGCCCAGGAATGGAAGGACACTGGGATTTATGATCTGATCATGATGTCGAAGGTAGGCCCTTCGTACTGCCCCCTTATGCTGGCTTCTTCCCTTTTCTTCTGGGACAAAACTCACAATACTTTCCACCTCCCTTGTGGGATGATGACACCCACATTACTTGATGTAGTTGCCATTGTAGGCCTAAAACCCTACGGCCTTGTGTAACACCCCCTTTCTATACCCCCAAATTAATACATTTGATCAATTAGGCACTTAGAAAAATTTATTTCATCAGAGTTTAATTAAAACATGGTATAAAAGAGGCGCATCACATTATCATGAAATTAAACACATACGATACCTGCTCAAGATAGATATGCAACAATGGGTAACCCACATCTCAATATTTAGACTAATAGCGGAAACATCCAAATATTGAATCAATCACATTCATAAAAGTATATACAACCATCAGTTAATTCATGCTTTACAACATAACCACAGCAGATACATACACATATGTATCACAAAAGAATCAAAACAAATGTAACTCCAAAAGAGTCAAAGGCTTCCTAACTACCCAGATGTTACATATTAGAGCCATTGACCAAAAAGAATGAAGACATCGCTTCACAAAAAGAACCTCCAGCTTCCTACTCTGCAATGCCTCATAGAGCATTATAAAACAGCAGAAGGGTGAGAAACAATATCATAACAATTAATGCATAAAATTGTATATATACATATACTCACATTTGTACAAGTTATACTCAAATTATGTTCTCACCACATTAAACATATACAAATAATCATGTCTCTACACATACACATGAACATTCACTATATTTTCCTCCAAACAATCATATATAACATACACAGTTATATTCATTCAACTAATGCATCATACACAGATGACTCATGCAACTCATAGAGACCGACACACGACTCTATGCAGATGCAAATGCGGTACCGACTCATTCAACAGATTCTCTAAGGAATCGAGTATTCAGCAGATCCTCCACGGGATCAAGTACTCAGCAGATTCTCCACGGAATCAAATATTCATCAGATTCTCCATGGAATCGAATATTCAGCAGATCCTCCACGGGATCAAGTACTCAGCAGATTCTCCACGGAATCAAATACTCTAGCCAATCCTCCACGGGATTACATGTTATGACCGATTCTCCGAGGAATCACACAATGCAACCAATTCTCCAAGGAATCACACAATGCAACCGATTCTCCAAGGAATCACACAATGCAACCGATTCTCCAAGGAATCTAATGTAACCATCGTATCATACGAGGTTCTGCAAATCCTCCGAGGGATCAATCAACACAAAAATGCATACTATGTTCACAAACATATTCATTGCATTTATCACATACATCACATATAACTATCATGCATTCACATTATGCACCATTTCACACATGGTTTACACACATATCAGCCTATCAATGCGTTTCTATTCAATTCAAGCAAATACACAAGATTATCAAACGTTCAAGATTCACCATTAGTTCTACAATCTAGGATTCACGCCTTTCGGCCACCCACAGCACGACATATCGAAACAGTTCACACATCAATCATTCATATAGGCATTAATCATAATTGAATCAACCAAACATCATGCTATGAACAAACAGCAAAACAAATAACACTGCCAGGTTCGCCAACCTTCGCCTGGCGAAGCCACGCAGCGAATGCTCGCTGGCCTTCGCCTGGCGAACTTCCCAGCGAAGTCCACTGGGAGTAATTCTGGAATTACTCGCTGAGGCTCGCTACCCACTCGCCTGGCGAACCTTCGCCAACTCACTACGCCTGGCGAACTTGCCAGCGAATACAGGGTGTTAACTTCTGACTTGCTTCGCTACAGCTCGCTGGGCTTCGCCTGGAGAAGCTTCGCTGCCATTCGCCTGGCGAACCTGCGAAGACAGAACTTCCATGGCTGTCTCAAGAGCCCAAACTCCACAAAATCAACCGATTAAATCCAAACCAGTCTCAGTGGCACAACCCAACCATCACCCGACTAAACTACATCGTCTAATCCGAATTCTAACCGATTAAAACCTCATTCTACTCACAAAACCAACTTCTAACCTAAATGGAAAAAGAGTAGAAACCCTACACAATCCAAACACATACACATACAATCATACACATTAAAGAGATGATAGAGTTTCACACCCTTACCGATCGATTGCAAGCTTTGGTGATGATCCCTTGATGATTCTAGGTTTTCCTCTCCACTTTCTCTTCTCTTTCTCTTCTCCTCTTTTCTTTCTCTTG
This sequence comes from Lathyrus sativus, assembly GCA_963859935.3. Classification (NCBI taxonomy): domain Eukaryota; kingdom Viridiplantae; phylum Streptophyta; class Magnoliopsida; order Fabales; family Fabaceae; genus Lathyrus; species Lathyrus sativus. The sequence continues at coordinate 683,632,582 of OZ012737.1, forward strand.
TTTTTCCTCTTATGTTACTATCTTTCTTCCTTTCCTCTCTTATTCTATTTCTATCTCTATTTCTTTCCTCTCAAATTCTTTCCAACACTTACCAATCAATTCTCACACTAAAGTGCTAAATGTCTAAAATGCCCTTTTTACTCTAATTCCCCGAAAACTCTCCGAATCGGTAAAAATAGATAAAACAAGCAAACACCACATAGCAATATATAATTTCTCAATTTAAAACAAACATCAAATAAATAAATTAAAAGACCCAACAATTAATGGGAATTCAGAATCGGGGCGTTACACCTTGTCTATGATCCTGAGATTGATAGCCACGACACCATTGGTTTCGCCAATACCAAACATACTTACACAACTTTTGTCCAACATTATCATAATAAAATTAGCACCTCATTTGACGACGAGGAACATATAGCCTTTTTGGCCATGTGGTTATCTCGTTGTGTATTTTGCACAAAATCCTTGCAGGTGGCGCGCAAGTATCTGGTTCTGGCCAACCAACTACATCTGAAGAGAGGCATTTGCCTAAGTGAAATGATTATGGCCAGTCTTTATGAGGCCCTAGGCGAAGGTGCGAGTAAATTGAAAGATCCTGAAAGCCATGGCAATCTGCTGTTGTCAGACCCCTTTTGGCTTCTTTAGTTGTGGCTTAATGCCACTTTTGAACACAACCTTCCCAACAGAGGCGAAGTTGATGAAAGTTCGCCTTCCATCGCTGAGAGAAGAGTCGAATGGCCTCGCTTGGCTCAAATTACTCCTAGCGAGGAAGGTCATACTCTTCGATCCAATTTATCCAGCTTTGTTCATATGTTCGCAAAACAGTATGAGTTTACCGCGAAGATGGCTCCCTTCGCAGAACGAAGATGTGGCCCAGAGTGGTTTACCAGACCCTTCCCTGCTCCCTTAAAGAAACAAGAAGAGGAGTCAAAGCTGATTTGGGAGCGATTCCTCATTCCTCGACTACTGGTTCACAAATTAAACCTTGTTAGAGGTCACTCCAGCTTACTAGCCTACCAACCGAACTTGGTGTCCAGGCAATTCAGGTTGATACAAACCTTGCCCAAATGCCTATATGATAAGAAATCACATATCATTCTTCCTTTAGCGGTGCTATCTCCTCTAGACTGCTCGACACAACTGGCGTGCCACGCCCATAAGTATTTCCTCACACCTGTCCACTTTGAACCTTCTTATTTTTGCTCCCAAGACTTCTATGACTGGTGGTCGAAACATTACGCCTCAGAATTTCTTGACGCCTCCAGTTTTGCTCGCTTGATTGATCAAGCTTTCGTTGATGTGCAGGAGAAGATCAAGAAAGGTACGTCTACCCATATCAAAGAGATTCAATCCTTTATTTCGAAACTGCCTATCGACCAGATGATGTTAGTCGAACCATCCGTGAGGCTGCTGTCACTTTGAAAGAAAAGTTTTCCAAAAACTGGATAGTTTAAAGATTCCCTCTTCTGTTCCTTGCGAGAAACGGTATGAGGTTGCCTTTAAACTTTTTCCCTCAAAAGTCCCTCGACTACCAACCGCTGGTTTTGGCGTGGCTCTTGCCCCTCCATTCCCAGATTGGTTCATTTGTGGAGATGCTATAAAAATTCTTCGACAGCAGTCTAAGCCCAAAGCACAGCGGGTGGTTCCGACTAAACATACACTCAATACGTTTAAAGGGCACCTTCATGTCAGTATCGAAGATGTTCGCATCGAATCTGACATTCTCGAAGGTTCATCCCCCTTAAATTTGGACTTTCCTCACTGAGCTTTATTGTTTCTAACTGGCTTTAGTATCATTTACTTTTCAGTTGCTCCAAAACATGCTGCCCCAACAACCAAAACTGAAGTCAAGGACGAAGACTAAAAGGTAATCTTCCGCAGATTTCTACTATCTCGACCTCCTTAATCACTCTCAACACTTTATGTTGCTTTCAGGCTAGTCGAAAACCACCTAGCCCTTAAAGAAGATTAAAAAGGGATTCTCCCCAGATTATCATTGATTCTGATGATGAAGATGGGTATCCTCGTGAGAGTCTTCAAATAAAAAGGAAACGAAAGATCATCTGTGATGTGGATACCTCTGATGCTCCATCCGCTCCTCTTGTAACCAACACACCTCAGACCATTACTCCTCCTCAAGACCCCACTCTGGCTCCCATAGGGGATGCTTCGATCCAAGCCGTTGTCCCCATGGAGAGCGACAACTCCAGTCCTGCTGCTGAAATTGTTAAGGTATATTGCATCTACCTTTCTTTGGGCCTTTGCACTGATTTTTTAGTCTTTATTCTTTCTAATGTCTACCTTTTCTAGGATGATGCTGAGGCTTCACAATCTAATCCCACCAATCTTCCTTTGTCGCTCTATCCCTTGAATAGCCAAGGTGAGACTACCTATCATCCCACTTCTGATTTGGATTCTGGTGTGAGTTCACTTGGTGAAATTAATAAACCTGATTCTTTCACAGCCCCTCCTTCTCCCGCAAAGACCACCACCCAGCAGTCTCAAACCGATGGTTCTGATCATGAAGACAATAATGCTCAGGTCAATCCCATTACAGCGGATGATGAAGTCAACGCTTTGGAGGGGGAAACAACCTTGGCTGATATGACCAGCTCTCTCTTGGGTCAGTCAATAGCTGTGGATGAAAAGGCTGTCGAGGGTGATCAAGCTATTGAGGATCAGGCTATGCCTCAGCCTGAAGTGCATGAGTCCAGTGATAAAGGTACTGGAGATGAAATGGAGGTGGATGGCGCAAAGGCAAAAGAAAGCCAAGATAAAGAATTGAAAACTGTGGACATCTCTGTCAAAGAACCCACAACTGCTGAAGTGACAAAGACTCCTGTTTCTTCTATCCCAAAGGATATTCCACCAAACTCCTTCCCAAGCGAAACTCAACTCACTTCCGCCGAACTGGATGCGTTGAAGGTTTTTAACCCTCGACAATACATCAGGCTTTTGTTGAGCAGGAGAAGTCATTCTTCTAGCCGCACTCCCAGTACTTCGACCTCCGAAGGGAAAACCTTAAAGTAGCCAGCTGACAGTGCCCTCGACAAGGTTAAGCAAAAGATTTTCAAAGGGGATCTTTTCACCCTCCTGCAGATGGGCCCAGCCAGCCATCTTCCCCTCAAAGCTCTTCTTCAACGAGTGGACATTAAATCCCTTACTCTTGAGGCCGCGAATGTTATTCAAGAAGTTGGTACCCTGATCGACCAGGTTTATAAAGACTAATGATTGTTGCCCCATATTGAGGGTGACATTGAGACGAAGGCTGGTAGTGAAGCTGCCGCTTGGAGCGCTGTTGTCGACTCTGAGGAGAGGATTGCTGAATTGGAAGAAACGAGGGAGAAAAATAAGCAAGAGGTCCTGACTAACGAGGCGAACATTGCCTATTGGGAGCGGAAGATTAAGAAACTTCGTAGTAAGATAGCGAAGGCTAAGAAGAAGAACGTTGAATTATCTTCTTTCGATGACTCCTCCTTAACAGCTGAACTTGAACATGCCGTTACCTACGCTGAGGAAGCCCGCCGTTTGGAATCTGAAGTTGCCCAGCTGAGGACAGATAAGGCTCAATGCCAGAGCCGTCTCGAACTCCAAAGATCGACTTATCTTAAGATGAAGGTGAATCTTCCTTTTTGATTTATTTAGATTTTGTAATAGAGCAGATTATGCTGGCCTTTGTAAGCCATTTTTATTTTGTTTGTAAGACATTGGGCCATTTTGGCATATTTTAAATCACCATTTATGGCTTCGCTTCATCTTTGACTATTACTCTGCTGATATTTTTACCTCTTGAAGTGCAGGCTTATACTTCTTTAAATATTTGCCATTTACTTTTAATATTCTCTCGTCCTTACTCAGCTCTGTCACTTCATATGCCCCGTTAAAGAATACTTTCGATACCTGGAATGGTCCTTCCCACTTTGGGGACCACTTGCCTAGGGACCTCACCTTTCGATCCATAGGCAGGATTACCCTCCATACTAAATCTTTGACCAGGAAAGCCTTTGCTTTGACCTTCATCTTATATGATTTCTCCACTCTTTTCTTTTGTCTTCTCAAGAGTTCTAGAGCTTTTAATCTTTCTTCGTCTAAGTCGACTAACTCATCAAGCATCACGTCTCAATAAATCTCTCGAGGGATTTCATGATGTCTTTTAATTCTTACTGACTGTATGTGTATCTCAACTGGCAATACTGCGTCATGGCCGAAGGTGAGTCGATAGGGGGAAGTGTTGGTTGCTTCCTTCGGGGATGTTCGAAATGCCCATAGGACTTGACCAATGTCTTATGCCAATTCCTAGGCTTGCTTCCAATCTGTTTCTTTATCATGCCAATTATCACTTTGTTTGCCGCTTTGACTTGGACATTGGCCTGGGTGTAGTAAGGTGTCGAGGTAAGGAGTTTAAATCCCATTTCTTTAGCAAACTCCTGCATCTTCCTACCTGTAAATACCGACCCTTGGTCTGTCGTTATTATTTCTGGTAGCCCAAATTTGTAAATGATATACTTCTGAATGAATTCGATAACATCTTCTTGGTCTACCTTCGGTAGAGGTATAGCTTCGATCCATTTGGTAAAATAGTCTATCCCTACCAAAATGTACTTCTGGTTTTTGGAAGACGCGGGTCGAATCTCTTCTATCAGGTCTAAAGCCCAACCTCTGAATGGCCATGGCTTGACTATGGAGTGCAACTCGCTTGCTGGGACATGTTGTATGCCAGCATGGACTTGGCATTCCTGACAACCTTTGGCGAACTCAATGCAATCTTTCAGCATCGTGGGCCAGTACATCCTCTGGCGAAATAGCAACCATTTCATCTTATGGCCTACTTGGTGTGCTCCACATGTCCCACCATGGACTGAAGACAACGCCAAGTATGCTTCAGATTCACTGAGGCATTTAAGTAAAACTCCCTCAGAAGTTTTCTTAAATAACTCATTCCCCAACAGGACATAGCTTAGTGCTTGGTATTTTATCTTTCGTTCTGTAGTCGCTGAAGGGTTCTGAAGATATTCGACCAGAGGTTTCCTCCAATCTTTGTCTGTCAGGCCTTCGACTGAAAAAATCTCAAAGGTTTCCTCGTCAGCGTAGCTAAATTTCGTAACTTCCAAGTCTGACAGTTTCAAACCCACAGACACAACCTTACCTCTGGCCTCAATTGCTTCTTGCAAGTTTTCCTTCGAGACCCAATATCTTGAGGCAACTTGCGCCAGATCATTGGCTATCTGATTGTGTAGTCGTGGTATGTGTCAAATAGTGCAACCCTCGAATTTTTTGAGTAGCCTGTTGGCTATTACGAAATACATGATGTGATTTTCTTTAACACACTTGTACTCCTTTGTTAGCTGTTTTACAACCAACTCTGAATCTCCCATTATTTCGACTTAGGTTGCCTCCAATTCTAACAAAATTTCAAGTCTGGCGATCAAAGCTTCATATTCAGCTTCGTTATTAGAACATAGGCCCTCGATTCTATATTTGAATTTTGTTGGAATTTTGTCAGGCGAAATGATCAGCAGACCTATGTCTGTCCCGTTCTTGTGACTAGACCCGTCGAAGTATAGCTTCCAAGGCTCTAGTTCAACAATGTTCAGGGCACTTTCATTTATGGAGTGGTCGACAATAAAGTCTGCCACTATTTTCCCTTTGACCGCTTTCAACGGTCTATACGTTAATGAAAACTCAGTTAATGCTAATGCCCATTTACCAATTCAACTATGCAAAATAGGTTTGGACAACATGTGCTTAATAATATCAAAATGTGACGAAACGTAAACATCAACTGGTTTTATATATTGCTTCAACTTCATACATGAGAAATACAAACATAAGCATAATTTCTCTATCTCACTATACCTAGTTTTTGCATCATTTAAAACTCTGCTAAGGTAGTAAATGGCTCTTTCGACGCCACTTCCATCCTCTTGAGTGAGCATGCTCCCTAGAGTTTTGTCTGATGCTGCTATGTACAGTCTCATGCTTTTATTTCGACATGGAGGTGAAAGGACCGAAGGATGAGTCAAGTAGTCTTTGATCTTGTCGAAAGCCTCTTGCTGATCTTTCGTCCATTCGAACTTCTCCTTGGTGGCTCGAAGCAATGGCGAGAAGGCCTGTGTCTTTCCACTGAGATTCGATATGAACCTTCTTAGGAAATTTATTTTGCCCAACAAGGATTGAAGTTCCTTTTTGTTGGATGGCGCTTTTGCTTCCATGATGGCCTTTGTTTTGTTTTGGTTGATTTCGATCCCCTTCTTGTGGACCATGAAACCCAGAAAATCTCCTGCTTGTACGCAAAATGCACACTTGAGGGGATTCATCTTGAAGCCAAACTTCCTCATTCTCATGAAGGATTTGCGCAGATGTTCCACATGAGCCTTTCCTGACACAGATTTTATCACAATGTCATCAATGTATATTTGCATAAAGGACTCAATGTAATCATGGAAAATCGAATTCATTGTTCGCTGGTACGTTGCCCCAGCATTTTTTAGGCCAAAAGGCATCACTACCCATTCGTAAGTGCCTAAGGCCCCTGGGCAACGGAACGCCATTTTAGGAACGTCATCCTCAGCAATGAAAATCTGGTTGTAACCAGAATACCCATCCATCATGCTAAGGTATTCGTGGCCAGCGGCTGAATCGACTAGCATTTCTGCCACTGGCATCGAATACTCATCTTTAGGAGTTGCTGAATTTAAATCCCTAAAGTCTATGCAGACTCTTAAAGATCTGCTTTTCTTAATGACTGGTACAATGTTTGCTAGCCATTCGACATACCTGGTCGTACGGATGAACTTGCATCGGAGGAGTCTTTCGATTTCCTCCTTTATCTTTGAGAGGATTTCAGGGGCAAAACGTCTTGGGTTCTGCTTGACTAGTTTTTTTTCCAGGCTTGATTGGTAGCCTATGCTCGACTAGATCTCTCTTTAGACCTGGCATTTCGTCGTAGTCCCAAGAAAAACAATCCTTGTACTCTCATAGCAACTGAATGGTTTCGACCCTAAGTTGGAGGTCGAGGTTGACGCTGATATAAGTTGGCCTTTTAATTACTCCATCTCCTAGGTCAACTTCCTCCAGTGGATCTTGTGCCAACATTTTGACATCGCTGGCCAAGGGATCTTTTTCAAAACCCAAAGCCTCATCGTCATATATGGCGTCGAGTCTTTGCCCTTCGTATTGAATATTGGGGTCGAAATACCCAACTGGCCCTGTTTGTTTGAATTTTTCGTTGGCTCCCTCAGCCATTTTGTTATTAGCAGCCTCCAAGGCCGTTTGTAGCTTAGTTTCGGCCACGTAGGCCGAAATCCTTTGAAGCGCTACGACTTCAGTCATCATCATCAAACTCACTTCCCCAGCCAGTGGGGTCTATGGGAAGTTCGCCAAGGTATGGAAACCTTTCTCCTGGCACTTCCTTGTCCCATCGAAAACCTTCGACGGGATGCAGATATAGTGAGCAATACACTTCGTCATTAGGTGTAAAGTCGAAATCTGCAGGTTCGCATGGCCCTATACTGGCCAAATGTTTGTCAAACTGTCCTCCTCTATCAATATGGTTTATAGGTGCTTTGAAGTATCCCTGATCTGCTTCGATGTTTTCGACAATGTCATCTGGTCTCCAGATGGTGATCCTCTGATGCATCGAAGATGGCACTGCCCTCACTCCATGGATCCATTCTCTTCCAAGTAATAGATTATAGTTGGCAGTGGTCTCCACCACCATGAAGACAGTCGGGCAGGTAATGGTTTCGACCGTGACATTCATCTGAATGACCCCCATGGTCGAACCCACTTTTCCTTCATAGTTTGATAACACCATGCTGTGTGGCTTGGTGTCTGTCTCACTTTTCCCAATTTTGTTCAACAGAAAATGCGGCATTAGGTTTACCGTAGCGCCGCAATCCACCAAGATTTTGTTAACTATGACCTTATCTATTTGTGTCGTAATATAAAGAGGCTTCAGATGGTTTTTCATCGCCTCTGTTGGCCGCTCAAAGAATGCGTTTTGCTCCTCGATGCAGCCATTGTTCATCACGTAATAGCATATTGGCTTATGAGCCGTTATTTCCCAGTCCGTATATGTGTCCGAGTTTTCAACTACGAAAATCCTATCAAATTCCCTGGGCATTACTGATACTATGTTGACCAGAATATCCAACGTATCATCAGAGTCTTCATCAAAATTATCGGTCATTTCATTGTCGACCGATTTTCTCTATTCTTCGACCTGCATTGGAAACAACTTTCTTCCTACAGGTGTCTTCCCAAACATCTTTGTTTGACCCTCATGTTCGATGGGGATGTTGGTACTGGATTGTGGTTGGTCCCTATGTGCACCTTCTCTGTGTGCTTTTCTTCTTCTCTGCTCGCGTCTCCGTTGGGATCGAGACATGGGATTCTTCCCTTTATAATTTTCTGACACATGAGCAGCCCTCGAAGACTGAAATTCTTTTCGGTAGCTTAACGAAGATCCTCGTTGCACTTCGAAGTTCTTCCACCTCTTCTGCCCTTGTTGCCTGTTCTCATTGGGCTTCGTCCACTTCCCATCAGTGGCCTCAGCATTGGGCTTAAAGCTAGTGGGTTTGTTCGTAGGAGGCCTTATGCGGGGGTCAGATCTTTGTTAAAGGCCTCTTCGAGGGTCGAATCTTGGCATTTTGTTATCTTGCCTCAGCCTCCATGTTCCTTCTAACTTTTGTGCGGCCTTCTTGTCGAAGATGGTGCTGCATCAGGGACAAAGCATCACACTAGAACCTTTCTCCCGACAGCGGTGAAGGAAAGAAACGATAGATTCCTCCTGCTCTGGGTATGCTTCCCTAGTGTGTGTTTCCTGGTAGTTCGACTCACTGTCCGCTACCTCCTCATGTTGGGTGATTTCTACCATGTTAATTTCAACTTCTTTGGCCAGATTAAGCTTCTTCAGGCTTAACTCCGCGCCTTTGGTGGCTTGATCAATCATGACGAAGTCATCATCCGTTTCTTTGGTCACTATCTCCCACCCCAGATTGTTCCTGTTGTTTGGGCTTTTGGTTTCATCCCTTTGGTCACAGTTATCAACTTCCATTTCGACACAGCTCCTTTGTCCGAAGCTCATGGTTACTTTCGCCATCACAGCTTCTTCTATGGGATTGCCAGCAGCCTCTGTTACTTCGATTGAAAAATCGTAGCCGTCAGCTATAACACCCATTTTTAATTATTTGGTTTTCCGTGTTATTTGTTCTTCGGTGCTTTGTGTGTGGAAATTGTTTGAGGAATTGAGTTCCATAATATTAGAAAAATATGATTAATAATAATAATAATATGATGATTAATAGTGTTGATACTATTATTATTAATATTATTGTTATTATTGTCATGTTTAAAAATATTATTGGAAGAGTCTGGAAATAATATTTATTTGGGATATTAATATTAAATTTGATTTTTGGAATAAAGGGGAATGAGAACATTATTATTGGGATTAAGAATAAATAAAATTGGATTATTTGGGATTAAAATGAGGATTTTTTACTAATGGAATTATTTGGATTAAAAGGTGTATTTTGGGGTATTAAGGGTGTTATTGGTATTTGGAAGAATTAGAATTGGAAGGAAGAGAAAGAACACGAGGAAGGGAGCGTAGAACGCACGATTGGAAAGAACAAGCAAGCCAAGAGCAAGCTGAACAAGAAGGAGCTTGATCGGGAGATTCTCGTGTGGGATGGTGGAGTTTCATCAACATCAGAACTTTAATTGAGGTAAGGGGGGAGACGTATCGGTTAAATGGTATTACATGAGTATCGGTAGAAGGGGAATCCCTAACCCCATGTATGAGTATATTTGCATGTTGATGATGATTTGATGATGAAATTGATGACTTTGCATGTTGATAATTTTGCTTTAAATTGTGATTATTGTGTTATAAACTGTTGCATGTGAGGTGGTGAGTTTGTTGGGCGAATTGAGGGTTTCGGAGTTGAATGTGATTCTGAGTCGAGAGTGGATTGATCAGCTAGAATCGGTGTTTTATCGGATGAATTGGATGTTAGTTGAGTGGGATATCGGTAGGACGTGTAGCCGATGATTCTGGTGTAAATTGGTGAGAATTGGAAAGTGGGGGAGCTGCTGAGTTTTGTACAGCAGTGTTATTTTTCTGAGTTCGCAGGTCTTCGCTAGCACTTTACTAGGCGAATGCTTGGCGAGCGTTCGCTAGCAGCTCACGTAGCGAGCGTATAAGCGAGTCTTGGCAGTGGTTGTTTTTCTTTACTCGCTAGCAAGTTCGTTGAGCGAGGTAGTGGCGAACACTTCCAGTAGCTCAGAAGTGTGGTTCGCGAGGAGGTTCGCTAGGCGAACATGTAGCGAACACTCGCGTAGCGAGCAGGTAGCGAGTGTAGCAAAATTTGGATTTTGAGGGTTGTGTGCAGCTGGTGATGCCGAGGGCGATCGGATGGATGTGCAGTGATAATATATGTGGGTTGAGAGTATGTTGAGGGTTGTAAGGGCCGTGTGGCCGGCGTGTATCACATTTGACATAATCGGTGGATTATGTGTTAAATATAGATATGTATGAAGGTGTATGTGAGATGTATGCACTATGTACTATGTGAGAGATATGTGGATCAGTAGGATCGTTACGCCTTGAGTGTGTTGTGGGTTGATGTGTTGTGATGAGTGGATCCGTAGGATCGTTATGCCTTGAGGGCATTGCGTGAGATGCGTTGCATGGTGATTGGATCGGTAGGATCGATATGCTTGTTATGCGTTGTGTTTGTATGTTGTGTGAGAGATATGTGGATCAGTAGGATCGTTACACCTTGAGTGCGTTGTGGGTTGATGTGTTGTAATGAGGGGATCCATAGGATCGATACGCTTTATATGCGTCGTGTTTATGCGTTGTTGTGACGATTGGGTCAGTGGGACCGGTATGCCTGATGTGCATGATGTGTGATGTGTTGTGGGGTGATTTGATCAGTAGGATCGATGCACTTCGTGTGCTTGTGTATGTATGCATATTATGATGCGATGGACCGGTGGGGTCGTGTGCACTGTATGTGCTATGTGTATATGCATAGTGTCTTGCATAGCATGTGGACGTGAGACCTGTGTGGCTCACGTGCTCCAAATGGGGAGCGTGTGAACGTGAGGCCTGTGTGGCTCACGTGCTCCAAATGGGGAGCGTGGACGTGAGACCTGTGTGGCTCACGTGCTCCAAATGGGGAGCGTGTGGACGTGAGGCCTGTGTGGCTCACGTGCTCCAAATGGGGAGCGTGGACGTGAGACCTGTGTGGCTCACGTGCTCCAAATGGGGAGCGTGTGGACATGAGGAATGTGCGGCTCACGTGCTCCAAATGGGGAGCGTGGACGTGAGACCTGTGTGGCTCACGTGCTCCAAGTGGGGAGCGTGTGGACGTGAGGCATGTGCGGCTCACGTGCTCCAAATGGGGAGCGTGGACGTGAGACCTGTGTGGCTCACGTGCTCCAAGTGGGGAGCGTGTGGACGTGTTGTGTGATACACACACGTGCTCCAAGTGGGGAGCGTGGACGCAGTGTATGATTCACTGGCGTGCTCCAGTGGGGAGCATGGACGGGATTTGGATCGTTGCTCGGATGGAGTGTATGCGACCACCCATGTCCCAAGTGGGGGACGTTGATGATTTGATTATATGGGCTCAGGAGGAGCGTGGTAGGGATAGATTGTTGCTCGGTGGAGTGTATGCGATCTATCCTGAGTTGAGCCGGTACCGCATAATTGTTGAGTCAAGGGCATGTGTTGCATTGTGGTTTGTGCGTGTTGTGATTGTGAATGAGGGGACAGTAGGTCCAGATGTGTTGCATTTGTGGTATGCATAGTGTGTTGGCATGGGACATTAGGTCCAGATATGTTGTATGTGAAATAATGATTTATTGTTTCTGCCTTTTATTTCATGTACCATTATACCATTATTATTTGATCATGATTCTCACCCCCTTTGTTGTTGTTGTGGTTTGTGCTTCTTCGGAAGTACAGACAATCCAGGTGTTTAGCTAGCTTGGATTGTGGCGTCGTCGTAGGACTGCTCTGATACATAACACCGGGGTCTTTTTGGGAGTCTTATTGTTTTATTGTTGATATGTGTGCCCCTGTGGCGTATCTGACTTTTGTGAGGCATGTGATGACATTAAGTATGTTTTGGGCAGAGGGCCGATTGTTATATATAACGATGTTGATGACATGGATGATGTATATATGTTATTTTGATTTATGACAGACTATATATATATTTTCCGCTGCAACTTTATTGAAAATTAATTTGGAAAAATGATTTATGGAATTTGTTTGGAAATTGTGACATCCCGTTGTGGGGAAAACTCTGATGTGTGTTTATTTTAATTGTTTTATTTTGCTTTTGGGAAACGGGGTGTTACAAGTTGGTATCAGAGCAGGTCGGTCCATCCGGCCAAGTTGTCTTGTATTGTGGTCTAATCCCCTGTATGCGGCATGTGTGAGAAACACTGTTGGTACATGTTGTTGTCTAGCTTTGTTGGTAGAAGTAGAATGATTTGAGTGGGAAGGAGCTTGTGCTTATCCCGGGTGCTGCACGTGTGGAACTGTAGCTCGGTGTATGGTTGAACGTTCCTATAGTTTGGTAAAGATGGTTCATACCCCATCATGATTTTCGGCTGTCTATTGGCATATTGAGGAACTGATCACCCTTAATCTCTTGTTGATAGCAGTTGGGATTGTGTTGGATGGGATGGGCGTATCTTGCAAGCTTAGGTGGCGTGATCAGGGAATTGTCTTGAGTTAAGCTAAGTGCTTAAGGGATTATTTTGAGGAGTCGACGTAAGACGTGTTGAGGTGTTTATGTTAACAGAAATTTTGAATGCTAAGGAAAGTGAGCAAATTGGGGTTTGTCAATTAATGGTGATTGTCCGGTGATTTCCTGAGGAGGTAAATGATTTACTACCGGAATGTGAAGTGAGGCTTTCACAATGACTTCATTCTTGGGACTAGTCTGATATTAGTGACTCCATATTGTGTGTCCGCGTTGGGATTGAAGAAGTTGAAGAGTCAACTTGAAGACCTGCTGGAAGAGAGGTTCTTTTGTTTGAGTGTGTTACCGTTGGGTGCACCAATTTTGTTGGTTAGAAAGACATAAGGTTTTGTGAAACTTTGGGTGAACTATGGATAAGGGATCAAGGTGACTATCAAGGATAAATGTTCGCTTCCAAGAGTTGATAATTTGATGGACCAATTGGTTGGAGGATGTGAGTTATGTGGTCACGTGATCTCAAGTAAAGTTATTGTGGTTGATATGTCGAAGATCGAAGTTGTATCACATTGGGAGACTTTAAGGTCTGCTTTTGAGATTGGGAGTAATTGGGTTTCAAAATATTTAAAGATTGAAAGTGTGTTGGATGGCCTCCTAAGTATGAAATTGTTGTTGTACGTTGAATTGCGAGATCGTATCCTTTTACAGAATCGGAATCGGACACTCGGAAGTCAGGTAACGGTCTAAAATAGGATTTCGGACTATCATGTTCGCCAGGTCCTTCGCCTAGCGAGCATGCTAGCGAACGGCTCCACGCTCGTTACGGTGTTCGCCTAGCGAAGGGGTCTTGGGCAGAAAATGTTGTTCTGGTATTTTTGTCGTAACAGGAGAACCGTAAATCGGAATGACGCACGGTTCGAAGCGTTGGAAAGCTATTACAATGCTCTATGTGATGGTGAATTAATGACATGGAGTTGAGTTTTATTGATGAAACATGGTTGGATGTTGTAGTGGGTGCAAGAGGCATGGTTCGTGTTTCCGCCATAACTCACAACTTGTTTGTTCGTTTGGCATGGGATTTTCCCTACTTATTTGAGTGAGGCAATGGTTGGGTTAACCAGTGATATTTTAATACATTCGAAGAATATAGAGGATCATGTTGAAGATCGAGAATTTGAGTTATCATTGTGAGAGAATAAGCAGCTCGTGTGTTGATTTTTGTCGAGCCTGACGGGACTATTTGTTGTGTTTGGTGATGCTTTGTTGATGTGATTGAGAGATATGTTAAAGGTACCTTGAAGTACATTAAGGGAATCATCCGACCAGTGATTTAGAGTTGGTTGCGGTTGTGATTGTGCCGGAGTTGGAGGCTTCAATCATTTTGGCTAAGATTTGAAATATTTGGTGATCCTAAGAGCTTAAAGTGTTTGTTTGAGTTGGAAAGGTTGAATATGAGGAAGAGGAAATAATTGGGACTTCTGAAGAATTACGGCTTTGAGTTGAAGTACCATTCGGGTAAAGAGAACGTGGTAGTTAATGCGATAAGTTGGAAATGTTTTCATAATACCCATATTGATGGTGAAAAGGGATAGAACTGATTGAGCAATTTTGTATTATGAGTTTGGTGGGTGAAGAGACTTCTTATGGAGTTAAGCTTTTATTGTTAGACCTCGCTAGTGGTATTCTTGAGAGAGAATCGGGAAGGTAGGAGATCTGGATTGAGTTGGTGGATCAGTTGAATCTGATGAGCCGAAGTCGAAGAGTTGATTGTCGGATTGGTGGGGATAGTACCACGAGGTGTTGTGATAGGGTTTATGTGATGCATATTGAGAAAGTGGTGAAGTTGTATGAGATACTGTCGAATATTGTGTCGGATGGAAATTGGAGGTTTATATTAAGAATTTGGAGAGAGCTTATGTGTTGGATCAAGGTGGATCGTGGGATGGTTAATTACCGCTGATTGAGTTACCTACAATATCAGTTACCATTCTAGTATCAGTATGGCGTTGTATGGGGCCTTGTGAGATAGGAAGTGTGGGACTCTCTTGAGTTGGGATGAATCGAGCGGGAGTGTTATGCTCATATCTGAGAATTGTGCATGAGAAGGCTGAAAAGATCAAGAGGATCCAAGATAGGATGTGTTTTGATAATTACGATGGTAACGGGTGTTGGTCGAGCTTCGAAGTCTCGAGAACACACTCGGTGTTTTTTTTATCTGTATCAGAGTGGCACAGCGGAAACGGGGGGAAAGTAGCATGTTAGACTACTTTGCCGTTATCGCTTATGGATGGCATGATGTGTTTAATGTGTTTTCATTGAGGGAGTATATTGAATCAGATGGATGTTGTACAAGTGAGAAATAATTTGACGGTTGAGGCATTGCTAGTTCGGATTGATGAACGAGAAGCAACTCCGGGGGAAAGGAGAAACTCTTGGTGAGAGTGGCTTGGAGAGGTGCTGCAAGAGGCAGTGTGACCTAGGAATTGGAAAGCAGGATGCGGGAAGCGTATCCAGAGCTGTTTCCATCAGGTATTTTCGGGGACGAAAATAATTAAAGTGGGGGAGAATTGTAACACCCATTTTTAATTATTTGGTTTTCCGTGTTATTTGTTCTTCGGTGCTTTGTGTGTGGAAATTGTTTGAGGAATTGAGTTCCATAATATTAGAAAAATATGATCAATAATAATAATAATATGATGATTAATAGTGTTGATACTATTATTACTAATATTATTGTTATTATTGTCATGTTTAAAAATATTATTGGAAGAGTTTGAAAATTAAAGAAATTGTGGAAATAATATTTATTTGGGATATTAATATTAAATTTGATTTTTGAAATAAAGGAGAATGAGAACATTATTATTAGGATTAAGAATAAATAAAATTGGATTATTTGGGATTAAAATGAGGATTTATTACTAATGGAATTATTTGGATTAAAAGGTGTATTTTGGGGTATTAAGGGTGTTATTGGTATTTGGAAGAATTAGAATTGGAAGGAAGAGAAAGAAAACGAGGAAGGGAGCGTAGAACGCACGATTGGAAAGAACAAGCAAGCCAAGAGCAAGCTGAACAAGAAGGAGCTTGATCGGGAGATTCTCGTGTGGGATGGTGGAGCTTCATCAACATTGGAACTTTAATTGAGGTAAGGGGGAGATGTATCGGTTAAATGGTATTACATGAGTATCGGTAGAAGGGGAATCCCTAACCCCATGTATGAGTATATTTGCATGTTGATGATGAAATTGATGACTTTGCATGTTGATAATTTTGCTTTGAATTGTGATTATTGTGTTATAAACTGTTGCATGTGAGGTGGTGAGTTTGTTGGGCGAATTGAGGGTTTTGGAGTTGAATGTGATTCTGAGTCGAGAGTGGATTAATCAGCTAGAGTCGGTGTTTTATCGGATGAATTGGATATTAGTTGAGTGGGATATCGGTAGGACGTGTAGCCGATGATTCTGGTGTAAATTGGTGAGAATTGGAAAGTGGGGGAGCTGCTGAGTTTTGTACAGCAGTGTTATTTTTCTGAGTTCGCAGGTCTTCGCTAGGCGAATGCTTGGCGAGCATACGCTAGCAGCTCGCGTAGCGAGCGTATAAGCGAGCCTTGGCAGTGGTTGTTTTTCTTTACTCGCTAGCAAGTTCGTTGAGCGAGGTAGTGGCGAACACTTCCAGTAGCTCAGAAGTGTAGTTCGCAATGAGGTTCGCTAGGCGAACGTGTAGTGAACACTCGCTAGGAGCTCGCGTAGCGAGCAGGTAGCGAGTGTAGCAGAATTTGGCTTTTGAGGGTTGTGTGCAGCTGGTGATGCCGAGGGCGATCGGATGGATGTGCAGTGATAATATATGAGGGTTGAGAGTATGTTGAGGGTTGTAAGGGCCGTGTGGCCGGCGTGTATCGCTTTTGACATAATCGGTGGATTATGTGTTAAATATAGATATGTATGAAGGTGTATGTGAGATGTATGCACTATGTACTATGTGAGAGATATGTGGATTAGTAGGATCGTTACGCCTTGAGTGCGTTGTGGGTTGATGTGTTGTGATGAGTGGATCCGTAGGATCGTTATGCCTTGAGGGCATTGCGTGAGATGTGTTGCATGGTGATTGGATCGCTAGGATCGATACGCTTGTTATGCGTTGTGTTTGTATGTTGTGTGAGAGATATGTGGATCAGTAGGATCGTTATGCCTTTAGTGTGTTGTGGGTTGATGTGTTGTAATGAGGGGATCCGTAGGATCGATACGCTTTATATGCGTCGTGTTTATATGCTATTGTGAAGATTGGGTCAGTGGGACCAGTATGCCTGATGTGCATGATGTGGGATGTGTTGTGGGGTGATTTGATCAGTAGGATCGATGCATTTTGTGTGCTTGGGTATGTATGCATATTATGATGCGATGGACCGGTGGGGTCGTGTGCACTGAATGTGTTATGTGTATATGCATAGTGTCTTACATAGCATGTGGACGTGAGACCTGTGTGGCTCACGTGCTCCAAATGAGGAGCGTGTGGACGTGAGGCCTGTATGGCTCACGTGCTCCAAATGGGGAGCATGTGGACGTGAGGCCTGTGTGGCTCACGTGCTCCAAATGAGGAGCATGGACGTGAGACCTGTGTGGCTCACGTGCTCCAAATGGGGAGCGTGTGGACGTGAGGCCTGTGTGGCTCACGTGCTCCAAATGGGGAGCGTGGACGTGAGACCTATGTGGCTCACGTGCTCCAAGTGGGGAGCGTGTGGACTTGTTGTGTGATACACACACGTGCTCCAAGTGGGGAGCGTGGACGCAGTGTATGATTCACTGGTGTGCTCCAGTGGGGAGCGTGGATGGGATTTGGATCGTTGCTCAGATGGAGTGTATGCGACCACCCGTGTCCCAAGTGGGGGACGTTGATGATTTGATTATATGGGCTCAGGAGGAGCGTGGTAGGGATAGATCGTTGCTCGGTGGAGTGTATGCGATCTATCCTGAGTTGAGTCGGTACCGCATAATTGTTAAGTCGAGGGCATGTGTTGCATTGTGGTTTGTGCGTGTTGTGATTGTGAATGAGGGGACAATAGGTCCAGATGTGTTGCATTTGTGGTATGCATAGTGTGTTGGCATGGGACAGTAGGTCCAGATATGTTGTATGTGAAATAATGATTTATTGTTTCTGCCTTTTATTTCATGTACCATTATACCATTATTATTTGATCGTGATTCTCACCCCCTTTGTTGTTGTTGTGGTTTGTGCTTCTTCGGAAGTACAGACAATCCAGGTGTTTAGCTAGCTTGGATTGTGGCGTCATCGTAGGACTGCTCTGATACGTAACACCGGGGGCTTTTTGGGAGTCTTATTGTTTTATTGTTGATATCTGTGCCCCTGTGGCGTATCTGACTTTTGTGAGGCATGTGATGACATTAAGTATGTTTTGGGCAGAGGCCGATTGTTATATATAACGATGTTGATGACATGGATGATGTATATATGTTATTTTGATTTATGACAAACTATATATATATTTTCCGCTGCAATTTTATTGAAAATTAATTTGGAAAAATGATTTATGGAATTTGTTTGGAAATTGTGATATCCCGTTGTGGGGAAAACTCTGATGTGTGTTTATTTTAATTGTTTTATTTTGCTTTTGGGAAACGGGGTGTTACATCAGCAACCTCGACCATATTAGCCTCGACTGGCTCTGTGTAATTTGCGTCTGCCATTTGCAGAGGATCTGTGTCGACCTTCATCTGGCCACCAGCTTTCTCTCCGAACTTTTGACGTCCTTCCTGGATCACGTTCTGAACAAGTTCCCTGAAAAGAAAACATTGAGATGTTTTATGACCCAAGAAATTATGATATTTACAAAACCATATTTTCTTCCTTTGTTCTATGGACGGCATTTTGGCGCCGGGGGCACTATCATTTGTCTGTCCTTAACTAACAAATCGAAGATTTCATCACATTTTGTGATGTTGAAAGTATATGTTTTCTTTGGGAACCTATCATTCTTTTCAGATTCGACATAACTCTTCCCTTGTGGGGGAGCTAGTACTTTGCACAAGTAAGGCGGTCCTTGTTTAAGTTCAGCAAGGTCCACTTCGCCATCGTCGAAACTCACAGGCTCATCACACAGGCCTTCGACATTCTCATTATATTCGACAAAAGCTACCTTTTTATTTTTATTAAACTTAGCTTTCTCGTCTTTGAGTCTTTCTAGTTGCCGAACTCGATCGGCTAGTTGGGCCATATCCCTTAGATACTGGGTATCCAACTTTTTCCTAATAGAGTAGTCGAGACCCCCAGCGGCCATTTCGACCAACTCATGTTTAGGGACCTGCGTGAAGCCTCTGGCTTTAAGCAACTAGAACCTATTAAGGTATTCCTCTATTGGCTCAAAAAACTTACGCTTCACACTAGCGAGTTCCTTTAAGCTAATTTTAGTCTGACCCATATAGAACTGTTCATGGAACAAACGCTCTAACTGGATCCAATTACACACCGTGTTAGGGGGAAGCGTTGTGAACCAGGTAAAGGCGTTCTTAGTAAGAGAACTCGAGAAGTATTTTATTCTAAGGCTTTCATCATTCGCTATCTCTCCAGCCTCGATTAGGTAACGAGCCACATGTTCGACGGTAGATTCTGTGGTATCTCCTGAAAACTTAGTGAATTTGGGTACTTTCGTCCTAGGAGGTAACTCCGCCTGAAGGATATAGTCTACTATAGGTGAAGTGTAATTTGGCCTGGTGAAACCAGTGTTTAACCCATTTCTGGCCATAATTCTCTCGACCATGGACGCTAGATTATTGTCGACGGCTACATTGTTTTGACGAACCTGTTGGACCACATTGCCTGCGTCTTGGTTCCAATTCACAACTACTACTCCTGGGTTTCTTTCTCCCAAGCCACGGGGCTGGTTTTGCAAAGGCTCTTCCCTAAGCCCTTCGACTAACGGAGGGGCCATCCTTCCTTGGTTTCCTACGTCAACTTCTGCCATATTCGCCAAGTTGTCTCGTGGGGTATCCGCTACTGCGGCTTGGTTTCTGGTTAAGGGAGGTACCCCCATGAATTCAGCCAATCTCGTTAATTGCACCGCCAATTGTTGATTGGTCTGAGTTGTATTTTGGATTAATGGTTGAAATATTTCACTCATGGTTTGTGACAAAGTTTGAACCATTTGTAGGTTACTTTCGCCCATCTGCTGTCTTAAACAAGCAACTGAGGTGTTGGTCAAATTGGGGTCTTGCGTCGAATACCCTAAACTCTGGCTTTGGGGGTTTCGACCCATGTTCATGCCTGACCCTGACCCTTGTAGCGGCGAAGCCATCGCCTGATCTGAGAATATGGGGGGTGCACTTTGGAGCCCCTGCATCATAGCGGTGGGCATCCCATATGAGGGATTTCTTGGTGACTGTGAAAAACCAGGGGGAACAAACTGTCTGGATGTCGAACTTCCTCCTAACAAAATCTGAGGATTCGACGTTTGGTGACCAATATATTCCAACACTGGTTGAGTATAAGGTCTTCTCACTGTCGATCCAGCCCCAAGTACGGAAGGTGTCAGTACTGGCCTCACCGGAAGCACCGTTTGTTCTCCAGTCGATGGTATCGGAAGGGGAACTCCCTCGTCTCTTATCCCCTCGATGGAACCATCTCCTTGATGGTTGGGGTTATCTGGCTGGTTCGCATCCGTAGCCATGTTCCTAATGTTTCGTCTTGGTCGTGCCTCTTTGTTTACAACGGCAATTTTACCACTTCTTAGTAACATAAAATGTACCTCTCACGGAAAAGGACCAGTACGACTGCAGAATTTTTATAATTTTAGTTTTATGAAAAAGATTTTCTAGCACTGTCCCACTGGGCGTGCCATTTTTTTCCCTTGAAAATCGGAAAACAACCGCTGATCTTCCAAATCTAACTTTGGTGACTCACAGGATCGACCAGATTGATCCTAGGACATGTGCTAAAAGGTTTTTTCGTTTTAAAAGTCTATTCAAGTTCCACACTCGAACAGTATTTGGGTGAAAGTATCTTAAAGAAACATCTATTTGAATACGGGATAACTTAAAGGTAAAATGAAGCTTTCAATAAAAGAGAAGAAAGTTTGTTTGGAGAGGTGAAGTTAGATTGAGGACAAAGAGAAAAGAATTGCATAGGAAGGAGAAAAATAAAGTAAGGAGAAAAGGTGTGAAGACAATAAAAGACTGTAAAATTTAAAGTAAAACAAGTAAATTGCATTAAGTTAAAAGATGGTGTGTTTACATCACGTACATTCTCTACAATACTCGCTTTCTCTACACTCGGATACTTGGAGTAATTTTAAGAGTAATTTGTACAATAGTAAATTACAACACATTTTGGATATGTCTAAGATACCCTATTTATAGTAGTAAAAAATAACCTCTAATAACCTCCATCATCACCTCCTTTCGCCATTTATCACAAATGCATGGATCTACCGCTCATAAGGTGACACGTGTCTCCTTCAATATTCCACAAGCAAAACCGTTCCCTCCAATTTTTGAATTTCAAATCCTTCGACGAACCATCCCTAACAGCAAGCAGTCGAACTCCTGGCTTCTGGATGAGTTTTTCGACTTCTTCTTTTGGCTGCTTTGCCTCTTTCGACCACTCTCTCGTTCTCAACCTACCTTTGACCCTTTTATCTTGAATTCCTTCCTTCTACATGAGGCGTCGAACTTAGGAGCTAACACTTGCACGAGAAGTTTCGAAAGAAGTTTAATCAACATCTGAGTTTAAGAATCGAGTTTGGATGGAAATCCACCTTCTTTTTGAAAGATCTTGTTAAGAGATGAAGAATAGTGAAAAAAATGGGTTTCTAGGTCACAAATATCTCTCTTGGAGCAAAACAAAACAAAGTGGTTGAAAAAAAGCAGAAAAAAGATAATTTTTACAAAAGTAGCCCATGCTACTTATAGACAAATAAAGTGTTGTTCTGCCACGCTCGCTACCTTTCTCGCCTAGCGAGGTCATAGCGAGCGTTCGCTACCTGCTCTGCCCCATGCGAAGCTGATCAATTTGATTCTGTCCAAGTCCGGGAGTGTTCGTTGGCAGCTCACTACTTGCTCGCCTAGCGAACACTTCACTACCTCACTCGCCTAGTGAACGTGCTAGCGAGCTTGCTTTTGCTTGTCTTCTTTCTTGATTCCTTTGCCATCTTTATTGTGTCTTCAAGTTCTACTCTTTCATGCCTAAATATTGCACAATAACACACAAATCAAAGGTACCGAGAGCATTTCACATAATGTTGCATATCAACAAAAGCAAGGCGGTTTTGAACATTTTCTCGACAAAAAGGAGTGTTAAATGCCCATATTTGAAAGCTCAAATAAGCAAAATTGGGCATCTAACAAGAAGCCCCCAACCCTAGCTACCTACGGTGGTATAACCAACTCGAAAAACCACATTAAAAGAATCGATGTGATGCTCGACTACCGGAACGTATGGGGGGCCATAAAGTGTAGGATTTTTCCCATGACCTTGAAGAGGCAGTTCTCCAGGAGCTTCATCGCTTCCCAGCGACACCGAAAGACAGAAGCTTCCCTGGAAGCCATCATTCAGGGGTAGGAGGAATCTCTATGGGACCATATAGAGAAATTCAACTGAGAAGTTGTCCAAGTATCTACCTCGAACGACATGAAGAGGTATCTGATTGAGCGAGGACTACGACCTCGCACTGAGTTCGCCAAGGCGGTCAGAATCGAAAGGCCTCACATGCTAGACTCACTCCTTCGCAAGGCCTAACCCTACATCTAGTACGAGGAGAAGGAGGCAGCCAACTGCGTCCGCGACTCGCGAAACCAGGAGAGTGCTAGAAATTCCAGGCATGAAGACGCCACCGCTCCCCGACGAGGCGGGAAGAGAAGAAGAAAGGATCGGCTCTGAGACTCCCGGGAGCAAAGGGGGCCAGCAGGCTTATTCACCGAGTATATGCTACTCATAGCTCCCCGCGAGCGCATTCTAGCCGAATGCATTAACTCAGAGTTCCAAAGAGGTGGTGTTTGCTTCCCGAAACCGACACCCCCTAAGCCCAACTTCAAAAGGTCCAAGTACTGTCGGTTCCACAGGAGTCATGGACACGTCACAAAATACTGCATCCACCTCAAGGATTCCATCAAAATCCAAATCAAGGAAGGGAACCTGAAACAATACACTCGAAGAAATGAGGTTCCTCGACAGGAAACTCGTGAGGTGAAGAAGGTCGAGGAGGTGTCGCCGCCCTCTGATGAGACTAGGCTACAAGTCGCCCTGTGCGTCTCCCGGCCAGAGAACTTCTACCTCCCCTACGAGGCCGACACAAAGTTGTCCGCTCGCAGCCCTTGGGAGAACTTCCCAGCCGCGATGGTCATATCTAGTGGGGTCCCAACAAGCTTTCGGTAGGGTCGGTCAAGAGGAAATTTGCAGAGCTGATCGACAAGAGTTCAAAAAAGAGCGCCACCCTCAATAAGTTCAAGGATAACTCGAACCTGATTACCTTCTACCTCGAAAAGCTACCTGGTGACGCCCCTAATTCTAGCATCCCACTGCTGAACAGGGCTCAGATGGCGAACTTCGACGTTCGTCGCATTCTCGTTGACCAAGGAAGCTCAATGGACATGATGTAAGCCCATATTTTCACCACTCTCTAAATCGATGAGAGCCACCAGGTGCCGTATGTCGGCTCTGACTTGCAGAGCTTCAATGGCATCACCACGAGGCCATGGGGCTATGTAGAGCTACACATCACCTTCGGATCCGAAGAGACTGCAAGACAGGTCAAGGTACACTTCTTAGTAATAGAGTACCCCTCTATGTACCAATGCATTCTAGGAAGGCCGGCTCTGGCCAAACTAACTGCAATATCGTCCATATTGCACCTAAAGATGAAGTGTTACACGATCAGGGGTCGAGTCGTCACCCTTCATGGAGACATCAAAGCGGCCAGAAGATGTTTTAAAGCATACATCAAGGGGATCAACTCAATCAACATCATGCCCAAGAATGCCAGAAAGCCATCCCGGGCTGAGGAACAGAAGCCGCTGCCCCATATCAACTCTATCGACCTCGACAACCGCTTTCCCAGCAAGAAGAAGTAAGGCATAGCACCAGAAGATACCCCTCCAACAAACGTCAGAAATGGGCAGTCACCCCATCAAATGTGCCCCATTCCAGATGGAGAGTTCGAGCTCATCACACTCGATGACGACCCCGACCGGAGCGTGAAGATTGGCACAGGGCTCCTCGACCTGGCAAGGAAGCAGTTGAAGGCCTGCCTCAGGGAGAATGCTTACTTGTTCGCGTGGAGCGCTGCAGAGATGCCTGAGCTTGACTTCGATGTGGCCTGTCACCAGCTCACTATAGATTCGATCGCTAGGTCCATAGTACAACATAGGCGTAGACAGTCCCCCGAGAAAGCGGAGGCTTATGAAAAAGCTGTAAAAGACCTCTTAAAGGCAAATTTTATTTCGAAAGTCCAGTACACAACCTAGTTGTCCAATGTTGTACTTGTCAAAAAAATCTAATGGAAAGTGGCGTATGTGTTTTGATTATACCGATCTTAATCGGGCACGTCTCAAAGATGCGTACCCATTTCCTAACATCAACAAACTGGTTGACAATTCTGTAGGTTTTAAACTACTGTCATTCGTGGATGCGTACTCGGGGTACAACCAGGTTCCCATGGCGAAGGCCGACAAGCAGTATATGGCATTCATGACCGAGTCGTGCAATAATTACTACAATGTAATGCCTTTCGATCTGAAAAAAGTCGGCGCGACCTACTAGCGAATGATGAACAAAGTCTTCCAGGGCGAGATCGAAGACATGCTCGAGGTCTACATGGACGACATGATTGTGAAATCACAAGAAAAAATCAACCACACTGCTCATCTCAGAAGGGTATTCGATATGGCGAGGAGATGCAGAATGAGATTCAACCCGGAGAAGTGCACCTTCGGTGTCCGAGCAGGCAAGTTCTTCAGCTTCTACTTGACAGAGCAAGGAATCAAGGCGAACCCCGACAAGTGTAGAGCACTCTCCGAGTTCCCAACACCGAATTCGAAGAAATCAATCCAATCTTAAACGGGATGATCGCCTCCTTGTTCCCCTGTGTGGCCAAATCTGCCCAACACGCACTCCCATTTTTTCAAACTTCTGTGCAAGGCACGTTTGAGTAGACTGAGGAGTGAGAATAAGCCCTCATACACCTCAAACAAGTCCTCTCGCAACCCCCGGTCCTGTCGCGACCTGAACACGGGGAAACTCTATATTTGTATCTCGTCGTTGCGGCTGAGGCCGTCAGCGTGGCCCTCATCCGTGAAACTACCGAGGGGCAGAAGCCAATCTACTTCACCAGTAAAGCCCTATAGAGCCCCGAACTCAAGTAGCAATAGATTGAGAAGGTTGCCCTGGCCCTCATCAACGCGGCCAGAAGGTTGCGACATTACTTTCTGGCCCACACATCGGGACAAATCAACCCATCAAACAGCTACTCGGACGCCTGGATATGGTGTAACACCCCCTTTCTATACCCCCAATTAAATACATAATCATTTAATCACATATTAAAGATTTCATCAAAGTATAATTATAAACATGGTATAAAAGAGGCGCGTCACATTACGCTTGAAATTAAAACATACAACACCTGCTCAACAAAAGATATGCAACAGTGGGGTAGCTTCGCAACAGAGGAACTTAGTCCTTACACCCACATCTCAATATTTAGAATAAAAGCGGAAAATCTAAACATTGATAACATCAAACATATATATATATATATATATATATATATATATATATATATATATATATATATATATATATATATATATATATATATATATATATATATATATATATATATATATATATATATATATATATATATATATATATATATATATATATATATATATATATATATATATATATATATATATATATATATATATATATATATATATATATATATATATATATATATATATATATATATATATATATATATATATATATATATATATATATATATATATATATATATATATATATATATATATATATATATATATATATATATATATATATATATATATATATATATATATATATATATATATATATACAAATACAAATACAAATGTATATACCAACCAGTAAGATTCAACAATAAGTCATGTTTACATAAACATCCAACAATAAGATACATATACAAATGTATCACAAAAGAATCAAGAACATTCTAGCTACCCAGTGCTACATATCAGAGCTGACCGACCAAAAGAATGAAGACACGTTTCACAAAAAGACCTCCAGCAAACCTACTCTGCAATGCCTCATAGAGCATCATAAAACAGCAGAAGGGTGAGAAATATTATCATAATAACAATGCATATAATTATATATCTTAGCATATAAATACACATATTCTGC
The DNA here is from genome assembly GCA_963859935.3 of Lathyrus sativus. NCBI lineage: Eukaryota > Viridiplantae > Streptophyta > Magnoliopsida > Fabales > Fabaceae > Lathyrus > Lathyrus sativus. The sequence goes on from OZ012737.1 coordinate 683,658,729, forward strand.
ATTCTCACCACAATTCATCACAACTCACTCATATACATCACAATGTGTGTGTGTGTGTGTGTATGTATATATATATATATATATATATATATATATATATATATATATATATATATATATATATATATATATATATATATATATATATATATATATATATATATATATATATATATATATATATATATATATATATATATATATATATATATATATATATATATATATATATATATATATATATATATATATATATATATATATATATATATATATATATATATATATATATATATATATATATATATATATATATATATATATATATATATATATATATATATATATATATATATATAACCAAGCATATTCATCATGCATACTTTCACAATTCTCATCATTCCACATAAACATACACATTTATGTTTATTCACCAATGGTACAATTATAAAGATGATAAATGCAAATCATAGAGACCGACTCACGACTCTATGCAAATGCAATACGGTACCGACTCAATCATCACAAGTTCACTTAAGAACTTATTGGAACCATCGCTCACACCTCACATAGGCACACGATGTTCACCCATTACTCACACCTCACATAGGCACACAATGTTTATGGATTGCTCACGCCTCACATAGGCACACAATCCGATTACTCACACCTCACATAGGCACACAATCGTTTGTAATCATCGCTCACACCTCACATAGGCACACGATGTTACAACTGATTCTCACTGGAATCCCACAACACAAGAATGCACATCATTATGCTTCACATGCAAAAATGACTCAAGACACTCTTGAAATGCATACATATTCACAATATATTCATGCATTCATCTTATTATATCTCATACAATCCATATACATTCACATTCAATTACGCCAAACGGTAATGAATTCTATCACAATTATCATGCATCCACATTCAATTTAAACAATGCATTTATTTTCCAAAAGGCCACAATTCACAATAGATTCCACAATCTAGGATTCACGCCATACGGCTATCCACATCATATCATATAACAGCACACAAGCTACACATTCGGGATAAGATTGATCAACATCCGAGTCGAAGAATCGATGTTGGATAAAAGAAAAATAAAATGTTGTACTGTCATGCTCGCTAGGCGAGCAGAATGGCAAGTCCATCACTGCTCCACTCGCTCCAGTGAGTTTGGGTCTTTTTGGTTCTGTCCAAGTCTGGGAGTGTTCACTGATAGCTCGCTGCGTGCTCGCCTAGCGAACACCTCGCTACCTCACTCGTCGGTGATTCGCCTAGCGAACGCGTCGTTACTCAAACCCTCAACCATCCAAAAACATCAAAAGGTCACAAAATCACCTGATTTCAATCAAACAAGTTCCAACAGTCTCGGCCTAACATTCCTCGACTAAACTACACAATTTATTCTGAATTCTAACCGTAAAAACATCGTTTTCTATCGATTTTACCACTTTCGACCTAAAATGGAAAATATAGAAAAACACCCAAAACAATCCAAACAACACATACATAACGATATACATTGATAAGATAATAAGATTTCACACCCTTACCCGATTAAATCGATTCCTAGAAGTTGTTTTGAAGAATTCCAAGTTTTTCCTCTTTTTCTTCTCTTTTCTCTTCTTCCTCTTTCTTTCTCTCCCTTTTCTTCTTTCTTTCCCTTTCTTTATCTTTTCTCTCCTCTTATAGCATTCTATTTCTAATTCTTTCTATCCTTTTCCTCTCAAAATATCTAATAATTCATTTTCTCACAAAATTTCTAACTTATCATTAATTAAAAAATATCTAAAATACCCTCCAACTTAATTTCTCCGAAAACTCTCAAAAACGATAAAATAACACAATATGCAAAGATAACATATTAGCACACCAATTCCACAAATAAATTAATAATCATCCAAATAAAATAAAAGACTCACAAAAATGGGAAATCAGAATCGGGGCGTTACAACTCTCCCCCACTTTAGAAATTTTCGTCCTCAAAAATATTACCTGATCCAAACAACTCCGGATACGACTCTCGCATCCCACTCTCTAGTTCCCAAATCATATTGCCTTATGAAGCGCCTTCCCATGCTACTTTCACAAGCACGATATCCTTGTCTCTTAGCTTTTTAACTTCACGGTCCAAAATCCTAATCGGTAAAGCTTCAACCGTAAGGTTATCTCTCACTTCAACCTCGTCCATAGGAATAACATGTGATGGATCCGGAACATACTTCCGAAGTTGAGAAATATGGAATACATCATGCAAATTCAAAAGATTCGGAGGCAAAGCCACACGATAAGCCACAACAACTCGTGCAGTAATCTGATACGGAACAATAAAACGAGAAGTCAACTTCTTCGACTTCAAAGAACGACCCACACCCGTAACCAGTGTAACTCTCAAAAACACATGGTCGCCTTCTTGAAACTCAAGATCCTTCCTTCTCTTGTCATGATAGCTCTTTTGTCTACTTTGAAAAGCTTTCATCTTTTCCCGAATAAACTTCACTTTCTCTGTCGTTTGTTGTACCATCTCCGGTCCAACTATGGACCTCTCACCAGTTTCATGCCAACACAAAGGTGTTCGACATCTCCGACCATACAAAGCCTCAAATGGTGTCATACCAATACTTGAATGAAAACTGTTATTGTAGGTGAACTCAATCAATGTCAAATAACTATCCCAAGCACCACCTTGCTCGAGTACACAAGCATGCAATAAATCCTCCAATGATTGAATTGTCCTCTCAGTTTGACCATCCATTTGCGGATGATAAGCCGGACTCAATCTTAGCTTAGAACCCAATGCCTTTTGCAAACTCTCCCAAAACCTCGATGTAAATCTAGGATCTCTATCTGATATAATACTCTTAGGAACTCCATGTAACTTCACAACCACAAGAATATAAATCTCGGCTAACTTCTCCAAAGGATAACTAATATCAATTGGAATGAAGTGAGCAGGTTTAGTAAGCCTATCCACGATTACCCAAATAGCATTATGACCTCTTTGCGTATTCGGCAATCCCGTAACAAAATCCATCGATATACTATCCCATTTCCACTCCGGAATGTCCAACGGTTGCATCAATCCACTAGGCTTTTGATGTTCCACCTTAGAATTTTGACAAGTTAAACATGCATACACAAATTGAGCTACATCCCTCTTTAATCCGGACCACCAAAAGATTTTCTTCAAATCTTGATACATTTTATTCGCTCCCAGATGAATACTTAAGTTACTTTGGTGTCCTTCTTCCAATATCATCTTTTTCAACTCCGCATCATCGGGAATACAAATACGACCACGGAATCTCAAAACTCCAAAATTATCAACCTTGAAATCCTCATTCTCATTCATCATTAAATTAACGAACTTCAAATCCAACTTTTGCTTTTCACATACGGTTGCAAGAAAATCATTCGTAACATGTAGCATACCAAGTCTCACACTTCTCGGCGTCATTTCACAAACTAAACTCAAGTCTCTAAAATTCTCCAAAAGTTCCCATTCTCTCATCATCAATGCGGACATATGTAACAACTTCTGACTCAAAGCATCGGCCACCATGTTTGCCTTACCCGGATGGTAATTCAAACCAAAATCATAATCCTTCAAAAGTTCTAACCACCTTCTTTGTCTCATGTTCAATTCTTTTTGATCAAATAAATATTTCAAACTCTTGTGATCACTAAAAACTTCAAATCTTGCACCATAAAGATAGTGCCTCCAAATTTTCAAAACAAATACCACGGCTGCTAACTCCAAGTCATGTGTAGGATAATTCTTTTCATGCACTCTCAATTGTCTTGAAGCATAAGCCACAACTTTCCCATCTTGCATCAAAACACCACCTAAACCTGTCAAAGAAGCATCACAATAAACCACAAGTGGTTCTGTCGGATTCAGAAAAATCAAGATCGGCGTCATCGTCAACCTTCTTTTTAACTCAATGAAACTCTTTTCACAATTAATATCCCAAATGAAAGTCTTTCCTTTACAAGTCAATTGCGTTAACGGAAGTGCCAACTTCAAAAATCCCTCAATAAACCTCCGATAATAACCCGCCAAGCCTAAAAAGCTTTGAATCTCTGTAACCGATCTAGGAGCCTCCCATTGCATCACCGTATCAATCTTGGATGGATCAAAACTGATACCACTACCGGAAATAACATGTCCAAGAAAAATTACTTCTGACAACCAAAATTCACACTTCGACAATTTAGCATACAATTGTTTCTCTTTCAAAATTTGTAACACAATCCTCAAATGCTCTTCATGCTCCTCTTGAGACTTAGAGTAAATCAAAATTGAAGGAGAGAAAATACTTAGAAGGGGGGTTGAATAAGTATGAAGATAAAACTTAGAAATAAAAACTCAAGTATTTTTATCCTGGTTCGTTGAACTCAACTACTCCAGTCCACCCTATCTAGAGTGATTTGCCTTTCTCAAACAAGGACTTAATCCACTATTTAATCAACTGATTACAATAGTAAGCACTAAGAACAACTGTTCAAAGTCTTCTCAAGAACTACTGATCCTAACTGGATCTTCTTAAGGTTCTTTTACAATCAAATGTAATAATAATACAAGTGTTAAAAATGCTTCTAATAAAGCTTTATCACAACTGTGATTTTTTCACTTAAGATTAAGAACAATGAAATAATTATAGAAAGAATGTATAAATAGTATGAGAGCTTTGTAATGAATTCTTTTCAAGTGTTTTCGTCAACTGAAGAAGATGGATGGAGACTTGCTTTTATAGGCACAGTGATCCAAGAGCTTTTCACGTTGAGAATAGTGTACCAAAAAGGTATGAGCCTTTTTGTCTTCACATCATGTGACCTTTCCTAGAAAAAGAATGCACAGAGAAATCCTTTTTGTCTGTGTTCTTGTGTCTAGCATAAATAAGGAAAGATTCGTTTGGTTATTCCAATGGACATAACTTTGAATTCTTCTTTAATAGTTTTCAGCAAGAATCATCAGAGTCTAAATTGGTCAGAGCCTTCTGATGTTCATCAGAGTTTGCTGAATCAGAGTCTTTGCAGCAAGTGTGCTTTCAGCGTGTATAAGTTCAGAGTAGAGTTTTGGGTCAGATCCTCGGTACTAGCAGCGTTAGTACTTATCAGAGTCTTCTGAAGTAACTTTGCTTAAAAACTCTTCATACAGTTGATTCTAGATGAGAGGCTTTGATTATGGAAGATGATCCTTTAACAGTTGATTCTTCAGAAATGTTTAAGTTGTTCATCTGAGAAGTCAAAGTAATTGCATCTGGCGTTGCTTCAGGTTCCTTTACTTGAGCTTTGTTTGCCTATGAGCCTTCAGAGTCTGTGAGAATTACTTCTCTATCTGCAGAACTTTTAAGCTGCTTTGGCTTTTCAATGCCAAGCTTATCATCAAATCTAACATGAATAGATTCTTCCACAATCTATGTTTCAGTATTGTATACTATGTAGCCTTTAGAGCGTTCAGAATACCCAAGCATGAAACACTTATGTGCTTTAGAATCAAACTTGTTCAGATTCTCTTTAGTATTCAACATATAGCAACTACATCCAAAAGGATGAAAATATGAAATGTTGGGCTTTCTATTCCTCCACAATTCATAGGGAGTCTTCTCTAGAAGAGGTCTTACTGACACTCTGTTCTGAATGTAACAGGATGTGTTGATTGCTTCTGCCCAAAAGTGCTTTGCCAGATTAGTCTCATTGATCATGGTTCTGGCCATTTCTTGGAGAGTTCTATTTTTCCTTTCTACAACCCCATTCTGTTGTGGAGTTCTAGGATAGGAAAAATCATGAGCAATGCCATTTTCATTAAAATATTTTTCAAAATATTTGTTTTCAAATTCACCACCATGATCACTTCTGACTTTAATAATTTTGAAATCTTTTTCATTCTGGACTTGTTTACAGAAGTCAAAGAACACAGAATGTGAATCATCCTTGTGTTTTAGGAACTTTACCCATGTCCATATGTTGTAGTCATCAACAATGACTAATCCATACTTCTTGCCTCTGATGGATGCAGTTTTCACTGGTCCAAACAGATCAATGTGAAGTAATTCTAATGGTCTTGAGGTTGATACAACATTTTTAGATTTAAAAGAGGATTTTGAAAACTTTCCCTTTTGACATGCTTCACAAAGAGCATATGAGTTGAACTTCAGCTTAGGAAGTCCTCTGACCAGATTGAGTTTATTAATCTGAGATATACGTCTCATATTAATATGCCCCAATCTTTTGTGCCAGACCCATTGTTCATCATTAACAGACAAGAGGCATTTAACATTTTGAACTTTAAGTTCTGAAAGATTTATTTTGTAAATGTTGTTCTTCCTCTTTCCATTGAATAGGATTGAGCCATCCTTCTGACTAACAGCTTTACAACATTGTTGATTAAAGATTATATCATAACCATTGTCACTTAGCATTTAATGACCATTGTCACTTAGCACGTTTTCACATAGCATTTAATGACAATTAATGAAAGAGAATAAAAATCATTTCAAGCATTAATTGATTCTGACAAATTGGGGGGGAAATCAAGATTTTCACTATTCAAATCATATCTCAAATGTCTCTTCAGTGGTGTACACGCTATCTTTTCAGATTCAGAGTGACACGTGTTTGCTTGCACGTGCTTCTGAATTATCATGAGAAATAAAACGTTAGCCAACATTCAGATCCTCTAAGATTGGTTAGTTCAGATACACATAAATAAAAATAAATCAAATAAACAACAGATGGAATACTTCAGAGTTTTAAACATTTTACATCTGAAAAATTTGCTTCTGATAAATATCATTCTGGACAAACATCCATACCAATATTTTTCAGAATAAATTTGAACCTATCTTCAGCAAGGGGTTTAGTGAAAATATCTGCCCATTGATGATTTGTATCAACAAAGGCCAAGTTTATAATACCCTTCTAAACATAGTCTCTGATGAAATGATGTTTAATTTCTATATGTTTTGCCTTAGAGTGTAAAATGGGGTTTTTAGACAAACATATAGCAGAAGTATTATCACAGAATATAGAAATATTACTTTCAAAAATCTGATAGTCTTCTAGCTGACTTTTCATCCAGAGCATCTGCGTGCTACATCCAGCAGCAGCAATATATTCTGCCTCTGTAGTTGATAGTGCAATTGTGGGTTGCTTCTTGCTGTACCAAGAGATTAGATTTCTTCCTAGAAATTGACAACTTCCAGAAGTATTTTTTCTTTCCACTCTGTCTCCAGCATAATCAGCATCACAGAATCCAACTAATTTGAAATCATCAGATTTTCTGTAACACAAACCCACATTAGAGGGACCTTTTAGATACCTTAGAATCCTCTTAACAGTTGTTAAGTGTGATTCTCTAGGATCTGATTGGAATCTTGCACACAAGCATACACTGAACAAAATGCCAGGTCTAGAAGCAGTTAAGTAGAGAAGAGATCCTATCATACCTCTGTAGAGTTTCTGATCTACTTTCTTACTTACCTCTTCCTTACCAAGTGTACTAGTTGGATGCATGGGAGTCTTTGCCATCTTACTATCATCCATGTTAAATTTCTTCAGAAGTTCTTTAACATATTTGGTCTGATGAATGTAAGTGCACTTTGGAGTTTGGTTGACTTGAATTCCCAGAAAGAATCTTAATTCTCCCATCATGCTCATCTCAAATTATGCCTGCATACATTGAGCAAACTCCTTTCCCAGCATAACATTGGTTGATCCAAATATAATACCATCCACATATATTTGACAAATTAGAAGATCTTTCTTAAATGTTTTACAAAAGAGTGTTGTGTCCACTTTGCCTCTGATGAAATTTTTCTCCAGAAGAAAATTGCTTAACCTCTCATACCAAGCTCTGTGAGCTTGTTTTAAACCATAAAGAGATTTCTTTAGTTTAAAAACATGTTCTGTAAATTTTTCACTCTCAAAACCAGGAGGCTGGTGAACATAAACTTCTTCTTCTATAATACCATTTAGAAAGGCACTTTTAACATCCATCTGATATAGACTGATGTTATATTGTGCAGTAAAAGAAATGAGTAAACGAATAGACTCTAACCTTGCAACAGGAGCATAGGTCTCTGTATAATCAATTCCTTCTTGTTGGCTGTAACCTTGAGCAACTAGTCTTGCCTTATTTCTTTCAACTTCTCCTTTCTCATTAAGCTTGTTCCTGAAGACCCATTTAGTTCCAATTATGTTGAATCCTTTTAGTCTTGCAACTAAATCCCACACATCATTTCTTGTGAATTGATTTAGCTCTTCTTGCATGGCAATAATCCAGTCATTATCTTGCAGAGCTTCATCCACAGAAGTTGGTTCAATTATTGACACCAATCTAAATAATGATGCTTCAGAAGATCTGAGGAAGGATCTTGTTCTAATGGGGTCATCCTTCTTTCCAATGATCATATCCTCTAGATGAGAGGCTTTGATTCTGGAAGATGATCCTTTAACAGTTGATTCTTCAGAAATGTTTAAGTTGTTCATCTGAGAAGTCAAAGAAATTGCATCTGGCGTTGCTTCATGTTCCTTTACTTGAGCTTTGTCTACCTCTGAGCCTTCAGAGTCTGTGAGAATTACTTCTCTATCTGCAGAACTTTTAAGCTGCTTTGGCTTTTCAATGCCAAGCTTATCATTAAATCTAACATGAATAGATTCTTCCACAATCTGTGTTTCAGTATTGTATACTATGTAGCCTTTAGAGCGTTCAGAATACCCAAGCATGAAACACTTATGTGCTTTAGAATCAAACTTGTTCAGATTCTCTTTAGTATTCAACATATAGCAACTACATCCAAAAGGATGAAAATATGAAATGTTGGGCTTTCTGTTCCTCCACAATTCATAGGGAGTCTTCTCTAAAAGAGGTCTTACTGACACTCTGTTCTGAATGTAACAGGTTGTGTTGATTGCTTCTACCCAAAAGTGCTTTGCCAGATTAGTCTCATTGATCATGGTTCTGGCCATTTCTTGCAGAGTTCTATTTTTCCTTTCTACAACCCCATTCTGTTGTGGAGTTCTAGGACAGGAAAAATCATGAGCAATGCCATTTTCATTAAAATATTTTTCAAAATATTTGTTTTCAAATTCACCACCATGATCACTTCTGACTTTAATAATTTTGAAATCTTTTTCATTCTGGACTTGTTTACAGAAGTCAAAGAACACAGAATGTGACTCATCCTTGTGTTTTAGGAACTTTACCCATGTCCATATGTTGTAGTCATCAACGATGACTAATCCATACTTCTTGCCTCTGATGGATGCAGTTTTCACTGGTCCAAACAGATCAATGTGAAGTAATTCTAATGGTCTTGAGGTTGATACAACATTTTTAGATTTAAAAGAGGATTTTGAAAACTTTCCCTTTTGACATGCTTCACAAAGAGCATCTGAGTTGAACTTCAGCTTAGGAAGTCCTCTGACCAGATTGAGTTTATTAATCTGAGATATACGTCTCATATTAATATGCCCCAATCTTCTGTGCCAGACCCATTGCTCGTCATTAACAGACAAGAGGCATTTAACATTTTGAACTTTAAGTTCTGAAAGATTTATTTTGTAAATGTTGTTCTTCCTCTTTCCATTGAATAGGATTGAGCCATCCTTCTGACTAACAGCTTTACAACATTGTTGATTAAAGATTATATCATAACCATTGTCACTTAATTGACTTATGGACAATAGATTATGCTTTAATCCTTCTACAAGAAGAACATTAGATATAGATGGAAGGTTACCATTACAAATAGTACCAGAGCCAATGATCTTGCCCTTCTGATTCCCTCCAAACTTCACTTCTCCTCCAGATTTAAGTTCCAGGCTTTGGAACATAAACCTTTCTCCCGTCATGTGACGTGAGCAGTCAGAGTCCAGGTACCATGACTGGCGTCTTGACTTTTCTGCTAAAAACATCTGCAACAGGGATAATCTTATCCTTAGGTACCCAGATCTTTTTGGGTCTTTTTTGGTTAGCTGCCTTGAAAGTTGGTCTGAACTTCTGTCTTTTTACAACAGTATTGTTCTGACTTACTTTTGGCTTAAACACAGGAACGTTCTGATCAGAGCGTGTGTGTTTAATGTCATTCAGATGACCAAACTTGAAATGAGAATACAAGGGAGTTTTCTTGATAACAAGTTTATCAACAGGCATTGGATTTAAATCCTTTTCAGAGGAGGATTCATATCCAATTCCTTTCCTATTATTTCTGCTAACCCCATAGATCATAGAAGCCATCTTGCTTCTGTCTATGCTTTTAGCAAGAAATTTCTGAAAGCTAAAGTCATATTCTTCTAAAATGTTTTTGCATTTAGACTTACTTTCAGATTCAGAGTTTTGTTGAGCTATTTCAAAATTAGCTTTCATTTTTAAATTGTTTTCTTTTAGCTCAGCAATTTCTGATTTTAACAGATTATTCTCAGAGCCAAGATTGCACTTAAGCTTCTTGCACTTGAGCTTAATCTGATTATAATTTTTCAGGACTTCAGATAAGACTTTAATAAGCTCTTCCCTAGTGAGATCAGAAAGTACCTCTTCTGAGTCAGATTCAGAATCAGACTCAGATCCAGATGATTCTTCATTCTGATCTTCAATGCCTGCCATCAGAGCCATGTTGGCGCATTCATCTTCAGATTCTGATGAGGATCCAGATTCATCAGAGTCATCCCAAGTTGCCATTAGAACCTTCTTCTTTTTATCAAACTTCCTCTTAGGTTTTTCTTTAAGAAGTTTTGGACATTCACTTTTGTAATGGCCAGGTTCTTTGCATTCAAAACAGACAACTTCCTTCTTTCCAGATCTTTTTGGTCCAGAGGACTCCTTGCGCTGATCTGGTCTTTTGAAGTTCTTGAACTTCCTTTGCTTGTGCTTCCAGAGTCTGTTGATTCTTCTGAACAGCAAAGATATTTCATCTTCTTCTTCAAAAGAAGATTCTTCAGATCTTTCCTCTAACACCTGCAAAGCTTTCACAGATTTGTTAGATTTTAAGGGAATAGATTTACCTTTCTTTTGAGGCTCATCTTCCTCAAGTTCAATTTCATGACTCCTTAGTGAGCTGATTAACTCCTCCAGGGTGATCTTGTTCAGATCCTTGGCAAGCTTCAGAGCAGTGACCATAGGTCTCCATCTGATAGGCAAGCTTCTGATGATCTTCTTTACATGATCAGCAGTTGAGTAACCCTTGTCCAGAACTTTTAGACCGGCTGTAAGAATCTGGAATCTAGAGAACATAGTTTCTATGGACTCAGATTCTTCCATCTTGAACGCTTCATACTTCTGTATTAACGCCAGAGCCTTGGTCTCTTTTACTTGAAGGTTTCCTTCGTGAGTCATCTTCAAGGACTCAAACATGTAAAATGCAGTTTCTCTATTTGTGATCTTTTCATACTCAGTGTGAGATATTGCATTTAGCAGTATTGTTCTAGCCTTGTGGTGATTTCTAAACTCCTTCTTTTGGGCTTCTGTCATAGATTTTCTGTCTACTTTCTTTCCATTCCCATCAGTGGGATGAACATACCCATCTATGACCAAGTCCCACAAATCAGCATCATAACCAAGGAAAAAACTTTCAATCCTGTCTTTCCAATAATCAAATTTCTCCCCATCAAACATAGGGGGTTTTGTACTAATTCTATCTCTTTCTTCATATTTGTTGGATGTTGAAACATCAGCCATAATAACAACCAAATATATATATCAAAGATTTTCTCTCACTGGATCTTTTTTGTCACTATGAAGTGGTAGCACACACAGAACCAGGCTCTGATACCAACTGAAGGAGAGAAAATACTTAGAAGGGGGGTTGAATAAGTATGAAGATAAAACTTAGAAATAAAAACTCAAGTATTTTTATCTTGGTTCGTTGAACTCAACTACTCCAGTCCACCCTATCTAGAGTGATTTGCCTTTCTCAAACAAGGACTTAATCCACTATTTAATCAACTGATTACAATAGTAAGCACTAAGAACAACTGTTCAAAGTCTTCTCAAGAACTACTGATCCTAACTGGATCTTCTTAAGGTTCTTTTACAATCAAATGTAATAATAATACAAGTGTTAAAAATGCTTCTAATAAAGCTTTATCACAACTGTAATTTTTTCACTTAAGATTAAGAACAATGAAATAATTCTAGAAAGAATGTATGAATAGTATGAGAGCTTTGTAATGAATTCTTTTCAAGTGTTTTCGTCAACTGAAGAAGATGGATGGAGACTTGCTTTTATAGGCACAGTGATCCAAGAGCTTTTCACGTTGAGAATAGTGTACCAAAAAGGTCTGAGCCTTTTTGTCTTCACATCATGTGACCTTTCCTAGAAAAAGAATGCACAGAGAAATCCTTTTTGTCTGTATTCTTGTGTCTAGCATAAATAAGGAAAGAGTCGTTTGGTTATTCCAACGGACATAACTTTGAATTCTTCTTCAATAGTTTTCAGCAAGAATCATCAGAGTCTAAATTGGTCAGAGCCTTCTGATGTTCATCAGAGTTTGCTGAATCAGAGTCTTTGCAGCAAGTGTGCTTTCAGCGTGTATAAGTTTAGAGCAGAGTTTTGGGTCAGATCCTCAGTACTAGCAGCGTTAGTACTTATCAGAGTCTTCTGAAGTAACTTTGCTTAAAAACTCTTCATACAGAATTCTTCATTGCTTCAGATGCTTCTGGCTTCTGCTTTAGATTCTTCTGTAGCTCCTTCTTCAGATTCTTCTGGAGGCAGCGCTCAGAATCTTCTAAGAGATGCTTCTGACGCTTCAGAGCCTTGCATATTTCTTATGTTCAGATCTAATTTGCTTCTGGAGTGATATTTACTTTAACATCTGCAGCAAACATTCTCAAGCAAATTTTAGAGTTTATAATTCTTTAATACAAAATTTCATAATAGTTATCATCAAAACATAGAGATATTATTAAGAACCAATATGTGTTCTAACAAAAATATCGTCGATGAACACAACTACAAAACAATCTAACTGTTCATGAAAAATACGATTCATGTATTCCATAAACACACCCGGCGCGTTAGAAACCCCGAATGGCATCACGGAATATTCGTAATGGCCATATCGTGTTCTAAAGGTTGTCTTTTGAATATCCTCTTCTTTCAAACGAATCTAGTGATATTCCGATCTCAAGTCAATCTTGCTAAAAACACGCGCACCAACCAATTGATCCATCAAATCATCGATCCTTGAAATCGGATACTTGTTCTTAATTGTCACCTTGTTCAATTGTCGATAATCAATGCATAACCGTATACTTCCATCCTTCTTATATACCAACAATACCGGAGCACCCCAAGGATAAACACTTGGCCTTACAAATCTCTTGTCCAACAAGTCATTCAATTTCTTCTTCAACTCTACCAACTCCAATGCCTACATAAGATACAGTGCCATCGAAACTGGTCTAGTACCCGGAACTAGATCAATAGAAAACTCAACTTCTCTTTCCGGCGGTACATCCGTAATATTCTCCGGAAACACTTCTGGAAAATCACACACCACTGGGAACACATCGAGCTCAACTTTACTCTCCACCGACAATGATACAAACAAACCGAACAATTGACCTTCGTCCGCTAAAAGTTTCTTCAACTCTTTAGTGGATAGGAAACTCTCATCTTCATCGTCTTCCAAAGAAGGAAACTCCACTAACTTGCGATAGAAATCTAAATGAACTCTATTAAATTGCAATCAGTTCATACCCAAGATTACATCCAAACCCTCCAACGACAAACACACTAAATCCATGATGAAGTATTTACCATACATGGTCAAAGGACAACTTACACACACCAAAGATGTAGTTACCGACCCCAAAGCGGGAGTCTCAATAACCATGTCACCACCCCAAGAAGTCACGAACAAATTCAAACGCTTAGCACACTCATGAGAAATAAACGAATGAGTCGCTCCAGTATCAATAATAGCAACTAAAGGCGTACTATTAATAAAGCATGTACCTTTAATCAAATGATCTGCACTAGTAGTGTCTGACCCAACTAATGCAAACACCTTTCTGTCCGCTTGAGCTTGTTTCGGCTTAGTACACTTAGTACTAACGTGACCCACTTTTCCATAATTATAGCACTTCACTATATTCCTCCTACAATCTGTAGTAGCATGCCCAAGGCCTCCACAGTTAGAACATTTCACCACGGTCTTCCCGCACTCAAATGATTTATGACCCATTTTGCCACACTTGTAACACTTAAAGGAACTAGAACCTCCTCCTCCAGATCTCTTATCAAAGTTTCCCCTATGCTTGCCCTTATCAACAGGTATCACATAAGGTCCACTTCTAGCTTGTTGCTTTCCCTTCCTCTCATTCAAACTTTTGTAATGTGTAGAACAAGCCTTGCTATCTTCCTCGAAGATTCTATAACATTCTGTCAAATTCGTAAACCTCCTTATCCTTTGATATCCCGCAGCTTTCTTAACCTCGGGACGCAAACCATTCTCATATTTAATACACTTTGAGAACTCAATAGTAATTGCAGCATAGTGAGGATGGAATTGAACCAACTCCACAAACTTGGTAGTATAGTCCACCACGGACATACTACCTTGTTTCAGTTCAAGGAACTCCATCTCCTTCTTCCCTTTCACACTTTCAGAGTAATACTTCCTCAAGAACTTAGTACGAAATAAATCCTAAGTTATCTTTTCGTCATCCACCTCAAGAACTTGACGCATACCGACCCACCAATCATCGGCTTCATCCTTCAGCATGTGAGACCCAAGTCTCACCTTATTCCTCTTCGCATAATCCATAACTATGAAGATCCTTTCAATCTCTTTCAACCAAATTTGAGCACCATCGGGATCAAACCTTCCTTTGAAGACCGGTGGTTGATTCTTCCTGAACTCGTCATTAGCATTCACGTTCGGTGCACCTTGCACTGCCCTGGCCATTGCTTCCAAAGCAGCAGCCATCGCATTGTCGTTACGACCAGCCATATTCTGATCATTCCCAAAAATAACAACAAGGTTAAACAATTGTTCAACCAACACAACAACAAGACAGACACAGCTGACTCAACACTAGCTCTGATACCACTTAATGTAACACCCCCTTTCTATACCCTTAATTAAACACATAATCATTTAATCACATATTAAAGATTTTATCATAGTATAATTATAAACATGGTATAAAAGAGGCGCGTCACATTACGCTTGAAATTAAAACATACAACACCTGCTCAACAAAAGATATGCAACAGTGGGGTAGCTTCACAACAGAGGAACTTAGTCTTTACACCCACATCTCAATATTTAGAATAAAAGCGAAAAATTTAAACATTGATAACATCAAACATATATATATATATATATATATATATATATATATATATATATATATATATATATATATATATATATATATATATATATATATATATATATATATGTATATATATATATATATATATATATATATATATATATATATATATATATATATATATATATATATATATATATATATATATATATATATATATATATATATATATATATATACCAACCAGTAAGATTTAACAATAAGTCATGTTTACATAAACATCCAACAACAAGATACATATACAAATGTATCACAAAAGAATCAAGAACATCCTAGCTACCTGGTGTTACATATCAGATCCGACCGACCAAAAGAATGAAGACACGCTTCACAAAAAGACCTCCAGCAAACCTACTCTGCAATGCCTCATAGAGCATCATAAAACAGAAGAAGGGTGAGAAATATTATCATAATAACAATGCATAAAATAATATATCTTAGCATATAAATACACATATTATGCATTCTCACCACAATTCATCCCAACACACTCATATACATCACAATATATATATATATATATATATATATATATATATATATATATATATATATATATATATATATATATATATATATATATATATATATATATATATATATATATATATATATATATATATATATATATATATATATATATATATATATATATATATATATATATATATATATAACCAAGCATATTCATTTCCACATAAACATACACGTTTATGTTTATTCACCAATGTACAATTATAAAGATGATAAATGCAAATCATAGAGATCGACTCACGACTCTATGCAAATGCAATGCGGTACCGACTCAGTCATCACAAGTTCAGTCAGGAACTTATTGGAACCATCACTCACACCTCACATAGGCACACGATGTTCACCCATTGCTCACACCTCACATAGGCACACAATGTTTATGGATTGCTCACGCCTCACATAGGCACACAATCTGATTGCTCACACCTCACATAGGCACACAATCATTTATAATCATCGCTCACACCTCACATAGGCACACGATGTTACAACAGATTCTCATTGGAATCCCACAATACAAGAATGCACATCATTATGCTTCACATGCAAAAATGACTCAAGACACTCTTGAAATGCATACATATTCAAAATATATTCATGCATTCATCTCATTCTATCTCATACAATCCATATACATTCACATTCAATTACGCCAAACGTAATGAATTATATCACAATTATCATGCACTCACATTCAATTTAAACAATGCATTTATTTGCCAAAAGGCCACAATTCACAATAGATTCCACAATCTATGATTCACGTCATACGGCTATCCACAACATATCATATAACAGCACACAAGCTACACATTCGGGATAAGATTGATCAACATCCGAGTCGAAGAATCGATGTTGGATAAAATAAAAATAAAATGTTGTACTGTCATGCTCGCTAGCATGCTCCAGGGAGTTTGGGTCTTTTTGGTTCTGTCCAAGTCTGGGAGTGTTCGCTGGTAGCTCGCTGCGTGCTCGCCTAGCGAATACCTCGCTACCTCACTCGCTAGTGATTCGCCTAGCGAAAGCATCGTTACTCAAACCCTCAACCATCCAAAAACATCAAAAGGTCACAAAATCACCCGATTTCAATCAAACAAGTTCCAACAGTCTCGGTCTAACATTTCTCGACTAAACTACGCAATTTATTCTGAATTCTAACCGTAAAAACATCAGTTTCTATCGATTTTACCACTTTCGATCTAAAATGGAAAATATAGAAAAACACCCAAAACAATCCAAACAACACATACATAACGATATACATTGATAAGATAATAAGATTTCACACCCTTACCCGATTAAATCGATTCCTAGAAGTTGTTTTGAAGAATTCCAAGTTTTTCCTCTTTTTCTTCTCTTTTCTCTTCTTCCTCTTTCTTTCTCTCCCTTTTCTTCTTTCTTTCCCTTTCTTTCTCTTTTCTCTCCTCTTATATCATTCTATTTCTAATTCTTTCTATCATTTTCCTCTCAAAATATCTAATAATTCATATTCTCACAAAATTTTTAACTTATCATTAATTAAGAAATATCTAAAATACCCTCCAACTTAATTTTCCCGAAAACTCTCAAAAACGATAAAATAACACAATATACAAACATAACATATTAGCACACCAATTCCACAAATAAAATAATAATCATCCAAATAAAATAAAAGACTCACAAAAATGGGAAATCAGAATCGGGGCGTTTCACATGGCGGGCAGGATGCTCAAATGGTCGCTCTAACTCTCCGAGTTCGACATCCAGTACAAGAGCAGAAAGGCTTTTAAAGCTCTAGTGATGGTCAACTTCGTCACGGAGATGACCGTCGTGACTTCCCCGACGCAAGGAGCCCACAAGTGTACCATCTTTGTCAACAAGGCCTCCAGCTCGACAGGAAGTGGAGTGGGCATCATCCTTGAGAACGAATAGGGAATCTTGATGGAGGTCTCCCTCACCCTAGCCTTTCTAACATCAAATAACCATGCCGAATATGAGGCCTTCCTCGCGATACTTCTCTTGGCCGGGGACCTTGGAGCGAAGGAGGTGAAGATATTTACCAACTCCCAGCTCGTAGCCTCTCAGGTGAGGGAAGAATATCAGGACAAGAACGACAACCTCGCCGAGTACCTCGCCCTGGTCAAAGAGAGGATGAAAAAATTCAATTCTGCAGAAGTGAAACATGTTCCACGCGAACACAACACCAGGGTAGACATCCTATCGAAGCTGGCAAGCATGAAGAAGAAAGGCGGGAACAAGCCCGTCATCCAATAAGTACTCTCTCGACCGAGTATCGAGAAACCCACTTCGCCAATCGACGTGAACGCCATCGGTGACAGCAACTGCTAGATGACCCCGGTATACGCGTACCTCAGCGTGGGGAGACTACCCGACGACTTCAAGGAGACTAGCATGGTCAAACGTCGAGCTTGCTCGTACGTGTTGATTGAGAACAAATTGTACTTCGGCGGACAATCCCTTGCCCGCAAGGCTCTGCGAGTGTGGTACTATTGGCCTACCATGCAATAGGACACCAAGGAACACATCAAGAAGTACGAGAGGTGCCAACAACACGAGAACATGCACCTGGCCCCACCCAACAAGCTCAAAACACTCTCGTCCCCGTGGCCTTTCGCATGGTGACGGATGGACATCCTCAGACCCTTCACCATAGGGTCGTACCAGAATAAATATTTAATAGTCTACGTCGACTACTTTACAAAGTGGATAGAGGCTGAAGCCCTTTCCAAAATCACGGCGCACAAAATACTTTGTTTCTACAAAAGGAACATCTTTGCCCGGTTCGGCGTACCCTAAGCAATCGTCACCGACAAGAACTTCCAAGACTTCGTTATCAAGTTGGGAACGAAGCAACATTTCACATCTGTCGAGCACCCACAAACGAACGGGCAAGCCGAAGCCGCCCTGTCGAACCCCATGATGGCCTTAGACTCTGCCTCGACCATAGTTGGGGAGTTGTCCCCTTAGAAAGGTCGACAGGACCAGAGTCGTCTTTTCGTTGCCTTTTGGATGAAGTTTCCTGTGAGGGGAGACTAGATACATTGTGGGGAGAAGGAACCACCAAGTTGTCGATCGGGCTTCAGCATCTGCTAGACCTGAGCAACTCTATCATTGGTAGCCTTCTCCGCACCCTTGGTCGCCACAAGTTTCATGACACACTCCTGGATGCTCGAGATCTGGCCTACAACAGAGAAAAAGAAAAACAAGTCAATATAGCAAAGAAAAACGATCGGGAACGCGAGCAAACAAAATATCCATTACCTAAGAACCACAAGGCTTCCTCGTCGAACCCGCACTCGACGAGGGCCTTGGTGTTGATCAACCAAGGTTCACAGCGAACCTCCCCGCGCTCGTTAATAATAAAACTATCGTCCTTGTCGACACATTTAGCAGGAGTGAAACTAGAGACGAACTTGACTATCTTCTCGTAAGATAACCGATCTCCGGCGTTCAGAAAGACGAGCTTGACGATGTAGCTATTCGTACCTCTATTGAAGTGGCCATCCTCCCACTTAAGGGGAACTTCGACTCTAAAGACTCCACCTGTTTCCCGTCCTCCTCCATGACTACAAGGTTGTATACGGAGTCGACGACCACATGTGATGCAAGTTTTATGACGAAGAACCTGCCCTTACGGACAGAATCCTGGTATGCTCGGAGCAACTTCCTCGGCTACTTTAGGGATACCCAATTATGCCGACCTTGGAAAGATTGTAGGTGTAGGTGAAAAGTACGGAAGAACAAGGGGAGCGTGGCTCTAATGCAGAGGTGTTGGCACACGAGCTCGAATGCTCGCACGAACGAAATTGTGTTGGGGTGGAGCAGCAAAGACGCCAGATGCAACAACTGGATTACTCCCTTCTGGAAGTCACTAAAGGGCAGACGAAGCCCTGCTTACCGAAACGCAAACTCATACATCGGGAACCTCATCCCCTTGAACCTCGAGCAAATGTGATGCTTCTCTTTGGGCTTGTAAACCATCCAACTCGGGGAAGCGTCCTCGGCGCATTCCTCGACGGTGGAAAAGGCGTACGAGTCGTCGATGGCGAAGTGCAACGCGGTGCTAAGGGGTTCCTTGCCCGGCTCAATCTTTTGGCGTGCGGGCTCGTTCAACCCCGACTTGCTCGACGAAGGTGTCTGACTCGACTTCCCCATCTATTACAATGACACCCTCGATCCTTGCGCCACTTTACCTGAAAACAGAGGGAAACGGTGAATTCGACATCTAAGATCAAATCCACCCTTCCGCCGCAAATCAAGTGAAAGGGAGAAGAGAGGAGCGAGGAGCTGCTTGACAAACTTCCCCAACCATCACACCCGCTGAGGAAAACTCACTCGCGAGGAGACTCCCCTCGACACAGAATAGCGAGTCTCCCTTCCCGACAAAAAGTCTTGTCCACGAGGGGACTCTCCTCGACATAGAATAGCGAGTCTCGCTCCTCGACAGAAAGGCTCTTCCACGAGGAGACTCTCCTCAATGCGAGACTGCGAGCCTCCCTCCTTGACAGAAAGGCTTTTTAGCACGTAAGATCTCTCCAATTGAACACGGGGAGCCTCCCCGACAAGAGACTTTCTCGCGATGTTCACGCGTTCGCGGGGAGCAGAGCTTCCCGAGGCCTTCATCGTAGGTTCCCGAGACCTTCATCGAAAACTTCATGCAGTTTCCCAGAAACTTCATAGTTCCGCCAAAAACTTCATGAGTTCGCTGGAAACCGCATGAATGTCGTCGGAAACTTCATGAGTTCCCCGGGAACTTCATGGGCTCCCCGGGGAAATCTCCAAAAAATGCATAAACCATCGGAAAGTTCATAAAATCTGGAGAAAGGGCCAGATACTTACTTGAAGGAAGGAGAATCTGGACGGTGTAGAGAGAGGCTGACGGCGGCTGCGACGGCAGACGCGCTTTGCAGAGAGAGTTGTGAGAGACTTGAGGAAAAATGAAAGGGGAACGTGCAAATGAATTGGATTTCTCCCTTATTTATAACCCTAGCACGGGAAGCGAGACGTCACTAGGCACTCAAGTACCCCTACTTGTAGCCACCCTAGGTATTTATTACTCTTGACACATGACAATGAAAGATACCCTGCGTGTCCTTTCAAATCCTTCTCCTGCTCGAGGCCAGACGTGCCTGTCCTCTTCCGCTTCCTTCAAATCATCAGCCACATTGTCCGACATTGCTATGCCAGGAACACTTCCCCAAGGGAAGTAGGGAAAAAGTCAGGACTACATCAGACGAATAGGTCCCCCTGCGAGCTCCTGTCTTGTCGAGTAGCTCATACTCCTACCCACACGCTTCATCCACCGAGCTCAGTGTTTCGAACACGCGCGACGCTCTTCCAAAAAGGTCATCGACGCTAGAACTGACTCTTAAGTCATTATTCCTCTGCTTCGGAGCAACGACTTGGGGGATCCTGTTCTGGACTGGGGAAGAGGCTGCCCCACTGTCGGGGAGGGTCCATTGAGGGCTCAGCTTATCACATCAGACGGGGAGCGCTCACGCGTCTCCCCCACAGACTTCACGTGCCCCTTACGCGGGAACACGTCATCAGACAACTACCCGCCTTTCTAAGATCACGGGGTAGTTGACCCAGGGCGAAAACCATGTGTTGATCTTCCCTACGCCACGTAAGCCCTGGCAGTTATTCGTATTGGGTCTAGCGATCCAACCCAATGCAAAGTAACTGGTAGCCGTGCGCTGTGGGCACATTATAAATACATTTTTTTTACTAGAAGGTCATGTATTCTATTCACAATCTAGCTTTCTATATTTGTCTTTCTCTTACTTCGTTTCTTACTTTGGCATCGGAGTACCTTATAAGTACACCCCTTTTCTCTTTTCTACCTCCGGCGAATTAAAAAAATCACAACGTGTTGCTGACCGTTGATCCTTTTCTATTCCAATAAGATCAATAAAATATTTATAAAATTAATAAAAAAATAATTGTTTTCACATTCTATATATATATATATATATATATATATATATATATATATATATATATATATATATATATATATATATATATATATATATATATATATATATATATATATATATATATATATATATATATATATATATATATATATATAATAGATTGATTACTCGAAAAAGCCAAACAAAATAATTGAAGATGGTAGCAAGTAGCAAGAAGCAAAGTACTTATACCAGCATGCATTTCGTGGCTCATTTTAAAACCACACGTGCATGAACCTTCCCATTCCTTTTTCCGTCAGGATTGCCGAAAGAGTTTTCATCTACTATTTCCAACTTTTTTTTCCTTGTTTACCTTTGTGTGTGCGCGCTTTTCCTTGCCATTTTACGCGTTAATTATCTCTAGATTATTGTTTAATCACTAGAACTTATACGCGTCAATTAATCCACATGTACCAGATTAATGAATGATTAAATAGATATATATAATCGAGCATTTAATGCGACCACCGAAATGTGTTAGAATCTGTACTATTTGACGGTGATTACGGAGAAGCGTGTGTCGGAGAGCGAGGAGTATGAAATAAACAGCGTTAACGTTTGTAATTCGAGCCAAACCGTAACCCCGTTCCCACAGACAAAGACTGAGTCAAAGGTACGTATGAAAGCTTCGTGAGACCAACCGGCTAAACCTTGTCCGAACCATAAATTTACCTACACTTGTCGGTTAACTTACGTGTGATGTTCCATTTTCCCACGTTCATTCTACATTACTTACATCTTGTTGTACAAGTTTTCATTTTCCTGTCCCCACCTCCCCTTTTCCTATTCCCACATACCTCTCACTTTCTCATTCTTTCTTCTTCTATAAACCCAAAACCCTCTCTCTCTCTCTCTCTCTCTCTCTCTCTTTAAACTACTATAGATATAGATCAACCAACCCTATCTTATCTATCTAACTATCTACTATATCTCAGACTCTGATGATGGAGAAAAAGTGTATGAATATGGATGATTATTCGATTGGATCTTTTCCTACCTATTCACTTACAAACATGTTTGATTTAACTGAAGAAAGGAGTTTCATGGAGCTATTAGGTGTGCAAAACATGAACACTAGTTACAGTATGCTTGATTTTCCGGTGGAAGTAAAGAAATCGCTCGATGAGAATAATGGAAATGGAAAAGAATCATGTTCAGAGATTTTGAACAGTCAACAACAACCTGCTACTCCTAACTCTTCTTCCATTTCATCTGCGTCTAGTGAAGCACTCAATGATGAACACAATAAAACTGTTGACCAAGCTAATCATCATCTCCAAAAACAGTGAGTAGATAGTTTCCTTTTCTTCTTCTATCTTTTCAGCTTTTAATTTTGTTTTGATTCTATTCATGTTGTTTTGTTTGATATATGGAACATTTGTGGGATCTAATGTTGATGTTGTTGTTGACCTTGTTATTAAGGTTGAAAGCAAAGAAGACAACAAACCAGAAGAGACAGAGAGAAGCTAGAATCGCGTTCATGACGAAAAGTGAGGTGGATCATTTGGAAGATGGGTACAGATGGAGAAAGTACGGTCAAAAAGCTGTTAAAAACAGCCCCTTTCCGAGGTCAGTGTCCAATAGAAACACTAGTTTAACACTATCCATATTATTCTTAATTTCTTCAAAAACACTTTCTAATTTTGTATCCTTTTATAGGAGCTATTATCGTTGCACCAGTGTTTCATGTAATGTGAAGAAACACGTGGAGAGGTCATTGAATGATCCAACCATTGTAGTAACAACCTACGAAGGGAAACACACACATCCAAATCCAGTTATGGGTCGTTCTTCAGTTTCTCATGTCGGGTCTCTAATTCCGACGCCACCAGCTGAATGCACCACCACCAACTTTGGTGGTTCTGAAAGCTACATGATGTCGTCTCCGTATTATAATCACTACCGTCAACAAGTTCTCTTGAATACGGTGTCGTCTATGGGTTTTCCTTCAAAGGTTCCTCAAGAGAGATTGGTTTGTAGTAATCCAAGGGTTATGGACCATGGTCTTCTTCAAGATGTTGTTCCTTCAAATATGTTTAAGGAGGAGTAGAGTAGATAAATCATTATAATCTCATTTATTATTTCGCTTGATCGATCACTTTTTTGTAGCTAGCTAGATGAGAAAGTACTCCATTAGTGATGATCGTATAATATATATACTGCTAAACCCATATTATCTTTTTTTGCACAGATATAGGTCTTAAATCTTAATTATCATCGATGTGGATTTTGAATTCTTTTGTCATTGACACTCTCTACTCGTTGTTCTTGTATATTAGTTACTTTTTGTTTTGGAATGTGCATTCACTTTACTGTGGTTAGGTTTAGGTTTTGAAATGGGTGCAATTGGTGTGTATGCTTTTACTTTCTTTTTCTTAGTATTCTATGGAAAGCGAATTATAGGGAAATGTGTTATAATTTGAAGGATACGTCCCAATACGTAATGAAGTAATCAATAGAAAGTGTAGTACTCACCATTAACGAACTACTTTAAGCTCATTGAGTAAATGCTCTTATCATGCATACGATCAAATCTATTAAAGGACTTGATTCATTGGACAGACAGAGAAAAAAAAGGAGAAATTGTAAAAAGGTGCTGACTAAACAAAAGAAGAAATACTACTTCAAACACAGCATTTGATTCGTGATTTGGTTCATACCATGCATTGGAATAAGGACTTCTTTTAACTAAATTAAGTGATAGCTCGTTTAGTGTTCTTTATAAGCTTAGTTTCGATTGAGCAAGTTAAACTCTAATCTAGTAGTAGTAATAATAATTTTTCTTTTACTTGAAAACAATGAGATGTTGAGTTTAAAAAATGAATTGAAGACAGTTAAATCAAATTTTGAAAGATCAAGATCTAAACATGAAATCATGTCCATGCCTCACTTTTGAAGAACCGTGCAACTACAACAAACTACTCCCTTTGTTTTTTTTAACTATCATTCAATAAATGATATATTTAGAAACTACATTTTTGCTTAAAATAAAAAAATACAGAGAATCAAAAAAAGTACATTTTTACTTATTCATGCATGTATGATTAAATCAAAATTCACTCTTCTGAAATAGTTTATAACATACACTCCTCCTTTTCAAATGTCACTTTTTTAATAAGTTTTTGTTTCTTTTTTAATGTTTTTTTTTTCAAATTTCAAAATAGTATTAGTCATAATTATTTATTGCAAAGAGAAACATGTCAAATGAATGGACAAATAATTAAAGATATTAGCATATGTAAAAGGACAGTTGTTCAAAAATTAAAAAATATTTATAAATTTTATTGGTATGTTCAAAAGTCAAAAAAACACATTTGAAAAAAGAAACGACGATAATATATATTTATAGCATATCTTATTACAGATAGCAAATAAATTAACATGAAGTGGATAAATTTATAGTATTTAATTTAATAAATTTTATTTTTAATTTTTTAATTTAAAATAACAAAAGTAAAATAGAGAGAAAAAATAATAAATTATATGAATATCTTATAAAAAAAACTATAAATTAATAAAAATAAATCATAAAGTCGTAAAAAAAAGGATGGTTATAAAACATGTCCTTTTAAAAGATACGAATAAAATATAACTTATAAGCTCAAAAAAATCTATTTTGCGCACCAAAGAGATCCTTGGTAGCTTTATGTAAGTTACAAAAAAAAAAAAATTAACCAACTGAATGATGTGATTTCCCAATCTGTGTCGCCATCAATGAATCTTCTCTATCCAGAATGTGATTCAATCAACGCCAATGTTTAATTTCAAGTATTCCTTGGAAAAATCATGTCTATAATATTAATATTTTACTACAATTAAAGGTAGCATATATTAAATTTTGGTAATCATTTATCACATGGCATGACTAGAGCAGAAAACACCATTCAATTTCATTATGGCAATAATTAAGAGCAAAGACTAATTCAAAGTGGACTGCACTTCTTAAATTTGTAGTCCCTACAGATTTCTTATCAGGCTCGCTAAGCTTTGAACGATTTCACGTTTCTTTCACTTACAAGCTATAAACAATAGAGGTACAAGATAGAGATAGAGATATTGACAGCACCCTCTGGCCCTACCATTGTGAGATTTCGAACCCAATTCAAATTTCAATCCCCCTTCTCTTTCCCTCCAAAGGAAAAATTAAGCCCATGTGGACAATTTTTGGTCTAAATATCTAGATTATATTCTATCCCTTTCTTAATAGAACTTACTTTTAAAGATACTATGAAACTTAATTAAAAATAAACACCATTTAATCTTCTGGAACAATTTGAAGGTCACTTTATACTTATAATTATAATTGTTGACAATATGTGACTCCAGGATCACAAGAAGAAAAATAAAATCACACCTTTTCAACAACAGGACTTGTTTCTGACTGCATGTGATCGTGATTTGTTTCCTGCAAAATTACAGGATGTCAGAAAAACAGGATTGAGCAGCCAATGTGGACCCTCCTTTAACTAAACAGAGGTTATTTATATGCAATTTGATCTTGTATTACGGCCATGTTTAAGTCTAAACTAGGCAGTCGGGTATAGATGGCTTTTATAATGTTTCGAATAAGAATAGACCTGTTGCTTTTGAGAAACTTCTTGAGAGGAAGATAACGACAAATGCGGGCAAGGAATGTTGTGATCATCTTGCTTGTGTTGCTTCTGTGATTCCTGCGGGCAAGGAATGCCGTGATCATCTTGCTTGGGTTGCTTCTGTGATTCCTTTGGGCAAGATATGCTGTGGTCATCTTGCTTGTGTTGTTTTTGTGATTCCTGCGGGCAAGGAATGTTGTGATCATCTTGCTTGTGTTGCTTCTGTGATTCCTGCGGGCAAGGAATGCTGTGATCATCTTGCTTGTGTTGCTTCTGTGATTCCTTGTCATATTCCTCTGGTTTTTCCCACTGCACCAACAGTAAGCATTACAACAAAGTAATAGAAACCCAAAGCAGTTTGTGAGAGTAAGATCAAAAGTTTCAAACATTACTCTGCTTTCGCAAGTGACACAGTTGTAGTAGTACTTGTTACCATCTGGGCAGTAATGTTCACTCCAGTCACACTCTGGAAACTCTTCATCTTCGGGATTAGTACAAAGATCAGGCGAGGTACTGACAACAACTAAATTGGTATGCTCAGTCTGAGTAGGCAGCTGGAAAAACAATAAATGAGAAAATTATTGCAGTATTCCAAATAAAGATCCCAAACCAGTATCTGGTCATGTTGAATGATCCATCTAAACGTTTGTGTTGTAGTGTATTTGTAGTGGTATACAGAAAAAAATTCAGCATAAATCTAAATGAATGACATGCTCAATAGTTTACACCATTACTTACAACAGTAACTCAACTCTCCAATACCACTCCTCAATTATAACACCTCATTATTACCATTTTAATAGATAAGCCGAGAGGTATTCAGAATCTTCAGAGTAGAAACATTTGTGAAGGCTAAGATTGAGAAGGTTTAAAGAGAATAAGAAATACAATAAGGAGATTTGAGGATACTATTACTGACAACAAACTTATACCCAAGATTACACTAAATAGTAATACAACTTTACCTACGTTAGTCCCAACTGTTCAATAACAAAAATTTAATTGAGTCCTAACCCCAACCAAAACATCCCTGAAACACAAACACTGTATTACCTTGTTTAGCCACTAACCTGAGAACTTAGATGCTGCTCTATATTTTGGACCGGCAAATCTGCTGGATGAAATTGTCTCTGCACCTCGGTAATAAATGGTTGAGAAGGCAGGTTAGGGGGTTGAATTGGCCGCAAAGGCATTGGAGCCAATTGTGAATGTACATGTTGGGGAAGAAATTGTTGCTGTAGAACAGTAGCCCCAGGTTCCCAGTTTGGCATATGAACATTAACTTGCTGGTGTGGAAGTCTGGAATGGTGTGGAGCAGTATGCGCAACACTCCCTCCAGTATTAGAATCACAAAAATTCGGCAGTGGCCTGTGACAAACCATTAAACAGAAACATATTCAGCATGTGGCATGTGTATTGCAATCTGTAAAGGAAGTCTGAAGTGAAAGATAAGAAACAAAACAAACCAAACTGCTGGTTCTTGAGAACTGGGACCGTAATTTGCATTTACAGGTAAGTAGTTGCCCCTAGAGAGATGCATACAAATAGAACATAAATTATAATTACTAAAACTATCCCCAATAACAATAAACGTTTAACAAGTATTCCTGTGTTTGGAGATCCGGAAGGGAAAGTCAGTTCATGGCTGAGTGATATGATGGACTGAATTTCAGTAAAGGAAGTGTTTTAGAAAAGGATTTATGTTTTATAAATATGTCAGATAAATCAAAGGAATAACGCTTTTATATAGTAGAGGAATATTAAATAATAACAAAAGTTTAAAACAATATAAAATGTAAAAAATACATTAAAATGTCAGATAAATAATAAATTTTATTTAATAAAATCTTAATTTGGTACATGAATAAGACTATTTTCATATTCTAGTGTATGATGAATCTTTTCTTCAGTAAAACTCGCACCCAAATTAGTTCTTTCAAAGTATTTTTTTTTAAATATTGAGTTAACCGTGCACCACTGACATTGAGTTTTCTAAATTAAATTTATATATATTCTTCACTAATTTTTTTGGGTCATGACGACATGTAAAAAAATTTGGTAGTGTTTGATTTTTAAATGCTGATTGTCGATATTATAAATAAGCATGTTTTGTAAGAAATGCATTATAAAGAAGCAACTCCGTCATATTTGCTTGGGTTTGACCATCAATATAACTGGCAACAATCAAAACCAGGTTTTATTAACTTGTTCTTAACTGATATTGCCTACACCATTGTTTACTTGTATTGTATTGCATTAATGCATTGATGACAATAACTGTAATTTACAGAGTTGTATGAATAAGAGGACAGAAAGCAAAACCTTGATTCTCCCATCCTAGATTTCTTAGGTTCCGCAAAACGAACAATTAACGGTTGATCACAACCCTGCATTATTAGGAATACAATTTTAGCAAGCATTCAACAGTGGACAGAGTCATATTGTATAAGTTAATAAATTAGCCTTACTCTCATCGTGAATGTTTTATTTAACCCTTTGATTGCTGCCAACGCCATCTCTCTATTAGAAAATTTGACAAAACCATATCCTTGAAAATCAAGAAATGCATAAAAGTTAGGTAAAAGCAAAATATCATTGAATAAAAAATGGATGAAATAAACTATACATGACTTAGCGCTAAAAGAAACCATAGCAAAAATTCAAACAGTCCATCATGGATTGGGCGTGATCCTCTCTCTTTATGCATGTTTGCTCCAAAACATTTAGTAATTTTGTTTGTTAGAATATCTGAAAATAACTCCCGACAGTCTGATTTGTTTCCTTGTTGAGGATTAGGAGTCTAGTATTAGTAAGACAACAAATAAATAATTAAGGACCGGTGCTTTGTTTTCTGAACAAGAATAAATTATCATTCACATCAATATCAATATAATTTTACTGTTCTCAGTGATTACTTTCCTCCTTTTATACTTAAAAGACTAACCCTATGACTTCAACAACAATACTTGTAATTTTTTCTTTAAAAAGTGACGCTTGAAGCAAAACTTAGTTAAATGAGATCATAGTTCAAACATGGTTCTTCATTTCAATCAATCTTTGCCTGCTGCCTCTCATTATACCTCTCCACTAGGTTTTTATTTTTCAGGTCTGCAACTCCTAACCGTGCAGTATAAATGACAGGTAAGACATAGAAGACAAAATGAAGCACAAGTCCATTCTTCAAAGCCACAGAAGTCATATGTAAACATTACATGGAAAGATCAAGAACCAACCACGATTCCGCGCGATATAGACATCTTCTATATGCCCGTAGGGGGAAAATATCTGCAGAGAATATGCATACAAACTCAAACACAGTGTGAAAGCTAAGAGATCACAGACAACCTTGCAACTAAAAAAGATATTCCATAATATACTACATCACATATAAATAAACGGCTATGTTAAAGAGATAAACTAAGCATATCAACCTACTGAACTGAATTAGGCAGCAAAATATCAACATGTTGGTAACAAGACATTTTTTTTCTAGTTTTTCTACTTGGAAACATCACAAGTGTTCACATAATAGCCAATATATCTGTATCAAATATCTATTTCAAACTTAATATTAACTAATAGGAGACACTTGGGCAGCATTTATAAATGATAATCCAGCAACCCTAGAATAAATTTCTACAATCAGCATGTATAACCATTTGCATGAAAAATGCACTAGTAATTTGTTGTTTAGGGTAACAGTCACACATACTTCTTCAATATCCTGTCTTGAAGCCTCTTTGTTTATGTAACTAACAAAAATTTTATCCACCGCTGAAAAATTATAGGAACACAGCCAAAAGTAAAATAAAGGGTCAGTTGAAAAACAATGGCATAAAAGAATAAAATATCAGATTAGAACTAGAGAATCATATATAAAATAGGAGTCTGTGAGCTGTCTTAAGAAAAAAATGTGAGAAGCTTGCCTTCCAGAGGTTCTTTCTTTTCTGTGTTTCGACAGAAGCCCCCTCGAAGCCCTGCAAAAGAATAATTTGGAACCACACAAATAAAACATACAAAAAGAATTATCAGTTTAATTACCCATTACATGCATATATACACTGAAATCAGTGTATTGTATGACTTTGTCGACATAAAATATGAACATTAAGGAGTGAACTTTCAAAAATGTAAATTTAGGCTTAATATTTACATGTCAAAAAGAAAGGTTTTGACGGACCATCACGATGAAACCAATCCCAATTCGACACCATTGGGACATGACAACACCAGTAAAATAGCAGCATAAAATCACTTTTTACGGGTCAAAAAAGAAAAGGTATAATGCAAACAGTAAACTTAAAAATAAAAGAGATTGGGCAAAATAACAAAATTGTGATTCTAATAATCGTCATAAGGTAAATATGGAGTCCAGGATACATATCAAGTCCATAATAGATATGGAGTGTAACGCCCCATATTACTTTTAGGATTACCGACTGACCCCACAAACCAACACGGGTCTTTTCAGCATGCTTTGTCCTCAATCACACGCTTTCCGGGAAACTTCCCAGAAGGTCACCCATCCCAGAATTGCTCCAAGTCAAGCACGCTTAACTGTGGAGTTCTTATGAACGGGCTACCGAAAAGAAGATGCATCTTGTTGGTATAGGTAGTACCAATTAATCCTTATAAGCCTTCATTCAACCATGCAGTCCCATACCTGCATAGCCTCAGGATCCCTCTCATTCGGATGTGAATTCGGTTTTCCCCTAGAAGTTGCTAGGAGTGTCCCATTGTCATGCCTCATGACACCGACAACCACTCCCTCGCCCACGGGTGTTACATGTAACCACCGTCCTCTTTCACCTCAGGTGTTACATGCCCACCAACTTCCGCTTGGTTCGTCCCCGAACCACATCGTACTGGGAGAGGTATGGCTCTGATACCATTTGTAACGCCCCATATTACTTTTAGGATTACCGACTGACCCCACAAACCAACACGGGTCTTTTCAGCATGCTTTGTCCTCAATCACACGCTTTCCGGGAAACTTCCCAGAAGGTCACCCATCCCAGAATTGCTCCAAGTCAAGCACGCTTAACTGTGGAGTTCTTATGAACGGGCTACCGAAAAGAAGATGCATCTTGTTGGTATAGGTAGTACCAATTAATCCTTATAAGCCTTCATTCAACCATGCAGTCCCATACCTGCATAGCCTCAGGATCCCTCTCATTCGGATGTGAATTCGGTTTTCCCCTAGAAGTTGCTAGGAGTGTCCCATTGTCATGCCTCATGACACCGACAACCACTCCCTCGCCCACGGGTGTTACATGTAACCACCGTCCTCTTTCACCTCAGGTGTTACATGGAGTCCTAAAGTATTGGTTAACATTTATTTCATGAGGTACATATGGAGTCCATAATACACTGCCAAACCTCTTGTCGTTGATTTTTTCTATCAAAAATTTGAAAGAGGGTATGCACAGGGATATAGTATTTTATGAAATAACCAAACTAGATGCAGAAAATTGTTATAGTTGATCAGCTAAGAAGTGGATCCTGGCTTAGTCAAGCCCAAAGTAATGCTGTACTTAAATAACTGGTTCAAAAGGATTTAAAGAAGTAAAATTAATTACCAAAACGTTCACGTTCACGATCAGCAAATCTGACAACAACAGGAACTAATTCCTAGGAAATGTAAATGTGTCAAAAAGATAAAGATGTGTTTAAATTAATCAGATGATTATCATGAAGGAACAGCTCAAGTCACCAATCATATATGAAACTGTTCTTACTCCAGGAAATATATACTGATTGCTTAAAGCCTTAATAGCCATTTCAGCTTCATTAAATGTTGAATATTTCACCAAACAACTTCCTGAGAAAGTTAAACAAAATTAGATTAATTTTCATACTTGAATATATACAACATATGTTAATGTGAGCATCAAGTGAAACTCATTACTCCTCGCAACCCTTGACAAACCAAATTGCAGTAATAGATGGTGACATAAACAAATGAAGTAACACTTGATAACTCAATATAGATACCTTGTCGAGCTCC
The DNA here is from genome assembly GCA_963859935.3 of Lathyrus sativus. Lineage (NCBI taxonomy): Eukaryota > Viridiplantae > Streptophyta > Magnoliopsida > Fabales > Fabaceae > Lathyrus > Lathyrus sativus. The sequence goes on from OZ012737.1 coordinate 683,691,207, forward strand.
CGTTGCCTTATCCCTTAAAAGAACAACCTCGACAATAGTTCCATATCCTTCGAACACAAGTCGGAGCTGATTATAAATTAAAACGCACGAAATGAAATGAGAAAGAGAAGCAAGAGCTACAATAAAAAATGAAAGAGAATAAACTCATTTTGCTTAAAAAATGATTCAATATCAAAAGATATATGAACAAATTAATAAATTAAAAAAAAACTATATATGCAGAAATTGAAATGAGTACAAAAAGAGTTAGAGAAAAGATGAATTACATCAGCCTCAGATAATGTTCTAGGAACCGGTGCAACGTAAACTTTCACATGACCGTGAATATCAACTTGATCTGCAACAAGAAAGAAACTGTGATATTAATAACGCAAAAGTAAAAAATCATGATAACAAAAAAGTGAGAAATTAAATAAAGGATAGTAGTAGTGTTACCGTACCTGGAGAAGCTCCCCACGGTCGTTTGCGAGGAGGAGGAGGGCGAGGGATGGAGAAGTTAGGATTCGGAATCGGAGCGGTTGCGTGATTGGGGAAAGTGTTATGAGGAAATTGAGAGTTTGTTGATTCTCCGATGAAATTCACGGTTTGCTCCGGTGGTTCATTCTGAATCTCCAGCATCGTTGACTGAGTAAGGAGTGTTGAACACCGCGCAGTTAGTTACGACTGGCCTAGTGGTGTTATAGTAGAAGAAGTGAAGTAGAGACGCTTTTGCGTTTGCCCTTTTCTGTTTTGCGATTTGCCGCTCCGCTAATTTGGACAAGAAAGAAGCCTGGTTTACTCTTTTACTGTGTGTTACTCAATATTTGAGTTAAAGACAATTTTTACTGGATTTAGGGGTGTATTGGATAGGAATTTTATTTTAGAAGATTTTTTAAAATTTTAAATTAGTTAGATTTTTAAAAATATTAATAGATTTTATATTATTAATCGAATTTGTTATTTTTTAATTCAAATTTTTCACAGTTAAGTATATGAATTTTGATATATTATTTTTTAAATAAATTTTGTAAGATTTAAAGTTATAAATATATATATTTATATATTATTTAAATGGTTGATTTGAAAAATTATATTTTTTCATTTTTTTAAAACATTAAAATTCTTATGTTTATTATTAAAACAGCTACTCATTTTTAATATATCTAAATTAAAAAATCTCAGTTTCATTTTTTTTTGTTTTTTTCTCTTTTATTGTTTTTTTTCTTTTTTTTCATTATTTTCTCTCCTCCCCATTTAGTCTTTATTTTTAATAGCAATGTTGAATTTAAAATGTTTCTTTCAATATTCAAACTTTAGTTTTTTTTTTTTTTAGTTTTTGAATCGTTTTGAATAACTTCAATCTTTTGTTCATACATGATTTTAGATTTTATTGTTACTTCAAATTTTATATAAGTGATGTTTTAGATCCGTTAAATCATTGAATTTTTTAGATTTGTAAAATCAAAGAAGATCGAAAAAGTTTGAAAGATTGGTGATGTTTTTCAAATTGGTGAAATCAAAAAACTCTCTTTCTTTCGATTCACTTTCGTACTAACTTTAATTTTGATTCTTCTATTTTTTTCAACTTTTTAACATATCTTCATGTTTTGATTTTGAACTCAGGTGTTAGTTTAATGCATTCTGATTTTGTTTTTTAGGTTATTAAAGTGGTTTAACGCATTTGTTTATCAACAACATTAAAGGGTGGACTTTTTAACTTTATATTTCTTACGTGTCGTTTTAGTGTCGGTTACGTCATATTTTTATATAAAAATTCAATCTTTCATACGTTTTTATGTCTGTGTGTTAAAGAAATTGTTCTCAATGTCGTTATGGTGAATTTTTTAAAAAAAAAGATTCAATATTTTTCTCATTTTCTTTTTCTTCCTTCAACCAACTAAAATAAAAAATTTAACTTATTTGTTACATTAATCATTCTTAACTCAAGAATTAAAAAAATGCAATAAAATAAATATTTGTTTTGCTCGTGTGGTTTCTTTTAATTTTTTATTTTAATCCAGTTTCTTTTGGCACTAGAGCAATGATTTTGAAGGTTGAAAAAAATATTAAAAGGTGAGTTAATCAGTAATATTTTGAGATTATTTTGGTATTGATTTTGATAATAGTTATTTGTTATACAAGATGTTAATTTTGTGTTTGTATTTTTGTTGAATTGAAGAAAAAGAAGAATTTGATTAGTCAAATAAAATAAAAACGGGTTCGTTCGTTTTGATAGTAGATATTTTTTATTTTGTTATATATAGTGAATACTATCTATAATTGAGATTAATATGTTGAGTTTTTTCTTTTCTAGTCACTGCCTTGAGCGGTTTTGCAGGATAATAGTTGAATATTTAATACGTTGTTAATGAATGGAATTTCAATAATGTGTTTCTTTTGGTTAACATGTACATTAACTCTTATTGTAGTTGCTTTACATATATAACTTACTCTTGATTTCACATATTCTTTTATTCTTATTAGTTATACTAATTTGAAGAGAGGTTGTATTGTTTTTAAAGCATAGCTATGGAGCGGAAGTTGAACAAACTAGTGTTTTCTACAATATTACAACACTCATTTGTGTTGCTAATCATTATTGCATTGTTGGATAGACATAAAAAAAATGTTGATAATATTCATTTTGCGGTTCAGATTGTGGTTTTGGAGTATATTTTAATTCAATGTTCCAGGTAAGACATTATTTTATTGATATTTTGCCTTCTCTTTTACAGGGATTTAGATGAGAATGTGCAACAAGTTCACTAGACTTGTTCTATCTGGTCTACTGGCTGATCGAGATTTCAAGTGTTAAATGTAATTCAAATTTAAGATTGTTTTAGTTTTAATTTTCATTTCACTTGCCTTTGAGATTGTATTTGTATTTAAGTTTCATTTGGGTTTGTATATAAATCAAAAGTTAATTACATTTGTAACTGATTGTGAATTTGAGATTTAGAAAAGCTAGTTACAGTCTCTCTCTCTCTCTCTCTCTCTCTCTCTCTCTCTCTCTCTCTCTATATATATATATATATATATATATATATATATATATATATATATATATATATATATATATATATATATATATATATATATATATATATATATATATATATATATATATATATATATATGCAATTCTTTCATATTTTTCTTCTTGTTGTGCATCAATGGAGGTTCATTGTTGTTAACTCTAATAATTGGTATTCAGAGATCCAGTTCTAATTCATAGGAAAACACAATTGAACGTGAGGTGTGTGGTTGATTTTGTTCCTCAATTTTGCATTGAATTGAAGATCGAAATCAAAGAGAATCATGTTTCTGGATTCTCAAGGATTGTGAAACATGAGTGTTGGTGAGAATTGAGTGATTTACATAAGAACGAAGATGAACGGTAGAAACGGTGACTTTAATACAAAGCCTTCAGTATTCGACGAGAAGAATTGGAATCGGTAGTTGGTTCAGATGCGTGTGTTATTTGGCGTTCAAGATGTTTACACGCCGGTTGTAGAAAATGCAACAGAATCGCAAAGAAATATGCAACGTGAAACGAGAAAGAATGGTCAAAAGGCATTATTCTATATCCATCAATGTATGGATATAAAGGTGTTTGAGAAGATTGTCAACCTGACAACGTCGAAGGCGACGCGAGATACACTAATGCAGTGTTATGGTGGTGATGCAACAATGAAGAAAGTAAAGTTGCAGTCCCTACGCAAACAATCGAGAATCTTCGCATGAAGAATAATAAGAATGTGTCTGATTACATCTCCATGTGAAGTCAAACTTCTTCAACACTATGTTTTGATGAAGACAACTACCATGTGTATGAATCAAGAAAGGATGGACAAAAGAATCATAACTAAAGAGTTATGGATCAAAATTATCTATTAAGCAGCTTTATCAAGATGAACTTTAGATCATTGATCTTCATTTAATAGGTACAAGTTGCAATTCAAGCTATGATATACCTTAAGTGCTTGAAAATACTTAATCATATTCCACCATATGTATAAGTTACTTTAACATACCATGGCCTTTCACGCAGCCTGTTTTCATAAGTATTTTTCATTTTCATAACAACGGTAACCGGTTACACATTTTTGTTAACCGGTTACATGAACCTAGAAATGTGTTATTTGGCATGTTTGGGCAGGTGTAACTGTCACGACATGAAAAATATCCGAGCGTATCGCACGCTCGAAGTACAATAGAGTCGCCGCCGAACTTTATTTATTTTCAAAGGAAAGGGAAAATAATGATAAAACCCTTGGAAAAGAGAAACAGGTAAGGGAGTCAGTTATGTAAGGGGAAGGTAATAACATCCCTCACATCTGTCATACTCAACGGGAACCGTTTTGATTGTTTTTTGCACAAATGGGTGTTATCTTCTAAATGTTACTTGCGAAAGGGGGAAAATAAGTTTTTAATTAGTGTGCTCGCTAAGGATTTGAATCCCCGTGCCTACGTATTCTCATAGTGCAATGAGAAAATCAGAGCTATGTAGTTCATGGTAGAAAATAGGGATGTATTGGTTGTTTTTAGGGAACAATTATAATAGTATCCTAGAAGTGTGTAGACGTTAGCTAATTTAATCCTAGTTCTGATGCTCCAAGCTTTTAGTTTATCTGCTAAGGAACGGATTATAAGAATTCTTTTATGAAAAGAGAAAAAATTATTTTGAAAAAAGTTTGTGTGATAAAGAAAAAGAAAAGAGTTGCTTGAATTGAATAAAAAAGAGAATGAATTAAAAAAAGAGTTTGAATAGAAAAAAGTTGATTGAATAAAAAAATAAAGAGAACTTACCTGAACTGAACCACGGTTCTTTCCGGTGAGGAGTATGAGGAAGGGGGATGGAGAAGTTAGGGTTCATATTCAGATTCAGATTCGGAACGGTTGTGTGATTGGGGAAAGTGTTATGAGGAAATTGAGAGTTTGTTGATTCTCCGATGAAATTCACAGTTTGCTCTTGTGGTTCATTATAAACCTCCAACATCGTTGACTGAGTCAGAAGTGCTGAACATCGCACAATTACAACTACCCTAGTAGTGTAGTAGAAGAAGTGAAGTATAGACGTTTTTGCATTTTACGAAGATGTATTGGATTGAAATTTTATTTTAGAAGATTTTTTTAAATTCAAAAAATTAGTTAGGTTTTTACAAAATATTAATAGATTTTATATTATTAATTGAATTTTTTATTTTTTAATTCAAATTTTTTATAATGAAGTATATAAAACTGCTATTATTAATTGTAAGATTTTTGGTATTTTTTCAGTAGAATTTTATTTTTTAGGTATCCAACTTATATATTTAAATTATTGTTTATATGGGTGGATAAGTTGTCCAACTATGTGGCAGTTAATTTGGATCAGTATAAAAAAAGAAATAGTATACCTTCACATGTTTTTTCTAGAGAGAAGGTAGACCTTTTCTCTCTAAAAACCTTATTTTGTTCTCTCTTCCCCTTATCCTTAGGGTGTGTGGTGATTTTTTTATTCCCAACTTTTCCTGGTCCTCTCCCATCTTTGTTTGGGTTTCTCTGTTCATTCCCCTTGTTTTCTCTCTTTTCCCTGATCGGTGTTTATCCGATTGTTGTGTTGTGTGCTCTTTTGTTTCTTTCTATCTATGGAAAAATGGATGCCAATACCCCTCTCTAAGGAAGAAGATGAAGGGTTATTGTTGCAGAAGATGAAGTTTGTAATGACGAGTCTTTTCAAAGAACTCTAGCGGGCAAATTATGGACGGATAGTAGCTTCAATGTGAGCATGCTTAAGAGCAATATGCTTAACGCATGGAAGTTGAAGAACCCTGTGGACATACATGATTTGAGCAAGAATATGTTCCTTTTTAAATTTTCAACAAAAAGAGATATGGAAAATGTCATTAAAAGTGGTCCCTGGAGTTTTGATAGAGCGTTACTAGTGCTAAATCACATATCTAGAGATGAACAACCTTTAGATCTTAACATGCATTTTGTCACTTTTGGATTAGGATCTATGAATTTCCTCTCATTCTAAGATCTGAGACAATGGCAAGGAAGATAGGAAACATCATTCGAAGATTTGAAGAAATGGATCTTAAAGAAATACGCAGGAATGGGAGATTCCTTCGAATTAAAGTTTCGATTGATCTGAAAAATCCTTTATAATGGGGTACCATGGTGAAGTTTAAAGAGAAGAATCTACAAGTCCATTTCAAATATGAGAGACTACCTATATTTTGCTTTGTCTGCAGAAGATTGGGTCACAAATTGAAATGTTGTGAAATGGTTGAGGACTTGAATGAAGAAGGTTTCGAAGAATTGGAGGAACATGATCTCTCGTTTGGTCAGTGGTTGAGAGCTTCCCTGTTGCATAAGGTTGGAGCTCTTGTGAGGTTCACTCGCATTGAGAATCCCACTGTGGTTTTCCTTGTGGAAACTAAATTGAAATCTGAGGAATTAATGAGAATTAAAAAGAAATTGAATTTTAAGTACAACATGATTGTGGATTGTAAAGGTTTTGGTAGAGATATGATGGGGGGTTGTGTTTGTTTTGGAATGAGATAGCTAATATCCATATCGCATCGCATTCTCCTAATCATATTGGAGGAACAATGCAAATGGATGATAAAGATAAACCATGGTACTTTGTTGGAGTTTATGGCTTCCCTGGGGATCATAATAAAATGAAATTGTGGCTTCTGATTCATGATCTATCTACGGCTTTTGGAGATAAGCTTTTGCTCTTTGGTGATTTTAATGATATTATTCATGATTATGACAAGTATGGGGGCAATAGTAGATTAACTACTCAATTGGCATGGAACAGACAAACTTTAGAGTCTTATGGCCTTTAAGAGTTAGATTTTGAGGGGTACCCCTACATATGGTCCAATGGGAGGCAAAGTCATGGGAATATTCAATGTCGTCTAGATAGAGGTTTCGCTTCTTTCATGTTTATGAAGTGTTTCTCGCTGACAAGAGTGTTTCACCTGACAAGATATGGTTTTGATCATGCTGCTATTGTTGTAACCTAAATGTGACCTCCCTTTTTCCTTTTACATAAGCATGTGCATTCACATCGTCGGGATACACATTCACATTTTTCCTCTGTAATTTTTGTGGCAGGAACATTCAGGTTTTCTGAGCCTGGATAATCATTTCCTCTCAAATATATCACATCAGCAACACAAGCACAAAACAAGGGTTTATATGCCTATTCATCAGAGCAAAAGGTTGAAAATCAGAATCGTGGCCACAACATCATTTTTCAAGCAAATTGGGCCAATTTTAGCCTGGTTAATCGATTAACCCTTGTAAAAAATGCATAATCTGCTGCATTTTCAGGACAACAACTTGCATTCTACATTTTTAAGGACTACTTTGTTATAGCATTGTATGGAACATTCTAGACAACTCTAGACACTTCATGACCTTTCTAAAAACTTCAAGGCATTTTCTCCAATACATTAATTTGGATTAAGACCACCATGTTGCTTCATTTTCAAGCATGTGAGCCCTTAGATTCAAGTTTGCATTGGGATGGTTACCTTGTCAACTAATTGAGTTAACCTCCAACTCAATGAGTTGAGGCTAACTAACTCCAAGGCTAGTTTCAAAGCTACATCCAAAGCTCACTCCAAACCTAGCAATTCCGAAGCAAAACTCTATATAAGCAAATCATCATCATTTCATAAAGGATCCTCAACCATTCTCTCAAATTCTTCATTAATCACTCTCAATTCTCACATTCTCTTTGAAGTTTTTGCAACTTTTACTCATAATCATCTTCTCTTTCTTCCCAAACTATATTAAAGCTCAAATCATTCATTAAAGAGTAGCAATTTCTTCATTAGAAGTGCTTTCTCTTGAGCTTAGCCATCGTCATCTTGCTAGTTCTTCTTACTTTTCTGGAGTTATATTGGACTTGGATTCATCTTAAGTGATTTCCTCAAACTTATTCGGTGTAAATTCAATTTTGGAGTTTTCGTTGTAATTTGCTCAGTTTCGCTATGGTTCGATTGTGAATTCTGCTTTCTCTAGATTTCTTTGAGTAGCTTCATCATATCTATTTGCAACAACATCCAAGGCAGATCCCATCCTTGTGAGTTGGTTAATTCTTACTATTTTCACTATTTTGATCGTTTTCGTATCATTTGCGATGTAGTTTCGATGCTTTTTCTTGTTTGTGAATTGATTATGCCATGATTTGATCTTCAATATTGACGTGTTAATTGATTCTATAAGTGATTATTTATTGTTTTTGGACTTGATTTTTATGCATAATTATTTGCCCTAACATGTGAAGGATAACACAAATCATAAGTGGCCAAAAGTGCTTTTGAAAAATCAAATTTCAGTTTCTGCTCCAAGGTTAATCAATTAACACTTTTGCACTAGCAAAGTGTTAATTGATTAACATTGTTATTTTCAATAAAAACTGCTTTTTCTAAAAGGGTTAATCGATTAACACTTTTGCACTGGCAAGTGTTAATTGATTAACATTGCTCCAGAATGCCATTTTTGTGCATTTTCATGTATGTTTGGCTTTCTTTCTTCTTTCAACTCCCATGGATTAATATGAATGATTTTTATGGATGTTTTAACTTCTGTTTGAAGTATGCTTGTGCGTTCTCCGATGCTCGATTTTATCGGTTACACATTTATTCACATTCTTGGCATTGTATGAGCATGTTCATGTTTGCCTTTTCTTTGATCACATGTTACTTGGTTTGTGATGCATGCTAAATGATTTTGGTACTATTTTTGCACTTCCATTTATGTTTGCATTAAGATTGTTCCTCTTAGGAATGAGTTTAATATTGTATAATCAATAATTCATCTCTTTTGCTTTAATTCCATCCTTTTGAAAAATTGTTAGCATGTCTCTCCTTTTGATTAATTAATCGAAACTTCGTTTAACTAGTTGATCTCCCCTCTTTCTCCTCCTTTCGATCTTCTAGAGCTTTGTCTTTTCTTTCGCTTACGAAGTTGAATATTTACAACGCATTAAAGCATTGTACAAGTTTTGTGTCGTTGTGTTGTCCGTTTCGTTTCTTACACCTCACTTTGGTGTTAGAGGAGGAATGAGAGCGGAGAATTCTTACACTCATTCTGACTATTTTGAGTAGGGGACAAATGACCTTGTGCCTGGAATAGTTGTCTATATCTCCTTACTGTGGTTTCCTTGTTTTTCTAGTCGAGTCGATCCTTGATCACTTGCATCTTGGTGTCGCGGTGAGAATTGAATATCAAGCTATTGGATTTAACTTGAATCATAAATCATGAAGTTCACCATCGAGCTTTGATTTATCCAAAGGAAAGGGTAAAGATCAAAGAAAATCCTAAGTGCGCTATGCAACAACACAACTAAGAGATCTAAGGTTCGGGGGTTAGTTATACCTAAGAAAGGTGTTAGCATCGTAAGTATATGTAGTACTCTACAAGAACCTCTTGTTAGTATTTGTGTTATGCTAAAGTTGTTTGTTAGGGGAAAAGTGTTAAGGTAAAGATCTAAAGTATATACAAAGTATGCTCACCAAGACATCGCATCTCGTGCCTATGTATCCTGAGGGGAATGGAATCAGAGCATTCGTAGTTCCTCTCAACAGGGGTGAGGAACTCTTAAGAGATCTAAGGTTCGGGGTTGGTTATACCTAGGGAAGGTATTAGCATCCTAAGTATTTGTAGTACTCTACAAGAACCTTTTGTTAGTATTTGTGTTATGCTAAATTACTTGCTAAGAGAAAAGTGCTAAGGTAAAGATCTAAAGTATATACAAAGTATGCTCGTCAAGATATCGCATCTCGTGCCTACGTATACTGACGGGAATAGAATCAGAGCATTTGTAATTCCCCTTAATAGGGGTGAGGAACTCTTGATTGTGGTCAAGGTTCCAAAAGAAAAAAAAAAGTAAATGTTTGCAGTGAGACACCTATATAGAGTGTAGCGACTCTAAACTAAGGTTAAATTAGCAAGGAAGGGAATGTCCACGGCGGGACGACTAAATAAAGCACGACGACTCCAAGTCCTATGGTAAAAGTAAACATGGAAAATATCCACGGCGGAACGACTATCTGGAGCACGACGACTCTAATCCTAAGTTGCAAACGTTAACAGGAAGTTAGTTGTTGGTAAGCTCGCCAAGACATCGCATCCTGTGCCTACGTATTCTCATCGATAAATGAGAAATCAAAGCGTTTGTAGTTCTCCTCAATAGGGGTGAGGAACTCTTGACTGTTAGCAGGAAGTACATGACAAAGCATCGTGAATAAATATCAACACATAAAACAGACAGTCACGACAGAGCATCGTGAAAATAAAATAGAAAGCATATGACAAAGCATCGTGTAGAAACAGACAAAGATACACAACAAAACATTGTGAGACATCATCAAGAAAAATAAGGTCAAGATATGAAAGCAAAACATTCTCAAATAAATTTGGGTGATAAGAAATTATTAATCAATTTAAATATTAATATTTAATCAGATTAACTAATAATTTAATTAATAAATACTAGATAAAAATATTTAAAATGATTAATAAATCATGACATAATTTTTTTGTTATTTTCCATATTACAAAATAAAAGTAACTAAAATAATTTTTTTACATTTATAAATATTTATTAATCTAACTAAAACTATAAATAAGAAAATTAAAAATTAAATAATAGAAAAGTTGTTTTTTTTAACAGATTAAGAAAAAAATCAATCAAATGAAAGAAGAAGTTAGAAGTTGAAACAAAACAATAATTAAATAAAGATAACCACCAAATCAATGAGTAATTAAAATACATTAATCTAAGACTAAAAATACGAAAGTGGAATACTACACAATAAAGATTGTCCATCTAAAAGACGAAAGGTACAATGCCCGACAAATTTAAGAAAAAAAGAATATCTATCGAAACAAAAAAAAGCATTATTATCACTCAACTTAATAAGTAGATTCAATATGAAACAAGTCCTCAACTAATTCATTTTCCATAGTCAACAAATTATTTAAGGCAAAGTTTATTATTTAAAAATCAACACACCATAAATATGAAGGATCACATTTTTGTTCAATGAGTAAAAATCTAAACTACATGAATTCCTTTTCTACACACTTAAACTAGAGTTTATTTAGATCTAAAAGAAGAACAAATTACACTAAAAATGCAATAATGACAAACATGCTATTCTACGTGACATTAACTATGAGTAGCGAATGTTATTAATCTCTTCATATTGTTATTGTTCCATGAAGAAAATAATCCAAAGTTCAAATATAAAACAAAGACAGAATATATTAAAACAAACTTTAAGAAAACAATGGTGAAATAAATGGAGATGAAGCAACAACAACATACAACGTAAATAAATGAGTATGTTTTCAACTCATAAACAACTCGACAACAACAACGGCACAAGCATGTTCACAACATTACATTATGACAGAATCATAGAATCGATACAAGGTTACCGTTTGAATCAGAATACAACATCGAATAACAGATAAAAAAGAGATACAGGGTGGTAGTGTTTGTGTTGTACAAAGTTGATGCTGAAAAACTTAAAAATGGTAATGTTTGGAATATGTGATGCAATGCTGACTGGTTTGTAGCAGGGGATAGCATGAAAGTTGAAAAACAAAAACTTAATGTTGTTGAATTTTTTAAGACAAAAGAAAGAAAAACAATAATAATAATAAAAAAAAAACAATTGAATTTAAACCAAACAAAATAAGAATTAATGGAAAATTAAACTAATTAAATTAAATTAAATTAAAAATATAATCTTAACTAAAATATTAACTAAATTAAACATAAACTAAATTAAACATAAACTAAAATAAACATAAACTAAATTAACATATAAACTAAAATTAGAAATAACTATTAAAAAAACTATATTAAAATATAAACTAAATTGAAAAATAAACTAAATCAATTCTAAATGATATCTTAAGATAATAAAAACAGATTCTAAAATGGAATGATAAAATGACTATAAAAAAATGCATGATTAATAATCAATGAAATATTTAACTAAGTAAATGTAAAAAATGGCTGACTTAAAATATGAGATGATCAAAGAATCTGAGAGTAAAATTTGGGGTATGACACCTGATCTCCTCTTTGGAAGTAACTTCCTCCTTTTGATTCTCTGTTCTCTTGTGGCCAATCCATCCTTGGTTTTCCCTGAGATTTGTTACGCAATCCCTTTATTTGGTTGATCAACTATCCTTCAGTTAAAACCAATTCTCTTATTCCTCAGCAAAGTCAATCCTTTTTCTTCGGTTAAACAGTCTTCATGTTAAAACCTAGTTCCCATCGGAGTTTGCAGCCTTCTCTTGGTTATCTCTCCTTCTTGCTTGGTTTATCATTATCTGTCAGTTAAATACTAGTTGCCTTTTCCTCAGTTAATCACAATATGTCTGTTAATATTGAACTTTCTTTGGGTTAATCGTCTTTTCCAGGCTAATCACCTTATCTTTGGTTGATCACGGTATATCCGTTAAAACCAACTCTTCTTTAGGTTAATCACTTTCTCTTGGTTAATCACTCACCTTTTTGGTCAATCACAGTTTGCCCGTTTGAGCCAATTATCCTTTTTTTCTCAGTTAACCATAATTTGCATGTTAAGATACTGAGCTTCTTTTGATTTAATCACAGTCTCTTGGATAATCACTCATTCTTTTCGGTTGATCACAGTCTGTCTGTTAAACACCAAATCCCCTGCAGTTAGCAACCTTTCTTTGGTTCAAATATTACCAGCTTTGGGTTAGTAACCTTTGTTCGGTTTAAATACCCTTTCCTTTGGTCGAGCGCTGTCTGTTCAGTTAGTTGTATTTAATAACCAAGTGTGTGGTGACTTGTTTTGTAAACACAAGTGATGTGCTTTCTAATTTTTATGATAATCAAAGTGTTTTGGTGATTGTTGTAAAAGGTCCTTTGAATCAGGGTGATTCAAATTCCACCATAAGTTTGGTGTTTGTGAAATCAAGGAAGTGGTTTGCATCTTTGTTGTTGTTAGAAGATTGTAAGAGGAGTTTTGATGTGAGACTTGTTCAAATATCTAACAATAGTGGAAATCTCTCACAAGGTGTGAGGGGACTGGACATACCCTTGGTTGAATAGATAAACTAGTATACATCACTGTGTTCTTTATTTTTCTACATTTAAATTATGTACTTTCATTCAAAATTCATACACTTATTTTTAGAAAAATAAGAACATAAGAACCATCACTTAAAAAGTAAAAATTAACGAAAAATCTAATTCACCACATCTTAGATTGCACTCGATACTTGCATAGTTCACCAAAGGTAATATGCACGAGTTCTTCCTTAATCATGATACTTTTGAAAATGGGCTTTAAAATGATTTCCCATTAAGGTTTTTATAGACCATGCATATAAAGGATTTAAACATAGTCTGATATGTTTGTTACACACTTACTTAATATTAAGTAACTTGTGCAATAAATTATAACTAATTAAAACAACTAAAGGGTAAGATTGGAGATCTTAGAAAAACTCAAAGGTTCAATGATTTTGTTTTGTTGTTATTAGGCAAATAATTTTCTTCCCTAATTGGAGTGGAACAATAAAACATATTTATTTTTTGACTTGCATAGCTTGAAGAGCAACTGTCAATATCATCATCACAACTTGTCTTTTCTACCTTTGGTACCCAAATCTTTTTGGATCCTTTGATGTTAGTGGAATGCATATTATGAGCAGACATTTTCTCTTTTTAATTCTATAATGTTCTTTATAAAAGTATGAATGAGAATATTCTTCTTAACTCGCATGACTCTTTTTGATGAAACAAAATATGGCAATGCATATGTCTTTATTTATAGTATTTGCATTTTAGAGTTTTGCATTTATATTTTTATTGGGCATTGCAAATATTACTAAAATGTTTAATATTGTTCCTAGGTTCTTAACTAAGACCGACCTTATTGTAGGACGCCCTTTGGTTACCTAACAAATGTGTTTTGAATATTTCCAATTTTACTTTTGTTAAGAAATGTGGCTGGGCCTAACTCAACCCTACAAAATCGGTTGGTAAAGTGAGGATTACCCTCACATATAAACACATGTTCATGCCATATATTGTATAATGTGGAACTCTTAACACACTCCCTCACGCCTAGGACTAGACATCTGGAGCGTGAAAATAAATGGTGGATGGTCCGATAGCGGAAACCTGATAGCAGGTGGTCGACCAAATCTTAAACCAGACTCTGATACCATGTTAAGAAATGTGGTTGGGCCTAACTCAACCCTACAAAACCGGTTCATGGAGTGAGGATTATCCCCACTTATACATGCCATATATTGTCCGATGTGAGACTCTTAACAATTTTTCAAAGTGTCACATTGATCACACTTTATAGATTTGTCTAATGCTTTATGAGACGAGGACATGTTTTAAATTAGATCATAATATCTCTATCTAATACTTTTTATTTCTTCCCGTAGGTTTTTATTCTTCAATTCAAGGGAAGAGATAATGTTTTTTGGAGGTAGAAATGATTTATTCTAATTTACTTATTTCTTTTGTTAGCTTCTTACAAATGTCAAATGAATCTTGATAAGAACAATGAGAGATTACCCCCATCGTTTTGATGATTTTCTATGAGATAAAGGTTTTCCTTTTTCCTTATCATCATTATCATCCAAATACACGTAGGCTCTCGTAGCTTCTTTTCGCGATTTCTTAGATTTTCTTTAATTCTGATTTTGAGGGTAGTTTGGTCTTTTATGCCCTTTCTCTCCGCATCAATGACATATAAGAATGGACAATGAACTTTCTTCACTTTGTTCTAGAGTCTTGAAGTTTGTTTTTATGCCTTAGGAACTCCTTGAATTTTTGAAACATGAGCTTCACAAATTTATTAAGCTAACTTTGACAGTCTTCGTCTTCTGATTCCATATCTTTGATGTTAGTAGCTTTAAGTGCAATGCTTTTCTTCTTCTTATTCTTCTTCTTCTTCTTCTTCTTATTATTATTATTATTATTATTATTATTATTATTATTATTATTATTATTATTATTATTATTATTATTATATTCTTCATCATATGTCTTTTCAACTCCAACTCATGATTCCTGAAATTTTCCAAAGAGAGTATGTGTGTCCATGGTTGCTAAATTCTTAGATTCACAAATCATAGTGACTTTAGGTTGTCAACCACGATACAAGCATCTAAGAACTCTTATAATAAATTCTTCATTTGAAAATGTTTTGCTCAGAGTTCTCATATGACCCATGATACGGGTACGCCGTGTTTGCATATGATTAATGTTCTCTTTAAATTTTATTTTGAAGAGTTCATACTCATGGGTTAATATGCCCATCATTTTCCTTTTTGCCTCAGTAGCACTTTGATAGGTGATTTGGAGGATGTTCCATATTTATTTTGCAGTTTTGTAGTGGGAAACTCGCAAAAACTCATAAAAGACCGAAAGTGGTATTAATAACAACTTTCAATTTCAAACTGCACTCACATTTTCTTTATCATCTCTGGTCCAATCCTTTTCAGGTTTATTTTCTACAACACCATTAATTTTGTGCGTAGGAACAAACAAACTTTCCTTCCCAACTTTTCAAATACCACGATTGATCCCTTCTATGAAAAACCTCATTTTCTGTTTCCATAAGCCATACCCTTCTCCATTGAAGAACGAGGGTTTGCTTAGTGAATAGTTTGAAGTTACTTTTCCTATTGAGACGACTAGTCCTTAACAAGAGCTATGCTCTGATGCCACTCGTTGAAAAAATGACTTTAATTACAAGAGACAGAGGATGAATTGTGGCATTTAAAATTAGTGATTAATTTTATAGTTTTCTCGATTAAGACCGTACTATAACAGAGACTTTATGAATGGTAGATCTCATGCATCAAACTTAATCTTCTCAAGATTATTTCACTCCCAAGATTTAAACAAACAACGTGACCACTTACAAAACTTTTCTTCATAATCAAAGTTTCAGTCATAAGCACTAAGACAATTTTAAGTGAAAGAAATATTATATATATATATATATATATATATATATATATATATATATATATATATATATATATATATATATATATATATATATATATATATATATATATATATATATATATATATATATATATATATATATATATATATATATATATATATATATATATATATATATATATATATATATATATATATATATATATATATATATATATATATATATATATATATATATATATATATATATATATATATATATAGAAAGAGGGAGAGAGAACTTATAGAGATAAATTACAAAGAGAATGTAAATCATCGGAAAGTGGCATGTAAAGGAGTGGAAGCGAGCCTCGTATATATAAAAGTTGGAAACACCAAAAAAGGAAATGATCCACTGGATAATTTAACAAGCCAATCGATTGTCATTAAACTTCAATTGATTGGCTATCTCATTTTTAATTGATCATTAAGCCCAAATAGAAGATATTAGAAGTAGAGTCGTTGTAAGTCATTAACATGTTGTCATAGTTGTTTGGTTAACTAATTAACTTTTATTCAATCAATTGACTTGATTCTCCAATCGATTGGATGACTCAAAAAGTTTTTCCAATTGATTGACACAACTTGCCAATCAATTGTTTAGTTCAAAGATAGTTTGGAAATGTTTGGAGACATTTTTAATCACTTGACTTGACTTGGAAAATAATTTTCAAGATAAAAATATTTGAAAAGATATTTTTAGGTGTGTGTGTGTGAGTTGCCTTAGCACTTCTAAGATAGTTCCTTACTTTCACAATACTCGGGTCACTACCCGAGGCTTCAATATTCTTTCCTGGATTGCTTATGAGCATATAAGCACTTTGATATTGAGTCTCCTTTTGTTGATAAGGCATAAAATGTTTCTTCGGTTAGATCTTCACCGTCAAGGTTGATAGTTATTGCCACATACTTTAATAATCATTTTTGTCATCAAAACTCCAGATAGATATTTTTTGGGATTTTCAACTTTATACCTGCAAGCACGTAGATCCACAATATTTTTGAAAAACTGTACACATATCTAATCATAATGGATAACCCTATGGGGAGTATATGAATTAGATGTACCATTGATTGATAAAGGAAACTAGTATTATTCTTGTATGTGTTTTACCTTTGTGCTTTTAATTTTCTACACTTTACCTTCATACTAACATTGTAATCAATCACTCATTTCCAGTAAAATTAAAAATTAAGAAACGTTGCATAAAAGCAAAAAAAAAATCCAACAAATCTAATTCACCCCCTTTTAGATTGCCTCTTATACTTACAAAATGGATTCTAGTAGTGATTGATAAAACTCTCGAGTTAGACACAATGCAATAGAAAGTTTGGGCTAAGTTGGAAAATAGTGGATTTGGGGTTCTCACGCACACCTTTTGCTTTGGCTTAGAGGACGTTTTATTGGAAATGAGAAAGAGAGAATGTGTGAAGCGTTAATACGACTCAAAATCGTTTGGAGGTATACTTGTGTATTTTTTACGGAGATGCATCGTTGTACTAATTTATGACAAAATAAGGGTGTGACTGACTTCTAAATAGATGTAGTGTAAACTTTTGTTGCGTTCAAAAATATGTCTCTGTATTTTAGGGAAATTGCAACAAGCAATCCCCAAGAAATAATTTAGAAAATACTCATCCCACCCCATAGGGTGCATCCCACCTCATAGGGTGCATCCCACATATTTGAAAACCCAAAAATACCCTTACTGTGTATATAGACACATCTACAAAAGCACCTAAAATCACACTAACAACAACGTTCCAAGTGAACCACCCCTATTTTGCCAAAAAATATGTCAAAAAATGCATATTCTGAATTCGGAGATGCATTTCCGTTAAGTGTTGCCACTCATATTGGTGTGAGTTTTGTCTGATATTTTTATATTTTAGAGATCGTGATGGATTTTCGTTGTTATTTCTAACTTTTATGGACTACTTAAGTTGAAGATGTTAGATGTTTTATACAATTCGTTGCTTAGTATATCATATGAGATTGGATGAACTGGTTCTTTTGTGAAGGATGATTTATAACATTTTAATTTTTTTTCAATAAATTAGTGATATGAGAAAGTTGTCACCTATTTAAACTATTTTTATTTCTACATGCTCTTTTAAATTTGATTGTTCAAATAATCAACTTAAAGAATTTTAACAAGAAGCTGTTTGAAGTTGACCAACTTGAGAGTAATGTTGTCTTGCATAAATGATGGATGGTAACATTTTTAAGAAAGTGTATCTCCAAATTCTTGTATTTTCTTAGAAATTTTTAAGCAAAATAGAAATGCTCATTTATTTAAAATTTAAGAGCATTTTAGAATTTTCCCATATATCTTCGCAATCACAAGCCAACATAAAGCCAATTACACAAACAAAACAAGCCCAAGAATTTTCCCATATAACTTCGCAAGGAAGTTTTACCCTATACCCCTGCATTTATACACATACCTCTACATTTTAAAAAAAATACTCATTTTATCCTTATATATTTTAATATTTTATTATTTTTTTCTCACTTTTTAGATTTTTCAGACTTTCGAGAAATTCATCCCACGATCTATCATAACACTTTGAAAATGACTTATGGTAGACTTTTTTTCTCAAACCGGAAGACTTGGACAGAGAGTTTCGGTTAACAAAAATATTGTACCGGAAGACTTCAGGAAAGACTTCCGGTTTGATAATTTTTATGGGTGTTCACCGGAAGACTTGTAGCAAGTGTTCCGGTAGCCAAAAATACAAACCGGAAGACTTTTTCAAAGTTTTCCGGTTTGTTTTTTTTGGCTACCGGAACACTTGTTACAAGTCTTCCGGTTTGTTTTTTTGGCTACCGGAACACTTGCTACAAGTCTTCCGGTTTGAATTGTCTAATTTTTTATATATTATTTTTGATTTTTTTATTATTTTTTTTATGTAATTATTTCAGAAATTCTTTTACAAATATGCGATAAAGATCAGATATGCATAGATACGTCTGATGTTTTTCAACAACTCAAAGATTTGGTACACGAGAAGAGGTTTCAGAAATTCCTTTACAAATATGCGATAAAGATCAGATATGCGTAGATACGTATGATGTTTTTTCAACAACTCAAAGATTTGGTACACGGGAAGAGGTAATAAGATGGATTAAAAAGATCGGAATCCGAAATAAAGTTACGATTATCATCACTCGTTCATATATTAAAACAGGCAAGAGAGGAAGAAGTAACAAATTAATATTTGGATGTGATAAAGGAGGAAAACACAAAGATATTGATAGTGGAACCCAGAGTGCGACAAAAAAATGTGGATGCCCATTTAGAATCAAATCAATTCCAGCAACTGATGGATCTGGATGGAAGATTGATGTAAAATATGGAGTTCATAACTATGATTTACCTGATAGATTAGAAGGTCACGCATCTGTCGATAGGTTGACAGCAGATCAGAAGCAACATGTTGTTGATTTGACAAAGAGAAAGGTTCCACCTAGACATATATTGCTTTCATCGCAAGAGCAAGATCCAAATAATGTTACTCGGATCACGCAAATATACAAACATAAGAGTATGATAGAAAAAATATAAGAGGCCCTATAAGTGAGATACAACATTTGTTTAAGCTTATTGAGGAAGCAGGTTATGTTTATTGGAGTAGAAAAAGAGATGACTCTGAAGTAATTAGAGATATCTTTTGGGCTCATCCAGATTCAGTTAAGTTGCTGAATATTTTTCCTATTGTGCTAGTTATGGACAACACTTACAAGACAAACAAATATATGCAACCTCTGTTTGAAATTGTTGGCATGACATCAACCAAGTTGACTTTTGCTGTCGCATTTTCCTATATTGAGTCTGAGCAGACCGAGACTTTTTGTTGGGTGCTAGATAAGCTTAAACAATTGTTTGTGAAGAAAGAGTTGTGTCCACAAGTGATTTTGATAGATAGAGACCTTGCTTTGATGAAAGCCATTGAAATTGTGTTTCCAAGGTCGATCAATATGCTATGTCGATTTCATATTAACAAGATTGTTGGTGCAAAACGGAAATAATATGTGGCTAGTGACATGCAAAAGAAAATTGACGAATTATGGACGGATGTTGTATGGACTAGTGATGAGGTTGAGTATGATCAAAGGTTGAACCAACTTGAGCAGGCGTGTGTTGATTGTAATGAATTTATTGATTATGTGAAGGACACATGGTTGACACCACATAGACAAAGATTTGTTGGAGCATGGATTAATTGAGTGTTACATTTGGGTAACACCACGACTAATCGGTATGTATTTATTTTTAGTATTTCTAAATTGTATATTTTTTTTGAATTTTTTAAAAATATTTCAAATATGTATTAATTTTAGGGTTGAGTCTGCTCATTGGAAGTTGAAGCAAATGTTGGGGAACAATATTGGTGACATGGTCAAATGTTGGGAGGCTATGAATGACAACTTAAAGTTACAATTGAGTAATATTAGAGCTTCTTTTCAAAAGAGTTTTTATGAAATTGAGCACGCCCGCGTAAGTCCATTTTACAATAATTTATGTGGTTCAGTGTCTCGAGATGCATTGAGACGCATTGTTGAAGAGTTAAAACGAGTTGATTATGTTGGAACTAACAAGGAAATATGTCGTTGTACTCTTAGAACAACCTACGGATTACCTCGTGCTTGTGAGTTGACAGGATATAGAATTGATGGTTTACCGATACCAATAGATGTTGTACATGTTCATTGGAGAAAACTAAGTATGGAAGTTAAGTTGGACGAAGATGTTGATGATGGATCAAAGGTAGATATGAGTAGTGCAATAGATGAGTCATGGAAAAGGTTTAAGTCACTGGATGTTGTTGGGAAAAGGGCATTAAAAAGTAGGGTTTTTGAACTTGCCTTCCCTATAATGACTTCTATGTGTCCACCACCTGAGAAAATAAAAACTAAAGGAGGAGTAAAAAAGAAAGACAAAAAACCAGTAGGATATGATGTTTATACAGACCCTTCGTATCACGAGTATGTTGATCAAGCATCTCAATCTTCACAGATGCAATCTCAACCATCACAAACTTCGAAGAAATTGAAATTATTACAGTCTTCACAAAAGAAGTCTCAACCATCATAGGTTTCGAAAAAGTTGAAATTATTACAGTCATCTAAGCAGTTCATCCTTCAATTTCCTAATCACATCAGGTCATATATTGATGATGTAGTTAATGTTGTATCAGATGGTAATTATGGATTTCGAGTCATTGCTTCATTGCATGGATATGGTGAAGATGGTTGGCCAATGGTTCTTCAAGACTTGGGATTGGAAATAATACATAATGAAATATCAAGTTTGTATGTCAATTTATTTACTGATCAATTAGCAGTAGTGAGAGAATCTTTGATGATAGAGGAATTTGGTCCTCAGCCACCACATAAATGGTTAACTCTACTAGATATGGGTTACGTGATAGCGAATCGTTATAATGTTGTACTTGTCTGTTTAGGAATTGAATGCTGGACTTTCTTCCCTATGACATCTTCATTTTCACCGAATGTAGCAATTTACTCCATTGGTTTTGTAAATAAAAATCATTGGGTTCATGTACTTAGTTGTTTTTAGATAATGCGATTAAACCTCATTCTTTTTCGTTATTTTTACTTAATATTGTTATTATTTTTTTATTTAGGTAAACATGAAAGAATGGTTTCCATTGCCTCCAGTGACAGTAGATTGGAAGAAGTTTCGTTCTCCAACAACAACATCTTAGATGATAGGATTTGCAGGACGTCTACAACATTGGCAACAACTTACGCCTATATTACTAACACATTATGAATTATAAATTATGTTACTCATTTTTAATTTCAAAACAAGAATCGTGAATTATGTTACTCGTTTTTAATTTCGAAACAAGAATCGTGAATTATGTTACTCGTTTTTAATTTCAAAACATGAATTGTGAATTATGTTAACACATAAACATAAACTAAATAGGTCAAATTAGTCTAAAAGTTAACACATGAACATAAACTAAATAGGTCAAATCTGTCTAAAGGTTAACATATAACCATAAATATAAATATAAGTCACTGTGATCGACCAAGATGTAAAGCTTCGAACAAATCAGCAAATTGTGGGTCATCCTCTTCAGCACCAATCTGCTGAAGATAACGATGAATCAATGAAGACATACGAGCTACTATAGGATCAGATGGTCCTGCTTCATATACAGGAACTGGCATCTCTGTTGTCGCATTAACACTGGGCGGTACCGGACGAGGATGCGAAACACGATAATACCACTCAAGATACCCATCATCTGTCTCATATGAGGTGGTGGCCGGTGCTGTCGGACGTATCACATTCTGAACGCTCTGATGGTAACTAATCCAGTCAACATCAATATCACCAGCCATTCGAGAATCAAGAGGTGGATGTGGAACATACTGTCTGTATCCAAACTGACACAAACATCTGTCACGCAAGTATGGAACAATAGTGTCACCCCACCTCAGACACCCCCTATAGAGACATAACTCATCAAACTGACGCCATACTCTATGATTCTCGAATGGGCACCATATGACATCGGCAGGTGTCAGCTCGTCTAGAATAGGCCGCAAGTCATCCACCTTCAAGGCACCTTGCCTATAGGACCATTTCACCGCTCGTGGGAGACACACATTATTAGCTGGTATCCGGTTCTCTCCTCTTTTCTCAAGTGTTGGAAGATACTCATGAATCCAACATTCTTACAAAATTTAAAATAATTAATTATAACATAATAAACTAGATAAATAAAATTAATATACTAGATAAAATTAATTAAAACAAAATATACTAAATTAAAATAAATACCTGTAGGAGAGTCAGATAACCACCAAGCTGCTTACAGCTGAACATGGAAGCATCTCCGAGATATCTGTAAAGAGTAACCAACGCAGCTGCTGCCCAACTGTATCATGATAAGCTATCCAAGTCTATAAACAGTGAGAGGTATCGTGCCTCGACAAGCGTAAACGTCTTGTCCGCAAAAATAGTGGAACCCACTAACATCAACAAATAAGTTCTGGTGGCATAATCCCATCGAGATGCAGCTTTGTGCTCTACGAACCGATCATATAACCACTCCAGCTTATAGTAGGAACCCCTGCACTCACGGACTTGTTGTTGTGCTATTCTTTGTGACACTCCCAAATAATCAACAACCTACTTAACAACAAGCACTTCACTGATATCTTGAGGGTTCCAGAAGACACCTCTGATGGGCAAGTGAAACAGGCAAGATACGTCATCTAGAGTAATCGTTATCTCACCAAGCGACATGTGAAATGAAGATGTCTCTAGATGTCACCTCTTTGCAAAAGCGGAAACTAGGTTTGTGTCTATCTTTGTTAAACTGGTTCTCTGAAGTGAAGCTAGACCAGACCTAGATATCCAGCTCTCCATCTCTTTGGGTAACTGTAGTGGAACCCTCTGAGTCAACTTCAACTCATGTCCCGCCACCTTTAACTCTTTCTTCTACCCTCTCTCCTGAAAAAAATTAAAAGTAAAAATATTATAAAATTCAATATTAAAAATTCGAATTCTATTCAATATTAAATAATTTTTGTTTACTTACCTCACCGAACCATATACGGTATGCAACATTCTGTTCGTATTTAACTAACAGAGATGTATCATACGGTCCTCTTGGATATCCAACTGGCTCGGATGCTGATGCAGATGCATCAAAATGCTCTTCTTCAGCCATCCTCGATAACTCGCCCCGTCCTAGTCCACGAGGGATCCTACCATCTCTGCCTCGTGTGCGCACCACTGAAAAAAAAATCAATATAATTAAAAATTAAAAAAATAAATATAATTAAAAATTAAAAAAACAATGAACCAGAAATTTTTTGTGAACTAGAAGTCTTTAGGAAAGACATCCGGTGAATAAACTCAAATTTATTGTGAACCGGAAGTCTTCAGGAAAGAGTTCCGGTGAACAAACTCAAAAGTTTGTGAACCGGAAGTCTTCAGGATAGAGTTCCGGTATGTAAAACAAATCAAATGTGTTCCGGAAGTGTTTGTAGAAGAGTTCCAGTTTGTAACAAAAGTTCAGAGCACTCCGGAAGTCTTAAAATGGAAAGTGGGAAATGGAAGTGAAAATGAAAAAAATGTTAAAATTATAGATATTTAAGTAAGGATATTTTGGTCCAATATTTTTGAGTGTAGGAATGTGGGTATAAAGGTAGGAGTATGGAGTAAAATCTTCACTTCGCAATCACAAGCCAACATAAAGCCCATTACACAAACAAAACAAGCCCAAATCTGAAAAAAAAAACCCTAAATCTTTGGCAGCCACAACACCATTCTATCTATCTTCGTTTCGTTCTTCATCTTATGTTCGCGTGTTCCACTTCTCTCTGAGAGAGTATTCATCAATGGCCAATATCCCCGATCCAGACATCGATGACGATTTTCGTGATCTTTACAAAGAGTACACTGGTCCCCTAGGATCTGGATCTGCTCAAGAGAAAGCAAAATCAAACAAAAGGTCGAATCCTGGTTCCGACGAAGAGGATGAAGTTCGTGACCCTAATGCTATCCCAACTGGTTTCATCAGCCGTGATGCTAAGGTCTGGGAAGCTAAATCCAAAGCTACTGAGAGAAATTGGAAGAAAAGAAAAGAAGAAGAAATGATTTGCAAACTCTGTGGCGAATCAGGTCATTTCACTCAGGTTTGTTAACTGTGTGATTTGTAATATGAAGGGTTGTTGTTGCTGTTTTGTTAGGCTCTGTTTGGATGCACAACTTAGTTAAGCACTTATATCATTGATATGTAACATTTCATTCAGGACATTAGGGTATTTTTGTATTGACAATGGACTTATTTGAGCTTATCTATTATAAGCACTTCAGCGACCTGTTGGGAGAGCCGATAAAAATGGCTTATGGCATGTCCATGAGCTGTTTTCAGCTTATTTTCAGCTTATAACTTATGTGATAATAGCTTAGAAGTAAGCACTTATATGATAGGCACAC
Organism: Lathyrus sativus; assembly: GCA_963859935.3. NCBI lineage: Eukaryota > Viridiplantae > Streptophyta > Magnoliopsida > Fabales > Fabaceae > Lathyrus > Lathyrus sativus. The sequence goes on from OZ012737.1 coordinate 683,716,218, forward strand.
TTAAGTATGTTTGTATTGGTGGAATGTGATGGAATGAAATGGAGTGGTGTATAATCGGATTACATTGTTTGGATTTGCAAATAATGGATAGGGCGGAATGGAACATGATGTAGTCCGTTTCATCCTATTCTCTTCAATTTTCATTCCCCCAATTTGGGGTGTATGCAATGGAATGAACTGATTTGTTCGGTTTCGTTCCATTCTGCTCCACTCCATTCCATCATATTCTATTCTGCTCCATTATTTCTAGTCCATCAATCGAAACATAGCCTTAATTAAACTCATTATCAAAACAAGACCTTTGTTGGTTAAATGTTTTTTGCATCACCATTTATTTGAATGATATTATTGCTTTTGACATGCTAGGGTTGTCTATCTACCCTTGGAGTATGGTAAGTACGCTTGATTAGATTGTATATCCAAATAGGTCTTAGTTGATTAAAATATTTTGTCATTGCCATTTTAGTTGAATGCTATTGTTGTACTTGACAATTTAGGGTTGTCCATCTACCCTTGGAGCAAACCATAAGTCTCAAGAATTATTTCAAAGGATACCTGCAAGAGACAAAAATGTAAGAGCACTTTTCACTGAGAAAGTTATAACTAAGATTGAAAGGGACATTGGCTGCAAAATTAAGATGGACGAGAAATTCATTATTGTTAGCAGTAAGGATAGGTTGGTTATGTCTAAAGGTGTTGATGCTGTGCATAAGATAAGAGAGGAAGGTGAACAAAAAGGATCTTCCAGTTCTCACCTGAACCGATCAAGGTCACCGCCACCACAACGATCAAGGTCACCACCACCTCAGAGAAGTCCTGTCAATGCCCGATTTCAGCGTTCTGAGCCTCAGAGATCTCACTCTACACCACGGAATGCACCCCAGTTTCAGCAAAGGTTTGGCAGGCAAGAGAGGGCTGTCGATGACCGTGTTCGAGAGGACAGTCAAAAGTTTTCAAGAGATTCTCCACAAGGTAGGGACAGCTTAGGATATCTTTATGCCATTGTTAGAAAGCTGGTAATTTCATGTTTGTAACTTGTTAGAATTTCATCTGTGTTTGTGTGGAATTTATTCCTCAGTGTCTGCATCTTAATGTTGTTGCTCTTACTTGTCATTTACTTGCAGCAAGAGGTAAGTTCTTAGACTTCAAGCATTATCTCCGTCCCGAAGAGTATTTACTGAAAGGATTGGCTCCAATGGTTTCAGTATGAGATTATAAAGATACTTTTTGAACTAAAGCTATGTTAGTATCTTGAATCAAGTGCAATTTGTTGAATTAAAGAAAATCATCTATGTTCGCATCCTGATTCAAGTGCTTTAACATACTCTTCATTTCATGAAGCTTATGGGAATAGTGGACCTAGAGGTCGTTCAAGCCAGTCAAGATCTCCAAGACAAGCAGCCCCACATGCAGGAAGCTCTTATAATTCATTTGATGGGCGTAATCATAACATGAGCACGTTCAGGAATGATGGTTGGGATTCTCATAGGAGAGAGTCTGGTATCCAACCTGGTCTACAGTTTGATCACATTGCTTCACCTAAGACTCTTGAAGAATTAGAGTTGGAGTATAAAAAGGAGGCAATGGAGCTAATGAAAATCCGTGACAGAGAAGAAGACGAAGAAAACTTCAAACACCGTGAGGTGAGTTCACTGGATAGTTTGTTTTTGCACACGTCGAGTCCTAATCAACAGTCTTCTGTTCTTGCACACAGCATCCCGCTGAATATTTTTAAAATATACGAAAATCTGTTTTATTAAGCATTAAGTCCAACAAATGTAGATTCGTTATCTATTTGATGATTTTCTGTTACCAGTTATGGTATTGGTGGCCAAGTGTTGTATTACAGTCTCACATCAGATTGCACTGTCAATGTCAAACTCTTGGTTGTGAGATTAATGACTGACTAAGGGCTCCTAGTTATAATTATTCAGAACTATTTGTGTTTTCTTGCGACTTAGTTAGTTTGCAACACAACTTTTTCTGGTATTTATTGACAGGAAGTATAAACGGAAGTTTACTTGTTCTCACATTAATTTTGAATCTAAAAGTATTTCAGTTATTGGTTGTTTATTACCGTTTTTTGTGATTATAATATTTTGATTATTGCTCAAAGGCAATTAAAGATTTGAGGGAGAAGTACATGAACAAAGTTTCTTTGGTGAGTGCCACACACGCAAAACAATGGGATGAGTTTTTTAAGCTTGATGCCCAGAGGCGTCAACAACAGGCAATCCAACAAATGTCTCCTGGGTATCGTGGTTATAAACAGCAGAATTTTGCTGACTATGATAGGTCCCCTGCCAATCCTCCCTATGGTGGAAACAATTTACCTTTGGAATCAAGGAACAGGTTCTCAAACAATACAGAGCCTTATCCTACAAGGCCTCATGATAATTTTGGGGAATTTCATAGGCGTGGAGATTTTGCAAAAGCTTACAATCGATATTAAAACTCTTTATCAAGTGGTGAGTTATTCTACCAACCTAGTCTGCCAAACCTACTAATTTTTTATTCGTTCAAATTATTCGATTCAAATCTTGAGGCTCTCTCCTCAAGGGTAAGTATGCTATAATTTTACCCAGGCCTCACCCCATGGTAATGTAAATGTTGTTGAATAAAAGGGCTGTTGCGTAAAAGGGTTTAATGTTGTAAAGCTCGGAGATTTTTAGTTGACAAACATTCACATTGCAGTTTGTTACGGTGGATATGTTGAGTGTCTTTTTCAGCCATAGCTTTAATTTTGCTCAATAAAATTTTCAGGGTCCAGATTGATCGAGTAGGTGTTAAATGGATGGAAGAAGTTCATAAGGTAGGTAAGTGTGTTGATTAATCTTATGAGTGGGAAAGGGCGCTCATTCTGGTTAATGCGTCCAGTTCGTTTTTATTCAGTTATGTTAAGAACTCTGCTGTAAGTTGTGATGCATTGTTTGCCATCCCTAACTGGGAACATGGTACTACTGTTTGGGATTTTCCTATGATTGTCCGGTTCATTCATTTAGTAGAATGAATTTTATGCTTTGTTGCAATCCATATGTTTGAAGCACTGCTCTGAATTTTTGAGGTATGGTAAAAATGGCAGTAACATTTTTCTATACAATTGTTGTGTAGTCATTTTTATGTTGATCACTCGTGGATTTTTGAGGTGTGGGAAAAATGGCATTAACCCGATTGTTTCTGAGGGATTATTCGAAGGTTATAACAATCTTCCTTGCTATATCAACACCATTTTATCACCTTCAAACTTAGAAGATCCTTGTAATACAAGAAATTTGATAGATTATTTTCTCGAATTTATGTTTTTAACAAGTTTTTTTTAATCTCCAAAGAAATTTAAAAAATTGCCAATATTATTTGTTAACTAGAAATGTAAAAAATGAATAAGCCAAAGAAAGATCAATTTTTGAAAAGTGTCATTTAGCATATAATTATGCTATTTGAAATAAAGATGGTATAAACGTGATGCAAACAAATTATGAGTTGACGGCTCTTAAAAACAAGATTATGACTTTGATAAATGCCAGTAGCATATACTAGTACATTACATAGTGAAGCACTCACAATCAACACTGATTGAGTTTTAGGGAAAGATAATAATTAACCACACGTTGAAATCTCAAATTTTATGTCAATCTTTGGTATGCTTCATCTATTTCAACCTGTTTTTAAACATGACATCAATTTGTGAGAAATTTAATTATATATAAGTATAAGTAAGAAAGGGATATCTGATTACCTGATAATACTTGAGTATATTATTTCTTCTCTTTTTCATTGTTGCAGTCACCAACTCTCTTTCCATGTCAAATGGATATGGATCTAATATGACATCTTTGATTTGTTCAAATCCCTTAAGCTGGTACATTCAAAAGAACAATAAAAGAACTTATGTTATAAGCACTTAATTATACTCTTTATTCAAATAGTTACAAAAAACTAGCCATTCTTTCGTTTTATTAGAATTATTTCACAACCTATATGTTACCTTGTTTCTCTCAGCAGTCAACTTCAACTCAGATAACACATATTTCTTGAATTGATCAAGACAACATAGTTCAGAGAAAGGAGCCACATAGACATTTGAACATGCCCATTTCTTAGTGATTTCTTCATTTGGAACCACTACAGCCACTAGTACTGACTTGAAGCTATTTCCATAAACCCAAACCTTACATAAAAATACAATTAATCACATACCAAAAGGTTTAAGAAACTGTACACAGCGAAAAAATGATATCGGAAGGTGCTGATACCGATACTGTTCACCGTTTTTATGATGGAAAAGAAATTGTGGTTAATTTGCACCACGACGACCGCAATCAGTATTATAACACTTGTATCGATCAAAATCACAAAAACATTTACGCGATCACAACACGACCGCGGATGTTATTTAAACCTATTAGCGAGTTTATGAAACTTACATCTTCTACTATTGGAGTGATTCCGTAGACATTTTCCAAATGCTCAAGTGCAATATACTCTCCTTGAGAAAGTTTTATAAGATTCTTCTTCCTATCAATAATCTTAACAACACCATTAGGTTGCATTTCTCCTATGTCCCCTGAAGATACAAAACAATGTCACAATCAACTTAAAACATGCTATATGATACATCTCCAAAACAAAAGTTAATGTTGGAAAACTTGGACATGAAATTTTAGTTCAACCTGTGTGAAACCATCCGTCTCTTATGGATTCCTTTGTTAACTCAGGGTTTTTGTGGTAGCTAGTGAAAACAGTTTTTCCTCTAAGACATATCTCACCACATGAAGGATTTCCAAGAGGATTGTAACCCATTTCTGGAACTTCTTCTAGCTGTAGTTCATTGTATACAGATACAGGTCCGACGGTACCAAGCATGCACATTTCATCAGGATACGCAAGAGTAGTTGATCCATAAGTTTCGGTCAAACCTACATCAACCACATACAATGTTACTCGTAATTGAATGTAATCACACGTGTCAGACATCTGATACATTTTTAATATGAACTTTGGACGCGCTTACCATAGCCTTGACATAGAAACGCACATGAAGTTACGCGTAAGAATTCTTCAATCTCTGAACTCAAGGGCGCACCTCCAGCTATTATTAGTCGAACACGTCCCCCTAACCGAGCTTTGACCTAATTCGCCAACGAAACAAGCTTGAGAAGGGTGAAAATTTAAGGAAGATTTACAAAAGAGGAGAAACAACCTTTCTAAATGCTAATACATCAGCTAAGGGTGATGCACTACAATGTTTGTATCCTTTGTTCATCCAACCAAGTTTACTGCATAAAAATATAGATATGTAATGAAAAGGTTACATCAACTCATAACATTGTCACATAAACAAAATTTCACTTACTGTTTGTAGAGCATGCCAAAAACTCCTTTTCTCACTGGATTGAGCTCTTCAACTGCTTTCTTGATGCCTAAAACAAATGTTCCCTTAGGTCAGTACAATTAACAATATCAATAGTGTTAGATTGAACGTTTTTACTCAGATTTGAATCCATGACCTCAAAATTATGAATTTACCTTCATAAACCTTTTCAAAGACTCTAGGGACCCCAACGAACAGTGTCGGTTTCAATTCAATTAAATCATCCCTTAATGCAGTTAGATCCTTCATTCAGAAGCAACTCCATAAATTAAAATTTGTGAAATTAAAACAAAAAGAAAACCTTATGCACCAACATACCCCATGGTAGTAGCCAACAGAGGCACCCTTATGAAAAAAATACTCCTCGATTGTGCGATCAAGAATATGAGCCAAAGGAAGGAAGGATAAGTATACATCTTCCGTAGTCATCTATGCAAAATTCGATACATATGTTAGAAGTTAGAGTATGAGATTCTACATAAAACGTCCTCATAGCAAAACTATTAGGTTGCATCGACGATCTCACAGCAAAACCATTTGACTATATCGACCGGGAAAAATAACATTTACCTTCTCTTCAAATTGTTCCATGAAAATATCCATTCCTCTTACAAGATAAGTAATGTTTTCATGTGTCAAAACGACACCTTTAGGGTCTCCACTTGTTCCACTTGTATACATTATTGTGCATATATCATGTGCTTGAGGTGGTAAAATGGTTAATCTGTTTTCTTTTCCCTACAAAATTCAAGTGCCATTTTATTTTCTCGATTGAGAGTTTTGTCGTCTATTAGAGTCTTCCACATTCAGAAAATTAATTAATCTCTTGCGTGCAGAGCCTATACAGATCAACAAATTTAATTATGTACTAACCATAAGTAAGAACTCTTCCCATGAATATGGTTTAATCCCAATGTTGATTGCTTTATCTTTCTCTTCATTTGTTAATGAAGTGAAACAAACCATTGCTGTTTCCAAACAAAAAAAACTAAGTTAAATCAAATTTCTTTTAGCACAATAACATTGAAATGTCAAAATTATTTTTATTAATCACCTCTCAACCGCGAAGCAGATTTACAATCAGGATTCAAAACCTGAAAAATAGTTAATGTACAATTATATTAAGTAATTAGAATCTCTATTTGCCATTAAATGAAAGTGATTCTTACTTGCATAGCTTTCTTATCTTGAACAAACACAAAATCTATTTCTGCATGATTTATGATAAAATTCACAGCACCAGACCCTGCATTTGATGTTTAAATTGCATCAAATCAATCAATAAATATATGAATAAATCATCATTTAGTCGGATGGGAACTAAAACCACTTGATGTCAGAACTGATCTCCGAATCAGATTAATCGAAAAGAAAGTATATTAACATTTTTTTTACCAAGAGTATCATAGAGAGGCACACAAATCAAGCTATGAGCACAACAAGCCTACATTAACATAACATAAACAAGTTTATGATTATGAATTATGATAGAAATTTAATTAGAAAGATAGTGAGAATTTTATATAGAAATTTGAACCTCCATTGCCACAATCCACTGAGGACAATTTGATCCATAAACTCCAATTCTTGAGCCCTATAATTGAAATTACCACAACTATACATTAAGAAAACTCACTTCAACAAAATTAAAAAGAAAAAGTTGTTTTGAATTCAAAGACTTACAGGTTGAGCACCAGAAGAACGTAGAGCAGAACCAATATGCATGACTTCATCATAAACTTGTTTATATGTTTTCCACACATATGATCCAAACTATATAATAAAATTAAATAAAAATCAATTTCTTTATCTTAGTCTACATTACATGAACACATAAATAATCAAAATGACATCCGTAACACCTCGCCCAATTGACAAATGTTATATTGTTAAGTTGAATATCACGTCTCAGGTTCGACTCTGTAACCTCACAATTGTATATATGAATATTGGAAAAATACCTTCCCACCAATAAATTCGCGCCATCCCAACATTCGGTGATGCGGATACTTTTTGACTGCGACACTACAATCGTAAAAAAATTTGTCAATACAAATGGCTTTAAGAGTTTGATAACTACAACTGCAACCGCAATTTATATACCTGAAAATATCCCAGGCAGTAGTTAAATGAGGATCGGACGGTGGAAATCGATGCTTGGCTAGAAGGTTGCGATAAACTGGACCAACCGATAGCTTTCCATTTGTACCTTCTCTTCCTTCTTCAACCTTAGCAGCAAAACTCTTCATTCTTGTTTATTATCCGTATGAAACTTGAGTAGCACAAGCACTTGTTGATGTCCTACAACTTAGTCTTTGTGAAGACCCGTGAACATGATGAAGAGTTTTATATTACTTATATACTAGTATAGTACTTCTAAAACAATTTGAGCTATAAGTTTTTGCTTAAGAAAATGATCTTAAAATATTTCTCTTTGTTTGGTTTTATGTGTACTATTAGTATTCTAATTCTAACTACGAGCATAATGTGGGCCTTGCCCGTGGATTTGCACTTTACAAGTTGTGGTTTTAAAAAACAAAAGTGAGTTTACAATTTCGGATTACGTAATAGTGTCACTATCATGAAACCAAACCCTGTTGTCTTTAAACCGAAATGGAAATTCCTGCCCACGAAATATAACCAACACTTGCCAAATCAGAAACCAACCCATATGGGGGAGTTTCTTTTAAAGTTAGAAGGTAGAAATTCAACAATAAATTTTGAATAATCACAAATAAGATCTTAGACTAGACAAACTGATTCATATATGGATATCGCAATCTCATCAAATTTAGTGGGACAAATTAGGTTTGAACATATAACATCAATAAATCTGATTAAGGAAACATCAACTCGAGAGGCCTCAAGGAAGGATACTGATCAAATAATGAGAACATGGTTATTATTGTAGTTCTATGTCCCTATTTTATTCACCGAGAGCTTTTATATTTGATTATTTTGCTGTTTGTCTTATCGTTTTTATCTTTGATTTTATTTCGATTCGTTGAGTCCCCTTCATAATTGCACTTCTCAAAATCGATATCCTTAATCTAAATGTTCTTTGATCAATAGAATATGTTAGCGAATAAAATAATTTTGTGTTTTAGTTAAACTTTGATTCAAAAGTAAAATCTCAAAATTCTTTTGAAAATTTGAGATTTCATAAGATTTATTCAAATCGTTCAATTTTACACATTATGATCAAATTGGACAGAAGTAGAACTCAGTCATTTGATTCTGATCAAATGTTACACTTGATTCTAATAACTTTTCTAGGGACAAATTCCGTTTAATTTGATTCGAATCAATATTTAGACATGATTCGAATTAACTCTTTTTAAAAATTCGTTGTCACTTCTATGGCATTTGATTCATATCAAATTTTAAACATGATTCCAATCACGTGTCATTTGATTCAAATCACTCTTAGTCTAATCCAAATCAACTAGCAATTTTTTTAAAAATAAGTTATTTATTCCATTTCACTTCATTTGCTCATTTGATTCAAATCATATCTTTTCTTTCTTAATCCGAATCTAACTACCCTTTTCAACCATATCATGTGCTTAATCTTGAGCACATATAAAAAATTTTTGTCATCATTTCTCATAAACATTATTTATCATTTTGAACATATTTTTCAGTGTAATTTTTAGTGAAAATCAATTTTCTCTGTTTAGAATGTTCAAAGTCTTGCTACGAAATTCTGACATCTTCAACTTTAATTGAGTTCGGATTTTGATAACGAGAGTTATGAAATTGATTGAAGGAGGCACATACTTGAAACTAATTATTCTTGGAGATCTTTTTGAGTTTTTCAGGCTGTTAGCAAGATTGAGGGATTGCCAATGGTGGTGACAAACTCCATTGAAAAAAGCAGGTTATTCTCTCCATAATTGCTTTAATAGTGACTGTGTGGAAGACTACAGATAAAATGAAGTTCTTCCCAGATGTTCGGATAATTTCACCACTCAAGAAATCGCTAGGATTAAGGGGTTGGTATCTACTTACGAAGGCTTGATGCATAATTGATGTTATTGGAAGATTCCAGAAACATATTCGAGTAAATATTACATAGAAGAGTTTGGCAAGTGTGCTGTATACAAGTTAAGATCCAAACTGGAAAATTTATTTTCTCAGCTATATTGTGGATTGGTGATTGTATGAACTCTTGGAAATATTTTTCGAATAACAAGAAACTATATAGGTTCTAATGGAAAGCTATTGAAGAGCGCACATAGGAAAAGCGAGGACGAATGCAAAAACACTATAAATCTCAGTGTAATCCCCCATTCTCTCTCTCTTGCAATTTAAATATATATTTATTGTATGCTTAGATTTTTCAATTCTGTTGTATTATATCGTTTGTTCTTGATAGCGATTTATTATGTAAGCATTAGATTTTGTTGGAATTGGATAACTTGTTATGCAAGATTGATGATTGATAATCTGGAAACTAATTGAATTTAGAACTCCATAAATTGAATTATTGTGTATACATATATTGTGATTACACAAATTGAATTAATTCATACCAAGATTTTCATCATTATAATCTTTGATATTTGTGAAACGAACTAAGTTAGCTTGATCAATATTCACCTGTATAATTTTCATTTTCGCATCAAAACCTTTTACTCGCAACTCATTTTTGAAATCACTCTGATTTTGGAAAATAGAGGTTGAATTTTAATTTTGGTCTATTCACCCTCATCTAGACCGTTTTTCTACTTCCATATTCACACCCAACAATAACATCCTCATAGTTTTGTAGTTATATGTTGGTGATGCGAACACGTCCATTATCACCTAGTGATAGACAATGATACTCAACACTTATCATCCTTCTTATGTCACATTGGTTGATATAGAGATTCATTTAGTCCAGTTGGTGCCCGAAACTGAGAACAAAAAGGTGAGTAAGATCGAATTTTGTACACCATAGATTGATACTGATGGAAAAGTGAAATACAACCATATTAAGTTGAAGACTAATGAAGATTTGAAAGTTATATGGAGAACATATCACCATAGGCTAGAAAAGGAACCGATCAAGTTTGACGCGACAATTTATAAATCTATTGATGACATAAACAAGATGTTGAAATGTCTAGAATTATGTAATTGTATGTGTTAAGTTATGTTAATTATAATGTGTTATGTTATGTTTATCTTGCAATAACGAAAGAAATAAAATGTTATCTAATAAATTGTATGGTATTGATAAGTGCTAAATTGTATTGATTTTCAGTGTGAATAATTGACACTTATTGGCTTGTTTTGTTGGTTTTTCCTTAATAATCCCCCTATTTTTGTGTATATTTTGTACAATTTACATGATAGTGTGTAATATGCATTTTTGTGTACATATTGTTGAGTTTGACAATTTTTCATCTGTTTTTATAGATAATAATGCATGGTTGAAGTATGGACCCGTTTGAGCCAAGAGGGATGCTTCAAAATGCAGTTCTGATCAACTTTTTGACGGCAAATCGCGCTAAGCGTGTTTTTGATGAAGAGGCGGTAGCTAATTGTAAGATAATGGAATTGTTGTCTTTCTCATTAATCTGAATAGAATATATATACATCAATGTGTAACCTTTGGTCAACTATCTAATAATGATACAACCTAATTATAGGAAATTAATTATGACTAATTACAACAAGATATTCTATTCTATCACACCCCCGCAGTCGAAGCGGGAGGTTCACGGACGCTTAGACTGGTCCGAAAATCATCAAAGAGAATGCGAGGAAGTCCTTTGGTGAAGATATCTGCGATCTGATGTATTGAGGGAACATGAAGGACACGAGCCTGACCACGAGCCACTTTTTCCCGTTCCAGTGCTGAAGCCGAATATAGGGGGTTGCGAATGTTGTCTCCGAATCGTGTTGGATTCGCAACCTTCTTCTGGAACTCCATTTTCCTATTCCTCAAGCCACTTTGGTGTATTGTGACAATGTTAGTGCCATCTATCTATCCGGTAATCCTGTGCAGCATCAGCGTACTAAGCATATTGAGATGAACAAAATGAATGTCCATCTCAATATGCTTAGTGCGCTGATGCTGCACAGGATTACCGGATAGATAGATGGCACTAACATTGTCACAATACACCAAAGTGGCTTGAGGAATAGGAAAATGGAGTTCCAGAAGACGGTTGCGAATCCAACACGATTCGGAGACAACATTCGTAACCCCCCTATATTCGGCTTCAGCACTGGAACGGGAGAGTGTTGGCTGCCTTTTGGAAGACCAAGAAATAAGGTTGTCACCTAGAAAAACACAGTAACCAGAAGTGGAACGTCTGGTGTCAGGACATTCACCCCAATCAGCGTCAGTGTAGGAGATAAGATTTGTAATGGGAGATGGGGATAAATGTAGTCCAAAATGTAAAGTTCCTTGAACATAGCGCAAAATACGCTTAAGAGCAAACATGTGTTCTGTGCGAGGGGCATGCATGTGAAGACAAACTTGCTGGACAACATATGATATGTCAGGTCGAGTGAAGGTGAGATACTGTAGGGCCCCTGCAAGACTCCGATACAAGGATGGATCCTCATAAGAAGTGCCGGAGGAGGTGCTAAGTTTCTACTTGGTGTCAACAGGAGTGGCTGATGGTTTACAGAACGTCATGCCAGCACGTTCAATGATCTCTGAAGCATAAGTGCTTTGACTGAAAAATATGCCATCAGGATGACGAGATACTGCAATACCCAGAAAGTAACTCAGAGGGCCCAAATCCTTCATTACAAACTCAGATGCTAAGAGTGACACAATTGATTTGCGGAGGACCTGAGTGGAGGTGATAAGGATGATGTCGTCTACATACAGTAGAATGTAGGCCATGTCTAAACCTTGGCGATATATAAAGAGGGAGTGGTCTGATGTGCTATGGCGAAAACCAATGGTGGCGACATAGTCAGCAAAACGTTGGTACCATGCCCTAGGCGCTTGCTTGAGACCGTATAATGACTTCTTCAACTGACATACATAATCTGGATGACGAAGGTCGCAGAAACCCAATGGCTGATGCATGTAAACAGTCTCCTGAAGATCACCATGTAAAAAAAGCATTCTGGACATCCAGTTGATGAATGGGCCAGGATTTAGAGAGAGCAATGGTAAGCACTGTTCGAATGGTAGCGGGTTTCACTATGGGGCTGAAAGTCTCGTCACAATCTACACCTGCAACCTGTGACCTGCCATCACCAACAAGACGAGCCTTATAACGCTCAAAGGAGCCATTAGAATTTTTCTTATGTCTAAAAATCCACATACATCGAATAAGATTAGCATCACAAGGACGAGGGACTAAATCCCACGTCTTATTTCGAATAAGAGCATCAAATTTAGATTGCATTGCGGATTTCCAATTCGGGTCTGATAAGGCTAGTCTGGGGTTTTTAGGTATAGGAGAGATGGTGTGGTTAGAGTGAGAGATTGATAAGTTAAATATCGTGCGGGGTTTGACAATGCCTTTCATGCTTCTGGTGGTGATGGTTCATGTAGGTTGAGGTGGATGCGGTTGACTTGGTGGTGTTGATGGAGAGTTACTTGTAATGGGTTTGTTGATCGAAGAGGTAGGAGATGATGATTGTTGGTTTATTAAGGGTAGTGGCTGGTCAATTGTGATTGTGGGTGTTGGTTGGTTATGTGCAACAGGTGGGGAAATTTGATTTTGTCACTGATGTATAAGGTAGGGGTGAAAGTCATCATCATTTAGGAATTGATAAGAGTGAGGTGAAGGGGAGTGTATCTTGTTGAAGGGAAATTGAGTTTCATCAAAAATAACATGCCTTGAAATTATTAATTTTCTTTTAGACAAATCAAAACACTTGTAACCTCTATGATTTAGTGGATAACCCAAGAAGACACACGGAGTAGAGCGGGGTTGTAACTTATGGATGGTAGATGACAGGAATAATGGAAAACATAGACAACCAAAGACTCGAAGGTGCGTGTAGGTGGGATCACGATGATACAGGAGTTGTGTTGGTGACTGATTATGAGGTGTTTTACCGGGAATAATATTTAACAAATAAGTTGCCATGTGGGGAGCATGATGCCAAAACGAAGGGGGAACAGAAGAATGAGCTAGCATAGTGCGTATCATATTATTAATGGTTCTTATTTTGCGTTCCTCTTTCCCATTTTGTGAGGATGTGTGGGGACAAGAGAAACGAAAAATTAGACCATGATCAATGCAATATTTTTTAAAAAGCTCATTATTATATTCACCGCCATTGTCACATTGAAATGTTTTGACTTTTTGCAAAAATTGAGTTTGAATGAGTTGAGTAAGTGACTTGAATGTTTCAAAGACATGAGATTTTCTGCTAATAGGAAAAGTCCACAAGAAGTTTGTGAAATCATCTAAGAATAAGACATAATATTTATGACCAGCGGAACTTAAAATTGGAGACGTCCATAAATCACTATGTAAAATATCAAAAGGCATCAAAGTCGTAGTTTGAGAATCAAAAAATGGCAATTTAACCTGTTTGCCTAAAACACAATAGTCACAAACAACAGAAGATATTGTCTCCGATACCATGTAAGATAATGGAATTGTTGTCTTTCTCATTAATCTGAATAGAATATATATACATCAATGTGTAACCTTTGGTCAACTATCTAATAATGATACAACCTAATTATAGGAAATTAATTATGACTAATTACAACAAGATATTCTATTCTATCACTAATGACCCTTGACCGAACTTAGCGCGGGCAGGATCACGCTTTAAGGCGGTTTATGTGTACTTTAAGTGAGGTCGCGCTTAGCACGGTTGTAAATAAGTTTCATTCTTCCTAATTTTAGTTTATCTCCTTTTTGTAGGTGTTCAAGTAAGGATATTTTTTCATTATCATATAGAGTATTGAATAATCTTTCCAACTCTTCCGACAGGGCGTCAATCGGACTTACGGTTCGAAAGTTATGAAGAAAACATAATTTTAATTTTGCTGATTACGCTAAGCACCCTCACAGCGTGCTTAGCGCGGTTCGCGTCATTTCAGCCCCTATTTAAGTAACTTTTTAGCATTTTTTAGGTTATGTTGTTGAGAACGTTTTACCCCAACTTCATCAAAAACATTTTGTGAGTAGAGTAGCTTAGAAACAACATTGGAGGATGCATCTTGACGATCCGGAGTCGAATCCACTTCAATCGGAGTTGACAAACCGTAAGATTTGTGTTTTTCTTCCTTCTTCTGGATTGTATGTATACTTATGGATCTTTGTATAAAATCTCTTTTACAACTCTTTAAAGATGTCATCTTAGATTTTTTACTTAATGGGTTTGAATTGCTATAGACATATATGGTTCGAACTCGATCTAAGATGAACATTTGTTAGATTCTAAACTCTAGACATAGATTTAGGTCTAATATTCATACGGATATCGATTCTTAATGCTCTGTATTATCAAGTTGCGTGAGACATCATCGATGAGGCGATGCGGTTGCTCTCTCGACTTTGTGTTAGACATAACCTCTGTTGTGAGCGATACATGATGATATTGACGAGTGATTTAGGTTGCGTGCATTTGATCCTTATATTTTTTATTACATGATGGATAGAACGAAATACAACTACTGGCGAGTTTTCTCATTTCTTAAGAATGTTTTTATTTTCTTGGTTTATGTTTTTCCTTTTGCATTTTTATCCCAAACCATTTAAACCCAAGCTTAGAGACATTGAGATTATTGAACAACATTCTTTCCCTCGCACCGATCCCTGTGGAGAGGACAAAACTAGGTACTTAATATTTTTGCTTGCTGCTATACCGCTTCAATAGGTACAAATGTCTGAGTAATAATATACATAATATAAAAAATAATAATAATATTTATATAGATCCCCACGGGATATGTGTGTTGCATACGATGCCAAAGTATAAACCTTACCATCTGGGTTACGAAATGCATGAGGTTATCCATAATGATGGCTATCATCTACAAATGATGTTGGTCAACCACACCAGGTGGAGGCGGTGGCACGTCATCAAAAGTCCCCCAACATCAAAAGGCCCTACATCAAAAGGCCCTACACTCCGTATGGAACTAAACTTCCAAAGCATAATATTTAATGGCACGAGGAGAGTTGATAATGTTACTTATAAACCATCTATCAATGCCCTCAAATGAAACAACATGTACTGGTTGTGAGATGTTCTAGACATACTGAAACTAGCACAAACATATTTTAGGTAAGTGTCTGGCCACTAAGGTCTCCCGTCGCAGATAACTGGAAAAAATATAAGTCTCATCAAACTTCTGATGCACTCTATGATTTGCGTTGGGTGTCCATATGACATCGTCTATAGCTAGCGCATATATTCTCTTCATGTACTCCAGAACACCACCAGGGTGTGCATGCCTGAAGTTCCATCTCTTGGCCCGTGTGGAGCCAGCGTTGGTAGGAATAACTCGCCTCTCACAAATGGAGTGGAAATGTTCGTATATCAAACATTGCACAAGAACATAGACAAATCAATAAGTGTCATAAATAATAACCAAATTAATAAGAAATAATAAACTTTTATACCTAAAATAAACTCATATAACCGACAAGCTGTCTAGTCTTAAAGACAATTGCCTCTTCAAGTGCAGAATATAAAATAGTCAGTGTAGCATACCCCATGCCCAGTTGATGTGGTCAATGTTACTAAACAACAACATGTACTTCACATCAATTTATACATGAAACTTATTGCAAAATTCATATATATATATATATATATATATATATATATATATATATATATATATATATATATATATATATATATATATATATATATATATATATATATATATATATATATATATATTGAAGCAAATTATTGATGAACAATAAAATTTCAAAGGATGTTTGTCATCATAAAAAACAAAGAGATTGTGAAGAAAAGTTTATCTTGACCTTAGTTAAAGTTTTGGTGAAGACAAACACATCAACAAAAAGAAGACAAAAGCTTGTCTAATAATAAAAATATTGAAGGCCAGAACAATCAAGCTCAAGTGACTATAAGCTTTGTAAATCAACAGGAAAGAATCAAGATGGTTAAAGTAAGCATTAAAATTATATATCTTAATGGCTAAAAAATTATCATGCATATTCATCTCAATATTTTGTGAGGGCAAGGTCCCTTAGTCCTTATTTTAATGATGTCAAAACATGTATTAACTCGTACTTGTACTTTGGACGGTATCATCGTGTCTTAGATTGCATCCAGTCTTTAATATGTACAAAATATTCCACGTTCATGTGTCTATGCATATAGGAGTATCTCATATATGATATTTGTGCACTTGATCATAGTAGATACCTTAGTTCAACACAAGAATAGTTTAAGTCAACCAAAACATTCACAAATAACTTGTTTTTGGAATTATAGAGACCTTGCGTCAACTCACAGTCCTGTGGAGGTCGACGCATGCATATTGATCAAACAATCAATTGCTCTCGGGTCTGCTCACGTCAACCCATAGGTCGACTCATACTGAAAGAATAAAAATCTGCTATTTTGAAGTAACCTTGCATTGATGCATGACCCTATTTCGGTCGATGCAACGCTTGATTTTTTGTGTAGTTTTGCATTCGGGTGTGCTCAGGTCGACCCACCTAATGCTCTGGTTGACCGCTCGCTGGTGTGATTCAATTTTTCTGGTCTGTTGTGTTTCAAAATGATGTTATGTTAGTTATTGGGTCTTGGCATCATATAATTCATCTGTCTCATTATTGTACAATATAGAACAAGAAAAGTGAAAGATATACACTGATTTTTTCTCATCATTTTTATTCTCACACTTGCATTCTTCAACAATTACACATAACAATTTTTGTTGATCTTATGTATTGTCGAGGTGATAACGTCCAAACGTAGGATTTGTGTATCTAGTTTGGGTTGAGTTATTAGTGGGTTTTTATTGAATAAAACCTTAAGGTTTTGTACTCAAAGATCTTGAGGATTTAGGGGTTTTTGCACAAATCTTTGCCTCACAGATTCATCTGAGTGAAAGGTTTGAAGAAATGAGGGTTCGTTCAAACAAGTAGAGGTAACTAGAGGATTATGGCGAAAGATTTAGGGTCGAACGTCTTGCGATCGAAATCATCTGAGCAAAAGGTTTGAAGAATGATGGGTTCGTTCAAACAAGTAGCGGTAACCGATGTCACGGTGAGAATTGGATATCAAGCTATTGATTAACTTGAATTATAAATCATTATTCACCACCGGTCTTTAATTTGTCCAAGGGAAGGGAAAAATGTCGAGTAACCCATGAGTATGCATCATTTAACATCTACCTGTTTCCGTTATCGGCGACATCAACTATTTCGGATTAGTAATACCACCTTAAAATTGTTGATGAGTTACTATCTTGGTGTGCTTTTGAATTCTAACAGCTTTTTAAGTCAACTGAGCTTTCATTTTTGGTCACTGTTTGGTACTATACTTTGGATGATATATTGTTGTTCTAACTGCTGTGTATAATAGGTAGCTGGTTAAAGTTTGGTTTTGAGTCCCGTACATGATATTGATATCTTGCATCTGAGCGGTAAATATTACGGGAAGTTGCAGTTCTGTTTTTGTTTCATTTTGTCGGTCAATTGAGTATATTATGCGGATTGAGTCGCTATCATCAAACTATATCATCTTTGTTTCAAATTTTGGAATTTTGTAAAGTGTTAAATGATGCTTGTTTTTGTTTGTATGCGGTACTGGTATAATCTACTTTAACATCCTCCCATATTATAGAAGTCAAGTGGATAGTCTGTTTTTATATTTAAATTGAAGCAGAGTAATCATACGAATGGTAGCAAAGTCGATGGATAGATTCTGGTTTGCAAGTTCAGCATAACAACAACAGTTCGGATTCGACAACTCAATAGGCTGGCGGTGACCAACAACGATGCCGATGCCGAGACAACAATGTTCAACATAACATTGAAAACACCGTTTCCAACAACAGTTCAAGGCACCAATTCACCAAAGCCTGTCACAACAACTTGATGCGGTGTATTTTGATGAGCATTAACACTTGCGGGTGCGAGAATGAAAAGGAAGATGAGGAGTGATAGTCGTGACGAGCAAGCCCAAAATCATGACAACCCAGTTCACACGAGTCCAAAATGTAAAGTCGGCATTGGTAAATCTTTGAATCCTTGTTCTTTGGTTCGATTGTATATCAGCACCCAATTAGGCTTGATTGCTACTAGAGTTTCGATGTATTTATCATTATTTTTAAGGCATTTTGTAGTTGTTTGTGTTGTTCTAAAACTTTGTCGAATATACGACGTGACGTTGTTAATATTCAGGCTGTTTTGTTAAAGTTCAATATATATTAGGCATATCCTGTTTTTTTTTCTTATTTGTTTTTTAGTTTTGTTACAATTTCAACAAGTCTGAAGCATTTCAAACAAAGCAACTCAGGCTCATCACTGTCATTTTCGGCATAATGTGTCGGTGAATTTGCGACGCGCGTTATTGATTATCCATGGCACACCTACTGTGAGTTTCAAATGAATTTAGGTAATATTGCGGCACTATCAAGGGAAATTAGTGGTTTTATTAATTAATTTCGTTAATTATTCTTTAATTAACATTAATTATTCAGCTTAATTGGATAATTTTGATAATTAAGTTTAATTAGCCCAATTAATTGATCATTTAACTTTATTAATCATTTTTAATTAATCTAATTATTTGATTCAATCAAATAATTTCAATAATTAATTTGGATTAATATAATTAAATAACTTAATAAACTTTGATCCATTTGGTTTTGTTGGATAAGTTTGGGCTAAGTTCAAGGGATTCCAAAACCACATCTCGTTTATACCCCTTCGTTGTTCCGTCTTCTCCTATTCGATAACAAGGTACCCCTCTCCCTCTAAATGTAATAATTTTTTTTATCACTTTTATCTTAATTGTGCTTTAATTCCTCAACCATTTTAAAAATTAAATTCTCATTTTATTGAGCCCTTTCCACCCATGTAAGTCGAGTGCTTTCAAAGCCTCGCCATCGACCTTTGATCACCATACACAATATTTTAAAGCTTAATCCTGGGCTTCCTTACAGTGACACCTATTTGATCAATTATTTCTAATTGGTCACTTAGAAGACTAGCCCACTTTGCTAGTGCACACGCTTAAAATTTAAATTCAAACCTCGACTCACCTCGAGTATTTTTTCAAAGCAAACTAAATCCTCGAAGTCTAGCACTTCTTGGGTTTTTGGACGATTGTTATTGAGGCGTACGCCTTAAGTAATATATTGTTCGACACTTCATCTTTTAGTACGCTATTTTGAACAAAGAAATATCATAGGAATCTAGCATTCTGTGTGATATTTCCACTATTCATCCAAACATTTTCCGAATGAAAAAGGTATTGTTAGGATCTAGCATCCAAATGATACCCCGATTAATTGATTGTGAGGCCTACGTCTCATTTACCAAATAATTGTCATTTCTCTTATACTTTTCAAATCCAATCTCGTATCCTCTCATACCACAAACTCTTTTCGTATCCTTCATTCTTTTCAAATTATTTTCAAAACATTTTCTCGACTAAAACTCTGAAAGAAGGAGGTTCTTGGAATCTAGCATTCCTTGGATCTTCGAGTGAATAATTATTGAGGCACGCTCTTGAGTTATTATTCACTCAATTTTTCAACTTTTTCAAACATTCTCCTAAGTCAAGTGCTCGTACGCATTCGCAACCGTCGACATTTCACACACAATTCACGATTCCTCGTGGTTTCGATATTATGGGCACCCTTAAGGACCAATATCATTTCTCACGATCCAACCCTTGACACGTCGTCAAGTCGGTTCCATCTTCAATCAAATCCTCGACACGTCGTCGAGACATTTTCAAACTAACTTCATTTTGCCTTGCATTCCATTTTCGATTCACTCTTTCTACAAACGTTTTTTAAGCTTACGAAAGAGGGATATTCTTAGAATCTAGCATTCTTTGAATATTCGAACGAGTAACTCTCGAGGCGCGCCCTTGAGTTGTTATTAGTTCATTCTTTCGATTTCAAAACTTCCAACCCATTCAACCTCATCTTTTCATGGTTGTTACCACGAACTACGACCGCTCTGATTCTTCATTCTCGTCTGAATGTAAGATACGTAGGCACAAGATTGCGATGATCTTGGCGAGCTACCTCCCCTCCATTTTTTCATTTCCCCGTATCCATTTTGTGGTTGTTACCACGAACTACGGACGTTCTGGTTCTTCATTTATTTTTTGAATGTAAGATACGTAGGCACAAGATTGCGATGATCTTGGTGAGCACACTTCTATCTTCCTCCATCTTCTGTTTCCCAATCTTTCCCGTAGTCGAACTACGAAGCTCTGATTTCTCATTCTCGTCCGAATGAGCATACGTAAGCACAAGGGCCCCAATCCTTGGCGAGCACCCTATCTTTTAACCACCCATTTTCCCCTTAGCATATTTAACCTTTTTACCTACCAATTCTGCCTTTAACAACAAGAAGAAAATAAGTAAACCTAGATAACACTCTCCACAAATACCTTAAGAGGTTCCCGTCGAGTACGACGGACGTGAGGGGTGCTAATACATTCCCTTCACGTAACCGACTCCCAAACCCGGAACTTGGTTGCGACAACCCTGTTCCTATCCTTTCGTTTTAAGAGGTTTTCTCGATATTTTCCTCGCCCGTTTATTCGGGATAAATAAAGTTCGGTGGCGACTCTGTCGAACCGCATTTCCGCGCCTTTCGCGCGAGGTTCGTTTCTCCGAAATGTCTTCGTGATTTTTTCGAGGTGCGACAGCTGGCGACTCTGCTGGGGACATTTTGCTCCATGAAAAGAGAGAGTCGAGCCTATCTTTTGGTTTGTGAGGAGTGTTTGTTTTTTATTTGTTTTCTTCTTGTTTATGTATTTGTTCTCTTGTGGATTTTATTTGTGCTTGTTATCTTGGTTGCCTGTTGGTTCTAGGGATGGCATCATGATTAAAGCTCTACGCTCGAGCTATGGTAAAAGCAGAGAGAACACATAGTTTAGAATTGGTAGTCGAGTAGTGTTAGTCTCCAAGGACTCGCTCCTTGTGGGCCTAGCATGAAAGCTCCTCCAGAGGAGACCTATTCGGGGATCTTGTTGTAACACAACTAGCCTGTTGCACGACTTGATTAATGAAGGGTCCATGATTCCGGGAACCTTTTTTTTAGCACCAGTTCAAATATTGGTGGTCGTGTAGTGTTAGTCTCCGAGGACTCGGTCCTTATGGGCCTAGCATGAGGACTCCGCTCAGGAGAGACCTTATCGTCATTATCGTCGTAATACAACCAGCCTATTGCGTGACGCTAATACGACTAGTGTCCGTGATCCTGGGAACCAAACATAGAAACCATCCCGTGAGTGGGTTTATGGGTAGAGTGTCTAGATCTTCCCGTATAGGGTTTACCTGTCAATTTTCTTTAGGCAGGAATTATGGTTACCTACCTGTTACAATTATCAACTTCAGAGTTGTTCGAACTATGATACTTTGATCCTGGATCTTGTATCTTGCATTGTATCTCACATATCATTTGCATTGCATCTCATATGTTGTGCATTTTGCATTCCCAATCCTTCGGCAGAATCTCATGTCTCCTTCCTTCCTCTCCAGTAAATCAAGTTGATTCCTCGACACCACTACACAGCTAGAGCCAGTACAAGACGAACGATGGAGCAGGTTCAGCAAGAACAAGTTGCCATCAGGAAGGAGCTGGAATCCCTCAACAGAAAGATTGATCAGATCTTCGAAGCCCTTGCCATAACTAGAAAGGGATCAGAACAGAAAGTCGCTCAACGATCGCGTCAACAACATCAACAAAAGACGAGAAAGCCATGTCGGGTCTTTGATCGGCTGCCAATGCCTTATGCTCAGATATTTTCTCAATTGCTGGAGAAAGAAGCCATTACTCTGAAAGACCTAGCTCCTCCAATTGTCATTCCTGCTGATTATGATGCAAATGCTTATTGTGAGTTTCATAAGGGTGCTCCAGGTCACAACATTGAGAACTGCAGGGCTTTCAAACACAAAATTCAAGATCTGGTTGACGAGGAAGCTCTCACCTTTGATGGGAAGTATCTTAACACCATCAACA
This sequence comes from Lathyrus sativus, assembly GCA_963859935.3. Taxonomy (NCBI): domain Eukaryota; kingdom Viridiplantae; phylum Streptophyta; class Magnoliopsida; order Fabales; family Fabaceae; genus Lathyrus; species Lathyrus sativus. The sequence continues at coordinate 683,738,718 of OZ012737.1, forward strand.
ACCTTATGCCACCGGCCAGCTAGTGCCAGCATCAGATCAAATCAAGTCAAAGATCAGTTTCCCGAAGAAGGCAGTCATGTTGCCATTTCATTATTTGTTTTCTTGAGTTTTGTCTTTATTTGTGTAAGTACTATATGCTTTGAACATTGCCATTCGTATTTGGTTTTCATTAATGTATTGTTTATGCATGTTTTGAATTAGTTATGTCGTATTCACTCATTTTTGCACTTATCACCGACACATTCATTCACTTCACTCTATCTACTATTGTTTAGCATGATTTGAGGGAGGATGATGAAAGCGAGATACCCATAATTACAAACCGTATGCTTTCAGACAGAATCTCGTCTATGATGTACATGCATTGTTTCAATTCCCCCAAACACCGAAGATATAAGGAGATAATCCCTAGTAAACCACTTTGAGCTTAGAAGTAGTAGTTTCCTTCGGATATTAAAACCCTTTATAATCAACCTGGGGCAGGGTAGTGTTCAGTTAATCCAACTCCGCACTCGAATCAACAAAGCAAAATCCAGAAGACGACTGTTCATCAAAGACCCATGACATGGCAGTCACAAACTTCCCAAAATTCAAAAAAATCAAAAGCCTGCTAAGTCAAACACCTTAGAGGGGACTTAGGCAAAATCAAGACAATCCCGATGGATCTGACAAGCAAAATCAATCCATGCAAAAGTTAGGGATCAAAAACAAAGACAAAAGAGGACCCCGAAACCCTCAACAAAAACAAAGTAATATTCAGTGGCCACCCAAATCAAAAGGGTGACTGACATCCATCAAAAACCAAATTAAAGTGATTGCCACATCGAGCAAATCTTGAACCTTCAAGTTTACACCGTCAAGCATGTGCAGAATTAACTGAACGTAGGACTGGAGATCGTTAAGAAGAATGGATGGGTACAAATCATTCTTTGAGCCTAACATCCTTTGTTTCATAACCGTGAGCCAGACCACGTTACAACCCTCAAAAGACCTAATTGAGGCGAGGTTTATTCTGAAAGCATAACATCGCAAGGTTGCGTAACCTGAATCCTCACATGATTTTTAATCATCAGCATTGGTGTCATTTCTCTTGATATATATTTCACACCAATCAAAAATCAGCACAACGGTTGAGCTAATTGTCCATTCGTCTCACTACCACGACACTCTCAATAAATGACACACTTTTTTCAAAACGTACATTGAACTGTGCATTAATATTACCATTTATGAATGTACAATTTTAATTGCAAATCATTGTTAGGTATTCAAGGACATCTCAACGAGGGGTAACCGAGTAGGAACTTAACTTTCAGTGGCGTACACGAAGCAAGAGTACTTCAAACCCCATAGGCTGGGGCAGGTCATTCAATAGCTCGAGCAGGGGCAAGCCATCAGAGTTCGGTTTCAACTTCAGAATTGGTTAATCTGGGACATATCATTACCATATTTAGACTGGGGCAGGACCAAGTTATCCTAATCATCAGGCAGGGCTGCAACCTTCTCTAAAGCAAATCACTAAGTAACCAGACTGAGGGCATCCAGAGCATCATCTTCTGCTTCAATCGTGACGTCTTAAACGAACTGCGTGTCGAGGAAGTCAATCCCTCCCACCACCCAAAGTCCGATCCGCATTGGAAACTATCAAAAATCCACCACGCTGGCGTCTCCACCTTGTATTTCTAATTACCCGTCTGCATCATATGAATCATACGCATCACATTCGACCTCATAAGCATCTTACATCATATGCATACCAATCATATCATACTTCCCCAGCTCTTGCATCTCCGCGCGTCAGCATTTGCATTTGCATTTCCATTCATTATGGAACATCATTATCATTCAGCATCCGCATTTGTAAGTCAAGGTCCAGGATCAATCTTGAAGATTTCCAAGACCATCATCAGCCCAATCAGGGGCATTTCTGCAAGACCGTGGGTTCCTCCCACGAACTTCAAGAGTTTTAAAGCAATCATCAGCCTAGTCAGGGGCAATCTTCTACAAGCGTGGGTTTATCCCACGAAATTCAAGGATATTCAAAACAAGTTTTAGCCCAGTCAAGGGCATCTTTTTCAAGACCATGGGTAGTTCCCATGACGTATTTCAACCGCGTGGTTGAGCAAATCTTCAAATCAACATACAACCCAGTCAGGGGTATACCATTCAAGATCGTGGGTTTTCTTCCACGAAGTTGTTCAAACTTTTTTTGGGCAAATCCAAGAATTTTAATGCAAGATTCAGCCCAGTCAGGGGCATCTTCAGCAAAGCCGTGGGCATTCCTCATGAAGTTGTTCAGCCTTTTTATGAGCAAGATAAGACGTCAAGACAAACTCAGCCCAGTCAGGGGCATCCTCTTCGAAGTTCATGGGCGTAGCTATGTAATCATTTCAACAAAAGTGTAACCTCTAAGTAAGGCGATGGACGTACCCCGTTGTTTCATTTCAATCCAATCTTCCTCTTGGGTGTTCCCCAATGAGTTGTATACATCAAGCATGACCGTTGTCAATTTCCTCACTATCATCCTTTTGGTGATAGCCGAACTTCGTCGGTTCAACCTAGCCTGTATCCTTTTGGTGTTGGTAACCTTCAATTTGTGTCGTTCTATCATCCTTTTGGTGATAGAAACCTATGTGTGTGAGTTTCGCTCCGTCATCCTTTTGGTGGGGGGTCTGTCACTTGGATTGGTGATAGATTGTGCGATAGTGTTTATTTGTGTTTCGCTCCGTCATCCTTTTGGTGGGGGGTCTATCACTTGGATTGGTGATAGATTGTGCGATATTGTTGGTGTGAGTTTCACGCCGTCATCCTTTTGGTGGGGGGTCTGTCACTTGGATTGGTGATAGATTGTGCGATATTGTGTGTGAGTTTCGCTCCGTCATCCTTTTGGTGGGGGGTCTGTCACTTGGATTGGTGATAGATTGTGCGATATTGTTGGTTTGTGTTTCGCTCCGTCATCCTTTTGGTGGGGGGTCTGTCACTTGGATTGGTGATAGATTGTGCGATATTGTTGGTGTGAGTTTCGCTCCGTCATCCTTTTGGTGGGGGTCTGTCACTTGGATTGGTGATAGATTGTGCGATATTGTGTGTGAGTTTCGCTTCGTCACCCTTTTGGTGGGGGGTCTGTCACTTGGATTGGTGATACATTGTGCGATATTGTTGGTGTGAGTTTCGTTCCGTCATCCTTTTGGTGGGGGGTCTGTCACTTGGATTGGTGATAGATTGTGCAATATTGTTGGTGTGAGTTTCGCTCCGTCATCCTTTTGGTGGGGGGTCTGTCACTTGGATTGGTGATAGATTGTGCGATATTGTGTGTGAGTTTCGCTCCATCATCCTTTTGGTGGGGGGTCTGTCACTTGGATTGGTGATAGGTTGTGCAATATTTATTTATGTTTGTATTTCGCTCCGTCTTCCTTTTGGTGGGGGGTCTGTCACTTGGATTGGTGATAGATTGTGCGATATTTATTTATTTATGTTTGTGTTTCGCTCCGCCATCCTTTTGGTGGGGGGTCTGTCACTTGGATTGGTGATAGATTGTGCGATATTTATTTATGTTTGTGTTTCGCGTCGTCATCCTTTTGGTGGGGGGTCTGTCACTTGGATTGGTGATAGGTTGTGCGATATTTATTTATGTTTGTGTTTCGCGTCGTCATCCTTTTGATGGGGGGTCTGTCACTTGGATTAGTGATAGATTGTGCGATATTTATTTATTTATGTTTGTGTTTCGCTCCGTCATCCTTTTAGTGGGGGGTCTGTCACTTGGATTGGTGATAGATTGTGCAATATTTATTTATGTTTGTGTTTCGCTCTGTCATCCTTTTGGTGGGGGGTCTATCACTTGGATTGGTGATAGGTTGTGCGATATTTATTTATGTTTGTGTTTCGCTCCGTCATCCTTTTGGTGGGGGGTCTGTCACTTGGATTGGTGATAGATTGTGCGATATTTATTTATTTATGTTTGTGTTTCACTCCGTCATCCTTTTGGTGGGGGGTCTGTCACTTGGATTGGTGTCAGATTGTGCGATATTGTTTGGTGTGTGTTTCGCTCCGTCATCCTTTTGGTGGGGGGTTTGTCACTTGGATTGGTGTCAGATTATGCGATATTTGTTTGTGTTTCGCTCCGTCGTCCTTTTGGTGGGGGGTCTGTCACTTGGATTGGTGATAGATTGTGCGATATTGTTGGTTTGTGTTTCGCTCCGTCATCCTTTTGGTGGGGGATCTGTCACTTAGATTGGTGTCAGATTGTGCGATATTTTTATGTTTGTGTTTTGCTCCGTCATCCTTTTGGTGGGGGGTCTGTCACTTGGATTGGTGATAGATTGCGCGATATTTGTCTGTTTGTGTTTCGCTCCGTCATCCTTTTGGTGGGGGGTCTGTCACTTGGATTGGTGATAGATTGTGCAATAGTGTTTGGTGTGAGTTTCGCTCCGTCATCCTTTTGGTGGGGGGTCTGTCATCTAGATTGGTGTCAGATTGTGCAATATCGTTTGTGTGTGCGTTTCATCCCATCATCCTTTTGGTGATGACGACTTTTTGCCTATTATTTACAGTTGACTCAGAGGTTTACATCATCCAACATTTTCAATTCTCAAGCATCTCTTTTTCTTTCGGACAAATTCAGGGTCTTCTTTATATCTAATTGACTTCTACCTCAGGAAAATGAACGTTGTAGCAGTTCATTTCCCTAGGCTTAAGCCTATTAGATAGGGGCATCTGTCATACCCTAAATTTGTCCTACCCATTTTCAAATGTTTTTGTTTTTTATTATTCTTTCATGTTTTACATTGCCCGCTTATTTCTGGTTATTTAGACACGTGTCCGTTCGCAATTGGTTGATTTTTCAGAAATCCATATTTTGCCCAATAAAAATGTGACACGGGGCCTAAGGTTTTTTGTGTGAATATTATTTCAATTTCTTAACTTTTCTCTTCCTTTTAAAATATTGTTAATAATAATAACATTTTATATATATTAGATTATTTATGTTAATAATATTAATTAAGTTTATATCAGTTTATTTGTATTAATTAGTATAATATTAGTTTTCTTATAGTTTTATCAATTAGTTTGTTAGAGATAATAGTTAGTATTGTTAATATCAATTAGTAATTAATAGGTTTAATTAAATTGAAAACAAAAGAAAAATATTTGAGTAAGGTTTGGATGTGAATAAAGCCCACGGTTAGAGGACCACCCGGTGTGTTATTAAAACAAGGGAATCACCAAGAAATGAGGAGAACCCTAATTGACTGTTCATTACTCCCGATTTCCCCAAAATGGCGCTGCCCCAAACCCTAGAGTCCTCATCACTCTTCAGCTCCCACTTTCCTCAAATCATCATCACTATCACCGGAAAATATTCTTCAACCCTAACCTCCTCTTTTCGCCTTCAATCACAAGCCCTAGCCGCCACTAAAATGCTTTCACTTCACCCACAATGAATCTTGTTTCCGTCTCTTTCATTACTTCTCTTTCTCCGAACCATCCTCAATCGTCCAAAACTAACCCTCACAACCTCCATTCCATGTCGCGCAGAGCTCCGACCATCGTAAAACACACTTCACTTTAAGATCCACCCAAAAAAGGAGCTATATAAGCCATTTCAAGTCTAACACCATAACTCGACACTCTTCCGCTCAAAATAATGGCGGTCTCGGCTCTATAGCGACATTTTCACAGCATCACACCCCAACAACAATACGGGATGGGATCTCAACATGACATGGTGTTGATTCCAGCTCGGTTGTTTTTGAATCCACGCGTTGCATATCATTCATCCGTCTCTGCAGTAAAGAATGCTCACGGAGTCTCGACACCAACAACGCTGCAACACAGGCTTGACGGTGTCCATGTTTCACAGCGCTGCAAACTTTCTTCAATTTCACCAATGACTAAGAGTAATAACAGCTTTCACACTTCTATCCATCTTCCGTTTCCCCCCATCCTTTCCCGTAGTCGAACTACGACGCTCTGATTTCTCATTCTCGTCCGAATGAGCATACGTAGGCACAAGGGCCCCAATCCTTGGCGAGCACCCTATCTTCCAACCATCCCCATTTTCCCTTATCGTCTTTAACCTTTTATCCTACTAATTTTACCTTTATAATCGAGAAGAAAAACAAATAAACCTAGACAACACTCTCCACAAAATACCTTAGGAGGTTCCCGTTGAGTACAACGGACGTGAGGGGTGCTAATACCTTTCACTCGCGTAACCGACTCCCGAACCCGAAACATGGTTGCGACAGCCCTGTTCCTATCCTTTCGCTTTAAGAGGTTTTCTCGATATTTTCCTCTCCCGTTTATTCGGGAAAAATAAAGTTCGGTGGCGACTCTGTCGAACCGCATTTCCGCGCCTTTTGCGCGAGGGTCGTTTCTCCGAAATGTCTCCGTGATTTTTCGAGGTGCGACAAGTGCAAAGCTAGAGAATTTAAGGTTCGGGGTTGGTTATACCTAGGGAAGGTGTTAGCATCCTAAGTATTTGTAGTACTCTACAGGAACCTCTTGTTAGTATTTCACTACAACAAAATTAAGTTTAGGCAACGGCGTGAAAGTGTAGCTGTTTATAGAAAAACCGACCTCTAAATGTTTAAGCTACGGTTTTCTATGTGTGGAATAAACAGTCGTTGCCTATTCTTATATGCAACGGTTTTGTCACTTTCAACCACAGATTATTATAACCGCCTCCTAAAGTATATCAATAGTCAATGGTTTCTATTACTAGCTTCTGGCAACGGTTTGTTTTAAACAACAGTTAAAGCTACGGTTTTGTGCATAACTCAGACCATTTTGTTTTACTTTAAGCCACTCATATAAACGGTTGCCTATACTTTAGACCGGTATATTATTTTATATACTTTTTAAACCCCTATTATAAAGGAGATTTACTTAAAATAAAATATATTTAATTACTCTTGTCAAAAGAAATATATATTTAATTATTTGTGATAATATTTTTTTTTCATTATTCAAAGTATTAACAGGAAATAAAATAGTGAATTAAGTTTACTCATTAAAATTAAATATACAACAACAAAATTCATCTCTAACCAACAATAGAATTCTAGGAAGTAGAAACTTCTAATTACTAGTCTAAATTTCTATGTTTATTTAAAGAATCAGGATCATATCAATTTACTACAATACTACACAAATACTATAACTCTCCAAGGTAATTGTACCATGATCTCTTCTAAATCTCAAAACATGTCATACCTGAAATTCATTAAAAAAAATTGTATATAATATTTTGTGATTATAAAAGAATATAAAACAAGTGCCAAGACAGAAAAAAAATATAAATTCATGGGTTGAAGTCTAAATAGTTTAAGAGTTCAAAAGTTTATTGATTTCTCAAACCCTTTAAAATATATAAAATTCATGTGTTGCTAATAAGACCAACACAAAATCATATAAAAAAAAGGATATTGAATAAAAAAATTTAATTAGTTTAAGGAATGCAAATCAAAAACAATAATTCAATCAAAAAACATTACTTGAAAACTGAGGAGGCGAACAAAGAATCAATGCTTTGTATATTCCATAACATCAACTGAGGAGACGTCCCTGTGTCGCTACTGCGAAAATCGGCGCCGGATGAACAGAAGAGTCGCCACCGTGCGTTATTTATCCCAAAGGAGGGAAAGGAAACGCTCGAGGTAAACCTACCGCAGAGACGGGAAAGGAAAGGTCATCGCAACCAAAACCTGGGTTCGGGAGTCGGTTACGCAAGGGGAAGGTATTAGCACCCCTCACGTCCGTCGTACTCGACGGGATCCACGCTTGTTTTCGGGTATGGATTGTTATTCTATCTACTCTACAGGTCAAGGGTTAAGAAGAAAATAGAATGACTCGGCAAAGTATCGCACTTTATGCCTACGTATTCCCGTCTGGAACGAGAAATCAGAGTCAACGTAGTTCGCCTACCTACGGGAAAGGAGGGGAAGATTGCTCGCTAGGATATCGCATCTTATGCCTACGTACTTCCACACTGCATGGAAGATCAGAGCAAACGTAGTTCGGGCTACGCACGACACAAGCTTGTCTTGATTGATTTTATTCCTTCTGGAAAAGGTTTTTCTGATTAGCAGTCCAAGCGGACAAAAATGACGTTTTGATGAGTTCACATTCTTTTACGAAAGAAGTATCTTTTATTGTGTTTGAAATCTTATTATATTTTTCTGTTTGTTTTGAGGAAGAAGAGACAGAACTCTAACCTATGGTTGAAAAGGGAATCAAACTAACCTAATGTTATCATGCATGGGTTAAGACCTAGTGTCTATCATGCTCCTCTCTTGCGCAGAGAGAAACAGAGATCCTAAGGGAATATACGGAAACAGAAACAATAGCATATATATACAGTAAAGCGGTAAAATGCATGGATGCAACAATACAAGCGAGGCAAGGGAGTCCCACTCAACCTCGAACCTAGAAAACAATAGGCAAAAGTGAACAGAATTCACTTTCAACCCAACAGGTTAAACAACAAACAATACAGTCAGGGAAACCAATCAATACATCAGAAATGAATAACAACTAAAAATAAACAGCCACAACAGCTCTGCATCAACACATATCTTCAAGTCATCTCCAATCAGCTACAAGCTTCTGGCAAGCCCCAGTCTCCCTCTCCACAGTCTTCAAGCAAGGCCTCTGATTACCAGTCTTCCATCATTAATGGCTTTTCTTCAAGTCTCAATCTCCAGGATGAACATCAGTCAACAAGATAAAAGTGAATGTTAAACAGAAGACTGCCTACCAAGGGTGGCTCATCAACTGTTAACATTATACAGACAATTTTCTCTCAAAAGTTCTATCTTTCAAATACATTCACTGATCCTTCCAAAGGAAGGAGGTGGATATTTGAAAGAGACTTTGAATCATAGAGAAAAGATGGATGCCGACAAGGCATTCCATGTTTGAGAAACAAGCTTTCTAATCTAGAGCTCTGCCTAGCTCCTAAACCCTAGGCTCCTCAACAGCTGCCAACAAAGGAATCTCCTCTTCAACTCTGGAAGTTGGTCTTCAAACTCTTGATCTCCAATGGCTTCATCATCACAAATCTTCAGCTCTCCCAATCCCCAAGCAATCCCAATACCCACACAGACAAATCATAATCCCCAGAGAGGGCACACCACACCAGTCAAACAAATACAGACAATATTAATAGTAGTAGGGGAATCCTAATATTTTCTAAGGGATCTAATAACTACCCCTAATCCCTATAGTCCCATACCCCAAAGATTCAATTTCTAACTCCTAAGGGAAATGAACTTATTCACCTATGTTGTCACCTAAACCCTAGTTTTGTTCATGTTATTCACACCTAATCAAATCATCTAAAATTAAATCCTAAAAATATGAACTAAATTGTATATACAAGATAAATGTCTAATCTAATCAACCTAAAAAGAATGGATTAAAAATGGTAAAGCATCTATTCAAACTAAAATTAACAAAATCATGTACTAAACAAAACTATTATTTATACCTATTTAAAAGAAAAATATGCCAAAAATATAAAAATGAAATGAAATATTAATTTTTTTTGTATGATAATTTTCTTGACAAAATTATGAAAAGAATGCAAAAAGAACCAATGAAAAACATGCATTTTCCTATTTGTTATGAATTTTGAAAGAATTAATAAAAATGAATGAAAATAATATGTGAATTAAATGGAAATGGGGTGCAGCGAGTAAGAAAAATCAGTTAAAGGATAAACTGGGCCAGGCAGTGGGGTGTTATTAGCAATTGGCGCAAGGCCCAGCACGTTCAAAAAACTCACAAAAAACAAAAAAAAGTAAAAACGGTGCAGAAAGTAAGTTTTCAGTTCATTTGAGTTTGGGCCTAATTGGGAGGGTGTGCATAGCAACAACTATCTGAGCCCATTCAAGAAAATTAAATGAAACGGGGCGTTTTGGTGTTTGAAATTCCCTCCGTTTTCGTCCTTCAATCGTGGCCATTGGTTTCAGTCCCCAGTCAAAGTCAAAGTCTAGATCGAACGGCCAGAAGGTTGTCTTCAACCTTAGAAACCCTAGGGTTTCTGAAACTCCCTTCACCATGCATGCACCTTCGAGCTCCCTGTTCTCCCTTGTCTCTCCATGAAATCAAACAATTCCAAAAGCAAGAATGCTCTAGAACAATCCCTCTACACAGCCATGCCAATAACTCTTCCTAAAACTCACTCAATGAACCAACCCGATAGGAATAACAGTCTGACTCCACCATTAACACCTGTCATCAACCTCTCCAAAGCTTGCTCAATTCTATCCTAACCTTGTCTATACCTTATGTTGATCATAACAAGCTATTAACCTAAGATTCTCGTGCAATATTCCAAGAGTTATCCATCCAAACAGCTTTGGTACACCATGATCAAACTCCATGAAAACTCTCCAAACTCACCAAACTTAGTCATCTAACCTATCCTAACCTTTCTATGCTAATAACTACCTATAATTCTAACTAAAACATGCAATTCGAAGGAGAAACATACCTGGTGTAAAGTGAAGAAAACAGCTATGGAATGCTCTGATCAGATGCTTGTAATGATTGGAAATGGATCAGGGAACTTGTTCTTGAGTTCTGTATGCAACAAATCTTGCTCCAATGCTCTGAATCTCACAATTCCAAAATTCTTGCTTCTTGGATGATCAACTTGAACAACACGAATCCTCCTCAATTCTACCAAATCTTGATGTGAATTGTGATCTATGGATGATGGTGATGATGATCAAATCAGAAAATGTGGAAATTGATGAAAGTTTGAGAGAGTTTGAGTTGATTTTGCAAAATGAAAGAAAGGTATGAAACTTGTGTTTTGGACAAAGTGATTCACCAACCCTTGAATGAACTCTCTAAATTCAATATATAGATGACATTAGAACCTCCTAGAACTTTGGAGAAACTTCCCATGCACTCTTTCCTTACATTTTGGATTATGTAACTTCATGTGTAAGTAACCATGCATAACTTTCAAAACTTGAACCAAGCTCAAAATTATACTTTAGCCAATGTTCTCAAAATGACTTTTCCAATCAAAATGACCTATAATTTCACCTCATTTGGCCAAAATATGAAAAATCTCATTTTTAGGTCCTTTTTTATTCATTAAATTCACCAATTTTGAAAACTTGTGCTATGAATCTTTCCAATATCTCATGGCCACTTTTCTAGACCCAAAATGTCATTTGGAACAAGTTTGATGTTGTGAAGTTTTCCATTTGAAGCTTCCTTGTATGAGTTTTGGGCATAGGCTTGAAATAACCTGTAATTCTCAGATGACCAAAATACCCTTTGCTTGCCAATACCATAAGTAGAGTTCCACAAATCATATGAAGGCATACCATACCATTATAGAAAGCTAAGACAATGAGGAACAACTCTTATTTTGACCAGAAATTCATTTGAAATATCCTTGAGGAGTAAAAATTGCTTGGAAGTCAAGTCATTTTCACAGACAAAATTTCAGATACCTCAGATGACCTATAACTTGCAAGGACCATAACTTGAGTTCTATAAATCTCCTTAGTTTCTTCCACCACTCAAATTAAAGGTCTTGAGATCCTATAAAAGTTTCATGTTGGACAAGGATCCATTTGAAGCTTGCATTTTGACTTATCTTGCTTGGAAATTTGACCTAAACTGGGGATTTTACACAGAAACCCTAATTTAGAAACTCCTCTTCTCCTTGATTTCTCTTGATTTCTTCTTAGAAAAACAACATATCCTTCTCTACATGTCAAATGATGAACCCCACATCTCTCCAATAGCCCTTAATGCCTTTCAATCAGTCATTTGACCTAGAGTTGACCCAGGGTTGACCCAGATGAAACCCTAGTTGACTGTCTTCAACTGCAATTCTTGTGATCATACCAATGAATTGTCTCCTTCTCCAAATGACTTTCTAAGTCTTCTATGCTGTCTAGATACTCTCCATGCTCAGCCCACAGCTCACCATTGCTTTGATGATCCCCAGATACCCTCAGATAGGAGATGGATGCCCTGCTTGATCCATTGACTTCCCAGTCTTCCAATTCTTTCTGATGACTTGAATGGGATTGAATTGGGATAATAACCTATTGATAGGCTCATAGAGATGAGAATAATGCTTGGTCCCCTGTTGGATGATTTGCTATGCTATGTTATGCAGATGATTAGACTATGTACATGACTCTATATGCAAATGCTAATGATATTGAAACATAAACCAAGTGAATAAGGTCGAGCAAATTTTAGGGTGCAACAGCTGCCCCTATTCAAGCGACTTGGACCCGATTGAGTGAAGAGCCCGGAGCCTTCAAGCATTCGCGGTACGAGACGGTTGAATACTAAGAACCCGGAAATTTGCCAACCGCAAAAATAAATTGCACCACTGCTTGGGGATTATTTTCATCAGTCTGAAAAGCTTCTATCATTGCAAGAATAAAACTTTGTCCACGTTAGGACCCCTCCTGCCGTTAACTCGGAAAAACTTCAACAACTTTGCTGGGGATGGCTCGTCTGCCTTCTCGTCAGAAATAAATCGTCCACGTTAGGACTAAACCCTTCCACGTTAGGAATACACCATTCTTCCACGTAAGGAATCAATCTCGTCTGGATCTGTCCACGTAAGGACTCAACTTGATATGCCCACGTAAGGATTCACCTTTCCATATTAGGAATAAACTCTTTTGTATCTATCCACGTCAGGACTGAATTCTTCCACGTTAGGAATAAAATCTTTCCACCTTAGGAATACCTCTTCTTTTCCACGTAAGGAAACCAACTTCTCTTCTAAATCTGTCCACGTCAGGATTAAACTTTCCATGTAAGGAATACATCGCTCTTCCACGTAAGGAATCAATCTTTCTTTCCACGTAAGGAACCCATCTATCGTCTCGATCTGTCCATGTAAGGACTCAACTTGATATGCCCACATAAGGACTCAATCTTTCCACGTAAGGAAACCGATTTTCTTCCACGTAAGGAATAAAATTCTTGATCTGTCCACGTAAGGATTCCAGGCTTTCCACATAAGGGATACAATTTTATTCGATCTGTCCACGTAAGGACTCCAATCTTTCCACGTCAGGAATGCCATCTCTTTCCACGTAAGGAAACACCTCTGATTCGTCCACGTAAGGACTCACATTTTTTTCACGTAAGGAAACCGTATCGTCTTGATTTGTCCACGTCAGGACTCCAACTTGTTCCACGTAAGGAATCACGTCTTTCCACGTAAGGAAACCACAATCTTTCCACGTAAGGAAACCACTTTTTCTGATTTGTCCACGTAAGGACTCCATCTCTTGACTCGCTGAGGAAATAAAACCTGTCCACGTCAGGACTCACATCTCCACCTGCTGAAGTAATAGAACCTGTCCACGCCAGGACTTGCGCGTCCTCGACTTGCTGGGGAAGTGAGACTTTGTCCACGTCAGGACTCACGCACCTTTGACCCACTGGGGAAGTGAGACTTGTCCACTTCAGGACTCACATCTCAACCTGCTGAAGTAACAGGACCTGTCCATGTCAGGACTTGCGCGTCTTCGACTTGCTGGGGAAATAAGACTTTGTCCACGTCAGGACTCATACTTTGCCCACAACACGAAGAAGGATAAATTCGTCCACGTCAGGACTCTCGTATCTTGTCATCACAAAGAACTACAAACTTGTCCACGTCTGGACGCACATTTCACCATTACGAATAAAGCTATCTGCTGGAAATAAATGGTCCACGTTAGGACACCAACACGAAGAGTAACCAATTTCTTCCACGTCAGAACTTCACACTCAATCAATACCGAGAACTCGAATCAGTCCACGTCAGGACTAACACATATCGTCACCTGGAAGAAATGTCCACGTCAGGACTCCACATTCCAATAATTCTGAGAAGTCGAACCTGCCCACGTTAGGACTAACACCTTTTATCAACCATGAGGAAATAAATCTGTCCATGTTAGGACCCCTACTTTTCTAGCACAAAGAAAACCTGTCAAGAAAACCGTCCACGTCAGGACTCATCCTCCCATTGGTCCCAAACCACAAAACTTCTTGGCACTGCCGCGACAGCGATTTTGAAGCGGACTCTACTGGGGATATTTGGAAACCAGACTACCGGACGCCTGTTCTGATAACCGGCGGTGGCCTCTGAAATTCTGATCCCTGAAACCCTTTGATGGCAAACAACTTTGCTTGGGAATGAGGAGAAAATTTGCCTACTCACTCTGGCGGGGAAAACACGAGAAATTCGCAAAGAAAACTCTGTGGGGAATAATGCCAAAGCTGACACTTCATTGAATATCTCACGTCGAGACCTTGCCTGCTAGATACTTCATTTGAGCAAGAGCTCTCTCTACCTGCAAGAGAAACAATACTTGAAACAAAAGGTTAGCCAACCTGGTTTATGTTTCAAAATGCATGCGTTTGACAATGATGCAATGCTCCATTCGACATGGAAATGCTACGCTTTTTTCATTTGGTGGATGCAAGTATGACACTGTATGCCAATGCAAATGCAGACCCGAACTGCTGAGGTACCGGAACTGATCCAGCAAAATAAATGCCGAAGACAATGCCTACTCCGCTGGGGATAGCCAGATGCTACAAAATTATTCCAGCAAAATAAATGCTGGAAGAGTGAAGTCGACTCAGCTGGGAAATTGGGAACTTGAACCAAGCGCCTCATCGAAGTAACACCCTGCTGGGAATATAACTCTGCTGAAGAATAGCAGATGCGCTCGGTATGATTATACTTCTGCCGGAAAGTGAACTGATATCACCCGGTATTCCGGCAAAATAAATGCCAGGACACACAACCAACTCTGCCGGGGAGGGTCTTAATTTTCGAGTTCCACTAGGAGGAATGAGAATACTTGCTGAAAAGAGAACTCCGGTGGGGAAGAGTAGCTAACCCTGTGGGGAAAGGTGAACTTGTCTGGATACAGCTCACAAATATTAATCTTCTGAGGCTAAACCCACTCTGCTTGAGATACACTGTCTGAATACAGCCTTATAATCTTGGAATCGCCAAACTCTGCTGAGGATAAACGACTTTGCTGGAGCATGCCCTTTGGATAAGCCACGGCCAACTGGGGAATTCGATCCTTCTTCAGGAAGAACATGCATGACCTGCGCGGGGGTCGAGTCTTTCGTTACTGCAATCTTTTGATCGTCTTCCTCGTACGGCTATGAAACCTGCAACAACACAAACAGGACAAGACAAGCCTATGCAACCAAATCGATTCAGGTTAGTGACGTCATTTTCAGTTAATTCAAAGCTTTAGCAATTGTTGGCAAGGGCCAGTGATGTTATACACATGCTAGTTTCAGTAAACTTAGGCACTTTATCATGCACAAAACAGTAAAGAACCAGCATCAAGTGCTGAATAACATATTTTGTTGATTGGGCCCCTGAATGGGCGGAGTTTTGTACACGGGATGTAACTCCTGAAAAGAGGAAGCTACGCAAAGCAAATATACAAGTATGCACAAGAAGCATGAATATATTGACAAATTAAATTTGTACACATGTCGGCAACGGGATGTAGATGAACACCATGAACTGATCCTCCCATGACTCGCCCGAATCTAATGCTTGCCCGGTATCCACACTTCCGAAGAGATTGTATCCAATAATCGACCCCTAGAGTATATTCTCCCGCACCAACGCTCAACGCAGTATCAAATTCGGACCGCAGTCATTTACTTTTCAAATCCCTAACTTTTGCGTGAACCGCCCTTTACGGGTTTTCAGTTCACCGGGATACCCTTTTTTGCCGAAGCCGCCCAGTGTAGGTTTTCAACTTCGCGGGTGTACATTTTTTCAATTTTATCCCTAACTTTTGCCCGAACCTTTCATTCTGTTTTTTGGTTCGCCAGGATGCCCCATTTTTGCCTGGACTCTCTTTTTCTGTCCAGCGGGTCAATTTTAGGCAAAGTATTTTTTAACTGCGTCCGAATTCACAGGTGACGTGAAGTCTTCACCGTCCATGGTGGAAAACAACAACGCTCCTCCTGAAAAGACTTTTCTGACAACGTATGGCCCTTCGTAGTTGGGGGTCCACTTGCCCCTGTGATCTGCCTGCGGCGGGAGAATCCTTTTCAGCACAAGGTCGCCCGTCTGAAAGCTCCGAGGATGTATCTTCTTATCATACGCTTTCTTCATTCGACTCTGGTACAAACGACCGTATGCTAGAGAAGCTAGCCTCTTCTCATCCATCAAACTCAGTTGGTTCAACCTGTCTTTCACCCATTCTGCCTCGTCTAGCTGGACGTCTCGCAATACCCTCAGAGAAGGGATCTCAACTTCCAATGGTAATACTGCTTCCATTCCGTATACCAACGAGAACGGGGTTGCCCCGGTTGATGTGCGTACCGTCGTACGATAACCGTGCAAAGCAAACGGTAGCATCTCGTGCCAATCCTTGTAAGTCACTACCATCTTCTGAACGATCTTTTTGATGTTCTTATTGGCCGCTTCAATAGCGCCATTCATCTTGGGTCGGTAAGGGGAGGAGTTGTGATGTTCGATCTTGAAATTCTGACAGAGCTCCTTCATCATTTTGTTGTTCAGGTTTGAACCGTTGTCCGTGATTATCCGCTCGGGGATCCCATATCTGCAAATGATATCTCTCTTGATGAATCTGGCCACCACCTGCTTCGTTACATTTGCATACGACGCCGCTTCCACCCACTTGGTGAAATAATCGATTGTTACTAGAATGAACCGGTGCCCATTAGAAGTTGTCGGCTCGATCTTTCCAATCATATCGATTCCCCACATCGAGAATGGCCATGGCGATGACATCACATTTAGAGGACTCGGAGGCACATGGATCTTATCAGCATAGATTTGGCACTTGTGGCACTTCCTCGCAAACTTGAAACAATCAGTTTCCATAGTCAGCCAAAAGTAACCTGCCCGCAGCAGCTTTCTCGTCATAGCATGCCCACCAGCATGCGTACCAAAGGTACCCTCATGTATTTCCTCCATGATCAGCTTTGCCTCTTTCTCGTCTACACAACGCAACAGCACCAAGTCGTGGTTTCTTCTGTATAAGACACCGTCCGGATTCAAATAGAAATTACCCGCTAATCTCCTGAGAGTCTTCTGATCTCGACTGGATGCCCCAGCCGGATACTCTTTGTTCTTCAGAAAATTAAGGATATCAAAATACCACAGTTTGTCGTCGGATGCTTCATCAATAGCAAATACGAAAGCTGGTCTGTCAAGCCGAGAGATAACGATTCTGGGAGCCTCGTTCCAGAAGTTGACCTTGTACATGGAAGACAAAGTGGCCAGGGCGTCAGCCATCTGATTTTCTGCTCTCGGTACGTGATGCAACTCAACCTTGTCAAAGAAAGGCAACAATCTCCTTGCATAATTCATGTAACGTATTAAATTGGGCTGACGTGTCTCCCATTCCCCTTTGATCTGATTCACCACCAGAGCTGAGTCTCCGTATACGTCCAGATTCTTGATTCGCAAATCAATGGCTTCTTTAAGCACCATTATACAAGCTTCGTATTCGGCCTCATTATTGGTAACTGCAAAGGTCAATCGGGCAGTAAACGGGATGTGCGACCCGTGTGGCATAGTGATGATTGCCCCTATTCCGCTACCGTAAGCATTCACAGCTCCGTCAAATATCATCTTCCATTTGGAACCCAACTCTGGCCCTTCGTCTGGCAACGGCTCTTCAAAATCTTTCATCTTTAGGTACATGATATCCTCGTCAGGAAAATCAAACCTCATCGATTGGTAATCTTCAATAGGCTGCTCTGCCAGGTACTCAGACAACACACTCCCCTTTATAGCCTTTTGCGAGACGTATTGGATGTCATATTCAGTCAAGACCATCTGCCAACGGGCAATTCTCCCTGATAGCGCCTGCTTTTCGAATACATATTTGATAGGATCCATCTTCGAGATGAGCATGGTTGTATGATTCAGCATGTATTGCCTCAAACGCTTGGCGGCCCAGGCTAGCGCGCAACAAATTTTCTCCAACATCGAGTATCGAGATTCACAATCTGTAAATTTCTTACTCAAGTAATAAATTGCATGCTCTTTTCTTCTTGTCTCGTCGTGTTGACCGGGAACACAACCCATGCTTCCCTCAAGAACTGTCAAATACATGATCAAGGGTCTCCCTGCCACCGGGGGTATCAAAATAGGAGGCTCCTGCAAATACTGTTTTATTTTATCAAACGCCTTTTGACAATTTTCGTTCCATGTTACAGCTTGATCTTTCTTCAGCAACTTGAACAATGGTTCACACGTAGCAGTTAGGTGAGATATGAACCGAGCGATGTAGTTCAACCTCCCTAAAAACCCGCGCACCTCTTTCTCTGTTTTAGGCGTCGGCATTTCTTGAATTGCTTTTATTTTAGCAGGATCGACCTCTATTCCTCTTTCGCTTATGATAAACCCCAGCAGTTTGCCCGATCTCACCCCGAAGGTGCATTTGTTAGGGTTCAGTCTCAGCCTGAACTTCCTAAGCCTTTTAAATAACTTCAGCAGATTCACCAGATGCTCTTCCTCCGTCTGGGATTTGGCAATCATATCGTCCACATAAACTTCGATCTCTTTATGCATCATATCATGAAAAAGAGTCGTCATCGCACGCTGATACGTTTCCCCAGCATTTTTTAAACTAAAGGGCATCACTTTGTAGCAAAATGTTCCCCAAGGCGTTATGAAAGTAGTCTTCTCCATGTCCTCTGGCGCCATTTTAATCTGATTATAGCTTGAAAAGCCATCCATGAAGGAGAATACGGAGTATTGAGCAGTATTATCAACTAGCACGTCGATATGAGGAAGTGGAAAATCATCCTTTGGGCTTGCTTTATTCAAATCCCTATAATCCACACACATTCGAACCTTGCCATCCTTCTTTGGCACTGGTACGATGTTAGCAACCCATGAGGGGTATTTTGTCACAGCCAGGAAACCAGCATCCCACTGTTTTTGAACTTCCTCTTTGATTTTCACCGCCATATCTGGTCTAGTTCTGCGAAGCTTTTGTTTGACCGGTGGGCATTCCTCTTTCAATGGCAGACGGTGCACAACCATATCTGTATCGAGCCCTGGCATATCTTCATACAACCAAGCGAACACATCGTTATACTCTCGGAGCATTTCAACCAGTCTTCGCTTGATATCGCTCTGCAGCGCGGCTCCGATACGAATATTCTTCTCAACCCCTTCCGACCCCAAGTTGATAATTTCGATGACCTCTTCGTGAGGCAGAATGACTCTTTCCTCTTGCTTCACCAACCAAGACAGTTCTTCAGGAACGTCGCTATCTTCGACAACCTCTTCTTCGGCCTGAAATACCGGGTGCTCAAAGTCGGGACGAGTCATAGGTGATTCAAGGATGTCATCTGAAAATGTTATCCTGCAAAAGGAATGGTTAAATGCTTCAAAATACGTATAAAGCGAATAACCACGTTGCCATTTTATTGAAAAATACAAAACAAGAAAAACAGAGATTACAATATTTGCACATGAAAAAACGCCTTTTATTTAATGATAAACACGCAACGTTCATAACAGCACAACCCTAAGCAAATCATGCCCCGGGCAAGACATCAGATTGTTCAACAATTAATAAAACAAAGCATTACTGTTTAAGAGTCACAGGAACAAGCTCCTGAATAGACCAGTTGCACAGTCCCTGTCCTGGCGTGCTTGGCTGAATCCAGGCATCCATATCACAGTCGCTGTCTCCTTCGTCAGACTCTGAAGCAGCGTTGATAGTCTCATGACATACTCCACTGGCAGAGATGGTTATTGGCCCTCTGAAACGGGGTGCTCCCACAGCAGGTGTTGACGACGACGGTTGGTATCCTAGCCCGAATCGGTCCATCTTCACAGGAATGTCCAGCACTTTGCCCCAGCCCTTTGCTTCCCCAGCCTCTACCAGAGCTTGGGCCTCTTTATATGACGAAACGGATATCTCCGCCACTTTGCTCGGCCCGGGACCTTTGTCCTTGATACGCAACCCTTCAAATGCTTGGCAGGGTGTTTCATGGATCTCTCCATCGACCTCCACATATTTAAATGACGACAGATGGCTGACCAGGATGTCTTCTTCGCCGCATATGGTGACTACGCTGTCTCCCACCATATATTTCAACTTTTGATGCAGGGTAGACGTGACTGCCCCAGCCCCATGAATCCAGGGTCGTCCGAGCAGGCAGCTATATGCGGGCTGGATGTCCATGATATAAAATTCAATGGCAAACACCTCCGGTCCTACCTGTAGAGGCAGTGTTATCGATCCAAAGACTGTTCTTCGCGTGCCGTCAAATGCCCTGACTACCAAGTCACTGGGCGTGCACAGGATTCCTCTGACATCTAGCTTCATCATCGCTTTCTTGGGCAACACGTTCAAGGATGATCCGGTATCGACCAGTACATGCGACATTACTGATCCTCTACACTCGACAGACACATGCAGCGCCATATTATGATCTCTCCCCTTCGGGGTCAAATCGAAGTCGGTAAAGCCCAAGCTGTGGCCTGCATTTACATGTGCCAACACTCCTTCCAGCTGATTCACGGAGACGTCTTGGGGTACGAAGGAAGTGTCCAGGACTTTCAACAAAGCATTTCTGTGAGCTTCAGAACATAATAGCAAAGACAGTGTAGATATTTTTGACGGTGTCTGCTGCAGATGCTCCACAATCTTATAATCACTTTTTCGAATCAAGCGCATGAACTCTTCTACATCCTTCGATGCCGATGCTTTTTCGCTTGCCTGCACTGGGACATTCTCAACCATCTTCCCCTTTCCCTTTGCCAGTCTTTCGGCCTCCACTTCAGGCGATATGAAGATCCTACCACTCCTTGTCATACCTCCTGAACCAACAACGTTATCTACAGTCTCGGCTGGCTGCTTATTAACATCAATCTTTATTCCGTCACAATACACTTCCAACTCATATGACCATGGGACTGCCTTTGTGCTCTCGTACGGGATTGGTTCGGCCTTAGTTATGGTGATCGGCGGTCGCTGAACTGGTACGGTTATAGTGATTGTCTTTCGAGGAATCGTTACAGTGGCCACATCACTCTGATTATCTGCTACTGCCCCTGCAGGCTCTTCGATTGCTGCTCGGTCAAACTGCAATGTGCTGTCATCAATTAAAGCCTGAATGCCTTTCTTCAAATCGTCACACCCCCCAGCTAGGGTCCAGCATTCTAAGCAGTACTCGTCACAACCTGGATAGACACCCCCTTGCAATAATCGGCTTTTTATCTCGCTCAGCGGCGTTTTTAAATCATCCACATTCATAATCAGATTCAACCCTTCCTCAGTCAGAATGGCGTTTGCCCCATGATTAGGCATGGGCTTCTGCACTATATTCGGCCTTGCTGTTCCGAAATTGATAGCTTTATTATCCAAGAGATCCTGCACAACATGCTTAAAAGCATGGCAACCCTCTACATCGTGGCCCGGAGCCCCAGAGTGGAACTCACAGTGCCTGCTTGCATCGTAACCATACGGAGGAGTTCCCGTTATCGGTGCCAGAGTTCTCTTCTCTACCAGGTTCAAACCCAACAATGTCTGCAACAAATTTGCGTACGTTGAGGGAGGCTTCTCAAACACTCTTCTTGGTTTACCACCCTGGAATCTTCGCTGAGCAGGCTGTGCCCCCTGCTGTGGCTGCTGCTGCTGCTGCTGTTGTTGTTGCATTGACTGCTGCTGAAACGGTTGTGGTTGTTGAAATGGTGGTTGTTGATATGGAATAGTGACGCTCGCCACCTGTTGCGGCTGATTATATTGGTTCCGACCTCTGCCTCGGCCTCGGCCCCCAAATACTGTGTTTGCCTCGCCCTGACGGCGCCCACCAAAAGCCTTCCTATTACTGCCAGATGCAGTTGATTCCTCAGCCTGGAACCTGCCTTGTTTAATGTTGTTTTCAATCTTTTCTCCCATCAGAATTAAGTCTGAGAAACTAGCCAAAGATGTGTGAAACAACTTGTCATAAAACATGCCTGTGAACGTTCCGATAAACATGTCGTTCATTTCCTTGTCTTCTAAAGGAGGACGGACCCTGGCAGCCATGTCGCGCCATCTTTGCGCGTACTCTTTAAAGCTTTCACCCTTCTTCTGAGACAGCCCTGTCAATTGGACCCGATTGGGTGCCAAGTCGTTGTTGTATTTATAGTGAGCTACGAATGCCTCTGCCAGTTGCTTCCATGTCTTTACATTAGTTGGCTCCAACCCCATGTACCACTCTAGGGAAGGGCCCGACAAACTATCTTGAAAGAAATGCATTAGCATTCTCTCATCAGTGGAGTACGCAGACATCTTTCTGTAGTAAGCCCGCACGTGCACTTTCGGACAAGTGTCCCCTTTATACTTTTCTAACGTAGGAGCTTTGAATTTGATTGGCACCCTCAAGCCAGGTACCAGACCCATTGCTGACATGTCTAAGCCTACAGCACTTTGGTTCAGGACCCCCCTCATCTGCTCTTCTAGCATTCTGATCTTCTGGGAGTCATCCATCGGCCCTTCGAAACCTCCGCCGGAGAAAGCGTCCTCCTGCTGATCTTCTTGCCACATACCGTTCCCAGCTCCATACCCATCGTATCCATTATTACGGCCAGCCCTGATCTGATTCATCGTCGGGCCTCGCCCTCTGTTGCCGTACCCCTGAGCAACTCCAGCAGGCCCAAAAGCCATTAGCCCAGCGTCGTTTCCATTTCCGAAACCTCCGTAACCCTGATTAGTCATACCAAAGTCGTCCTGCCCAAAGCCTTGAGCATTGAAACCATATTTCCCAGCATTATCGACCCCTGATCGTTGAACCCGAATCCAGCATTGCCGAAGCCGTTGCCTCCCATATTATCACCCAAGTTGACATCACCAAGCCCAACGTTATGGACAGCAGTCTCGTTCCCAACTCCGACGTTACCGTTCCCAGCAGCGGTAGCGTTGTTGACATTAGCAGCAGGTATATTGACTACAGGTGGAGCCACTGGCGTGGGAGTGCCATCCCCATGAACAGTGTCGACTCGCACAGACTGATGATCCTCATTACCGTGACCAACATTTCTGACCAACAGAGGCTGCACCATGGCTTGCAAATTCTCCTGACCTTTTGCAATAGTCTCCATGGTCTGCATGAAGAGTGCTAGCTTCTCGCGCATATCTTGCATCTCGTTCTGCATTTGATCCATGATTCTTCGACAGTTGGTGCGAGTGGAATAGCGGTGCGGGTGCTGATCTGCAATCCTGAAAATACCTGGTACAAAGCAGGAAATAAGATGCCATGCAATAATTACCTGTAATGCAACAGGAATATGAATGCAATGCAATGTGTGTCTGTGCATTAGGGAAATTCATTCCCCGATTCTAGTGCGAAGGTGCCAGTGCGGTGACAGTGCTATCAATACAAAGATCGGAGTTGAATCATAGAAAGCCTCATATATTGTAGAGAAAGCCAAGAATACAATGTCACTGAGTACAAAGAAGGGCATGACCTCAACCAACAATCCTGGTGATGGTCAGCACTATGCAAATAAAGCATACAAGTTGATACACGAAGCGATCAAGTACTCACATAAGCCTGATACTCTTCTAGTAACCTCTTGGTCTCTGGGTGACCTGGTCGGGTAAGCAGCCCTTCAACAAGTTGGTTTCTTCTCTTGAGAACACGGCGCACGTCTCCGGCAGTTTCCTCTCATGCCCCTTCTCCGAAGCGATCTTCTAGTTTACGCTTCTGAGACACAGCTTCATC
Source organism: Lathyrus sativus (assembly GCA_963859935.3). Classification (NCBI taxonomy): domain Eukaryota; kingdom Viridiplantae; phylum Streptophyta; class Magnoliopsida; order Fabales; family Fabaceae; genus Lathyrus; species Lathyrus sativus. The sequence goes on from OZ012737.1 coordinate 683,762,460, forward strand.
CCTGCCTTTGATGGCCTTGTTCAGTGCATTCTGGAGACTATACCGGGTCATCACTTCTTCTTCACACTTCTTGATGCTAGACTTCAACTGCTCTTCGAGGTCGGAAATTTGCTGCTTCAACTTATCCTCCCTCTTCTTATTGTTGGTCAGTGTAGCATTCCAAGTCTTATTGCAAGAAGAGATTTCTCGGTGTGCTGCGTCGAGCGCTTTCTTTTTGGATTCCAGCATGTCATGGGAGCTTCTGAACTCTTGCCCTAGATGTTCGCGCTTCTTCCTCTCTTCCGTCAACTCAGCCCCTAGTCTGTTTACTAGCTCAATCTGTTGTTGGAAAGCATGCACGGCCTTGTTTTTCTCACTGCGTATCTGGGCTAGCTATTGCTCTAACCCTTCATTGATCTTCATCAAGGCTTATTTTTCTTTCACAACTTGCTCGTAGGCTTCCCTAGAAACAGTAGTTGGCTCTGCTACCGGAATAGGAACAAGGGCTGGTGCATCTGGAAATGGCATCCGTAACTGACTTGCTCTCTCCTAGATCCAAGCTCTGTATGGTGCATAAGCCTGACAGTCATTTTTCCCTAACAACGGCTTCCCTCTTCAGTTAATACGCGTCCAGGCATGCCGCAGCTTGGCTAACAACTCTCCCTTCAAATCACCGGTGAAGTACAGAGATTCCTGTACTTCTTCCTCCTTTGGTGGGTTCTTCAGCGCATATTCGAACTGACGGACAGACAGAGATGGGTTGTAGTTGATACACCCCTTTCTTCCTATCAGCGGGACATTAGGGTACCCAAAACAACTGAATATAAGCTCAGACCATAGCAGGTCTCGATCAAACCACTCAACGTCTTCGGAAGATAGCCTCATCAGGCGCTCTGACCAGCTAGCTGTGGGTGCACTCTCCACAAAAGATCCCTTCAGGGGAAGGTGGCTCTTGAACCACAGGAGTGGTAGAAGTCTTCGATCAACGTTGGCACTGGATTGCCAGCAGCAAATATATGGAAAGCGTCCAAGTCTACGAAATTGGGCAAGTTAGGAAACAGCACAATTCCATAAATGCATAGAGCCAAAAAGCATTGAAAAGCACCCAACATCCGTTCTTGGCATACTCCTGAGCTTTGCCAACCAGGAAATCAAGAGAGAAACCTGAAACCCCAAGCCAAGCAGTCACTAATAGTTCGGCAGCGTCCATGTGCAAGGCCTTATCTAAGTCCTCCAACTGGGGCTCAGCGGCAGAGTGAACAAAGGGAACCTTGTTCTGTACTGGTAGCTCAGTAAACTCCACATACTCCTCAATGGTAGGCCCTAGAATGAAGTCAGCAAATGTAAAACATCTCAATGCGGGGTCATAGAACTGCATCAAGGTGTACAGCCCGTTCATCTCATCAGCAGTGGGCTTGCAGACTAATCTCAGTAATCTCCCATGACTCATTCTGAAGTTTCTCCTAACCTCCTCATCAGCAAGAGATATCAGACCGAGCAAAGGAGTAATATCAGGTGTAGGCAGCTTATACGCGACTGTCTTCCTCAATCCAGCCATAGTCAATACTCAGAAGTCTGGGCACTAGAACCGGGGGATATGCAAATGCACCTGCAGCATAGACACACGTTAATGGGATGCAATGATAATGAATATGCAAACAATGCAATGCAAGTAACATGCAACAGGGACCAACTGCCATAGCTGAATAGCCTGAACCATATCAAGAAGTCTCAAATAGACTCTTTAGAAGTCCTCAAACCCTGGTCTCAGATAGACCTAAAACAAAGCTCCAACAATGGCCTCTGACAGACCTCAAACCATAACTCCAACTGGTCTCTGGTAGACCTCAAATCACATCTCCAACTGGTCTCTGGCAGACCTCAGAACTCTCCAACTGGTCTCTGACAGACCTCAGAACTCTCCAACTGGTCTCTGACAGACCTCAGAACTCTTCAACTGGTCTCTGATAGACCTCAGAACTCTCCATAAATACCCAGAATCTCAGATCAAGAAACAAACCGGTAGTCTGAAGGTCTAGTTACCTGCATAACCCCAAACCCTCTCACAGGTGGATGTCCTAGTAACTGACAAAGGTATGGCATCCTATGCGGTCGTCGGCGTCACAGACTTTCAGGGTTGATGATACGATTCCCAGAAGGAGTGGCATCATCAAATCCTGAAGAGGCCTCACTTAGCCAACTTCCAAATGATCGGTTCCCGGAGTCGACAATTCAGCTGACCAACAACCCCTTCGACCCAAAGGGTAGAAAAAGAAGCCAACCAGAAGAACCTCGTCCGAGTGTAGATTTCATGAGACACTAATGCAAGCAAAGCCGGCACGCGCCCACTACTTTCTACTCTAATTCTAGGTGCACTCAAGCCCAGGTCCGGCTTACCTCTCAATCATAGAACACCCGTCACACCCCACTACAACAATAATAATCAATATATAATGCTGAAAAATAAAGGTCAGAAATATAAATCCATACAAAATCCTCGACGGGAAAACAAGCGTTAGGATTGACTCTCTTAAGGGACGTTGGATCCCAAATGCATAAGAACTATCGCAGTCCTTAGCAGCCAGGGGACGTTGGATCCCCAGCAGAGTCGCCAGATGTCGCTACTGCGAAAATCGGCGCCGGCTGAACAGAAGAGTCGCCACCGTGCGTTATTTATCCCAAAGGAGGGAAATGAAACGCTCGAGGTAAACCTACCGTAGAGACGTGAAAGGAATGGTCATCGCAACCAAAACCTGGGTTCGGGAGTCGGTTACGCAAGGGGAAGGTATTAGCACCCCTCACGTCCGTCGTACTCGACGGGATCCACGCTTGTTTTCGGGTATGGATTGTTATTCTATCTACTCTACAGGTCAAGGGTTAAGAAGAAAATAAAATGACTCGGCAAAGTATCGCACTTTATGCCTACGTATTCCCGTCTGGAACGAGAAATCAGAGTCAACGTAGTTCGCCTACCTACGGGAAAGGAGGGGAAGATTGCTCGCTAGGATATCGCATCCTATGCCTACGTACTTCTACACTGCATGGAAGATCAGAGCAAACGTAGTTCGGGCTACGCACGACACAAGCTTGTCTTGATTGATTTTATTCCTTCTGGAAAAGGTTTTTCTGATTAGCAGTCCAAGCGGACAAAAATGACGTTTTGATGAGTTCACATTCTTTTACAAAAGAAGTATCTTTTATTGTGTTTGAAATCTTATTGTATTTTTTTGTTTGTTTTGAGGAAGAAGAGACAGAACTCTAACCTATGGTTGAAAAGGGAATCAAACTAACCTAATGTTATCATGCATGGGTTAAGACCTAGTGTCTATCATGCTCCTCTCTTGCGCAGAGAGAAACAGAGATCCTAAGGGAATATACGGAAACAGAAACAATAGCATATATATACAGTAAAGCGGTAAAATGCATGGATGCAACAATACAAGCGAGGCAAGGGAGTCTCACTCAACCTCGAACCTAGAAAACAATAGGCAAAAGTGAACATAATTCACTTTCAACCCAACAGGTTAAACAGCAAACAATACAGTCAGGGAAACCAATCAATACATCAGAAATGAATAACAACTAAAAATAAACAGCCACAGCAGCTCTGCATCAACACATATCTTCAAGTCATCTCCAATCAGCTACAAGCTTCTGGAAAGCCCCAGTCTCCCTCTCCACAGTCTTCAAGCAAGGCCTCTGATTACCAGTCTTCCATCATTAATGGCTTTTCTTCAAGTCTCAATCTCCAGGATGAACATCAGTCAACAAGATAAAAGTGAATGTTAAACAGAAGACTGCCTACCAAGGGTGGCTCATCAACTGTTAACATTATACAGACAATTTTCTCTCAAAAGTTCTATCTTTCAAATACATTCACTGATCCTTCCAAAGGAAGGAGGTGGATATTTGAAAGAGACTTTGAATCATAGAGAAAGGATGGATGCCGACAAGGCATTCCATGTTTGAGAAACAAGCTTTCTAATCTAGAGCTCTGCCTAGCTCTTAAACCCTAGGCTCCTCAACAGCTGCCAGCAAAGGAATCTCCTCTTCAACTCTGGAAGTTGGTCTTCAAACTCTTGATCTCCAATGGCTTCATCATCACAAGTCTTCAGCTCTCCCAATCCCCAAGCAATCCCAATACCCACACAGACAAATCATAATCCCCCGAGAGGGCACACCACACCAGTCAAACAAATACATACAGTATTAATAGCAGTAGGGGAATCCTAATATTTTCTAAGGGATCTAATAACTACCCCTAATCCCTATAGTCCCATACCCCAAAGATTCAATTTCTAACTCCTAAGGGAAATGAACTTATTCACCTATGTTGTCACCTAAACCCTAGTTTTGTTCATGTTATTCACACCTAATCAAATCATCTAAAATTAAATCCTAAAAATATGAACTAAATTGTATATACAAGATAAATGTCTAATCTAATCAACCTAAAAAGAATGGATTAAAAATGGTAAAGCATCTATTCAAACTAAAATTAACAAAATCATGTACTAAACAAAACTATTATTTATACCTATTTAAAAGAAAAATATGCCAAAAATATAAAAATGAAATGAAATATTAATTTTTTTGTATGATAATTTTCTTGACAAAATTATGAAAAGAATGCAAAAAGAACCAATGAAAAACATGCATTTTCCTATTTGTTATGAATTTTGAAAGAATTAATAAAAATGAATGAAAATAATATGTGAATTAAATGGAAATGGGGTGCAGCGAGTAAGAAAAATCAGTTAAAGGATAAACTGGGCCAGGCAGTGGGGTGTTATTAGCAATTGGCGCTAGGCCCAGCACGTTCAGAAAACTCAAAAAAAACAAAAAAAAAGTAAAAATGGTGCAGAAAGTAAGTTTTCAGTTCATTTGAGTTTGGGCCTAATTGGGAGGGTGTGCATAGCAACAACTATCTGAGCCCATTCAAGAAAATTAAATGAAACGGGGCGTTTTGGTGTTTGAAATTCCCTCTATTTTCGTCCTTCAATCGTGGCCATTAGTTTCAGTCCCCAGTCAAAGTCAAAGTCTAGATCGAACGGCCAGAAGGTTGTCTTCAACCTTAGAAACCCTAGGGTTTCTGAAACTCCCTTCACCATGCATGCACCTTCGAGCTCCCTGTTCTCCCTTGTCTCTCCATGAAATCAAACAATTCCAAAAGCAAGAATGCTCTAGAACAATCCCTCTACATAGCCATGCCAATAACTCTTCCTAAAACTCACTCAATGAACCAACCCGATAGGAATAACAGTCTGACTCCACCATTAACACCTGTCATCAACCTCTCCAAAGCTTGCTCAATTCTATCCTAACCTTGTCTATACCTTATGCTGATCATAACAAGCTATTAACCTAAGATTCTCGTGCAATATTCCAAGAGTTATCCATCCAAACAGCTTTGGTACACCATGATCAAACTCCATGAAAACTCTCCAAACTCACCAAACTTAGTCATCTAACCTATCCTAACCTTTCTATGCTAATAACTACCTATAATTCTAACTAAAAAATGCAATTCGAAGGAGAAACATACCTGGTGTAAAGTGAAGAAAACAGCTATGGAATGCTTTGATCAGATGCTTGTAATGATTGGAAATGGATCAGGGAACTTGTTCTTGAGTTCTGTATGCAACAAATCTTGCTCCAATGCTCTGAATCTCACAATTCCAAAATTCTTGCTTCTTGGATGATCAACTTGAACAGCACGAATCCTCCTCAATTCTACCAAATCTTGATGTGAATTGTGATTTATGGATGATGGTGGTGATGATCAAATCAGAAAATGTGGAAATTGATGAGAGTTTGAGAGAGTTTGAGTTGATTTTGCAAAATGAAAGAAAGGTATGAAACTTGTGTTTTGGACAAAGTGATTCACCAACCCTTGAATGAACTCTCTCAATTCAATATATAGATGACATTATAACCTCCTAGAACTTTGGAGAAACTTCCCATGCACTCTTTCCTTACATTTTGGATTATGTAACTTCATGTGTAAGTAACCATGCATAACTTTCAAAACTTGAACCAAGCTCAAAATTCTACTTTAGCCAATGTTCTCAAAATGACTTTTCCAATCAAAATGACCTATAATTTCACCTCATTTGGCCAAAATATGAAAAATCTCATTTTTAGGTCCTTTTTTATTCATTAAATTCACCAATTTTGAAACCTTGTGCTATGAATCTTTCCAATCTCTCATGGCCACTTTTCTAGACCCAAAATGTCATTTGGAACAAGTTTTATGTTGTTAAGTTTTCCATTTGAAGCTTCCTTGTATGAGTTTTGGGCATAGGCTTGAAATGACCTGTAATTCTCAGATGACCAAAATACCCTTTGCTTGCCAAGACCATAAGTAGAGTTCCACAAATCATATGAAGGCATACCATACCATTATAGAAAGCTAAGACAATGAGGAACAACTCTTATGTTGACCAGAAATTCATTTGAAATTTCCTTGAGGAGTAAAAATTGCTTGGAAGTCAAGTCATTTTCACAGACAAAATTTCAGATACCTTAGATGACCTGTAACTTGCAAGGACCATAACTTGAGTTCTATAAATCTCCTTAGTGTCTTCCACCACTCAAATTAAAGGTCTTGAGATCCTATACAAGTTTAATGTTGGACAAGGATCCATTTGAAGCTTTCATTTTGACTTATCTTGCTTGGAAATTTGACCTAAACTGGGGATTTTACACAGAAACCCTAATTTAGAAACTCCTCTTCTCCTTGATTTCTCTTGATTTCTTCTTAGCACAACAACATATCCTTCTCTACATGTCAAATGATGAACCCCACATCTCCCCAATAGCCCTTAATGCCTTTCAATCAGTCATTTGACCTAGAGTTGACCCAGGGTTGACCCAGATGAAACCCTAGTTGACTGTCTTCAACTGCAATTCTTGTGATCATACCAATGACTTGTCTCCTTCTCCAAATGACTTTATAAGTCTTCTATGCTGTCTAGATACTCTCCATGCTCAACCCACAGCTCACCATTGCTTTGATGATCCCCAGATACCCTCAGATAGGAGATGGATGCCCTGCTTGATCCATTGACTTCCCAGTCTTCCAATTCTTTCTGATGACTTGAATGGGATTGAATTGGGATAATAACCTCTTGATAGGCTCATAGAGATGAGAATAATGCTTGGTCCCCTGTTGGATGATTTGCTATGCTATGCTATGCAGATGATTAGACTATGTACATGACTCTATATGCAAATGCTAATGATATTGAAACATAAACCAAGTGAATAAGGTCGAGCAAATTTTAGGGTGCAACAGCTGCCCCTATTCAAGCGACTTGGACCCGATTGAGTGAAGAGCCCGGAGCCTTCAAGCATTCGCGGTACGAGACGGTTGAATACTAAGAACCCGGAAATTTGCCAACCGCAAAAATAAACTGCACCACTGCTTGGGGATTATTTTCATCAGCCTGAAAAGCTTCTATCATTGCAAGAATAAAACTTTGTCCACGTTAGGACCCCTCCTGCCGTTAACTCGGAAAAACTTCAACAACTTTGCTGGGGATGGCTCGTCTGCCTTCTCGTCAGAAATAAATCGTCCACGTTAGGACTAAACCCTTCCACGTTAGGAATACACCATTCTTCCACGTAAGGAATCAATCTCGTCTGGATCTGTCCACGTAAGGACTCAACTTGATATGCCCACGTAAGGATTCACCTTTCCATATTAGGAATAAACTCTTTTGTATCTGTCCACGTCAGGACTGAATTCTTCCACGTTAGGAATAAAATCTTTCCACCTTAGGAATACCTCTTCTTTTCCACGTAAGGAAACCAACTTCTCTTCTAAATCTGTCAACGTCAGGATTAAACTTTCCATGTAAGGAATACATCGCTCTTCCACGTAAGGAATCAATCTTTCTTTCCACGTAAGGAACCCATCTATCGTCTCGATCTGTCCACGTAAGGACTCAACTTGATATGCCCACGTAAGGACTCAATCTTTCCACGTAAGGAAACCGATTTTCTTCCACGTAAGGAATAAAATTCTTGATCTGTCCACGTAAGGATTCCAGGCTTTCCACATAAGGGATACAATTTTATTCGATCTGTCCACGTAAGGACTCCAATCTTTCCACGTCAGGAATGCCATCTCTTTCCACGTAAGGAAACACCTCTGATTCGTCCACGTAAGGACTCACATTTTTTTCACGTAAGGAAACCGTATCGTCTTGATTTGTCCACGTCAGGACTCCAACTTGTTCCACGTAAGGAATCACGTCTTTCCACGTAAGGAAACCACAATCTTTCCACGTCAGGACTCCAACTTGTTCCAAGTGAATAAGGTCGAGCAAATTTTAGGGTGCAACACCCTGGAACTTCAATACGATTGGACTAAACTTCAAACTGAAGAGGAAAATAATGATATTAATTTTCAATGAACTCAAATATTGAAATCGATGGGGTTTGAAACTAAAGAGTGAAGACTTTGTGAATGAAAGAAAACGGCGGTGGAGAGAAAGAAAGCTTACAATATTGTGAATGGTTACCAAAACCTAATTGGTTCAAGTGGGCATTTTATTATTATTGTATTTTTCTAATTTTAATTATTTTAAGCTATTGACCTTTCAGTACCAATGAATATATTTTAATATAATAATGCTATTAATGTAAGTTTTTAATTTGTTAACATAAGTTCATATTTTTTTATCATACAGAATATCAATGTACCGTGATGCATTAAAATTCGTAATGGCTGTTTAATAATAATAAATAATATGATATAAGAATAGTGTTTTTTGTTTTGTTTTAATAAGAACAATGTGTTACATTTTTAAAATAGTAATTTTAATTTTATATTTTAAAATTAATTTTTAGGAAACTTATTCAAAAATAATTAAAATAATTATATTTAGTTATTTGTTATAATAAATTAAAAAATTAATTTTGATATTTGATACTTTTAATATTTATTTTAAATATTTTAATATATATAAACACACTTATAAAAAATATATATTTCGTGAGTGAGTTTTTCATTAAAATAATAAACAAAATAAAAATTCATTTTATGTAGATTTTTTCATTTAGTATGTTTGTTTTTCACATTATAAAAAAAATCCCACAACATAATTTTTGTTGTCATATTAATCTCAAATTTTTAAATAGTGAAATAAGTTTATAATTTAATTACATTTTCGATAAAAAAATGTTTTTTATTTTAGTCCAACACAAGGCAACGCCATTTAGCTATGGTTTGTATGGCTATGCCACACAAGCAACGATTATTGATTGTGGCTTATAATACCTACAGTTATAATATGTTGTTTATTCATATCCAGCGACGGTTAAGTAACGACCACGATTCATAAATGTAACTTAAAGAAAATAGGCAACGCATTATTGAAAAATATTGGAAAGTTGTCAACATGTAAAAAAACACGGCCTATACTCTTTTTGGCTACGGTTTTAAAGATGTTGTCTATAGTTCCGTTGTCTAAAGTGTAAAATGTTGTAGTGTTTGTATTATCGTAGTTTGCTAAGGGTGACATAAGGGGTTTATTTTTAAGTATGCTCACCAAGAAGTCGCATCTTGTGCCTACGTATCCTGACGAGAATGAAATCAGAGCATTCGTAGTTCCCCTAACTAGGGATTGAGGAACCATTGACTATGGTCAAAGTTCCAGGGAAAAGGTTTGTTGATTGATTCTAGGAGAAGAGACAAGTCGTTATCTTAAGAAAAATACTCAACTTTAACCACCACAAGCGTATGGAAGATGGTCTTTGCTTCACTTTAGGAGAAGGGCTCCAACTCGGATCTATAATCGACGAGTATGCCACATACCTCTCTCAAGCGGAAAAGATTCTACATCTTTCTCGATTATGTTGTGGGGTAGGAGAATTACATTTCGAATACATAGATGAATCATGTCTAACTCTCTTGTGGGAGAGTGGGGGATTGAATTGAGTTGTCTAAAGTTGAAATCTTAGATGAGTCTACCTTAAGAATGCAAGGGTGACCTAAGCTGATCGACCTGAAAAATCAGGGATCAAACAGGGAAAATGATGCAAATGAAAAATGCAGTGCATATGACTTATAAAGTCACACACAAGTTCTTCCCTTGGACATAGACATATGCAGTCATATTACCAAAAGGAATATAGATAGAAAGATCAAGCGAAAAACCATCCTAAATTAAGGGGTATTATAGACAATCGTCATAGTGAGTTTTTATTAGTAATGACATAACAAATGCTAATCATAAATTCATAAGGACTAATCATATTTCACAAACCAAGGGCTCATCATAAATCGAGACTTTTCAACCACAATTTTAGGACTAAAATTAATATTAAGATTTAAACTTTGAAACAAACTAGGACCAAACTCAAAGTCACAACTTTATCATAACGCAAAATTAATAGACGTGAATCTAATATTAACCAGGACTAACATCCCAACTAATCAAGAAATTACTAATTTCAAGAAAAATCGACGCCAAACCTTAATCAAACATTCAAAATAAAAATTGAAAACATAAAAAATAAAATCAAATGGAAAAAAAAAAAGAAATGTGGGCTTTTTCTAAAACAACACCAAAAATAATATATATATATATATATATATATATATATATATATATATATATATATATATATATATATATATATATATATATATATATATATATATATATATATATATATATATATATATATATATATATATATATATATATATATATATATATATATATATATATATATATATATATATATATATATATATATATATATATATATATATATATGTGAAGACACAAAACAGGTGGGCCGAACTTTCCCAAGCCTAAAATTACATCCTAAACATGAGACCTATATCATGGATCTTCAGCAAGAAAAGCCAACTTCATTCATCTCCTTCTTCCTCCGTATCGAAACTTCTTCTCGCGACCTTACTTACTGAAGCTCTTTAAAACTCAAACATACATCAAATATCACAAACTTCAAAAAAAATAATAGTGAAACCAGAAGAATAGTCCTAACCTCACTTTGGCGGCATAGTACGGAATCGCGATAGATGGAGAGCGGATGTTTCATCGTCGGCAACTTCATCGGAGAGGTTGCTTCGATCAGAGAGATAGAGAGAGAGAGGTATGGTACAGTGGCCGGATTGAGTCAAGCGCGGAGATGGTGGTGCGATTGGTGCTTCATCGAAGCTTCTGCGAAAGGGGATCTGCGTTGTCACACCCTCATTTTCACCTTTATCCTTTCATATCCTACGTTCATCATATGATACACCTTTCTAGTGCATATCGAGCATGTGGGTTTACAAGGTAAGGATTGAGTCGGTTCATTGAAATTGCCTATCATGGACTACATTGAAGAAAGGTTCATCATCTAAGGTTTGATTCAAGTTGGAAAGTCTACTCATGTAGATTTCTTCAAGGAGAAGTTAGTTGAAAAATATTGAGGTATTCAAGGTCAATGTTCCTAACAAACATGATTGGCAAGGCCTAATTCATGATTTCTTCATCCAACTTTGTTTCAAATTCTATATTCAAGTGGAATTCAAAAGATCACAAATTCATAATTCAAGACATCATCCCTTTCAAATTCAATAGTATAACGGAGATCCATCATTCCAAATTCAAGATTCATGAATTCAAGATTAGATTCAAGAATATTACAAAAAAGGAATTTCATGACATTGCAAGAATGTCACATTTGTTACAAAGTTTCCAGCTCTAAGCAATGCTTAGAAAACTAAGCTATTTTTAATCTTAATTCAAGTTTCTAATCAACTTCATGCTATGATACCCTTCATGCGCCATCAAGTCCACATGTTCCTAATTATTCCTACAAACATCCAAAGAAAATAATTAAGATTCAGCTTAACATTGGAACATTTCAAGATCAAGACTATACATGCTTAGTCATGGGCAATTTTAATGTGATCTAAAATAGCCCCATGCAAGAAGTGACAAATTGCCTCATAACCAAACAATTCATGTCACAAAACCAAAGGAATAAACTCATAATGATGCATCTAAATATTAGAATTTTGAAATGCTATTAAAGGTAGAAACTTGGACCACAAAGGCGGTCCAAGCACAAACAAACACACGGGTTCAGGTTTGGGAACAAGACAAAATGCAGCAGAAAAAAAACAGGCTTGTGATCTAAAATAGCCCCATGCAAGAAGTGACAAATTGCCTCATAACCAAACAATTCATGTCACAAAACCAAAGGAATGAACTCATAATGATGCATCTAAATATTAGAATTTTTAAATGTTATTAAAGGTAGAAACTTGGACCACAAAGGCGGTCCAAGCACAAACAAACACATGGGTTCAGGTTTGGGAACAAGACAAAATGCAGCAGAAAAAAAACAGGCAAGGCAAGTGTAGCAGCAAAAATACAGCAAACCAGAATTCATGGAAATGGAAAGAATTGGGCTTGACATCAAGAAAGTGATGATAAGCATATCCCAATGAAAAGATTTTGCAGCAAACAAGTGAAAGAAACCCTATTGTTTAAATATAAGGAGGGGAGCAGTAGTAAGTAAATGAGGCATTGAGAAACATTGAGAACATCATTAAGAAAAAAAGAGATTGAGAAAGAAGAAAGAAAACCATTGAGAGAACAAGAGAATGATAGAAAATCAAAAATAGGAAGTGAATCATAGAGCACATCCAACAAAAGCCATTGGTGATTAGAAGGAGAATAGTAGCTCTTGGGTATCTTTTCTTTCAAACTCTTCTCTCTTTACAAATTTGCATGTTTTTATTTTCTCTCTTAAATAATATTTGTGATGTATATGTTGTAATAAGGTCTCAAGAGTGAATAAGAACTTTTGTAAAGAACAAAAAAAAGAGGAAAGAACATAGTTTAGTTTTTGTAGTGAAATGAGTTGGAAAAAACTCATTTTTACTGACATGTTCGCATTGCGAAGCTTTCTTCGCCTAGCGAACACGATTTTGTGGTACTCAAAGTGCCACTGGACAACCAGTTTTCCCCTATTTTGAGCCAGTGAGTCATTCGCTGCAAAGTTCGCACAGTGAACTTTGCCCTCTTTCACCTTTGTTTGTGAATAATGTGTGTTTTGTGGTTTTCCCCAGCAAGTTCGCACAACGAACTTAGGGACGTTTTTTCTAGGCAGCATCGCTGCAAGGTTCGCACAGTGAACTTTTCTTAGTTTTCAAAAAAAAAATTTCAAGAAGTTCGCTTCTTTTTTTCATTTCTTGTTTTTATTCGTATTTTCAAGCTGATTAACTCGATGTGGTTGTATGACCATTGTATGTGGATACTATTACGATCATTTTTAACTTTTGGTTCCAAAAAACTATTTTCAAAAATAAACTCGATTTTATCGAGCCATTTTCAACCTTGTAAGTCGATTGTCTTGTGCGTCGTCATCGATCTTGTTCGCGTCACTTCAAACATTTTTACAAGCAATAAAATCCTTGATCCAGCGTCAAGTGGTATTTTTTCTCATAAAAAAAATCCAAAAAAACAATAAAGATACGATTGGGGTTATACTCCATGAGCTTTAAAGTGGTGGAGAAGGAATGAGAATGGAACCCCTCCTACACTCGTTCCGAATGTTTTGAATACAAGGCGCTCGACTTGGTTATTCAAAACATTCATCTCAATCATTTTCTTCGAAACAACCGCATACTCATTTGTACCAAACATATATTAGTGATTTAGAACCACCAAACGTGAAATCTACGACTTTCGATTTCAATATGAATCTTAAATCCTCAAATCTCCAAAAATGCAAAAACTTACAAAAATCCATCAAATTCGATAAAACAAGCATACTCGATCACGGCCTAACATTACCCAACACAACTGCGTAATCTATTCCAACTTTCATCCGTAAAAACATTGATTCCGTAACAAGCTGCGATCTCGGAATTCGACGTACGACAACAATTTCACACTCAAAAGGTCATTCAACACATCTTCAACTCTTGGAATATCTAGAGGTTTAATTATACTAATATTGCATTCCATATCTTACTTTCCTTAATACTCATTCGGAGTCACTTCCCACCTTTTATATACTCAACCTCACACTTTGTTGCCTTAGCACACACACCAGACCCAAGTCTCAAAGCTACTTAATTAGTTTAATTCCTTGACCATCCAAACATACATGAAATATGGAGCTCTCACTCTTAGACTAGTTGCCGTAACTAGGTCGGTCACAACTCCACTTCACGCCCTGGTTGTATATCACTATCTTGTCAGGATAACTTCCAGCCAACCACAATTAATCGGCAAATCGCCAACTTCTCACTTTCATTAACACTCAAAGTTTCCATCAAAATAAACATCTCATTACCTTCTCGCACCGACTCATCAAAGCAATTCTTAAGCACTTAGCTTAACTCAAAACAAATCACTGCCCACGCCATTCAAGCTTGCAAGACACGCCTATCCCATCCAATATGACTCCGTCTACTATCAACAACAGATTAAGGCTGATCAGTTCCTCAATTTGTCAATAGACAGCCGAAAATCATGATGGGGTATAAACCATCTTTACCAAGCTATAAGAACGTTCAACCACACATCGAGCTACAACTTCACACTTTCAGCATCCTGGAGAAGTACAAGCTTCTCCCCCACTTGAATCATTCTCACTCCTGCAGACAAGGTTCTACAACAAAACATGTACCGACAGTGTTTTCACACACATGTCGCATACCAGGGAATACACAACATTAGACAACTTGGCCGGATGGACCGACCTGCTCTGATACCACTAATGTAACACCCTTATTCTACCCCACAGATATTACGGCAAAATAACACGGATTTCAGAGTAAAATATTAACTTTCATTAAAAATCCACAAAAGGGCGTACATTTCTCAAAGTCAACAAAATTGGTCAATACTCCGTAACTCACGGGTTTTCTCAAAATATATCAAAACATCATATACAGCGGAACTCAAATATAACTCAATATTTTCCTCATAAGGGAACATTAGTAAAATCACCCAATGATATACAATCAACTCAAAGAACCCAACCCGATGTTACATATCAGAGCAAGACCCTCTAAATTAACCATAAAGGCTAACGACTCTAAAACTTCAAAATACTCCTCGACGGCGTCCACGGCTAAACTTGCTCATCTGCATGTTACCCACGTGGAGCTAACATTCAAACAGGCAGGGTGAGTAAGACAATTCATAATAATCAATGTATAACAATTAATGCATAAACAACATATTACTCATAGTTATATTCAACACATTGATATTCTTCAATTATGCCTCAAAGGCCACAATGTAATAATTATACACAAAGGCTCATAAATGCAAATGCAACATAGACTCAATGCATGTGGTACCAATCATCACAGCTCGATGGACACTAGGCCATCAACCCTCCATAGATCCCCATCAATAGGATCGGAGCACATTAAAATACTTCACATCCACACAGTGGGATTGAAGTCAAAGTAATCGAGGTCCTGAACCGAAGTCCGGATGCACATGAATGTATGATGCACACTTCATAACAATCCTCATAATAACAGCATATGGTGCATCATCATTCATCATATTCATCATCATTACACGTCATATCTCATCGTCATATTCATCATCATAAATCATGTCATCATAGCTCATCGTAACAATCATCATCATACATCATGTTATCATAATTCATCATATTATTCATCATACAACATATCATCATAGTCCATCATATTAATTAATCTCACACATCATGTCATCATATAATCCCGTATAAATCACATATTAGCTCATAGTCATTTTATCCCATATTACCCCATATTAATTTATAGTACTACCCTCATATCATCTCATATTAATTTATTAAGTTATACTCACGGTAATCCCCACACTATCGCATATCGATCACATAAACTTCACGGTTTTACTCATGTTAATTCATCATATTATCACAGTTACCCTCATGGTAATTTCATCAGGAAAATCGCAGCATCAAAACATCACGACATCCTTGAACCAGAACATGATTCATTAATAGAATATATACACAATTGACTTCTCAAACATAATTAGATATAAAAATATTTTGAAAACAATTCCCTTATCTATATTATGTTATAGCTCTATTTATTATCTTTCCAACGCTTCAAACGGGGGTCAAAACGGACTTACGGATCAAAAGTTACGTCCAAAATAATTTCGACCAAAAACATGAATAGTCGTGACGAACAGAAAGACGTTGTTACGCTCCGGAACTGATTTTTACTCAATTATTCTTACGAATCACTCACTCAACGTACCCAAAACATCACTAAAACATTCCTAAGATTATACGGCAATAACAGCACAACTTTTATGGTTTATTAGGCTCTTCTGACAACATTTGCAACGTCTAAAACACTATTTCCTACAATTACTCTGAGTACTTCAGAGTTACTCACATATGAACATTCTTATTCCTATATGGGCAGACATATAACGATCTAAGGATTTGGCCACAAAGGCCTAAGGTTTCCTTTCTCATATCAATATTCAGTGTTACATACCATTAACCATAACCTCAAAGTCTCATCATCAAATTCCCTATTTTCCCATAATCAACCCAAAATACCTTAAATCACAAACCAACCATAAACACATCTAAAGGCATACTTAGAAAATCATGAAAAGCCATACTCCCCATACCTTAGTCGATTCGCAACTTTCACGATTAATCTTTGGGATCTTCTGCTTCCAGCCTTTCCTTCAGAGCTCTGGCCACCATATTTTCACGGTTAACACAAATGAATTCTAATTTCCCTTCAGAACTCAATTTTGTCCCACTTAGTCTTGGGTTTCCCAATTTGGGCTTTTCCCATAATATCATTACTAACTCCTCCAAATGCCCAATTTACCCTTACTTCACTTATATTTATTTTAATTAATAATAATAATATATTCATATTATATACTATTATTCCAAAATAAATAACTCAATTCCATTAAATTCTCTATAATTCACAAAACCACCAAAAATCATCGAAAAATGAATATTCTTAATTAAATAAATTAATTAAAATATTTCGATTAAATTTGGGGTGTTACAATCCTAATCAAGAATAATTTCTTCTCAAAAATCCTAAAATGAACATCAACTCATCAAACTTATCTTTGCTTTAGGGCATCGATCCGAAAACCCTTTTTCAAGGTATAAAATCAACTGACAAACAATCATTTCACAAGCCTCTGAACTACGGAGCTCTGATTCTTCACTTCTTTTAAGTGAGGAACGTAGGCACAAGGGCCACAATCCTTGGCGAGCACTCTAATAAAAACCCCAACCCCTCTTTTCCTTTAAGCAAGTAAACTTTTAGATTAAAAACACCCATTTAAGCTAAACAACTTAGAAGGTTCCCATCGAGTACGATGGATGTGAGGGGGTGCTAATACCTTCCCCTAGCATAACCGACTCCCGAACCCTAAAACTTGGTTGCAATGACCATGCTCTTTTCCTAAAGATTTTATGTTATTTCTATTTCCCTCCTTGGGATAAATAAAATCCGGTGGCGACTCTGTGTCATTTTTCGTGTAGCGACAGTTGGCGACTCTGTTGGGACACCTAAGCGAGTCAAGCCTAATCTAGGTTCTTTCGCATGTTTGGGTGTTTCTTCTTTATTCTTTGATTGCTTTATCGCTTTCCCTTATTTATTTAATTTTATCTCATCTTATATGGATCTCATTATTGTGGTATGGATTGGGTACTTTGGTGGCAAACTTGAGGGAAAGACTCTGCACCCAAGTCTAGAGTGTTAAAATTGAGATAGGAGAGGTTGATTAGTATGGGCTTCCGAGATGCTCATCTCATGATAGTCGACACGAGAACCTCGCTTAGAGTAGATTCCTTTGAGAATGATGAAAATCGTCAAGCTCTTGGCGTGTTTGATCAATGTTTTCTTGGGAATCTATTACTCTAAGGACTTTTTTAGAACTCTAAACCATTGACCAACTAAGATTGATGGTCACGTAGTATGGATCCTCGGGAAGATCTTCTCGTATGGATCGATACGAAGGCCTCGTTCAGAAGAGACTTTCTTGATGGAGTTGTTACCTGGCAATGACTGACATACGTAACAAATAGTCAAGGAAGTCCATGACTCTGAAATCCTTGTCTAGAACCCAGTGTCGATGGTCTTGTAGTATGGGTCCCCGAGAAGTTCTTCTCGCGTGGTTCGATACGAGGACCTCACCCAAAAGAGATTCATGTGATAGAGTCATCATTCGACATATTCATGTCTTATATGATGAACAATCATATGAATCCATGACTTTGGGATCCCTATTAAACCATAGATCACGCCTTGTGAAAACCTACTTATAAAGTAGTTAGTATCGGCCATATCCATACCTTAGACTTATGAACCCACATGCTTGGATTTCATTAATGCATCCGCTCATACATACATACTTCATAAAAACAAAGCTCTCAGTGTCTTGTTCTTGTTGCAGATATAAGCATTTTTCAAAAGCAATCATGATGAATGTGAATCTAGGGACGATGAAACTAAACAAGAAGACTGACATAAAAATTACTTTCACTTTCAAATACAAAGATCCTTCAATTGACAGTCTGAAAGCTCTAAGTTCCAAGATCACCGCCATCAAGCACAACAAATTTCACACTTCTTATGGGAGAATCTTAGATTTGTTGATAGAAAAGATAAAATATGAAGCTCTCACAGCCTTGGCTCAGTACTATGACACTTTTCCCCGTTGTTTCACCTTTGCTGATTTTCAAATAGCTCCCACTTTGGAAGAATTCGAGAAGATTTTGAACCTCTCCATTAAAAATTGCAATCCTTTTCCGAAGCTTGAAGAAGAATTCACTTTGAAGAAAGTGGCTTCTGCCTTAGGGATTCCCACAGGAGACGTGATAGCCAATTGGGAACCCAAAGGAGCTAGGGGATTCTCGAGGAAGTTCTTATAAGAACAAGCATGGAAGTATGCCAAAGAAGAGAAATGGGAAATATGTGGTTCAGTTTTGGCACTCGTGGTCTATGGAGTTGTGATATTTCCAAATGGGGAAAATTTTATGGACCAAGTAGCGGTGGAAATTTTCTTGACCGGGAACCCCATGCCTTTCCTCCTAGGTAACTTCTACCATACACTTTATACAAGACATACAAAAGGAGGTGGAATGTTCCTCTGTTGCGCCCCACTCTTGCATAAGTGGCTAAGGACCCAAATGCCTGAAAAAGGTCTTTTCGCTTCCAAGAAATTATCATGGCCTCAAAGATTCGCTTCAGTCACTGCCAGTTCTATCACATGGTACAAGAGGGAGTAGGAAACTAGAGATATCATCTTTTCTTGCAGAGAATTTCCCAATGTGCCTCTCTTGGGAACGCGAGGTTACATCAATTACAACCCAGTTCTGCTCAAAAGACAGTTTGGACACTCCATGGACGGTCCTCCTAGAGAGGAAGGTTTGGTGTCGTTCCTTGTCAATACGGTCGATGCAAATGATCCAGCTATAAGAAAGGCTAGAAGGGCATGGACGAAAATCATAAGAAGCAATCTAGACAATGGGAGGAAGAATATCATTTCTCGTGAACCCTATGTTCAATGGGTGAAAGAGAGAGCGAAAGAAGTCAGATTACCTTTTGTCTTTGATGCATCTGCTTTCCCACTGAATCCTGAACCTGAGCCGATCTTACCCGAAGACATGGAGAAACTTAAGTCTAAAGTCCAAGAACTTGAGGATGAGAACACTCAACTCCGAATTCAACTCAATGAGACTAAGTAGAAAAGCGGAGCTTGGGAAGACAAAAGCAAAGAGTTGAAAGAAAAGTTTGAGGATAGCAAGAAAAGGGCTAGGGAAGAGAAAGGAAAGAAAGAATGGGTTGGTGGAGCACTTAAAAATGCCAATGCAGAATTGGATCACCAAAATGATAAATTGGACCAAGTGTGGAAAAAGGTCAGAGACTTACAAAATGATGTAAGAATAGTCACCCAGATGAAGAAAGATGAAAGGGAAAACTTTGAAGCCCAAATTCACAAGCTGAAAAACATTATCAAAGACTGCAAGGATCAGTTAGCTCGTGAAGTGTTGGAAAAGGAGAATGCACAGCGAGATTTCATACAAGCAGAGTCCCAATTGAGTAGAGCTACGGAGGAAATCAAGATGTTGAAGGATGGAATCTATGATGAGCTTTACCTAGAGTTGCAGGATAGTTGCCATTATTGGGAAGAAAGTTGTCGCAAAGTAGAAGTTGTGGTACTTCAAAGAGATGACATCATCAACAATCTCCAAATCCTCTATGCCGAATGGAAGGACAAATATGTGAACTTGGCTGTATTCTCCAGTTTTGTGCTTCAGCAAATCCCTGAAAAATTGAAGGTTGCAGATCAAGTGATGACTCCGGAAAACACTCTTGTCCTCGTGTTCGACTTCGTGAAGTTTTGCAAGAAAATAGTGGAAGAGCTTGTTACTGATTTAGAGGTAGTTCGCGGAGCCCAAGGAATCACTTTTAGGGTTGACTTGTAATTTGTTTAATAAGTGTACCTCTTGAATTTTGTATTTGAACTCGGATTCGAGCCTTAAAGGAATGAAATTTTTCATTCTATTATATCTCTTCTGATTAATTGTAATGGAAAATGTTTATATTATCAACAATACTAACAAGGATACTAAGAGCTTTGCGCATAACATATTCATACATCATATTGCATTCCATAAAACAAAACCAAAACTTACAAAGACTTGACCTCCATTCACAGTAAACAAGCTGACTTCTCGACGTCCCTACTACACCCGTGGCAATCGAAGATTACTAATGGATCAGATTGAGCATAATCAAGCCACTTTTAGGGAAGAGATTACCCATATGAAGACTCAGATGGGCCAACTAATGAAAGTCATCCAGGCTATGGCTAGAGGACAAGAAGAGATGAGACAAGCTGTAGAGAGAAACGCTACCAACACTCCAATTCCTACTACTACAGGCTCAGTCCCCACTCCTGCTGGTGTCATTCCTACTCTTGCAAGATAAATCCCCGCTCCTGGTGGCACAATCCCTACTTCTGCCGGTGCAAGCGCAGTCCCTACTCCTGGTGCTGGTGTGGTTCCCCCTCCAATCCATTTTGATGATCATGAAGGTTTCTACAATCCTCACGAAGACTTAGTTGTAGACGCTTCCGGAGCACTGACTGCTGATTTGGAAAAGAAAGTTCTTTCCTTACAAGAGACTTGTATCTATTTGAAATTTGTAAATTAAGAACCTTGTATGACTTTGGAGTTAATGGTTGAATATTGTATCAACTAGGCTTTCTTTTTGTAGTCTAAAAACTTAATATGAATGACATAAAATGAAGATCTAATTGTGCATTTAATCTTGTTGTTCATTATATGGATGTTTCCAATGGCTTAGCATAAAATTCAGTTTGTGACAACTTGTGACAAAATGGTAAACATACATGTGGTTGTAATGAATATGCGTTTTACTTTAAAAGTCAATTCATCTTTGCATTTTCTTTGAATTCTAGAAACGAATGAACTTTCAATTCGGCAACATGAAGATATTGAAAACGAAATGGTGGTTTAAACCAAGGTAACAAAATTGCTTTGATCAAATAATGGGTACGTTCAAGTGTTAAAATTATGACCCAAATTCTCAAAAGTACCTAAATTTAAGCCACCTTAAAAAAATTAAAAAACTGAGCACCATGGTTTCTTATCAAAGAAACCTCCACATTTAAACTTATGCAAATTGAATGAAAATGAACTCACTAGTCACATAGACTAAGCGAGATCCAAAACTTATTGAAAAAATTGAAATAAAACGAAAAATAATGGATGACAACCAAGTGAACTCAAATCAAAGTAACATTTATTATGTTGAACCCTAATTGAAAGATGCGCAAGTCAATCTCAAGTGAATCATGTCCTCAAAAGGCAACACAACCTTAAATCAAATACCAAAAATGAGAGAGTCGTTATATGGTGATGATGTAACAAAAACCTCAACTATAGGAAAAAAAAGTTTGGACAAAATTAGGGTGTGACAAGTGAGAGTATGTTGAGGGCTCGCATGAAACTCAGAGTACAGAGAGATCATGTACAAAACCAATTAAAAGTCAATTGTGTGGCGTGTCTTCAAAACTAAAATATTTGTCTCAGTTTCCTGTTTTCTTGTATCAGTACATTGAATACATTGTTGATGTTGGAGATGATTGAGATTGTGGTTTTTGGGGTATTACAACTTCATTTTGATGGGGCGAAGAGTATCAGCCTTTGATTCGGATGTAGTTAGACACTGAAGTTTATCAACACCATAAACTATATTCCAATTTGTTTTATGATGCAGTGTCGAAAGTTATGAGTGCATTGCAGGTTGGTAGCTTTGGTGTGCAGGGTTATAAGAAGTGGACGATGATTCCTAATATGGATTACCCTATTACTTCTAGATACAGTATTATATTGGTTCGTTGTCCAGGAACCTTAACATCACATTCTTCCCATTATAGTTCCATGCATAGCTTCAACTAAACACAAATGATTATAGTTGACTTTGTTAACAACAATCATTGGGTGTAGATGAAGTTGAAACTAAATTGTCCATTGTCTCCCGTCACAGACTGATGGAGACAGAACCGTAGTGAAGTTGCAAGAGCATGGGGATCAACATATTCGGGACATATTAGACATTAGGAAGAAATAACTAAGAAGTTGACATAATTTATTTTTGTAATGATATTATAACACTTTTGCATTATATCTATATGTTTTATCCACTAAACATTATTAAAAAAAAATTTAAACATTTCATTACTGTCTATCGAACTTTTCAAATTTCTAAAAATTTTGGTGAATATCGAATTTTTCAAAAAATCCAATAAATTTATTTTGTTTTCGATTTTTTTTCAAATATTTATCGACTACTTCTCGAATATTTCAAAAATTCGATAATTCTTCAAAGTTTTTTCAAAAAAAAATAAATTCTTCCCAACAATTTTTCAAATCTTAGACATTTCTACATTTTTTTGCAAAATATTTGATAACTTTGCAATAAATTGGCAATTCTACTTGCAAACTGAAAATTTTACGAAATATCTAATAATTGCATTAAAAAATCCACAATTTAACAATTCTTTTTAAAACTCTGATAATTTATAATAAAGACAAATGCGTCATCATAGCCCCTTTGGGTGTCTGGTACAACTTGGTGTGGAATGAAGATCCCTCCCATTACATCCCCTAAAAAAAACTAGTCATAATTCACTGTGCGCATTACCCACAACTCCGGAAGCTCCACCAATGGCGACTCTAACTCCAATTTGTTCCCTAACAACGAAACCGAGTTTCAGTAACCCACAAAAACAACACAATCACCACTCCAATAATCTCAATTTCACAAATCTAAATCATAACTCAAGAAATTCAAACAAAGTAATCCGATTAGCCTCCGCCGCCAACCAGAACCAATCTTCTCCGGGATTATACTCCGCCAAGATATTCGATCTCACCGCTTCAAACGTCGACCTCGTTCTCGAAGATGTTCGCCCTTACCTCATCTCTGACGGAGGAAACGTCGATGTCGTATCCGTTGAAAACGGCGTCGTTTCTCTTAAGCTACAAGGAGCTTGCGAAAGCTGTCCTAGCTCAACCACAACGATGAAAATGGGAATCGAACGAGTTCTTAAGGAAAAATTTGGAGATTCAATCAAAGATATCGTTCAGGTTTTCGATGATGATCAATCAAGGGAAACAACCGTTGAGGTCATTCTTTTTGCTTTTATTATTATTATTTACTTTAATTCTATGAGACAATGACTCCTCGAACAGAATAATAAACCGATAATAAATCGAAAAAATGAATAAATTAAACCTAAATCACCTTTCATTATAATAGAATTGGATATGAATTATGATTTGTTATGGTTTGGTTGTGGATTTTAGGCGGTGAATAATCATCTAGAGATATTGAGACCGGCGATTAAGAATTACGGTGGTAGCGTGGAGGTGTTATCAGTTGAAGGTGGTGATTGTGTTGTGGAGTATGTTGGACCTGAGTCCATTGGATCAGGAGTTAAAGCTGCAATCAAAGAGAAGTTTCCAGATATTCTCAATGTTACATTCTCCACATAGGCTGCAATTCAATGGAATGCTATGCTTCTTCATTCTTCATTGCAATTTTGTACTTTTTACTGTTCACATAGCACTCTCTTTGTAAACTAGTTGAATTAAATGTGATCACTCATTCCTTCTGAATATAGTTGGATATATGTGTATAATAAGAACTTCGTTTGATAAAGTTACACATGTATCATGTAATGTAAGCAGTTACACCTAAGTTACCACTGTTTTTATGTTATTTTGCTATATAGTTGTGTATCTCAGTCTATCAATACGTGGTGTTTGACCAAAACTACAGAGATAACTCAGTCATACAACTCGCTTGGCAAGTTCATCTGAAATGGACAGTTAAAAGTTTCGAGTTTACAGTTAATTTAGCTAAATTACAACTATGAAGTTTGGCCTTCCAAAGAGTATGGTAAGAATTGTCACACAAGAGTAGTAAGAATACGCGAGGCAACAACCTGT
Source organism: Lathyrus sativus (assembly GCA_963859935.3). Lineage (NCBI taxonomy): Eukaryota > Viridiplantae > Streptophyta > Magnoliopsida > Fabales > Fabaceae > Lathyrus > Lathyrus sativus. The sequence goes on from OZ012737.1 coordinate 683,786,994, forward strand.
CAGTGCTCCGCCGAAAAGTTATGCTAAACAATTGCTTTTTTAAAGTGATTTGCGGTAGCCAAAATCAACCCTACATTTTTCTGTGAATCCAATCCAATTGTCTGAATTGCACAGAAGTTTTCACTCAGCCCAACTAATTGCCTTTTGCTTTCTAATTCCTCTCTCTTTCATTGCATCCCTCAATTTATTCACACTGCTCCATATTCCTTTCTCACCTTGGATCTTCGAAAGCATTGAGTAAGAAATAGGATGGTTGCTCTCCAGTTTTCGAATCCTCTCAGCAGCATACTCTCCAAGTTCCAAATTTGAATGCATGCCACAAGCTGCAAGCAATGCACCCCACAACATCACATCGGGCTCAAATGGCATATTCTTGATTAGTTTTTCTGCTTCGTCAAATTTCCCTGCTCTTCCATATAGGTCCACCATGCAACTATAATGCTCCATCTCTGCTTGCATTCCATACTTGGTCAGCATATCAGCAAAGTGCTTTTCGCCCTCTTCAACAAGACCAGCATGAACACACGCTGACAACACATTCACAAATGTAACTTCATCAAGCTTTACGCCAACAATTTTCATCCTATCAAACTCCTCCAATGCTCGTGCAGCTAGCCCATGGCTTGCATAACCTCCAATTATTGCATTCCAAGATACCAAATTCTTATCCGTAATAGACTCAAAAACACAAAATGCTGCATCCATATCCCCACATTTTGCATACATGTCAACCAGAGAGGTCAACCAAATAACATCATTTCGTATCCCAGACTTGATGATACACAGGTGAACCTGCAGCCCCATCAGAAGAGAGGAACAACCTGCACATGCATCCAATACACTTGAAAACGTAAAATGATTGGGACGAGTTTCGGCCTTAAACATAAGAGCAAAAAGCTCCAATGCATCCATAAATCTCTTGTTTTGCACATACCCGCTAATCATTACCGTCCAAGAAACCACGTTTCTCTCGCTCATTTTGTCAAAAACAGACCGGGCTTTATTAACTCGCTTGTTCTTGACATAACCATTCACCAAAGTAGTCCAAGAAATTATATTTCGTAGAGGCATTAGATCAAACATTGTCTGAGCATCAACCGTTCTTCCCAATTCCATATAACTAGAAACCAAAGCATTCCAAGACGTAACATCTTTCATCAATATATCATCAAACGCTTTACTCAAAGCTTCTTCCTCTCTTAAACCTGCATAAGCTCTAATCAAAGAAGACCCAACAAACACATTCAAGTTGAGTGCCAAATGAAAAGCAATAGCATGAACTTGACAAACCAAAACATCCAACTCAGTACTAACAACCGCTCTTAGCAACGTGGAGACAGTGTAGTCATTGGGCACTACACCAGCTCTTCCCATTTGCAAGAAACAACTGTACAGTCCCTCTGAATTTCTGGCTCTATGAAAACCAGATAGCATGATGTTCCACGAAACTGCGTCTTTGTGAGGCATTTTATCAAACAGGTTATGCGCGAGTCCGATTTGATTGTGTTGCACATACGCAGTCATAATCATGTTCCAGGAAACAATGTTGCAACATAAAGGGTTCTCATCTAACAATTTGTGAGCTTGTTTTACGTTGTTGTTGTCTATGTGAGCATTAATCATGTAGTTCAAGTGTGGTGTTGTAATAGTACCCATATTGCGGGAACATGGTGGTTGTAACCACAATCTCTTGAGGACACGCATTCTAAGAATAAATTACTTGAAAGACAGCATAGGTGCACTAATAATAGCGCAAACCTCATCAAATGTTTATTCCTCAAATATTAAAACTTCATCTTGTGTTAGAATGGTACTCGACTTAGAAAGAGTGTGAATTTGTTATGAGAAACTCATTAGACTACTAATGTTTGATTGAATGTTTCAAGCAAAAAAAAATCTATTTTAAAACTCTGGTAGTGGAATATCGAAGAAGGAAAAAAAAAGTTCTTCTCAAAAAGGCTTTGGAGTTTCTTGTGATCATATTCATTCAAAGATTTTGTTTCAAGTGATTTTAGGTAGAATTTGAAGGATTTCTATTGACATGGAACTTGAAGATCTTAAAAACATGTGTATGGCTCTTAAAAGGTCTGATGAAGTCAATCAAATTTTTGTTTTTTTTAGCACTTTTTAAGGTTCATAGGATATGTCAAACTTATAGAGTTCACTTCCTCATTCTTCTCGCTATATTTGATTTAAATAGTATTTATTGTTAAGTATTAACAAGTGTGAGTAGGGTGGATAATAGTTCATACACCTATTACCTTAAGGTTTTGGGTGAGTATGTGGTGTGTCTCTCACAAATTTTGCTTTAGAAAAAGTCTCATGTTCAATGCTCCCTACTTGAAAAGTCCAACATTTATCGTATGGAGTAGTTCATCCTTACCACAACTAGGTGTGCTGAGAAATATATTCTTAATTTACATGTTTTTGTTACAATTTCTCCACATTATTATAATGTGTTTATGATCCTTACAATAGTTTCACGGTGAAATACACCAAATCTTAGAAGGATGTGTCTTTCTAAACTAGAAAAAACCCTCGTGGATTCTTATGATACAAACAAATAGATGAAAAGTGTCTCTTCATCTTTGGGACGAAATGGAATAGGTGGTTGTGATAGTACCTCTTTGAACTTTGTAAAAATTGTCTTAGATTTTGGAGTCCACTCAATTGTGGTAACCTTCCTCAATAATTTATAAAATGGTATGGCATAATGAGAGGACATAGAGATAAAATACGACAAAGCTACCAACATTTTTATTTATTAAATTTCTTTTTTGGTTTTTGGGATCATCATGTTGAGCACAACCTGACACTTATTTGGATTGACTTCGATTCCTATCTCTAGGAGATAGTATTTTTTAAAATAAAATTGTTCTTAACCAAAATATTCATTTGTCTGGCTTTATTCACGTGGATCTATGTGTTGTATAAGTATAACCATCAGTTTATTTTGATGATGACAATTGATGACAACTCTCAAAGGAGGAGTTGATTGCAAGTGTTTAGTAGTTTCTGATTATGGCATCTGATCAAGAAGAAGATATCTCAAACCTCATCAGTTAGATAATTCAAATTATATTTGAAGTGCTTAGAAAACGTTGAAATCGAGCAAAGGAACTGAAGTCTCAATGTTGTGAAATCTCAAAATTGTGAAAGTGAGAAAGTGTGAAAGCTTTCTTGGTCTTACGTTTAGAGCTTAGTAATCTTTTTATTGTAAAAAGGACGAGAGTAATCCTTGAGGTATTAAGGAAATCACACACACAAATACACAAAAAATATTTACAAATCTCTTCTATTTTTATTAAACTTCTCAAAACCAATCCAAACAAGCATGGAATCAATTAAGTGTTTTTAATCAATTAGGAAAGTCAACTCACTGCCTAATTGATTAATATAGTTGCATGTCACTAATTCATTTAGGGGGAGCGCTTTAATTCAGTTATTTTGTTGCTTGTCTTATTGTTTTCATCTTTGATTTACTTTCGATTATTGAATTTCCTTCATGGTTGCAATTCTCAGATCAAATTTAAAAAGATTTGTTTTTAACATACATAAATCATTGATTTGATTATATCTTGATCATGTTGTTTTAATCGATTGCATGAATAAGTGGAATAAGAATTTTTTATATTTTTTATTTGAGTTTGATACAAAGAAAATTCTCAAAATGCTTGCAAAACTATGAAAATTTGAGATTTTATGTTTGATTCAAATCATAGAAATCAAACACATATTTTAATTCAAATCAAATTGGACAAAGGCAAAACTGAGATCCTCTAACCATTTGATCCGAATCATTTTTACACATGATTCAAATCAATTTCTTACTATCTACCTCTGCTTGATTTGATTCGAAACAAATATTATACATGATTCGAATCAAACAATTTTTTCAGCATTTTTCATTTGAGGCTGTTACATTTGATCCGAAACATTTTTTGCACATGATTCAAATCACGAGATCCTTGATTCGAATCACACTTTCCTCTGATTCAATCAACTGTAAAATAGGTCAAAACTCTGTTTTTCTATTATTCCACTTCACTTGTTCATTTGATTCAATCATGAACTACTCTTGATTCGAATCTAAGTGACTTTTTCAACTATTTTCAGTGTTTAATATTATTTTTCTCTTAATATCATTTATACTATTAAAGCAGACAAATATTGAGCAATCAAAACATCCAAGTGCTTGAGTGCTGCTTTCCACAACATATTCGTAATTATCATTATGCTTTAAGTAATTGCTACAGAAAGTGAAAAGCTTTCGCTAGGAAAGTAAAGATGATATAAACTTACACCTAAATATTCATAAGATTGATATCAATGCAACCCTAAAAAGGAATTATACAGATTGAAACACCTTTCCACATCACCTGACAAATAACGGAAAACTTTAAATTAAAGAACAAATCCTATGAAGTTGTAGAAATTATATTACAGAAGCACACACAAATGATAGGCAGATATTACATTAGAAATAAATATGATGCTTAACAAGTCCTACTAGTTAGTCCCTTTAAAAGCAAATCCTACTGGTGCAGTCTGTGTCATATTTAAGCTCTTACTGTAGGAGTTAAAGGTCCGAAGCCTTTTGTTTTCTAGGTCTTTTATGGGCCGCTGTAGGTGGAGCTCCATGCGCCTAAACAAGTAAAAATTCCGAGACTAATAATCAATAATAGTACTTTATTAAATTGGTCCAAAAGTAAATGTAAAACAAATCAGAGAGTAACTAGACAAAAGACTGTGTACCTTGCGTTTTTGGTCCTTTTTGCTAACCCTTTCGCCTGAAACTATAGTTTTATGGATATATATTTAATATTAAGTAGATGATTTCTTTTATTTTATAGAAAATTAGATAGCAGGTGCGTACAAAATTAATAGTATATATTACCTCCAAAATTCAAAGAGTCGGGAATAAATGTGCGATCCTGATCACCACCAGAAAGCAAGTGTGTCAGTTGTTTCCAAATTTTAAGCCTAAAACAATAGAGGGGAAATACGAATTTCTGACCTTTGGTGTGCCTGGTGTTTCACCGTAGGATCCGTCACGGAAAGATGAACCTTCAGCCTCTTTATATTGCACCTGCAAGAGAAATTGGGGGGTGGAAAAACAAGTCGGTATAAATGTTGCTAATTCTATATACAATCATAGATTAGACAGGCATACTGCAACCCTAAGAAAATTTATAGAAACTGGTTCTGAACAGTGACAGAAAGTTGCAAAAGACGAACACTTTATTGTGACAATTCTGGTAGAATAATTCCCAACCAGATTGCATACACGCACACAATACAATAGTGACAGAAAGTTTATAAGGAGTTAACGAGAACATAGACGTTCCAAGATTCGAGAGCTTGGCCTCTCCCCCTCCCAAATGTTCGAGAATTGGGTCTCTCCCCCTAACCACTCAATAATTCCCATGTAAAACCCTCCCTGTTCAGGATCACTCTATTTTATTGTTACACAGCACCCAGAACTGAATAAACATAAATAATTACATAACTAATTACTTCTCACAGCAATAACTCCCTATAACTAGCAGTCACTGTCCCTAACTAGCAGCAATTTTCCTATGACTGATATAATCAGTTTTTCCTTTCATCTTATAGTTATACACATATAAATAAGAGGTCTAACACTACCGTATACTGATATACCTGTTTCTGGAGATTCAGCCAAGTTAGTATTTCTCTTCTTAGTTCAAGATGCTCTGCACAAACAGCTTTTGTTGGAACCCTTGGTTTCAAATTGACCTGGAATTATAGAACCAAATCCAAAGAAAATGCATCATGAACCCAAATATGTAGTCAAACTCAACTTATTACAAACATTTTAGTTTGGACTTGACATATATCTGACCTAATATATGATTTTCATACCTAATTCATGAGTATTGACAAAGATGGTTAATTTGGTTAATAGCTATAAATTTGTCAACAATCTAAGAAAGGAAGAAATATGTAAATTGCATTAAAAGTTAAAGTAGTTCAGACAAACCGCAAGATCTTGCAATGTTTGCTCAACCCGTTTGATAGTCCGAAGTCCAGCAGATGAGTTTGAAGCTTGCACCATTTGATCAAGTGCATATGTCCTCAAATATACTCGAAGCTGAAATTCTCACAATAAGATAATGCTATAACGAATGAGAATTTTGATAAACTGTGCAAATTGCCTCTCATTAAAAGAAAAGATGTTATTTGAAATATTTTGATCAATGCAAGATCAAATTTTTGAAAGTGAGTATCCTAGTTTATGCCAATGCCACAAAACGGAGTTTTAAGTTAGCTTGTTTATAGCCTACACAACTTACATCTTTTCTCGAGGTTAGGGGCTAGCTATGCAAAGCAGTATTAGACAAAATCATTAAGAATGATTTTTATTTCAATAGTTTATAGTTTGACATGATTTGCATTTTGCAATAGAATATTATGGTATTGTTTGGTTTATGTGAGCAACCCCGTATAATGCGAAAAGGCTATTCTTTTCGTAGAATCCTTGTTAACTTCTCCTTGGTACAGAGGCAGGAGTGGGGTTTTAGAGGCGTTACTTAATTGGAACAAAAATGTAAATGGAGAAAAGGCGGTATACATGAATTGGAAACCTTCTACATAACTTACCATACGAAGAGAAGCTAGAGTAGAAGCATTGTCTGCCAATGGAGGAACAACCATTGGTGGAAGTTGCACATTCGATGGAGATATAGTCTCACCAGGGACAGCCCTCTCTGTAACTCCTGCATCAGCATTTGAAGCAACAGCCGTTTGAGACTGTTCAGTAACCTGAAAAATCTATAAAATCAGAATCCCAGGCACAAATATGCATGTACTAGGTCATGTGAATACATTCCACAAATTTTCTAACCTCAAATTGGTAATTATAAATCGGGAACAAGTGACTCAAGAACACTACTTCAACATATATTTTACTGTCAATGAAAATTATTAAGTTACAAGTACACAGCTCTAACTTTAGTAACTTAACTCCCATGCAAAAGAAAAATTGCATATCATACCCAGAAATATTCCCCAGTACTCAAAGTGGTGTGTAAGAATTTATAATCAAGATTAATCAATTAATCAGAACTAGATAATAAGAAACTCGATCTTGAATTTTGATAATAATTACTCCTCAATCTTGAAATTTTTACCTTCGAAGTCACCCGTAACTCGGCTATTCTTTTTGCTTCAATAAGAACCTGCATAAAAGCCATACATACTTCATTTACTATGAAGTTAAACCAAAGGCAGAAACGGTAAAGTATTATTTTTTCTTTAAAGGACAAGACCTCTTCATCTCTTTTCTCTTGTTGTCTTGTTTGGGAGAGGACCATGGACAGTGCCCGTTTACGTTCCATTTCTTGTGAAACATTATAAGGTTCCTACATTGAAAAAGAAAAACAAGTTACAATAGCCACATGGCAGTGGCTTAAGACAAGTAGTATACTAAAAGAGTCAAACATTAAGATAAAATTTGACTTCACCTTTATGAGAGGATGTGTTGCCACATCCCCTGAAGATGTAGCCCTAGCAAGTAATATAGCCCGCGACACTGCATGACAGGGACATGTAATTAAAAAAACTAAGTTCAGAAAATCATTTTTGTGCATGCAGTCTCCGTATCATCAAAATTAAAAGTATGAGTTAAAGAAACTGAATCGTGGCATCTAACAAAGACATACCACTATGATATCGATTCTTTAACTCCTCAACAGTCCGAGACGATGTGAACCTGTCAGCTATCACAACAAAACGAAGATCGAACCTCTCACACAAGTCGAATAGTTCATTTGTCTCTTCCTTGGTCCACGTCTAGGTAAATAAAGCAGAATCAGGTAGAGTAATGAATTGAACACATAGTAAAAGAGATTATTGTAAAATCGTTTGATTGACAAAATCATAGAGTAATGAATTCAACATTCAATAGACAAACTCATAGAGCTTCACAATTGCAGTAATAAGTAGATAATTTTATACGATACAATGTGCAGTGGATGCAATGTACAAAAGAAGCCGTTGCAAATAAGCGACCTTATCACTCCACTCCTTAACTCCCCCACCCCAGCCACCAAGCCATCCATATAACCCTTAACTATGGCAAACATAAGGTCAGTCAAAAGTCAAAACATAAATTGTCGAATAAAATGTCACTTCAAACAAACTGAATTCCTCTGTATTTTGAATATCCTATATGCAACATCTGACTATTGAATAAATATATGTCGATTACTACACTAGTAGTTTGCCTCACAATAGATAACCCTCAGCAAATGTGGATAAGAAATCTGGCCAATATTCCATAGCCAAAACCAAATTAGACTTGTGATTGATATGATTCTGCTCAGGTTTCTAGAATCTTATTGCTGTCAACTCATTCACACAAAATATTAAATTAATCCCACATCATACTAAATTGTACTTTTTACATAAAATTGGTGTTAAATTATTAATTAAAGAAAACACTACAAGGACTGTACCAGCATAGATTGTTCTTATTAGCCAACACAAGAATAATCCAATATCCATCTCTTTTATGGAAATATTATTTATAACCTTCAACATAAGGGATCATGAATTAACAAATCTTACAGTTATATACACAAAGTACAACAAAAAAACATTGAATTTGTTCCCCACGTCCCTTACACTAGAAGGCAACGAAGGGCCCACAATCACAATTCAGTACATTAGATAGAATAAATTTCAGTACAGATTGCACAAACTATGCAAAATTGTAGTTTAAGCAAATTCATCTATAAATATCCTTAAAATTGTACAATTAGACATGATTACCCACAGGATCGGTCAAATACTTTTCATACTCCTCATCTGTGTACTTGATAATATCAACAGACTGCACAACAGCAATAGAAGATTTCGAAAATCAAATTCGACAGCAAAACCAAAAAAGGTAAGCATTGCAGAGGAAGCAGGAAGACAAAGAGTAGTAACATGAATTTAGCTACCTTGTTATACTTGGCAAAGGAATAGTCTCCAGTGGGTAGAACACCATTGACTATTCGAACCTGGACAAGAAGATACACATAAACATTAAACAATAATACTTGCATGCTCGTAAATAATCACAGATAATAATTGGTACTGTGACTGACCCAATGGTAAAGATTAAGATCATCTTTACGAGCAGAATTGGTGAAAGGAAGCCACTGCCAAGTAACCTGAAGAACATAAGAAGTTCAATAACCAACGTGATTAAGCATTACATAGGCAAAATAAGCTAATAAAAGAAATAGGGTCTGCTTAGATTGGTTTACTTAAGCTACCTACTAACATAAGCACTAGTTATAACATGTTCATAAGTTTATAAGCTGTTATCCTATTATGGGCCTGTTTAGATAAACAGCTTATTTGCAGCTAATAGAACAAGTGCTTATCAAAATAAACACTTGTGAATAAGCTTGCATAAGTTATTTTTAAGAAAAAATAAAATAAAATAAAATAAATTTAAATTGTTTTTACATAATTAAGCTCGAATAAGCCAATCCAAACAGGCCCTATGTCTATAAGCTCTCCAGGATAGCTTATTAAAATAATAATTTCTAGTTTATACAAAAAAACAGCTTAACTATATATATTTATATTTTGCTATAGAAATAGCTTCTAAATAAGCACTTATATGATAACCTTGTATTTACAAACACTTAATTAATCCATTCATCCAAACATTGCCTAAAACAAAACCTTTTCATCAGTAGGAGGCTTTTTCTTCAATTGTGAAGCATCAACAGCGGGCATAAGAGGTGGCACACCACCGGTAAGTGCATAAACCTAAAAACACAAATCAATTCAATTCAAACCAGTGATTAACTACAAACAAACAAAAATCAATCGAATCGTACCATACCTCGCGAGAAATGCCATCAGGTTTTCTCTGAGACTCTTTGGGAGGTCGAGATTTTTTCTCAATTGAAGAAGGGAACGAGTTTTTGGGTAATCCAAGGATATCTTTCGCGTCCATTTAGGGTTTCGGAATCAAAAACTTCATTACTGAAAGAAAAAAAACTTGCATTTGATTGAATAGAAACCCCTTCTCCACTTTTCCCTCTCACTTTCTCAACTGTTTCACGAGCTGCTGCGACGTCGTATTACAAGCACAAATCAGTTTTTTTAACAAAAGTAATATATTGTGGTTTTTAATTGTGTTTGCTTAAATATTTTAATTTAATAAGAATTGTTTTTAAAAAATTCATTGTTTTTCTTTATTAAAATTAAAAATAGATTAAAAAAATAGTTTTTGAAAAGGTAAACACTTGTATAAACAAGTAAGGCAAGATCATGTTTAAATATTATTCAATAAAAATTGATAATCGATTCAAAAAAATATAAAAAAAATGAAAGAAAAAAATTAATATTATTCAATGTGTATGGATAAAACTTTTGTAAAAATTGCTTGACTCGAAACTAATTTTAGATTGATTTTTCAAAATCGAACAGAGCTGTATGTACATATTTTTATACTATTTTTTTTTTGTTGGGTTGGACTATTTTTTATTAATATAAGTATGTTGTATTATTTAAACTTAATTGCAATTTTGATTCTTCTATTTTCATTTTTTTTTTAAGTTTAATCTCCCTGTTTTAAAATCTGGGATTTAAGTCGCTTTAGTTCTTTATTTTTTGGATTTTAGTCCCTCGTTCTATTTGGATGTCACTTTTTGCGATGCAGTAGTTGAATGAATGATGTTGCAAAGATTAAGTGGCATATGTTGTGAATTAGGGAGAAATAAGATAAAGGAGAAGAAAGAAAGATGAGAATAATTTGTCTATATTATTTCATTGGTGTAATTTTCTATAATGAGATTGATCTTATTTATAGGACATCATAAAGACAATGTAATAAATACAATGTGTTATAAAAGGAATGAGATTATTGAGAGACAAACATTCAATTGTTCATAACTGATCGTGCATCTTTATGCCTCGTTAAAACCTAACTCAGTGGGAAAAAATCTAGTGAAGGAAAAATAGTACAATATCGTTTTAAGATAAATTCATTTCTCCCCCTCAGTTGAACGATCATTTCTTCGATGATGAAGATCAATCTTTTGTGTTAGTTGATTAAAAGATCTACTTGAGAGTGACTTTGTGAAAAAGTCTGCAAGATTATCACATGAACGGATTTGTGGATGTTTATATCATAATTCTTCTGAAGATCATAAGTAAAAAATAACTTTTGAGAAATGTGTTTTGTTCGGTCTCCTTTAATGTAATAATCTTTCAATTGAGCGATTCATGTAGTATTATCTTCATATACTGTTGTTGTATTTATTTTTCAGAAGATAAACCATAAGTATTTTATATGTGTTTGGATTAAGGATCTCAACCAAATGCATTCTCCATTTGCCTCGTGTAGTGCTAAAGTTTATGCATGATTAGATGAAGTTGTTGTTATTGTTTGTTTCACCAGTCTCCATGAAATAAATCTACCACCACATGTAAACAAATAACTTGTTTGTGATCTACCATTATAAGGATCTTACAAGTAACCTCTAAAATAACGAAGTATATGTTTGACTTTGTTCCAATGTCTTCGTGTAAGTGAAAAATTGTATCTTGCTAACAAATTGACTGCAAATGATATATCAGAACGTGTATAATTAACAAGGTACATCAGTGCTCCAACCACACAGAAATATGGTACTTCAGGACCAAACAATTCTACATCCTTTTCTCAAATCCTGAAAGGATATTTCTCTACATCTAATGATCTAACAACCATTGGAGTAGACAACGGATGAGATTTATCCATATAGAAGTGTTTTAACACTTTTTCTATATAACATTCTCGGTGTACAAATATTTCATTGCCCAAATGCTCAATTTGTAAGCCTATACATTATAAGGGCAAGGTGTCTTGGTCCTTATTTTAATGATGTCAAAATGTGTATTAGCTCGTATTTTGTAACTTGGACGGTATCATCGCGTCTTAGCTTGCATTCATACTTTACAATGCACAAAATATTCCAAAATCACGCGTTTATACATATAGGAGCATCTCATATATGTTTTGTATGTATTTGATCATGATAGGTGACTTAGGTATGCATAAACGTAGCATAAGTGGACCAAACTATGAGCAAAAATTCATTTTTGGTAGTTTAGGGTGTTTAAGTCGACTCAAACCCTACTATAGTCGACTCATATAAGTTGATTTTTTATCCTTTGATTTCGGGTGTGCTCGCGTCGACCCTTTGGTCGACTCATACTGTAAGTCTTTGTGTTTGTAATTTTTGGGCAAGCTTACGTCGACAGATGGACCTTGTTCCGGTCGACGCACAACTTCAATTTTTGCTTAGTATTGCTCTCGGGTGTGCTCAGGTCGACCCCCTTCAAGCTTAGGTCGACCGCTCGCTAAATTCCTGCTATTTTTTTTATCTGTCTCACTTTAAATTGTTGTTATGTTTGTTAGTTGGTCAAGGCATCACATATATACATTTTGTCTCATTATTTTATGATACAACAAGAAAAGTGAAAGATATATGCCAAATTATTCTCATCATCTTCATCCTCATTCTTGAATTTTCTCAACAATTACGTCCAAACGTAGAATTGTGTATCTCGTTTTGGATTGAGATTTTGGTGGATTTTTCTTGAATAAAACCGTTAGGGTTTTGTCCTTCAAGATCTCGAGGATTTGGGGTTTTGCATAAAAAAATTCTTCATAGATTCAGCCGAGCGAAGGGAATTAAAGAACTGTGGGTTCGTTCAATCAAGTAGCGTTAACAGGAGGATTGTGCAAGGAAGATTTGGGTTCGAATAGTGTGTGATCAAAATCAGTCGAGTGAAACATTTGAACATTGATGGGGTTTGTAATACCCCAAATTTTACCCTTTCTTTTTTATTTTTATTTTAAATTCTGATTAACTTAATAAATTAACCTTTTTTTTAATCTTGTTTTTTTAACTAATAATAATTTAATTAAATTTTTTTTATAACTTTACTAATGTTTTTTTATTAACTTTTTTTTTCTTTTCTATTTAGTTTATTTATTTAAATCATGTTAAGCTCTTCTTACTAACTTTTAGGATTTAGATTAAAATTTAACTTTTTTTTTTCTTTTCTTTAAGAGTAAATTTTTTTTTATAACCTTTTTTTAATTAATTTCTAACACATTTTTTTTAATCAAATTCTAATATCTTTTTTAAAATAAAAATCTAACTTCTTTTTAAAATTAAATCTTTTTTCTAACTCCTTTTTAAAGCTAAATCTTTTTTTTCTAACTTTTTTAAAGCTAAATCTTTTTTTCTAACTTTTTTAAAGTTAAATATTTTTTTCTAACTTCTTTTTAAAATTAAATCTTTTTTTTTAACTTCTTTTTAAAATTAAATCTTTTTTTTCTCTAACTTCTTTTTAAAATTAAATCTTTTTTTTCTCTAACTTCTTTTTAAAATTAAATCTTTTTTTCTAACTATTTTAAAAATTAAATCTAACCTTTTTTTTTAAATTAAATCTATCCTTTTTTTAAAATTAAATCTAAATCTTTTTTGACACCATCCTTTTTCAAATTAAAATTCTAAATTCCTTTTAAAATTAAATTCTAACCGTTTTTAAAATAATTCTAACATTTTTTAAAATCAACATTCAAATATATTTTTTTATTTTAAAATTCTAACTCATTTTTTTTAAACTTAAAACTCTAATTTTTATTTAACTTGAAACTCTAACTTTCTTTGCTAACATTTTTAAATTTAAATCCCAACACTTTTTTTTTATCAAATCCAATCACAATAAATCACAGATGGAGCAAAATCAAATCAATCAGATCATATCATCATCATAAGAAAATCAGATCTAAATATCAACATCACCATCATTGAATCAAATTTGAAATCATCATAAAAATTCATTCAAATCAAATCAGAGATTGAAAAAGATTGAAATATTCAAATCAAATATGAGATTGAAAAAGATTTAAAAATCAAGTATAAAAGGACCCTCAGAAGCAACAAAACGGAGGGATCGACAAACATCAAAAAAACTCTTACCGTCTTCATCAAAAGTAACTAACTCTTCTTTTTTTTAATTTCTAATCTTTTTTATATCTTTTTTTCAAAATTTCTACCATTTTTTCTTAATTAAAATTCTAACATTCTAACTCTTTTTTTATTAAAATTCTAACCTTTTCTCTTTTATTTTCAAACTTTTATTTTTATTTTCTAACCTTTTTTTTAAAAACCAAATTTCGAAGTTCTAATTTTTTTGCTAACTTTTAATCTATTTTCTTTTTCTTAATCACATTAAAAACTCTAACTTTTCCAAATCTCACAAAAAAAACCTAATTCCATTCTAACTCTTTTCTAATTACCTAAATTCTCACCGTCTCAAAACATTCATCACTTAACTTCTAATTATTGTCAATTCCAATTTTCATCCTTCATTCCTAACAGTATTCTTGATTATCCATGAACCTGTTCACTAATATTTATTTATTTATTTTTGTATTTATTTTTATATTTGTACATAATCTGACATCATCGTTGCTATTTCATATTCCATTATCACTTGTATATTATCGCCATCTTCTTTGCATATTAATTTTCATTGTTTATTAATTTTTCGCTAACATCCTCATTTTTAAGATCCAAATTTCTAACTTTTTTTCTTGTTTCTACTTAAATTCCTAACATTCCCGTCTAATTTTTTGTCTAACCCCGTATAATAACAGTCTCGGTTTGTTTTGGTTTTTTGCAGCTGACTAAGTTCAATTGATTTTATTTTCAGTTTAAATATTCAATTATCATATTTGTAACTGCTTATGGGATGTAATTTTGCGAGACAATTGTCGCATTTATCTTTCCGCACTTTATTTTCTGCCGCATCTTTATAATTAATTTCACACCTCCGAAGGATTAGGTCTAGCCGTTTGGCCGCCATGCCAATAGTCCTCAAACCCTCAAATTTCACACATTCAATTTCAAATCCTCAAAACTACAAACTACAAACCCTAATTTTCACAAATGCCTCGCCGCAGGCTAAATTACAATTTTACCCCTAGCATTAGGTCAAAGAGCCGCCGCGCTCATTTTAGGGTTTCCCGCCGCGGAATCCCTAACCTAATTTAACCCTAATTACGACATAACAATTCAACATAGAGATTTGAAGTTTCTACACTCCACGTAAGCGTGTCCTTAAGATGCGTTTATTCCCCTTGAGACCTTGACCACAGTCAAGACGTTTCTAACCTCCCTTTTGAGGGGAACTACAATTACTCTGATTCCATTCCCGTAAGGATATGTAGGCACAAGATGCGATGTCTTGCCGAGTAAACTTAGAATTAACCCCTAGGTCTTTTTTCTCACTTTTAATCCCTTTGTACATATACCTTAAGAATAATAAAGCAAAATAGTAAACATTTGAACAAAAGGTTCCTGTAGAGTACTACAGAAGTTTAGGGTGCTAATACCTTCCCTAAATTTAACCAACCCCCGAACCCTAGATCTTTCCCCGCATTGTGTTTACGATGCAAAAATAGGTTTTCCCTCTTTTGACCTTTTCCTTCGGATAAATCAAAGAGCGGTTGTGAATTGAATTGCGATTCAAACTCATTAATAGTTTGTGATCCTATTTCCACCGCAACAGAAAATGGCGACTTCACTGGGGACTTTCTAAACTTTTGAGGGTTATCCCTAATTTGTTCATATTTATTACTATTTGTTTTACTATTCATTTGCATGTATATATTGTACTTTGATTTTGGGATTGTTCCTTGTGTTGTGAGATAAGTCCTACGCCCGGACTAGTGACATTATTATAGGATGGGGATATATTCGATGAAGCTTATAGGGAGTGAATCCCGACCAAGCTGATTCGAGAATCACCGCTCAGTTGAGACCTTTTCGAAAATGGTTCGGTTGAACGAGTAATCGTGAAAAAATTTTCCATGGTCGATTGGAGTCTGTGATATTGAGGACCGTAGTACCTTAACACCACCTTGGCCTTATTTAGGACGTAGTGCGGGAACTATGTGGGAGTAGTCCTACAATGGTTGCTACGCGATACTACACTCAAAAGAGGTTCTCTTGAGAATATTATTAACCCCCGAGTCAGTCGGAAGGTCGATAATATCCGAAAGATGGGCTGATGACTTTGGGCACTTTGTAGAACCTTGTTCGGCATGTACAACTAACCTATAGTACACTCCTTTTGGGATGGGTAGACCTTGACTCTGCTCACGTTCCTTTAACCTAGGACTTTGTGGTTTTCATGCATTGCATCCATAAAGCATCTCATTGCATTGTATTTCATGGAGTTCAAACATCATTTATGGATATCGCGGGATACCATAAATAAAAAAAATAAAATGTAAAAAACAAGAAAAAGACTTCCTTGGTACCCCACGACATTCGTAAATGTTTGAATTCCATGAAATCTTCATTTGCATTCACATTTTAGCATCATACTTTTGCATTGCATGTGTCTCCCGATTTCTCATACTCGGTTCTCTCACCTTCCAGTTTTGTCACCCTGAGTTCTCTGCATCAATACGACCCTTCAAAAGAATGGAAGATCAAAACCAAGAGATCAACCGTGTCAGCCATGAATTCGAAGATCTTCGAGGAAGTGTAGGGCAGATTTTGGAGATGTTACGAGCTCTTAGTGTGAAGGTGGATGCTCAGTCTACTGTTGTTTCTAAGACTAATACCGTTATGGAACCTCAACCAGCTGTTACTGTCGAGAATGTACCTCCTCACGGTCTTCAATCCGGTTTGGTGCCTCCCAGTGCTCGACCAGTTCGACGAGCTACCCCTCCAAAGTGCAAAACTCCTAACTCCGACCATGGTAAAGGACCTACACGTTCAAAGAATCGCAAAAAGGCTACTCCTCAACCTTTGCAATATCAGCAGAGTTATGTTCAAGGTTATCCGTTTCTATATGTTCAACAACCCTATGTAGCTACTGTTGCACCCCCTTTCGATCAGCAGTTTCCTACATGCCAACCTGTACAGTCAGCTCCGGTATATCAGGCACCAGTTTATCAACAACCTTCCGGTTATTCGCCTATGCAAGTTCCGGTCAACAGTCAACGAGTGCCCAACGTTCCTGTTCACCAACAATCACAGAATCAGGTTCCTTGTCCCCTTAAGAGGCAGTATAAGCCTTGTCCTCCAATTCCGATAACTTTCACTGAGTTATACCCCCATTTGGTACAACAAGGTCTGATTACCACCCGTGCTTTGGGTCCTCCGCCTAATCCGTTACCTGCTGGTTACAACGCTGCCGCTCATTGTTTATTTCATGAGGGTGCGCCCGGCCATGATCTAGAGAATTGCTACGCTCTTAAGAATTTTGTCAGAAATTTGATGGAAACGAAGAAGTTGTCTTTTAGCGATGCTCAGCCGAAGATCGAGACTCCTCTCGGGGTTTCCCGCTTGTCAAGCTTAAATTCTGCAAAGTATGTTGACCCCTCAGCAAATCAGCCGAATCCAATAATTATTCAAAGGCCTAGCTCTCTTCATTTCAGTAACCCTCAAGATGATATGACCGGGATCAACAAAGAATCTGGGAAAGTTATTTTGAAGCAACGACTGAAAACTGTTGAAGATGTGACCAGCATAACTGGGGCAAGCCATGACGACTCACAGTGATCATAAACCAGACGTCCTTTCCATTGAGGCTCCGCCAAAGGAAACTATTACTCTTGCATGCAAGATTTCATAAACATTTAGAAGGATTTTTTTCGACAGTTCATTTGTTTATTTATATGCATTTCTCTTTGATTAAGCATATTTAGCATGTACGAACTTGTTTATCTTTGATTAATTAATGCAACGCATATGTTTGTCTTGAATAAATCCATTCGTTTCACTCATTCAAAAAACGTTTTCATAAATCATAATGCCAACTTTACCCGATCTCTTGTTCTGATGGAGAATTGGGGGGAGGATGACGAACCCAAAACGTCAGATTTCTTGTCGTATGCTTTCGATTGAAACCCGCTGATGATGTAAGGCATTGTTTCAAATCCCAAACACTGGAGATATAAGGATGTTAATCCCTAGTCAACCCTTTGAGCCTTGAAGTAGGAGTTTTTCTTTCTTTTTAAGAACCTTCATCCTAACCTGGGGCAGGGTAGGTTTCAGTTAAGCCGATCGAGCGCTTAGATCCTCAAAAAGGAAGAGCAAACCTTCGAGAATTTATCCTTAGCATCTTAAGAAGTCCAATACAATGACTATCCCTCGGTTACCTAAGGAGTGGGGCAGTCACGAGCCTTTCAAAAGATTTACACGACTTGTGCATAAAAGAATATTCAAAAAAAATAAGAGCCCGCTAAGTCAAAACCTACGAAGGAGACTTAGACAGAACTGGGGCATCCCGCTGGACTCCAAAGGCAAATCAAAAGATGTTGTCCAGGCAAAAGTTAGGGAATAAAAGCAAAACAAGAGGGTACAATAAATAATCCCTAGTAAAGAACAAGATCGTGTGACCAATTGCCATTAGAAATAGGTGAGTGACTGCCATGTCCAAAGCCTTGATAAATTCTCAACCATAGCAAATCCGTTTGAGGTATGAGTGTTCGTATCCGATTAACTGAATTAGGATTGGAGAACATCACGAAGAATGGGTGGGTACAAATATAACTTTGAGCCTTTATATCTTTTGTTTCTTAAACCGTGAACCGAGCCACGATACAACCTTTAAAAGACCTAATTGAAGTAGGACTTCGGTTGAAAGCATACTCGACAAGATCACGTTTCCTGACTCCTACGAACTATGCTCAGAAAAATTCATGTTGGCATTATAATTAAAACTTATATCCTGACTAGTGATTTCGGTCACAAGTTATGGCGATATCTTTTTCAAAACAAAACATTCAAGACAAATATATGTGTACATTGACAAGCTCAGGATAGGCATTTCAGGCATGACAACTTTGCTTGATATCTTAGAGATTTACATATGAACATAACCCGTGGAACTTGAAGATCCTGCTGAACAGGGGCAGGCAGTTTCCCAATTCGCTTACCAACGCGAGTCTGACGTTCTTAAGAGCTATTTCCCAAAGATTTCGTCGTAACACGATTAATTTGTGCCAGTTACGTCGAGACCTGACAAATCTCTCAAAGAGTTTGAGAACAATGGGGCAACCGGACTCGGTGTTCTCTATAAAATCCTCTTGAGATGACCCTACCTCGCAACGCAAGTATCCTGGGGCACCATGTTTTAAGGGAAACAAATGGCGACTACTATAAGGTCCTTCAAGATCAAGGCCATGTGGTTTCACAACTTTTCTTCATGCACCCGACGGATTTTACTCACGGCGGCCTCCGTTCCCCAGTAAATCTCAGTGTTGCAACAGGCTCCTAAACTATTGCCTCATCACAGTTCCCAGCGAGACTATAAGCTGACAACTTTTTCTTGGGTAACTCGGAAGTGTCCCTCAGGTTTTCTTCTCCCCATGGGAAGACGTGATGTTGTGCACCCAAGCAGATTACCTTCTCCCCAGAGAATTCAGAACTTTAAAACCAGACTTGGTTCTACCATTGATCTTTCTTACCCATGATTGACGTATTGGTTGCAGAGAACACAGGGTACCTCCGTCGAGATGTTTATTTCATCTCTCGTCCCGTCTCTAGTCAGTTTCGTCAGCATACGCAAGGGCATAAGCATCACATGCCTATTTCATTACATATTCATTACATATTCATCACATATTCATTACATATTCATTACATATTCATTACATATTCATTACATACTCATTACATACTCATTTCATAACATCTTGCATACATAAACATTAACATACATAGACATTAACGTACATTCACATTAACATATGCATCAACATATGCGTTAGCATTCCCAGGTTCATTATGTTTCACCATCATTGGTCGTTACCACCTAGTAACTGGGGTTTGTCCATTCTCTCCAAATAGATTGTCAGCCCTAAGCATAAAATACATATGTGTTTCCAGTTTCCCCACGGAGCTCGATCCTCGTGGATGACGGTTACTTCAGCTATCTTTCCTTACCAGGATAAGATATTTACCCTTCGAGATCATTCCCTCGATGGAGTCTTGATTACCAGTCTTCTTTCTAGCTCGATCCTAGATTGAATCTCAGTCATGTCGGTAGTCAAGCCCAACCAGACGTGCATTTATTTTGCACCATCTAAAGATTTTCACCATACCATGACAGATGTTCGACTGTTCTCGCCCGAGAAGTTTATCACTGTACCCGGACGTGCATTTATTTTGCACTATCTTTCAAGAAAATTAACTACGATCCTTTACAGATGCACGCCAGTTCACGCCTGGAAAATCCATCAGTACAACACTTTACAATCCTACATGTTACAACATCGGTATACAACATTTCTCACCTAAGAAACCGATCCTATCTTCGTTATGACTCGCAGCAAATGGCCATCTCCATGGAGCAGTTGGGCTTCCATTTACCTGTCGTCTTGAAGTATGGGAGGTTTGAACCAAATCGTATTCAGGAGAGCACGATCTTGAAGTACGGGGAGGTTTGAGCGGAATCATATTCAGGAGAGCACGATTCTGAAGTATGAGGAAGTTCAGTTAGCCCTTTTCATATTCAGGAGAGCACGATTCTGAAGTATGAAGAATTTCATTTACAAGAAAGAGCCGAATCATATTCAGGAGAGCACGATTCTGAAGTATGAGGAAGTTCAGTTAGCCCTTTTCATATTCAGGAGAGCACGATTCTGAAGTATGAAGAATTTCATTTACAAGAAAGAGCCGAATCATATTCAGGAGAGCACGATTCTGAAGTATGAGGAAGTTCAGTTAGCCCTTTTCATATTCAGGAGAGCACGATTCTGAAGTATGAAGAATTTCATTTATCCAAAAGAGCTGAATCATATTCAGGAGAGCACGATTCTGAAGTATGAGGAAGTTCAGTTAGCCCTTTTCATATTCAGGAGAGCACGATTCTGAAGTATGAAGAATTTCATTTACAAGAAAGAGCCGAATCATATTCAGGAGAGCACGATTCTGAAGTATGAGGAAGTTCAGTTAGTCCTTTTCATATTCAGGAGAGCACGATTCTGAAGTATGAAGAATTTCATTTACCCGAAGGAGCGGAATCATATTCAGGAGAGCACGATTCTGAAGTATGAGGAAGTTCAGTTAGCCCTTTTCATATTCAGGAGAGCATGATTCTGAAGTATGAAGAATTTCATTTACAAGAAAGAGCTGAATCATATTCAGGAGAGCACGATTTGAAGTATGAGGAAGTTCAGTTAGCCCTTTTCATATTCAGGAGAGCACGATTCTGAAGTATGAAGAATTTCATTTACAAGAAAGAGCTGAATCATATTCAGGAGAGCACGATTCTGAAGTATGAGGAAGTTCAGTTAGCCTTTTCATATTCAGGAGAGCACGATTCTGAATTATGAAAAATTTCATTTACAAGAAAGAGCCGAATCATATTCAGGAGAGCACGATTCTGAAGTATGAGGAAGTTCAGTTAGCCTTTTCATATTCAGGAGAGCACGATTCTGAAGTATGAAGAATTTCATTTACAAGAAAGAGCCGAATCATATTCAGGAGAGCACGATTCTGAAGTATGAGGAAGTTCAGTTAGCCCTTTTCATATTCAGGAGAGCACTATTCTGAAGTATGAAGAATTTCATTTACCCGAAAGAGCGGAATCATATTCAAGAGAGCACGATTCTGAAGTATGAGGAAGTTCAGTTTACCCTTTTCATGTTCAGGAGAGCACGATCTTGAAGCATGAAGAAGTTTATTTATCCTTCAGTAAGAGAAGAATCAGAATCGTATTCCAGGCGCCGACCTTAAATGCGAGAAGATTTATTTATCAGATAAGCAGCAACCTCTTCATTTGAGTGCTTATCCATTTTGGCATATAAGTCCCTTCCAACGATAAGTGACAATTCTCCCTCGAGAAGCTTATCAGGGCACTTCCCATCAAAGTCCATTTATTTTGGCATACAGCCGGTTTTTACCCTGTATATTTGATACGGATTTCCGAAAAGTCCATTCGATCCCATCACGAGGGATAGTTTACAGAAGCTTGGATGTTATTCTTTGCTCAATGCTCCAGCAGTCTGTAATCGATCTTGCAAGCCGTGTAGATCCTGTTATTATTAAACATTCCCAAATGGGGGTCATCTCATAGGTGCCATCTCCATTTAAGGATCTTATTCCTAAAGTCTATTTATTTTGGCATACAGCCGGTTTTTACCCTGTATATTTGCTACGGATTCCCGAAAAGTCCGTTTGATCGTGTCACGAGAGATAGTTTACAGAAGCTTGGATGTTATTCTTTGCTCAATGCTCCATGCATTCTGTGATCGATTTTGCAATCGTACGTGATCCAGATTTACTTTTAGATTCCCAGTGGAGGCCGTCTCACAGGTGCCATCTCCATTTGAGAATCTCGTTCCCGTTCTAAAAATGACAATTGGTCGTGTTCGCACCAGTTGACCATCATTTTAGAATTCCCCAGTGTTGTACTGTGTCCCAGCGCGTCGTTTTCCGGGGTGTGTTCTTCTCATAGCGTCTGTCCCTGCGTCGTCGTATTCGTCAGCATGGTCGCATTCATCATTCCAACATACGCATCATATCATATTCATGGCATCGTCTGCATTAGTCTGTTCTCGTTTTGTCTATAGCATTGCATATCGCCACATATAAGGGCAAAATTTTCGGTTATCTATATTTAAATCCCTCCACCATGATTCCTCGAGTCTCCGCCACTCAAATCATCCGGTGTAGTTATTTAAACAGGGGCAACTGTAATACCCCAAATTTTACCCTTTCTTTTTTATTTTTATTTTAAATTCTGATTAACTTAATAAATTAACCTTTTTTTTTAATCTTGTTTTTTTAACTAATAATAATTTAATAAATTTTTTTTTATAACTTTACTAATGTTTTTTTATTAACTTTTTTTCTTCTTTTCTATTTAGTTTATTTATTTAAATCATGTTAAGCTCTTCTTACTAACTTTTAGGATTTAGATTAAAATTTAACTTTTTTTTTTCTTTTCTTTAAGAGTAAATTTTTTTTTATAACCTTTTTTTAATTAATTTCTAACACATTTTTTTTAATCAAATTCTAATATCTTTTTTAAAATAAAAATCTAACTTCTTTTTAAAATTAAATCTTTTTTCTAACTCCTTTTTAAAGCTAAATCTTTTTTTTCTAACTTTTTTAAAGCTAAATCTTTTTTTCTAACTTTTTTAAAGTTAAATATTTTTTTCTAACTTCTTTTTAAAATTAAATCTTTTTTTTTAACTTCTTTTTAAAATTAAATCTTTTTTTCTCTAACTTCTTTTTAAAATTAAATCTTTTTTTTCTCTAACTTCTTTTTAAAATTAAATCTTTTTTTCTAACTATTTTAAAAATTAAATCTAACCTTTTTTTTTAAATTAAATCTATCCTTTTTTTAAAATTAAATCTAAATCTTTTTTGACACCATCCTTTTTCAAATTAAAATTCTAAATTCCTTTTAAAATTAAATTCTAACAGTTTTTAAAATAATCCTAACATTTTTTAAAATCAACATTCAAATATATTTTTTTATTTTAAAATTCTAACTCATTTTTTTTAAACTTAAAACTCTAATTTTTATTTAACTTGAAACTCTAACTTTCTTTGCTAACATTTTTAAATTTAAATCCCAACACTTTTTTTTTATCAAATCCAATCACAATAAATCACAGATGGAGCAAAATCAAATCAATCAGATCATATCATCATCATAAGAAAATCAGATCTAAATATCAACATCACCATCATTGAATCAAATTTGAAATC
This sequence comes from Lathyrus sativus, assembly GCA_963859935.3. Taxonomy (NCBI): domain Eukaryota; kingdom Viridiplantae; phylum Streptophyta; class Magnoliopsida; order Fabales; family Fabaceae; genus Lathyrus; species Lathyrus sativus. The sequence continues at coordinate 683,810,768 of OZ012737.1, forward strand.
ATCATAAAAATTCATTCAAATCAAATCAGAGATTGAAAAAGATTGAAATATTCAAATCAAATATGAGATTGAAAAAGATTTAAAAATCAAGTATAAAAGGACCCTCAGAAGCAACAAAACGGAGGGATCGACAAACATCAAAAAAACTCTTACCGTCTTCATCAAAAGTAACTAACTCTTCTTTTTTTTAATTTCTAATCTTTTTTATATCTTTTTTTCAAAATTTCTACCATTTTTTCTTAATTAAAATTCTAACATTCTAACTCTTTTTTTATTAAAATTCTAACCTTTTCTCTTTTATTTTCAAACTTTTATTTTTATTTTCTAACCTTTTTTTTAAAAACCAAATTTCGAAGTTCTAATTTTTTTGCTAACTTTTAATCTATTTTCTTTTTCTTAATCACATTAAAAACTCTAACTTTTCCAAATCTCACAAAAAAAACCTAATTCCATTCTAACTCTTTTCTAATTACCTAAATTCTCACCGTCTCAAAACATTCATCACTTAACTTCTAATTATTGTCAATTCCAATTTTCATCCTTCATTCCTAACAGTATTCTTGATTATCCATGAACCTGTTCACTAATATTTATTTATTTATTTTTGTATTTATTTTTATATTTGTACATAATCTGACATCATCGTTGCTATTTCATATTCCATTATCACTTGTATATTATCGCCATCTTCTTTGCATATTAATTTTCATTGTTTATTAATTTTTCGCTAACATCCTCATTTTTAAGATCCAAATTTCTAACTTTTTTTCTTGTTTCTACTTAAATTCCTAACATTCCCGTCTAATTTTTTGTCTAACCCCGTATAATAACAGTCTCGGTTTGTTTTGGTTTTTTGCAGCTGACTAAGTTCAATTGATTTTATTTTCAGTTTAAATATTCAATTATCATATTTGTAACTGCTTATGGGATGTAATTTTGCGAGACAATTGTCGCATTTATCTTTCCGCACTTTATTTTCTGCCGCATCTTTATAATTAATTTCACACCTCCGAAGGATTAGGTCTAGCCGTTTGGCCGCCATGCCAATAGTCCTCAAACCCTCAAATTTCACACATTCAATTTCAAATCCTCAAAACTACAAACTACAAACCCTAATTTTCACAAATGCCTCGCCGCAGGCTAAATTACAATTTTACCCCTAGCATTAGGTCAAAGAGCCGCCGCGCTCATTTTAGGGTTTCCCGCCGCGGAATCCCTAACCTAATTTAACCCTAATTACGACATAACAATTCAACATAGAGATTTGAAGTTTCTACACTCCACGTAAGCGTGTCCTTAAGATGCGTTTATTCCCCTTGAGACCTTGACCACAGTCAAGACGTTTCTAACCTCCCTTTTGAGGGGAACTACAATTACTCTGATTCCATTCCCGTAAGGATATGTAGGCACAAGATGCGATGTCTTGCCGAGTAAACTTAGAATTAACCCCTAGGTCTTTTTTCTCACTTTTAATCCCTTTGTATATATACCTTAAGAATAATAAAGCAAAATAGTAAACATTTGAACAAAAGGTTCCTGTAGAGTACTACAGAAGTTTAGGGTGCTAATACCTTCCCTAAATTTAACCAACCCCCGAACCCTAGATCTTTCCCCGCATTGTGTTTACGATGCAAAAATAGGTTTTCCCTCTTTTGACCTTTTCCTTCGGATAAATCAAAGAGCGGTTGTGAATTGAATTGCGATTCAAACTCATTAATAGTTTGTGATCCTATTTCCACCGCAACAGAAAATGGCGACTTCACTGGGGACTTTCTAAACTTTTGAGGGTTATCCCTAATTTGTTCATATTTATTACTATTTGTTTTACTATTCATTTGCATGTATATATTGTACTTTGATTTTGGGATTGTTCCTTGTGTTGTGAGATAAGTCCTACGCCCGGACTAGTGACATTATTATAGGATGGGGATATATTCGATGAAGCTTATAGGGAGTGAATCCCGACCAAGCTGATTCGAGAATCACCGCTCAGTTGAGACCTTTTCGAAAATGGTTCGGTTGAACGAGTAATCGTGAAAAATTTTTCCATGGTCGATTGGAGTCTGTGATATTGAGGACCGTAGTACCTTAACACCACCTTGGCCTTATTTAGGACGTAGTGCGGGAACTATGTGGGAGTAGTCCTACAATGGTTGCTACGCGATACTACACTCAAAAGAGGTTCTCTTGAGAATATTATTAACCCCCGAGTCAGTCGGAAGGTCGATAATATCCGAAAGATGGGCTGATGACTTTGGGCACTTTGTAGAACCTTGTTCGGCAGGTACAACTAACCTATAGTACACTCCTTTTGGGATGGGTAGACCTTGACTCCGCTCACGTTCCTTTAACCTAGGACTTTGTGGTTTTCATGCATTGCATCCATAAAGCATCTCATTGCATTGTATTTCATGGAGTTCAAACATCATTTATGGATATCGCGGGATACCATAAATAAAAAAAATAAAATGGAAAAAACAAGAAAAAGACTTCCTTGGTACCCTACGACATTCGTAAATGTTTGAATTCCATGAAATCTTCATTTGCATTCACATTTTAGCATCATACTTTTGCATTGCATGTGTCTCCCGATTTCTCATACTCGGTTCTCTCACCTTCCAGTTTTGTCACCCTGAGTTCTCTGCATCAATACGACCCTTCAAAAGAATGGAAGATCAAAACCAAGAGATCAACCGTGTCAGCCATGAATTCGAAGATCTTCGAGGAAGTGTAGGGCAGATTTTGGAGATGTTACGAGCTCTTAGTATGAAGGTGGATGCTCAGTCTACTGTTGTTTCTAAGACTAATACCGTTATGGAACCTCAACCAGCTGTTACTGTCGAGAATGTACCTCCTCACGGTCTTCAATCCGGTTTGGTGCCTCCCAGTGCTCGACCAGTTCGACGAGCTACCCCTCCAAAGTGCAAAACTCCTAACTCCGACCATGGTAAAGGACCTACACGTTCAAAGAACCGCAAAAAGGCTACTCCTCAACCTTTGCAATATCAGCAGAGTTATGTTCAAGGTTATCCGTTTCTATATGTTCAACAACCCTATGTAGTTACTGTTGCACCCCCTTTCGATCAGCAGTTTCCTACATGCCAACCTGTACAGTCAGCTCCGGTATATCAGGCACCAGTTTATCAACAACCTTCCGGTTATTCGCCTATGCAAGTTCCGGTCAACAGTCAACGAGTGCCCAACGCTCCTGTTCACCAACAATCACAGAATCAGGTTCCTTGTCCCCCTTAAGAGGCAGTATAAGCCTTGTCCTCCAATTCCGATAACTTTCACTGAGTTATACCCCCATTTGGTACAACAAGGTCTGATTACCACCCGTGCTTTGGGTCCTCCGCCTAATCCGTTACCTGCTGGTTACAACGCTGCCGCTCATTGTTTATTTCATGAGGGTGCGCCCGGCCATGATCTAGAGAATTGCTACGCTCTTAAGAACTTTGTCAGAAATTTGATGGAAACGAAGAAGGTTTCTTTTAGCGATGCTCAGCCGAAGATCGAGACTCCTCTCGGGGTTTCCCGCTTGTCAAGCTTAAATTCTGCAAAGTATGTTGACCCCTCAGCAAATCAGCCGAATCCAGTAATTATTCAAAGGCCTAGCTCTCTTCATTTCAGTAACCCTCAAGATGATATGACCGGGATCAACAAAGAATCTGGGAAAGTTATTTTGAAGCAACGACTGAAAACTGTTGAAGATGTGACCAGCATAACTGGGGCAAGCCATGACGACTCACAGTGATCATAAACCAGACGTCCTTTCCATTGAGGCTCCGCCAAAGGAAACTATTACTCTTGCATGCAAGATTTCATAAACATTTAGAAGGATTTTTTTCGACAGTTCATTTGTTTATTTATATGCATTTCTCTTTGATTAAGCATATTTAGCATGTACGAACTTGTTTATCTTTGATTAATTAATGCAACGCATATGTTTGTCTTGAATAAATCCATTCGTTTCACTCATTCAAAAAACGTTTTCATAAATCATAATGCCAACTTTACCCGATCTCTTGTTCTGATGGAGAATTAGGGGGAGGATGACGAACCCAAAACGTCAGATTTCTTGTCGTATGCTTTCGATTGAAACCCGCTGATGATGTAAGGCATTGTTTCAAATCCCAAACACTGGAGATATAAGGATGTTAATCCCTAGTCAACCCTTTGAGCCTTGAAGTAGGAGTTTTTCTTTCTTTTTAAGAACCTTCATCCTAACCTGGGGCAGGGTAGGTTTCAGTTAAGCCGATCGAGCGCTTAGATCCTCAAAAAGGAAGAGCAAACCTTCGAGAATTTATCCTTAGCATCTTAAGAAGTCCAATACAATGACTATCCCTCGGTTACCTAAGGAGTGGGGCAGTCACGAGCCTTTCAAAAGATTTACACGACTTGTGCATAAAAGAATATTCAAAAAAAATAAGAGCCCGCTAAGTCAAAACCTACGAAGGAGACTTAGGCAGAACTGGGGCATCCCGCTGGACTCCAAAGGCAAATCAAAAGATGTTGTCCAGGCAAAAGTTAGGGAATAAAAGCAAAACAAGAGGGTACAATAAATAATCCCTAGTAAAGAACAAGATCGTGTGACCAATTGCCATTAGAAATAGGTGAGTGACTGCCATGTCCAAAGCCTTGATAAATTCTCAACCATAGCAAATCCGTTTGAGGTATGAGTGTTCGTATCCGATTAACTGAATTAGGATTGGAGAACATCACGAAGAATGGGTGGGTACAAATATAACTTTGAGCCTTTATATCTTTTGTTTCTTAAACCGTGAACCGAGCCACGATACAACCTTTAAAAGACCTAATTGAAGTAGGACTTCGGTTGAAAGCATACTCGACAAGATCACGTTTCCTGACTCCTACGAACTATGCTCAGAAAAATTCATGTTGGCATTATAATTAAAACTTATATCCTGACTAGTGATTTCGGTCACAAGTTATGGCGATATCTTTTTCAAAACAAAACATTCAAGACAAATATATGTGTACATTGACAAGCTCAGGATAGGCATTTCAGGCATGACAACTTTGCTTGATATCTTAGAGATTTACATATGAACATAACCCGTGGAACTTGAAGATCCTGCTGAACAGGGGCAGGCAGTTTCCCAATTTGCTTACCAACGCGAGTCTGACGTTCTTAAGAGCTATTTCCCAAAGATTTCGTCGTAACACGATTAATTTGTGCCAGTTACGTCGAGACCTGACAAATCTCTCAAAGAGTTTGAGAACAATGGGGCAACCGGACTCGGTGTTCTCTATAAAATCCTCTTGAGATGACCCTACCTCGCAACGCAAGTATCCTGGGGCACCATGTTTTAAGGGAAACAAATGGCGACTACTATAAGGTCCTTCAAGATCAAGGCCATGTGGTTTCACAACTTTTCTTCATGCACCCGACGGATTTTACTCACGGCGGCCTCCGTTCCCCAGTAAATCTCAATGTTGCAACAGGCTCCTAAACTATTGCCTCATCACAGTTCCCAGCGAGACTATAAGCTGACAACTTTTTCTTGGGTAACTCGGAAGTGTCCCTCAGGTTTTCTTCTCCCCATGGGAAGACGTGATGCTGTGCACCCAAGCAGATTACCTTCTCCCCAGAGAATTCAGAACTTTAAAACCAGACTTGGTTCTACCATTGATCTTTCTTACCCATGATTGACGTATTGGTTGCAGAGAACACAGGGTACCTCCGTCGAGATGTTTATTTCATCTCTCGTCCCGTCTCTAGTCAGTTTCGTCAGCATACGCAAGGGCATAAGCATCACATGCCTATTTCATTACATATTCATTACATATTCATCACATATTCATTACATATTCATTACATATTCATTACATACTCATTACATACTCATTTCATAACATCTTGCATACATAAACATTAACATACATAGACATTAACGTACATTCACATTAACATATGCATCAACATATGCGTTAGCATTCCCAGGTTCATTATGTTTCACCATCATTGGTCGTTACCACCTAGTAACTGGGGTTTGTCCATTCTCTCCAAATAGATTGTCAGCCCTAAGCATAAAATACATATGTGTTTCCAGTTTCCCCACGGAGCTCGATCCTCGTGGATGACGGTTACTTCAGCTATCTTTCCTTACCAGGATAAGATATTTACCCTTCGAGATCATTCCCTCGATGGAGTCTTGATTACCAGTCTTCTTTCTAGCTCGATCCTAGATTGAATCTCAGTCATGTCGGTAGTCAAGCCCAACCAGACGTGCATTTATTTTGCACCATCTAAAGATTTTCACCATACCATGACAGATGTTCGACTGTTCTCGCCCGAGAAGTTTATCACTGTACCCGGACGTGCATTTATTTTGCACTATCTTTCAAGAAAATCAACTACGATCCTTTACAGATGCACGCCAGTTCACGCCTGGAAAATCCATCAGTACAACACTTTACAATCCTACATGTTACAACATCGGTATACAACATTTCTCACCTAAGAAACCGATCCTATCTTCGTTATGACTCGCAGCAAATGGCCATCTCCATGGAGCAGTTGGGCTTCCATTTACCTGTCGTCTTGAAGTATGGGAGGTTTGAACCAAATCGTATTCAGGAGAGCACGATCTTGAAGTACGGGGAGGTTTGAGCGGAATCATATTCAGGAGAGCACGATTCTGAAGTATGAGGAAGTTCAGTTAGCCCTTTTCATATTCAGGAGAGCACGATTCTGAAGTATGAAGAATTTCATTTACAAGAAAGAGCCGAATCATATTCAGGAGAGCACGATTCTGAAGTATGAGGAAGTTCAGTTAGCCCTTTTCATATTCAGGAGAGCACGATTCTGAAGTATGAAGAATTTCATTTACAAGAAAGAGCCGAATCATATTCAGGAGAGCACGATTCTGAAGTATGAGGAAGTTCAGTTAGCCCTTTTCATATTCAGGAGAGCACGATTCTGAAGTATGAAGAATTTCATTTATCCAAAAGAGCTGAATCATATTCAGGAGAGCACGATTCTGAAGTATGAGGAAGTTCAGTTAGCCCTTTTCATATTCAGGAGAGCACGATTCTGAAGTATGAAGAATTTCATTTACAAGAAAGAGCCGAATCATATTCAGGAGAGCACGATTCTGAAGTATGAGGAAGTTCAGTTAGTCCTTTTCATATTCAGGAGAGCACGATTCTGAAGTATGAAGAATTTCATTTACCCGAAGGAGCGGAATCATATTCAGGAGAGCACGATTCTGAAGTATGAGGAAGTTCAGTTAGCCCTTTTCATATTCAGGAGAGCACGATTCTGAAGTATGAAGAATTTCATTTACAAGAAAGAGCTGAATCATATTCAGGAGAGCACGATTTGAAGTATGAGGAAGTTCAGTTAGCCCTTTTCATATTCAGGAGAGCACGATTCTGAAGTATGAAGAATTTCACTTACATTACATAGGAAACACACTTGGGGTGTTTTGCACACCAAGTGCTCGATGAATTGATCGCACACAAACTGTTTGCTTTATTGTCAAATTAAATTTACACTTTATAAGTCATTGGAAATTGGACACTCTAAAGTGTTGTTATTTGTATTGATTAACCATCAAACTGTTGATTCCATCTCTCATTGGATTTGTTGTTCCATTTGGCTTGTCGCATATCCGATCTTTTCTATAACGGTTTGTTTAGACGACTTGGTTCCTCGGCCGCTTCCGTATAATTTTTTAAAACCAAAATTTTAAGCGCCAACTCTTGTAATAAATTAGTGATTTATTCAACCCTTTCTATATCATTGCCATCGTCTAACAAGTGGTATCACGAGCATCGATTTATCTAGTGCTTCACATATAACTTTTTAGAAAATGGTTAACGAACCAAAAGGGGCTTACAATAGAGCACCAGTTTTTATATGTGAGAACTATAGTTATTGGAAAGATTATATGTGTGTGCATATCAATTCCATTGATAGAAAGGTATGAAACGTTATTCAAAATGGTCCTATGGAAATAACCATGACCGATGCGAATAATGTTGTTGTGCCTAAGCCAGAAGCACAATTGAACTAAGAAGATGAGAAAAAGTATAGTTACGATTGGAAGGTTAGAAATATTATAATATATCTTCTTTGGGAGTTGATGAATATTATATAGTTTCTCATTGTACTACTGCTAAAGCTACGTGGGACGCATTATAAGTTGCCCATGAGGGAACTAATGATATCAAACTAGCTCGAATCAATACTTTGACACAAGAGTTTGATCTCTTTCACATGAAGCAAGGTGAAACCATTGCTGAAATGCAAAAGAGATTTTCTCATGTAATCAACCGCTTACGTACACTTGGAAGACCCGTTTCCAATTAAGTTGTACTAATAAAACTTTAAGATGTCTTAGTAGGGAATGACAACCAAAGGTCATGGCAATCAAGGAAGCTTATGATCTCACTACACTGGACATCACAACTTTATTTGGTAAGCTTGATGAACACGAGCAAGTGCTCATAAGTATTGACAAACATGAGAAAAAAGAAAAGAAAGAAAAGGTGAAAAACACATACAAGAAGTTTATTGCTCTTAAGGCTTCTAGCTCAAAGTCCTCAACACAAGAGCAAAGTGGAAATGAATCTAATGATGATGAGGAATATACGAGTGGAGATATGGGACTGTTTGTAGAAGATATAATAGATATATCTGGAAAAATGGTATTCAACTCTCAGACAAGAATCTCATCAACTTCTAATGACAATCAAAGTCTTATAAGAATGAATACAACAAGAATGGTAAATTGAAAAGGTCATGCTACAATTATGGAAAGACCGATCATTATAAGTTGAATTGTACTTTAATAAAGAAAGACAAAGAAAAGGAGCAGAATCGTCAACAAAAGAAATCGGGTAAACCTAAAAGGGCATACATTGCTTGGGAAAGTGATAGTGAGTCCTCTAGTGAAGATAGCTCAAGCGATGAAGATGAATATGTCAAGCTTTGTCTCATGGCTCATCAAAGGAAGAAGAAAGAGGTACAATGTCTTGAGTCTATGAAGAGAATATGGTTTCTCGATAGTGGATGTTTAAGACACATGACGGAAAACATTTCCTTATTCATCGACTTTGTGGCAAGAAGAAAGGATTTGTGACCTACAGTGACAATGACAAAGGAGCTAGACTCGGTAAAGGTAGTGTAGGTAATCCCTTTTCTACTATTATCTCAAATGTGTTATTAGTTTACGGTCTTAAACACAATCTAATTAGCATTAGTCAATTATGTGACAAAGGGTATAAAGTTTTATTTTCAAAAGATTGTTGCATGATTGAACATAATGATAATAAATATGATGTGTTCAAAGGCCTAAGGGTTAACAATGTTTATATGCTTGACTTGAGTGAAGTATCATTTAGTAGCACTAAATGTCTTGTCACCGTGAGTGAAGACTCGTGGCTATGGATAGGCGTTTAGCGCATGTCAACTTTGATTTGCTAAATAAAGTAGTTTCTAAGGATCTAGTAGTCGGCCTATCCAAAATCAAATTTTCAAAAGATCATTTATGTCATGCTTGCCAAATGGGGAGGCAAACAAGGATCTTGTTTAAATCTGAAAATGGTGTTTCTACAACGAGACCCCTTGAACTCCTCCATATGGATCTTTTTGGACCATCTAGGATCAAAAGCTTAGGGGGTAATTACTATAGTTTTGTGATAGTGGATGACTACTCTAGGTTTTTTTGGACTATTTTCTTAGCAAGCAAAAGTGATACTTTTTCAGCTTTTGAGAAGTTTGTCAATCTCTCTCAAAACAAATTGAATACAAACATTGTTATAATCCAAAGTGATCATGGAGGTGAACCTCTTTGAAGAATTTTGTGATAAGCATGAAATTGATCATAATTTTTCAGCTCCACGTACTCCTCAACAAAATGGAGTAGTGGAATGTAAAAATCGTGTTTTGGAAGAACTTGGAAGAACTATGATCAATGAGAGTAGCCTTCCTAAATAATTTTGGGTCAGTGCTATTAGTACGGCATGTTATGTTTTGAATAGGGTTCTTATCCGTCCCATTCTCAACAAAACTCCATATGAGCTTTTAAAAGAAAGAAAGCCCAACGTATTATATCTTCATGTTTTTGGTTGTAAGTGTTTTGTGTTGAATAATGGTAAGGAGAACCTTGGCAAATATGATTCAAAGGTCGATGAAGGTATCTTTCTTGGATACTCTCAAACTAGTAAGGCGTATAGGATGTTTAATAAGAGGTTGCTTACTGTTGAGGAATCTGTATAATTTACTTTTGATGAATCTTATCCGAAAAATGTTGGAAAAGGTATTTCTTTTCATGGTGCAGGTGTATCTTCAGAAGACATACTCAAAGACACTGAAAAAGGGACTGATCAACCTGAAGCAGTGAAAGTTGAGGAAGAAAAAGATCATCATCCTGAGGAGATTGAAGAGGATCATCCTACTAACAACAATGACCTTCCTCCAGCTTGGAAGTTTTCTAAAGACCATCCTATTGACAACATACTTTGTGGAATTTCAAAGGGAGTAACTACGTGATCCAAGCTAAGTAACTTTTGTTATCACTTTGCTTTTGTCTCTCAGGTTGAGCCTAAAAACTCTAAAGAAGCCTTACTCGATGAACATTGGCTTTTATCAATGCAAGAGGAATTAAATCAATTTAAAAGGAATGAGGTTTGGGACCTTGGCCCCCTCCGCGAAGCCATCGAGTAATTGGCACCAGATGGTGTTTAGGAACAAACTTGACAAAAATGGAGTCATAACAAGAAATAAAGCGTGCTTAGTGGAGCAAGGGTATAACCAAGAAGAGGGCATAGACTATGAGGAAACTTATGTTCATATTGTGAGAATCGAGGCTATACGTCTTTTGCTTGCTTACGCATGTGCTAAAAATTTCAAATTATTTCAAATGGATGTAAAAAGTGTTTTTCTAAATGAATACATCAATGAAGAGGTATATGTAGCTCGACCTCTTGGCTTTGAATCTCATGAGTATCTTGATCATGTTTATAAGCTTAAACATACTTTGTACGGTCTCAAGCAAGCCTCTAGGGCTTGGCATGAGCGTCTTTTTACTAGACCAAGGGTACTCAAGAGGGAAAGTTGATACAACTCTCTTCATTAAACGTTAAGGAAAACACTCCATTTTGGTACAAGTATATGTAGATGATATAATATTTAGATCTACTAACATAAATATGGTAAAGGAATTCTCTAAGTTGATGCACAGAGAGTTTGAGATGAGCATGAATGGGGAGCTAAACTACTTCCTTGAATTGCAAATCAAGCAACTCGAAGAAGGAACCTTCGTGAGTCAGATGAAGTATTGTTATGGCTACTCAAGCGTTTCGACATGGCTAACTCTAAAGCAATTGATACCTCAAACGCCTACATGTGTAAACTTGAATTGAGATGAAAATGGTAAGGATGTGAATGTAAAGAAATATCGAGGTATGATAGGTTCTCTACTCTATCTTACCGCTTCTCGATCGAATGTCATGTTTAGTGTATGTATGTGTGCTAGGTGTTACACCCTAAAATTGTCCCTCACTTTATCTTAACCCTAACTGGCTATCGATCCGCATTCATGTACATTTTCATTAGGACATCATCACGCATCTTATAGACATGTGATCAGAGCTTTCTCTATGGCACAGTTTTTCCAATTCAAGGACTATTACACTCAAGCTAAAATTGGAAGATGAAATACTATCATCATTGGTGATACAAATTATTGATTGAATTAGGATGGTTACAATTGAGTTTAATTCTTTCAAGGTCGTCAAAATCTGTTTGGAAAGATGCACTTGGATAGGTAATTTAAGCCCTGACTCAAACAACTTTATACCAAGGATTGTTTCAAGTGGTACCAGGAACTAAGAGTCTAAATATATGGTCATCCGTGATTATAAGTTTCAATTACAAATTCAAGTTATTCAAAATTATTAGCACCAGGCAAGTTCAAATGTTGATGATTTATGAAAGGTCAAAGAATGTAAACATGATAAAGCTCATGTGCAAGGTGGCACATTGTCACATTTATCTACATAAGTTTAATGCTTGTGTTGGTGTCCACTTGGCGTATTATGAAATGTATGAAGTTTCTAGATGAGAAAAAGGACGCCGCGTATTATATCGCGTATCCAAAAATGCTTTGGCTCACCAACAGAAGGTATTTTTTATGGAATCTCAATAATGAAATCTGCTTGTTAGATATAATTAGTACATTAACTTCCAAAAAAGTGGTGGAAGTCTTTAAACACAAAATGCAAAAGATGGTGGTTGCTGGAAAACACTAACGTAAAAAAAAAGGTTTGCAACATTTTTGAATCCAATTAACACCAAGTGAGTGGTGGTCATTGGAAGTGTACATACGATGACTCCTAACTAGGCATCACGGGTCAACAAGATAACACCTAAGATATCTAATATAGCAAGTACAAAATTGCTCACATTTAAAACACATCTCAAGCACAAGCTTAGCATACTATCCTTTGTTGACTCAATAAACTTACACTAGAAGCAAATTCCCTCGAGAAGAGGTATCTTAAAGATTGTACCTTGGTGTTGGTTAAGGAAAATTAAAAGTCTCGAAGATTGATGAGGTAAGTGTGATCCTGAAATTGGGGATAGTGGTAGATATGTGCGACTTCATAATTACGTGGCCAAGATTATATCAGATGATCGCGAGAGCACTTGTTGGTGAGTTTAAAGTTGCATAAATAAAAGGTGTTTACCATCCTACAAAGAGCAAAACAATTAAGGTTCAGCAGCAGCAATTTAATGCACAAGTCGCGTTATGACAGAAGAATAGAGTTCATGCTTGAAACCATATATGACATCATTAAAAGTGAATAGCCAATAATATTTCAAAGGCTTACATGAAGTAAGGGACAATGGAAGTTATCTTCCTGTCAGTTACACAAAAGTCCATCTGAAAACATCCAAGGAGTAACAATTGAAGTCACTGATGTAGACTCTAGCAAGCCTAGAGCACGACCATCAAGCTTCGATATTTGTACAGAGAAAAAATGTTATCCGAACTGCAATGACAAATACCAATAGTCAGTTCAGTCGATTATAGTGCATCATAAACATTCACGACGAGAAAAAGAATAGGAAATCATTGGATAAGAGCGGCTGAAAGTATAGGTGTGAGAACCCTTAGATTTTTCTTTTACCTTTTGAATCTCTCTCTCACTCTCCTCTCTTGAATCAATTCAAAATATTTAATATATACAATGTGCATAGTACGCCACGATCCTTAAGCACATGGGAAAAGATGAGCGAATGCATTTCTAACCTCATCTTAGGATACTTTGTGCGCGAGACATTTGGATCGTTAGCGTAAAGTAATCGCTCCTATGTCATAGATTTTAGTGCGATACACGTCACAAACAAAGTCAATCCATTTCTTTAAAATTCTCAAACAAATTCAAACCATTTTGTCATTCGAGATTTCCTTCCAAACCTTTTTTTAGAAAAAGGCATGTTACCTCCGTTCTACCGCAAACAGACATCGACCTTAATTGCTAGAGTGTGAGTTTAGCATCATTCATAAAAGACACCAATCAATCGTGGTAGGTTGAACTACGAGCGTTTTGACTTCTTCATTCTTGCTCGAATAAGGGTAAGTAGGCACAAGACGGTGATGTCTTGGTGAGCACAATCCCCTCATTCACCTGTAGTCCTCCGAACTATGTTGACTATGACTTTCCGCACGAGGGAATACGTAGGCATAGGGTGGAGACGTCCTATCGAGTTACCTTTTATTCAGTTTATGTTTAGCGAGATGACTTTAGATATACACATCCTTTGATTAGAACAACAAAAGTGGATCCCGTTGAGTACAACGAACGCGAGGGGTGCTAATATCTTCCTTTCGCGTAATCGACTCTCGAACCCATGAATTTGGTTGCGAGATCATATCTTCTCCCTTTTAAGGTTTCTTCGGCCGTTTCCTTTCCCCCGTTGGGATAAATAAAGTTCGACGAAAACTCTGTTTTTCTACCGGTTGTTTTTCGCGTTGCGACACTAGGTATCAATCATGTCCCAAAGGAATCACATTTAAAAGCTGGCAAACACATACTTAAATACCTATGCGGTACTCCAAAGTATGGACTGTGGTATTCCAATGGAAATGATTGCTCTTTGGTTGGCTATTCTGATTCCGACTTTGCAGGTTGTAAATCGGATAAGAAAAGCACGAGTGACACTTGTCATTTTTTTTCTCAATTTCCTTAGTGAGTTGGCATAGCAAAGAGCAAGTTTTAGTTGCTTTGTCAATAGCCAAGATAGAATACATTGCGACCGTTAGTTGTTATGCTCAAGTCTTGTGGCTCAAGCAACAATTACTCGACTTCAATGTTAAACTTAAACATATTCCCGTTTTGTGTGACAATGCAAGTGCCATTAACTTAACCAAAAACCTTGTACTACATTCACGCACGAAACATATTAAAATTCACCATCATTTCCTAAGGGATCATGTAGATAAAGGTGATGTTGTGTCTGAGCATGTTGATACCAAAAATCAACTTGCTGATATTTTCATAAAACCACTTGCGACAGAGCCTTTCTTTAACATCCGTAGGGAACTTAGTGTTCTAGATATCTCGGATCATATCTAAAATTGTATGTTTTATATATATACTTGTCTATATTTTTTATTAACAATGTTGAGAAGATCAATCTATATGCAAGGGCATTCATCATCGGTCGTCATTAAAGGTAATATCTTTCCTCTCTAGTTCATTATTCTTGATCGCATATATATGAAAGAAATTGTGCCATGATTGTCGCGATGAAATTTGGATACCAAACTATTGATTAATTTGAATCTTTAATTCATTTGCAAATGAACTTTGATTTGTCCAAAGAAAGGGATAAATATCGAAATTCACACAATGCAATGCACATGCAAGCTAGAGAGTTTTAGGTTCGGGGGTTGGTTAAACTTAGGGAAGGTACTAGCATCCTAAGTTTCTGTAGTACTCTACAGGAACCTCTTGTTTTATGTTTGTTTATTGCTAAGTGTTTATCTGCTTAAGGTATAAAAGACCTAGGGGTTTATTTCTAAGTATACTTGATAAGATGTCGCATCTTATGCCTACATATCCTTACGGGAGTGGAATCAGAGTATTTGTAGTTCTCCTAAAGGGTTTGAGGGGTTCTTTGACTGTGTTCAAAGTTCCTACGGTTTAGGGTAGTTGATTGATTTTAGGAGAAAAGACGAGTTATCATTTTAAGGGAGATTTAACCGCCACAAATTGTAGGAATATAGTCTTTGCATCATCTTAAGAGAAGGGCTCAAGTACTCGGATATAGATCGACGAGGTACGCCTCTATCTCTCTTAAGGCAAAGTTCTTACGGTATTGATTGTATTGATGTGGGGTGGAGATTCTACCTCGCTTAAGATGATTAACATCTATTTCTCTATTGTGCTTGAATATTTGTTGTTTTGAGTTGATTGTTTGTATCTAAGTTGTAAAGATAAGGTCCTTCCTATAGGGTAGGATCTAACTTAATTGATCGACTTGAATGGGATCAAGGATCACGGGGATGCAAATGATGCACTACACACAATTGTTGAATCATGTGTAGGTTTTTCCTTTGGACGGAATGCGATGCGAGAATATAAATTGCGATAATATAAAGTTGTGAAAGATAAATTGCGGGAAATAAAGTCATACATGCGCATGAAAGCGCTAGGGTGTAGGTGAGTGATTTGTGAAGTGTAAGTGTGCATGATTGAATTGGATTTACGATGTTGATTGATTTTAAGGCGAGTTGATTTTAGGAAAATAGTTGAATTATACTTATGAGAAAAATTATTGATTTAACAAGATAGAGATGAATTTGTTTTTAAGGGAATGTTGACTTAATTTTAGGAGAAAAGTTGCATTGGATTTTTTTATATAAGTCGATTAGTTATTTTTCTTTAATAAAGGTTATATTAGTTGTTTTGAGTTAATTTGCAAGAAAAAACATTCTTTTAGTGAAATTGATTTTATAAAAGAGTTAAATTAATTATATTAATTTTAAATCAAAGACTTTATTACAAATTAAATTATTTAGAAAAATGGTCCTTTTGTTTTATGAAAATAATTAGAGGGTTTTTTAGTTACAAATTTTATTATTTAAAAGATTATTAAATAAATTATTATAAATTTTAGATTAATAAATTGTTAAATAAATTATTAAATAAATTATCATAAAGGAAAGTTTTGATTAATAATAGTGAAGGTTGATTAATTAGATTAAATAAACCAATTTAAATAAACAGGATTAGTTAATTGGTTTTTAAAAGGAAACGGCTGATTAAGAGATTAATTAAAGGATTAAATTAAAAAAAAAGTCATTAGTTAATTTTATATAAAAAAGGATTGATTGAGGTTAATTAGATTTAAAACTGATTAGTGGAGTTAACGGTTTAATTAAGGGTTTAATGAAATGTTTAGTGAGGCGTACGGATCATATGTGGCACAGGAGAGGGTTTACGGTGGTCAAGCGTGAGGTTGGCCGCATGATAGGATCTGTTGAGGATCCAAGAGCTTATGTGCGTGGGTGCATGATAGTGTCTGTGGGTGAAGCACATATGATTACATTACAACATAGGACCTGGAAAAAAAACAAAAGAAGAAAACCCTAAATTCCCCAATTCACCCCCATCCGCCATTTCTCTTTCAGTCTCCTCTTTCTTCTCCAAATCTTCATTTTTCCTTCTCTTTTCTGCTTTCTCGATCCTCCCTTCTCTCTATCCGCTCCTTCATTTCATTCTTCCACCTTCTTCATCCATGTTGCTCCTCCTTCTACTTTCCTGCACAGACAACAACAAATGGAAATTAATAACCAAAAGTCATACTCACGGTTACAATGGGTTTTTTGCAGGTTCAACGAATGATGATTCACGGGCGATGCGAAGGTTGTTGAAAGGTTTCGCTGTGGGGATCTCCGGCATGGGGCGGTTTTCGACGACGACCGATTTGTGGTGGATTCGTAGACCGGTAATGAAGATTCCCGGCGACGAGGATTTCACCAACGGTGGTTGAGGGTCGCAACGGGAATGGTTCCGGCGACGATAAAGTTAAGTCTTTTACGATTCTAGGTTTTTGATTTGGGATCTTTGCATTTGAGTTTTGCCGTGAATGGATTTTTGTGTGATTTATGCGTGAACTGTCATGAGTTCCTCTGTGTGTTCTCCCCTAAACTTCGTTGTGCGTGTTGGATTTATAGGCTTGATGAAATTGAGTCATAATTCCTGTCATTGAATGTGAAATATTGATGTCAAATGATGTTTTGGAAATAAAATTGTGGCTGCACGATTTTCCTGATTGTGTGATGAAGGCCTTTCCATTTCGGTTGAACATGTTTATCCTTGTATGGAAACTAATTGAATCAATTGATTCTGCAGGAACAAAATGCGAGTGGTATTATCGACCTATCTGGATCTTGTTGACAACTTCCTCTTTCGGTGAAATGAGCCTTGTTACGAGGGTAAGTGCTTTTCCCAGTTTTCTCTTTAGAATCGACCATATTAGAAACTTAGAGACTTCCAAAGTTGCTCTTGATTTGTTGGTGTCGTATAGAGCGAATAATCCATTGTGTCCTCTTTCAATGCATTCTTGAACTCCTAATATCTTTGAACTAATTCTCGTGGATTTGTAGGCAAACTGAACTGAGATTCACCAACATTAAATGGAATACTCTGTCTTGAGAAAACCTCACCAGGTTTTGGCGGTTCACTTGGAGAATAAGCCTGACGTCTGGCATCATCGAGACTGTACATGATTTTTAGGTGTCTCTTTAGCTTTAAAAGAAGCTGAAATGCAATTGCACGTAAACAAGCGGCCTGAACTTTCTCCAGATCATCTTTTGAGAAGGTAAAGGTATCTGCATAAACTTTTGACCTACCATTTTGTGCTAAAGGATAATCTGGAAATTGGTGATTAGTTCCATTTGACCGTTGTGATCATGTTGTGCTGTAATATCAGACGCAATGTCCTTTCCTTGAAGAAGCTTCAAAACCTAGGCCGTGCGGAATTTGCCAACCATTGACGATTTGTCAAAGGGGAAAACTTAACAGGGGGCCTGCGGAACTCCCGCGGATATTGCAGTGGGTACCCTTCTGTGAAACTTGTTCTATCCTACAACTAAAAGTTGTTTCTCAGCAATCTAAATGTGCCATATATTTGTTTTGTTGCAGGGTTCGAGGAGGTGCGGATGGTGAAGGTTCCGGCTATGGTGAGGATATTCTCATACTCGCTCGCAAATTGGTTTCTTGTGGCCTCTTATCCTGCCCCGGTAAACTAGGACTTTGTTACAACAATGGTTGTGTTCTGAAACTCGGTGCTCGATTAAAGATGTCAAAATACCGTTATGTGGCAGCAGCTGATGGATTTATGAACTTTTCTTTTTCAGGAGCAGGTTCTGCAGTTACACGGATTTTGGGTGACTACGTGCTCGTGATGGTGTTTAGAGGTTACGCGGATGTGATTCGTCATCAACTTCGGGAAACAAATATCTCCCACAGTTGGAAACATCATTTGCAGAGCCCTCGGTATTATTCTCAGCATATATAACTTTGTCTTCTGTTATCTCCTTTACGCCTGGTGAGAGCTAATTTCGAAACATAACGCAGGGAAGCCCAATTTCCATGATGAGAGGTATCCAGAACTTAGAGCCAAGGACTGGGTTTTTGTTGGGTGAGTTAATAAGAAATGAACTGCTTTTGTTGTTCATCGTATACAATTTATTGTTTATGCCATGAGGCCTAGTATAATAATTAAAGTCAAATGTCTGTACAGGTTGTCAATCATCGTGAGAATACCAGACTTCCGATATGCTTACTAATGATTTCCTTCTTTTCTTTTCATGTGTGCATGACAACTGAAATGGTGACAAAACAACGGAATGAAGACGGAGTCCCGGGCCGGAATGTCTTGGTAACGAGGCGTAAAGCTTAAGGGAGTCTTGGAGAAATGCTGCGAGATGGTCTTCATGATGTTGCATATTAAAGTGTCCCGCCGACAGCGGGTTAGCGTCTCTAGAAACGTCTGAATCCTCTCGTGGCATTTTGGATGTTTCATGCACTTAAAAGGTAATGACTTGTGCCCCTTATAATGTTTAACTTCAAATTGGGAGGAAAGGAACAAGTCTCATGACTTTCCGTGTGGCTGCAGGGGTATTGTATGCCATGCTTCGCCTCGAGGAGTTCGAGTGTCGGTCCTTGATTCAACATGCCAGATGGAAAGTTGTTGTTGTTCGAGCTAAAAAGGATGTTATAATCAAATTCTTCTCATATGCTTCTACGAGATCATAATGGGAAATTCACAATAGGATACTTCGAGACGCAAGAGGACCTCCATTTCCGCATGAAGGAAAGTCTCCCGTGGTGTTGTGATGTTGCTTGGATATAGTTCTTATTGTTGTAGGGTCATCTTTGATTACTTTGTAATTTGGAGTGAGTTTTGAATGTTTGTAAAACTTCAAATCATGCTACCGTAATTCATTTGAATATGACTAACTGTAATGTATTTGAATTGATTTGAATATT
The DNA here is from genome assembly GCA_963859935.3 of Lathyrus sativus. Classification (NCBI taxonomy): domain Eukaryota; kingdom Viridiplantae; phylum Streptophyta; class Magnoliopsida; order Fabales; family Fabaceae; genus Lathyrus; species Lathyrus sativus. The sequence continues at coordinate 683,830,307 of OZ012737.1, forward strand.
CTATGTGAAAATCCTCATGAATCCCATCATGGAAGCCTAAACTTATTCTTGAATTTAGGATGACATACATAAGGCCCATCTTTGTATTTACTTCAAATCCTTTCCTTTCAAAAGATCTTCTTTTGACATGACACCCATGGTATTTAATAATGAGTTGTCTTGTGAGCTTAATGTCCTTGGTGTGATACTTTAGTTGACTTTAAATTGTACAATTTCAAATTTTGGAGTACTTGGACCAGTATGATGATTTGTCTCTTTGAGTTCTAGTTTCACATTTGTTACCAATAAATTGTGTTATATATGAACACGTCCTCTACAAGCCTCCTCAAAAGTGGACATCCCACCCTTAACATACTTATCAACTTGATCCAAAATAAAAAGCACCAAATAAACTCAAAGCTTTAAGAATCAAACTTGGTCACCAAACGACTTCCAGTTCTTTATTCTATGGAATCTTTGTCTTAATGTGATTTCCTTTGCTTGATGGATTGGGCCTGAGAAACCTGCACATGCTTGTTAGTCACAACAACCACACACATAAAAGAAAGGAGAAAAAAAACAAGGAGGTGGAATCTTAAGGTCAAAAATTAGGGTGTGACAGATGCCCATATTTAAGTTACTTCTATCCGGAGATATGGAGATTGGAATCTTCGTCTCGACGTGATAGGAAGGACTTAATTACAAACATTGCACGAATTTTTGACCCTAAGATGTCACCAGATGCAAATGATGTGTAATGATATGAAATGCAAGACGAAGGGTTCTGTGAGGAGAAGGTGCCACAGGGGAAAAACTAGACATAGCACACGAGAAGAACAGGCTCAGCAAAGCGAGACTCCACGAGGAAAGATTGACAATCGCAAAGTGTCTGTAAATATGTTGTAAAGAACTTGCGAGAAGATCCACTTGAAGAACCTGTTGTATAGGTCAAATGCAATTGATTCTAGATATCATCTGTAGGAGTCTACTGGTAAGACTTGAGAATACTTTTGCCAAGGTATCTACTGTCAAAATTTGTAAGGAATCTACTGTCGAGATTCTATGTTGAAGTTGCTGGAGATATACTTCTGACGAAGTCTTCTGGAAATCTACTACCGAGATTTGCCAGGAAATGGAATAAATATACCTACTTCCGAGGTCTTCTGGGAATCTACAGTCGAGATTAACCAGGAAATGAAATAGAACTACCTACTGCAGAGGTCTTCTGGGAATCTACAGTCGAGATTAACCAGGAAATAAAAAGAAATACCTACTGCCGAGGTCTACTGGTAATCTTCTGCCGAGATTAGCCAGGAAATAAAAAGAAATACCTACTGCCGAGGTCTACTGGTAATCTTCTGCCAAAATTAGCCAGGAAAAGAGATATCTTTGAATAAATTGTTCACAAGGAGAGATGACCTACTACCAATCTTGGTAGCCTAAGCAAAGGTATCTATCCAAAATGAAATGGTATATTACCTACTATCAAACGTATGATAGCCTAAGCAAAGGTAATAACCAAGATAACCTCCCCACGTCTCATGGTGTGTGTGCCATGAACGGGTCTCAGTTTCTTGAAATAAACCTCCCCGAGCGTCATGGTGTGTTTGCCATGAGCTGGTCTCAGTTTCTTGAAATAACTTCCCCACGCCTCATGGTGTGTTTGCCATGAGCGGGTCTCAGTCTTATGTTGTAAAACCTCCTCGAGCGTCATGGTGTGTTTGCCATGAGCTAGTCTTAGTCTCTTCCTGAAATGATGAAAACTCATGAGAGCATCTTCACAGGGGATTGAAAATTTTTGTAGATTGTAGAATCATTGTATTTTGTAGAATCTTGTTGTAGATTTTTGGCTGTAAGCCATAATGTACTGGAGGTTGCAAAACTTCACCTGGGATCTTCAGGAGAGATGTGAGCCGGTTGAATTGTAAAGTATGTCTTCTCAAATAGGGAGAGACTAATTGTAATAATCTTCCTCAACTTCTTCAGGGAGATGTTGCTTGACGGAAATAAACTTGTATGATGAACTCGCCGGGGAATACATTCCTGAGGAGCATCCTAGCTGTGTGAATTTTGTAAGGTTTTCCATTTACCAAGTCGATAATCACTGGGTATGGACAAACTGTCTTGTGGAAATTGTCATGTGTCGTTTTGAATAGAGTCTTGGTCAAAACGAGTTGCTCAAATAAAGAGCTGCTTGCAATTCAGATATAGATTGTTGAGAAAATCTTGTAACATCGTTGGAGAAGTATTCGTCTCCAATGATGATCTTCATAGAGATTCTCTTGGGGAGTCAAAGTGAAAAATAAATGCACGTTGAATCCATATTCCAAAGTTGGAAATGTCTAAAATGTGATTGTCAGAGACCGAAGTTCAATTCAGGATGTAACTGAAGAGAAACTGTCAAGCAAGACTCGACCATTGAGGTATGAACTCAAATGGGATGCACTAAAATAATCGTCTTCCGTGAGGATCAATCTCTGTGGGTAAATAGAAATGTTGCTTTTCTACCTAGGGCTGACAACTCTAATTGGAAGGAGACGACGCGCCCAACCACTCGGGGATAAACATGACCAAAGAGAAAGAACAAGTAACACAAAGATGCAAGAGTGCACATGTCATGCTATCTATATGATATGTGTATGCTTATGCTGACAAAACAAAAGAACAAAGGCAAACAGAGACGAAATAAACATCTCGAAGTAAACATCCGACCAATCTTCAAAGATAGAAGCACCACTGGGGATGGGTGGAGAACCAGATGCAGGATCACACTCCTGCTTCAAGGTCTTAAAAACTTTTTTATGGGGAGTAGAGAATATTCCACTTGGGGATACAACATCTTGATAAGTCTTGTTGAAGGTGAGAATAAAGATCTACCAGGGGTGTATCAAACTCAATTGTAGACACTCCAAGGATAAAATAAATATATGTCTCACTGGAAAGACTCATGCTGGAGAAGATCAATGTTGATAGAGATCCACTAAGGAGTAGAACACGTCCACTTCACTGGGAATATGAAGTTGGAGAAGCAAATCACTGAGGATTAAAATATCATCCACTTCATTGAGGAAGTGAAGTTGAGCAAATCACTGGGAATTCTGCATCGAAAAGCTTCATTGAAGAATTGTCATGACCACTAAAAATAAAATTTATCGGGGACATGAAGAATGTTGTAAGAACAAGGTAATTTTGTCTTGATGAACCGCGTAATAGTCGCCATTTGAACAACAGGTGTTGTGAATGGATAAAACGATATTTGTTCCTCGGATGCCCCAAGTCATATGGTAATGAGAAGAATTCGTTTTGAGAGGATTTTACAGAAAACATGGCGTCCCATTGTTTTCAAACCCTCTGGAGAGATTCGCCGAATCTTGACGTAACTAACCCTGATTGATGATGTTATGACTGAGTCTTCAAAAATAGCTCTTTAGATGAAGTCAAATTTGCACAGAATAACCACTTGGAAACAAGGTTGCCCTTATCTAGTAGGATCATCAAGTTCCAAAAGAACATACTAATTATTGATGCTCACTGTTGCACCCCAAAATTTGACCAACTACTCATCGCAATTTGGCTCATGTTTCGACTCATTTCATTTTGCATTCGCATACCACGTACATTGCATTTTTTCCAGTCAGATTGACTTTATCGGGATTACAGCCCTCCGATCACGCTTCAGGCATTTCAGGCCAATACGAGGACGTATTTTGAGAATCGGTGCTCGTCCCGGTGTTTTCAGCTCTCGCTGTTGTTTTTGAGGACCTCTCGGTGTCCGGGTTTTTACCGTTTATTTCGATATAGTTCGCTAATCGATTTAATCGGCCTTCCTCGGTAGTTTTAGATTTTTTTCCTTATTTTCTAGAATTTTTTATAGATTTAATTCATTTTTCTAGGTATTAGATAGTTTTTTAAATAGCTTTTAGGTATTAATTGATTTTTTAATAGTTTAGGAATTTCTTTAAATAATTTTTAGATAATAGGTTTAGAATAAATCATAGATATTAAGTAGTTTTTTTTAATAAATAGTTTAATAGAATATTCTTTCAATAGGTATTTTTTAAGTAGAAATTAATATAGTTTTTCTATAGAAATTAGTGGAATTATTAGAGTTTTATTAGTTTAGAGATAAATAGATTAATTAGAATTAATAGAAATTATTAGAGTTTTTTTTCTATTGTCATTAGTTTAGTGATTAATATAGATTTAATAGTTAATTCTCTTTTTTAGGTTTAATTAGATTTAATCATTTAGTTAGATTTTAATTAGAGTTTATTAGGTCTAATTAGGTTAGATTAGTTTTAATTTTCAGATTAGTCTTAATTGAGTATTCATTTAGTTAATTGAGTATTAATTAGTTAATTAGGTTTTAAGTCTTTAATTAGTTTTTTAATTGAGCTTAATGAGGTCATTAATCATTCAGTCCAAATCCTTCATCACAGTCTGAATTTCGTGGGCCCATTTGTTGTGAGGCCCAGCCAGTCCAAGTGCTCAGTGCCATGTGTCAATATATAAAGTAAGGCCACGCGTGCATTCAGAAGTTCCCTCAGCTTTCCACGTTTTCACTTCAGGTCCCACCCACACACTCCACGTTTTCCCCCTCAGTTTTTCCACGTTTTTCTCTCAGCCACGTAACCCCACTACTACTCTCCAGCACCACGTGTAATTCATGCAGCTTCTCCCTCTGCCACCAACACTGCCACGCGTCCTCCCCTGAAGTTCACCGGTTGCATGGCCGCCGGCCATGCAACCACCACAACCGTTACTCTCCGGCCACCGCTAACTACCTCAGATAACCGTAACCGCCCAACCACCGCCGTAAAACTCACCGGAAAACCTATTTTTTTCCCAGAAATCCTTCAATCACCAGATCTTCATCTTACTTCTCCGATCAACATTCATCCAGCTAGAACCTCATCCTTTTTCCAGTTTCCGATCAACCTTCAACAACAATATCATATGCATCATCTCCAGATCTATTCGTCAAGATCTCCCATGTTCATCAAGAACAACTCCATCAGTTCACTCAATTTCGTCCATATCTTGATATGTTCGTCCAGATTCGACGTTGTTCATCGCCATCTCCAGATTTGGTCCAGATTCAACTCTTCATCATCAAGATCCTCACGAAGTTTTTTTAGATCTTCATCATGTTCTTCATCCGGAATATCCATAAAATCCAAGATCTTCAAACGATCTGCATAAAACCTTCGACGATCTTCAACTTGCTGTTAGCGTTCATCGTCATTTCCAGGTTTCATCACCAGAACCGTCATCGCTCATCCAAAATCTCCAGATCATTCAAACGTGTCCGAACTCATATGATGTTCACCAGGTTTCGCCATCGATCTTCAAACCTCCGCATGCAAACAACAACCAACTCCAATGTTTGTGTATATCTTCGAATCCATCGTCAGACTCAGGATCTATCAACCTTCATCAACGTATTGCCTTCAAGAATGTTTTCCAGAACTATCATAGTTTGGTTGTTGTTTGTTGTCTTTTTTGTTTTGTAGGATTCGAAGCAAGGTTGATCTGAGAGGAGAAAGAAGATGATGGATGAGGTTGAGAAGCTGAGAGAGTTGAGGAATGGATCCGAGGGGGAGAAACGGCGCCGCTAGGGTTTGAGGATGAACATTGATTAGAGAAAGGGAGAGGAAGATAGGTTTTGTCCGAAGAATTGGACCAAAGAGAGCTACGCGGGTGTGGTCTTGGGCCTCTAAGCCCAATGACATCTTTTTGCTTCACCCCCTGTTTGCTTCTACACCCCTTCCTCCGTGTGTAAAACGGGCTGAGTCCCACTACTGGTTACACCCCTCCGTTTTGGCCTTTCACTCCCTGGTTTTTTTTTTATTCTTTTCTGAAGCTGTGCATTGGGCTGGGCCCAGTTTTTGTATTGTTTTTGCTGCTGTACCTCCTGCTGCAGTTTTGCACCCCCCTTCTGTTTTGTTTTCTTTTTTTTTCTTTTTTTTCTTTTCTTTGTTTAGATTTTTAAAGAAAAAAGATATGTAATAGAAAAATATAGTGAACATAAAAAATATAGAAATATAAAATGATAGTTTTTAATAGTATTTTTAATATATTTTCTTTTTAGGATATAATTTCTCATAGAGTTTATTTTTACATTTTTAGAAGTAGATTTAAATGTCCATTTGTTAGGGGACTATTTTCCATTAGATTTTCCATAATAGTTGGATAAGATTTTTAGGAGTTTATTTTTCTGTACTCAATCATTGTAATTTCTTTCAGAATATTAATAAAATGAGATTTGTGTTGTGGTATCCGTTCTACCCATAGTTAGGCTGAACTACAGCTGCTCTGATGTTCTCTGATGAGAATATGTAGGCATAGGATGCGATATCCTAGCGAGCACACTAACAACTAACTTTTGGTTCTCTCGCTGCTGTGCGATCGAGACCTTCCCGCTAACGACTGATGTTATCCTTTTCTCTTGCCCAAGTGCATTTGAGACCAGACCGTAGTTCTAGTTCCCGTTGGTTCCCATACCTCGAAACCCGATATACTACGTCCGTTCTACCGCAAACAGGTATGCCTAAGTCTCCAATGGTCGAGCAGCGTCCACCTAACTGCTAGAATGCGTGCGCTAGTATCGTCAATCCTTTCTCTCACCCCCGTGTGACCGAGAACACCCTGTCTAGCCGTAGTTAGCCTGAACTACGTCATGCTCTGATTTCTCTGAAGAGAATACGTAGGCCCAAGACGCGACGTCTTGCCGAGCAACTAACCCGTAGTTTCCCGAACTACGCAGACTCTGATTTTCTCTGATGAGAATACGTAGGCATAGAGTGTGACGCTCTATCGAGTCAATTTCTTCCCGTTTAGATTTAGCAGCCGTAGATAGATTGTTTTTCACCCGTCCAAGTAAACACAACAAGCGAGGATCCCGTCGAGTACGACGGACGTGAGGGGTGCTAATACCTTCCCCTTGCGTAACCGATTCCCGAATCCAGACAACGGTTGCGACGACCTTGTCTTACCCTTTTTCGTCAGGTTTTTCTGATCGTTTCCTTTCCGACTCTGAGGGATAAATAACGAAAGGCGGCGACTCTTCTGTCATGCCGACACCTTATTTTCGCGCAAGCGACAGCAGGCGACTCTGCTGGGGACTGATAGTTTCCTAGGGATCCAACATCCCGAAAGCGAGTCAGTTTTGGGATCCAACGTCCCTTAAGAGAGTCAATCCTAACGCTTGTATGTTTACTTGTTGGGTTGCGTTTATTTATCGCACTTTACTTCTCGCACTTTATTTCCCGCATTTTATTTCCAGTTTGATATGATTATCTGTGATGTTGTGGGATGGGAGTTCTGATGAGCGAGAAGCCAGACCCAGGCTTGAGTGCACCATAGAATTAGAGTGGAAATTAATGGGCGCGTGCTTGCTTTTTAGGCACTAGTGTCTCATGAAATCCACACTCAGACGAGGTTCATCCGGTTGGCTTCCCTTTCAACCCTTTGGGTTGAGACAATTGCTGGTTTGGTGGATTGTCGACTCTGGGGACCGATCATTTATGATTCAGCTAAGTGAGGCCGCTTCATGAGCTGGTGATGACACACCTTCTGGGTATTGTATCACCCCTCTTGAAAGTCTGTGACGCTGATGAACGCATAGGATGCCGTACCTTGAGTCAGTTTAGGTCCATACCCGTGAGTGGGAGGGTTTTTTGCAGGAAACTTGACTTCCAGCCTACCCGATATCTTGGTTTTCTCTCGTCAGAGCAGACTTATCTCGTCAGCAGCGCAGCAGCAATCAGAGCTTTGTGGGGGCTGTGCTCCCGTGTTTGCTGCATCTTGCATTGCATTTGCATGAACATTCCTGCATCATATTGCATGTCATTCGCCAGCTAGTCAGAGCTCTTATCCAGCCGTTATTTTGATTCTGAAGGTGAGTGTTGAAGACGACCAAGGGGTTGAAGCAGATTTGATCAGAGTCAAGCAGTAAAGTCAGTTGAAGGTTATCAGTAGCCATGTCAGAGAGCAGCCTCCAGTTTGGTGATACCTTGTCAGGTTTCACTGTGATGTCCAATCCTTTGTATGGACCTCCGCATGACGAAGACTTTCCGCAAGTGAACAACCTTACTACAGCTCAGCTTGTGCAACCTTCTGTTGAAGACCGAGGTCTACGTGAGCAGTTTGTTGTCCGAGGTGAACGTTCTCCTTCTGTTGATATCTCAGACTACCAGGGTTTTGCCTTCCCTGTGCCAAAGTCCCGAAGAGAGGTCCCGATAGCAAAGTCTGGAGACCCATTAGCTCCCGTGTATGCTGAAAGGTTTCATGCATTGGATGAAAGATTCAAAGCCTTGAAAGGTAGAGACGATGTTAACACTAGTGCTGCAGACATGTGTCTAGTTCCTGGCCTAGTGTTACCTCCGAAGTTCAGAATGCCGAGGTTCGAAAGGTACAAAGGAGATAGTTGCCCGAAGCAACATTTGGTGATGTTCTGCCGAAGAATGACTTCATTTGTGCACGACGACAAGTTGATGATTCACTGCTTTCAAGATAGTCTGACTGGGGCATCTCTGAGTTGGTATATGCAGTTAGAGCGTAATCAGATCCGATCATGGGCGGATTTAGCCAATGCTTTCCTGAAACAGTATGACTACAATCTCGATGAAGCTCCTATTCGCATGCAGCTGCAAGAATTGTCTCAAGGGAACAATGAACCTTTCAGAAGGTATGTTCAGAGATGGAGAGAATTTGCTGCCAGAGTGCAACCACTGATTCTAGACCAAGAGCTGAAAGGCATGTTCGTAAACTCCTTGCAGAGCCCGTACTTCGAAAGAATGCTTGGAGTTGCACCAAATTTCTCTGAATTGGTAAAGACAGGAGAACGCATCGAGTATGGTGTAAAGACTGGAAGAATCCAGAATGTTTCAGGCGGTCAGGCTAGTGAAACCGAATCTCTCTGTAGCTTTCAAACTGAAGAAGGAATTGTGGTCAATGCAATCATGAATGATGTTGGGTATCCTCAAGTCGAATCGGTGAAATCTGTTGGTTCTCTGTCTTCTCAGCGGTCAGTATCTTCTGTGTCTCGTTATTTTGGACAGACAATTGTGCCTGGGGCACCACATCGGGAACCTTATGTCGCTCATCTTGCAAATCCACGAGCCCGTGGCCGAGGTTATCAGAATCAGCGTCAGAGTCAGAATCGACCTCGTAACAACTTGGAACGAATAAATGCTCCTTCCCATCCAGTGCCTGTGCCGTATAGCCAGATTCTTCCACATTTGATTCAGAATTCTTTGGTGGAACCGAAAGCCCTCAAGCCCGTGCCAGAGCCTTACCCTCCAGGGTACAATCCCCATGCTCAGTATGGTTACCATGGTGGATCTCCAGGGCATTCAACTGAAGATTGCAAAGCTTTCCAAGCGAAAGTGCAACAGTTGATCGACAAAGGGTGCATTTCCTTTCCAGAGGGAGTTTTGGTTGTGCATGACAACCTCTCAGCTGTCTGAGCTCGTAGATTCAGAGGGGTTATTTCCAGAGGCCAGTGGTCCAGACAGGCAGACGTCCTCAGCATTGGCAGTCCTCGGACTTTTTATCATTTGCATTTGTAGTTTCTTTTCTGTTAGTTACTACCTGCTGTTAAACATTGTTTGTTTTGAATGGTAATATTAATAAAGTGACTATGCATTTTTCTGAATTAATCATGTCGTTGTCACTCATTTACCGCATTGCACTGACACTTGCATTTTATTCACTCCACTTTATCACTATGATTAGCAAAGATTGGAGGGAGGATGATGAAACTGAATACTCATAACCGATGATCGTATTGCTTTCAGATAAAACCTTGCCGATGACGTACAAGGCATTGTTTCAAATCCCCTAAACACCGGAGAGATAAGGAAGAGAATCCCTTGTTAACCACTTCGAGCCGAGAAGTAGGAGTTTCTTTCGGACTTTTAAACCCTCGCATCTTAACCCGGGGCTGGGTAGTTGTCAGTTAGCTTGATCGAGCGTTCAAGTCTTATAGAGAAGCGTTGTCTTTCGAGGACCAATCACATCATATTCCTACCCAGAGGTCGTACCTCATCAACCACAATGGTTAAACCTCACCAATCAGGAGTGAGACAGTTGTAAACCTCTCGGATGAATCCGGACAGCCAGTGTCACACGACTTGTTCCAAAAGAAAAAAGGAATAAGAAAGCCCGCTAAGTAAAAGAGAAAAGCTAGAAAGTAAATACTTAGGCAAAAATCAGGGCATCCCGCTGGACTTCAAAAGAGAAATCGAAAAGAACTCTGAAGAGTCAGTCCAGGCAAAAATTAGGGAATCAAAAGAATGAAAAAGAAAGGATATAAAAAGAAAAATCCTCAAACAAGGACAAAGTCGTGTGGATACAGGCACCGAAACAAAAAAAGGAGTAATTGTCACTCCGAAACACCTTGTGAATTCTTTAACCGGTTGTTCCCAATATTCGACATACCTCTCAAAGAGGCGAGCGCTCGAGCTAAGTTAACTGAACTTTAGGATCGGAGATCATCACGTAGAAGGGGTGGGTACAAATCATAATTTGAGCCAAATATCCTTTGTTTCACGAACCGTGAACCCGACCACGATACAACCCTTAAAAGACCTAATTGAGGCAGGGTTTATTCTGAAAGTGCATTACGATAAGGTTGAGTAACCTGACTCCTACATGATTTGATAATCATATCCTTATTGCATTTTTCATTGATCGAATCAGCACTACGTTTGAACTCTTTGGTTCATTCGTCACTCACTAGCATGACACGTAAATGAGTGACAGCACAAATTTTTTCAAAATCTGCATGAACACTACATTAAAATTACCATTCGTGAATAGACAATTTTAATTGCAGGTCAGTAGTTGATACGGAAGGAACTCCAATAGAGAGTAGTCAATCAGGACTGAATCGTTAGTAGTCTGGATCAGAATGGTATACTGCGAAGCCCTGTGAATTTGGGGCATTGACTTCCAGTGAGTTTGGAATCAATTTGTTTGAGGACAAGTCCCAAAGTATCGGTTGATTATGGGACAGATTGTTCGAGAAGCAGTTGATCAGAAATGAACCTCCTCGAGACCCAATCAGGGGAAGTTATCCAGAATTCTTGTGATTTGAGGGCAGATCCCTCCAGTGTTCAATCAGGGCATGTTGAGTCACTCACCGCTCGTTCAGGGGCAAGCTACTTCAGAAGCTACTGAAACCAGCCATGCTGAGAGTTAGTTGATTGAGGAGGAATCCTTCCGTTGTACAGATATTGGGGCAGGCCATCTGAAGATTGTCTTGTTGCCGGCTGTTTTCTGTTCAAAATGAATCTTCCCAAAAACCGGATTGGGGCAAGTTGAATTGCACTGGGGCAAGTTGTTCAAATGAGTTTGTTCACCCTATCAAGAGTTGAGTGTCAGGGAATCGTGTCATTACCCTGCCAAAACCTGAGCCTTCTGAAGAAGCCTTTGCTGTCATTGGATCGTTATCCTACAAGCCTAACCTGTTACTTGGCTGAACCTTGTAACCGAGTCGTTTTAAAGTCCAGTTCTCGTCTGGCAAGCCGGAGATCAGTTCTCGTCTGAAATCCAAACCAGAAACCAGCCCCGTTGGGTCACCTTTTCTGTAACCTATTGTTTAACCAGTTCTCGTCTGGCCATCACAGTTTTAAAGCCCAGTTCTCGCCTGGCAAACCAAAAATCAATTCCCGTCTGATAGTCCACCTTGAATGCTAGTTCTCGTCTAGTATTTCCCTTTCAAATCCACTTTTGTTGGTAACCAGAAATAAATCCCTATAACCATAAACCTATCCCTAAACCAGAAAAAGCCTAATTGTACCTGGCCCGATGATTCCTAGTGACCAGTATGTTGTCACATTCCCCGACACAAGGCTCGAGCGATCTCAGCTCCATGATTGGTATTCTGTATTCCCTGTGTTGATGTTGTTGAATCAGGATTGCTTTCTCAGCAGAGGCGTACAGTTTGAGATTGTTTCCCCTGAGCAGTTTGAGACTGCAGTAAATTGAGACGGCATTTATCCCTTATCAGAATAGGATCAAGATTACCCTCGGCAGGGTGAGATTGATATTTCCGGCAGAGTATGGCCATCTCAAGCATTGAACGTTGATTAGCCTGATGTGCTACTCCCAGGTGGGTTGAGGCTGAAGCTTTCCCCTGACTGGCAGATTTGGGTTTGTTTCCCCAGCAGTGGGACTGATGCAAGGTTGTATCCCCACAGAGTCCAAGCTTGGCTCCTTTTCCCTCCGAGTCCAGGTCATTGACTCATTCCTCAGGCAGAGGTCGACGTTGATTCCCCCATTGAGTAATCTCCAGGCGAGTAGACTTTGATGTCAGCCAGAGAAGAGTTATTTCTTAGCAGATTGCTTCGTACCCTATAAGGACTTATGGTGTTCTAAAAAAAGACCATTCAGGGTTGTTTTCCTCAGCGAAGTGAGATTCAATTTCGGTGATCGATTGTTATCTTCTGCAGACGCCAGAGGTGTTTCCTTGATAGGATCAGTACGTCTCCGTCAGAGTTGTACAATGAGTAGCTAAGGATTGATATCTCCAGCAGTGTTGATACACAGGTATTCCTCATCAGACTTGATAGTCCAGCAGGTGTTGCCCAGAAGGGTCATTCTTCGTAAGGCGTATGCAAGACTACCCTCAGCAGATCAGGATTGATATCCTCGATATAGTGTAGTAGCATCTCCCCGCAGGGTCTGAATACGGGACCGTGAGCATTGATATGTCTCCCCAGGCAGAGATGATTCTCTCCCCAAGCAGATGCATCCTGAAGGAATGGCATCTCCTCAGCTGAGTCAAGCGCCGAAGCGTGCGCTCATCCCCCAGCACCGGGTCACAAGTGCAGGTTTCATAGAAGCGTCCAGGCGCCGAAGCAGGATTCTTTTTTCCCCAGCACTGGGTCACAAGTGCAGGTTGCATAGAAATGTTCAGGCGCCGAAGCTCGTGTTCATTCCCCAGCACTGGGTCACAAGTGCAGGTTTCGTAGGAAACTACCTGTACGCCGAAGTATGCAGCAACTGATGGTGCCAGACTAAAGTCTCCAGCAGAATTGAAATTCCCCACCAGAGCCGTAGTCCCTCTCCCGAAGTCGAATGATTCCCTCTTCCCCAGCAGCATGTTGGAACAGCTGAAGCTGTTTCCCCCAGAGCAGTACTCTCCCCCGAAGTCGGATGATTCCTTCTTCCCCAGCGGAATTGAGATTCCCCCGCAGAGTCGTACTCTCTCCAGTGAAGCAGTTGGGACCATGATTGGTTTTCCCCAGTGGGAGTGTTGAGCAGCTGAAGTTGTTTCCCCACAGAGTCTTATCCCCAGAGGAGTAGCCGAGACGGCCACGCAGTTTATTCTCGCGACTGATATCGCTTTCCCTCAGCAGGTCCAGGTTCTCGTAGAGCTTCGTTCCCCCGCAGCAGTCAACTGAAGTTGTATCCCCTGCGGAGTCCAATTGATATTGGCGTGACCATGTTCTCCTCAGCAGGATGATTCTTCTACCTGAGTAATTCTTTCTCCTTGACAGGAGGATTCTCCCTTCGGCATTTATTTTGCTGATGGGATCGCATTATTATGCATGATTGCATAGCATTTATCATAAACGCATAGCATTTCCACCGTGTGGAGCATTGTGCCATCGCCGAAGCATATGCATAATAAACATGATCTAGGTCGTTACCGTTCTTGTTTTGCAGGTGTTCAGGATGATTCCTGACATTCTCCCCAACGAATTCGCTTGCCCCAGGTGATTCTTAAGACCCCAGTGCAGTCCCCAGAGTCGCTTGCTCAAGATCTCCAGCGAAGTCTTCGATTCAAGATGATTCTTGAAATCCTCAGCAGGGCCGTTTGCTTAAGATGATTCTTAAGACCCCAGTAGAGTCCCCAGTGAAGGTTGCCCAGGATGATTCCTGAAGCCCCAAGAGAGTCGAATCCTTGGAAGCTGCTCAAGCCATGATTGGTTTGTCCCCAGCAAGAGTTGCCCAGGATGATTCCTGAAATCCCCAACAGAGTATTCGCTCAGGATGATTCCTGAGATCTCCAGAAGGGTTACCAGTTCAAGATGATTCTTGAAGTCCCCGACGGAGTTATTTGTTCAAGATGATTCTTGAAGTCCTCAGCAGAGTTGATTCCTCCAGAATGATTTCTGGACCCCCGGAGCGGAGTTACTTGATAGTTCTCCAGATTCCCCAGCGGCGAAGCGTCCTCCCCGGCAGGTTTTCTAACTGCGGAGTTTAAATCTCCCTTGCAGACTCCATGATTGAAGTCTGACCGTGTTAATGAAGTAGTTCTCTCAGTGATGCAGAATGCTTGATGGCATGATCAACCTGATGGTTGAAGTCCGGCTGATACCCTGACAGTCTCTTTGAATGCCTGATGGCATGATCAACCTGATGGTTGAAGTCCGGCTGATGCCCGACAAGGTCTTTGAATGCCTGATGGCACGATCGACTATGTGTTACCAGTTACCGAGTGACCAATTCCCCAATGAAGTTTCTTCACCCTGACGGCGAGGTCAGATTATGTTTGTGTCCAGCGGCGATGTTGGATGTTTGTTTCGACGGTGAGGTCAGATTATGTTTGTCTCCAGCGGCGATGTTGGATGTAATGTTTGTTCTTGACGGCGAGGTCAGATTATGTTGAGTACTCGACGGTGATGTCGGGTGTTTCCCAGAGTTATAGTTTGTTTTGACGACGAGGTCAGATTGATTCTTCAGTTCTCCAGCGGCGATGTTGGATGCTTGTTGACGGCGATGTCAGACTCTTTAGTTTTCCAGCGGCGATGTTGGATGTTTTGTTTGTCCGATGGCGATGTTGGCTATTTGTTTCCAGCGGCGATGTTGGGTATGTTTGGTTTCTGACAGCGATGTCGGGTGATTTAGTTTTCCATCGGCGATGTTGGGTGTTTCTCAGATCCTTTTTAGTTCTCCCAGCAGCGATGTTGGATGTTTCTGGCGGCGATGTCAGGTGAGTTAGTTCTCCGGCGGCGATGTTGGGTGTTTTGTTTCCAACGGCGATGTCAGGTTCTTCAGTTTTCCAGCGGCGATGTTGGATGTTTATCTTTCCAACGGCGATGTTGGATGTTTGTTTCTGGCGGCAATGTCAGTTGATTTAGTTTTCCAACGGCGATGTTGGGTATTTTGGTTGTTCGACGGCGATGTCAGACGCTTTACTTTCATGAATGCCCGACGGCGAGGTCCGGTGTCTGATGACAATGTCAGAAGAGTTAATGTGGATAACTGACGACAAGGTTCAGATCAGTATGTCTCCAGCAAGTTGTCGTGCAACTATTATTTCAGTGTTCGAAGATTTGTTCTCACCAGAGTACAGTGTACTTGTGTAGTTGGCAAATTTCCGGGTTCTTTGGTATTCAACCGTCTTCTACCTTTGAATGTTTGAAAGTTGTTCGCTCTTCAACCCTTCAGGTCCAAGCCGTTTGAATAGGGGCAGCTGTTGCACCCCAAAATTTGACCAACTACTCATCGCAATTTGGCTCATGTTTCGACTCATTTCATTTTGCATTCGCATACCACATACATTGCATTTTTTCCAGTCAGATTGACTTTATCGGGATTACAGCCCTCCGATCGCGCTTCAGGCATTTCAGGCCAATACGAGGACGTATTTTGAGAATCGGTGCTCGTCCCGGTGTTTTCAGCTCTTGTTGTTGTTTTTGAGGACCTCTCGGTGTCCGGGTTTTTACCGTTTATTTCGATATAGTTCGCTAATCGATTTAATCGGCCTTCCTCGGTAGTTTTAGATTTTTTTCCTTATTTTCTAGAATTTTTTATAGATTTAATTCATTTTTCTAGGTATTAGATAGTTTTTTAAATAGCTTTTAGGTATTAATTGATTTTTTAATAGTTTAGGAATTTCTTTAAATAATTTTTAGATAATAGGTTTAGAATAAATCATAGATATTAAGTAGTTTTTTTTAATAAATAGTTTAATAGAATATTCTTTCAATAGGTATTTTTTAAGTAGAAATTAATATAGTTTTTCTATAGAAATTAGTGGAATTATTAGAGTTTTATTAGTTTAGAGATAAATAGATTAATTAGAGTTAATAGAAATTATTAGAGTTTTTTTTTCTATTGTCATTAGTTTAGTGATTAATATAGATTTAATAGTTAATTCTCTTTTTTAGGTTTAATTAGATTTAATCATTTAGTTAGATTTTAATTAGAGTTTATTAGGTCTAATTAGGTTAGATTAGTTTTAATTTTCAGATTAGTCTTAATTGAGTCTTCATTTAGTTAATTGAGTATTAATTAGTTAATTAGGTTTTAAGTCTTTAATCAGTTTTTTAATTGAGCTTAATGAGGTCATTAATCATTCAGTCCAAATCCTTCATCACAGTCTGAATTTTGTGGGCCCATTTGTTGTGGAGGCCCAGCCAGTCCAAGTGCTCAGTGCCATGTGTCAATATATAAAGTAAGGCCACGCGTGCATTCAGAAGTTCCCTTAGCTTTCCACGTTTTCACTTCAGGTCCCACCCACACACTCCACGTTTTCCCCCTCAGTTTTTCCACGTTTTTCTCTCAGCCACGTAACCCCACTACTACTCTCCAGCACCACGTGTAATTCATGCAACTTCTCCCTCTGCCACCAACACTGCCACGCGTCCTCCCCAGAGCTTCACCGGTTGCATGGCCGCCGGTCATGCAACCACCACAACCGTTACTCTCCAGCCACCGCTAACTACCTCAGACAACCGTAACCGCCTAACCACCGCCGTAAAACTCACCGGAAAACCTATTTTTTCCCAGAAATCCTTCAATCACTAGATCTTCATCTTACTTCTCCGATCAACATTCATCCAGCTAGAACCTCATCCTTTTTCCAGTTTCCGATCAACCTTCAACAACAATATCATATGCATCATCTCCAGATCTATTCGTCAAGATCTCCCATGTTCATCAAGAACAACTCCATCAGTTCACTCAATTTCGTCCATATCTTGATATGTTCGTCCAGATTCGACATTGTTCATCGCCATCTCCAGATTTGGTCCAGATTCAACTCTTCGTCATCAAGATCCTCAAGAAGTTTTTTTAGATATTCATCATGTTCTTCATCCGGAATATCCAGAAAATCCAAGATCTTCAAACGATCTGCATAAAACCTTCGACGATCTTCAACTTGATGTTAGCGTTCATCGTCATTTCCAGGTTTCATCACCAGAACCGTCATCGCTCATCCAAAATCTCCAGATCATTCAAACGTGTCCGAACTCGTATGATGTTCACCAGGTTTCGCCATCGATCTTCAAACCTCCGCATGCAAACAACAACCAACTCCAATGTTTGTGTATATCTTCGGATCCATCGTCAGACTCAGGATCTATCAACCTTCATCAACGTATTGCCTTCAAGAATGTTTTCCAGAACTATCGTAGTTTGGTTGCTGTTTGTTGTCTCTTTTGTTTTGTAGGATTCAAAGCAAGGTTGATCTGAGAGGAGAAAGAAGATGATGGATGAGGTTGAGAAGCTGAGAGAGTTGAGGAATGGATCCGAGGGGGAGAAACGGCGCCACTAGGGTTTGAGGATGAACAGTGATTAGAGAAAGGGAAAGGAAGATAGGTTTTGTCCGAAGAATTGGACCAAAGAGAGCTACGCGGGTGTGGTCTTGGGCCTCTAAGCCCAATGACATCTTTTTGCTTCACCCCCTGTTTGCTTCTACACCCCCTCCTCCGTGTGTAAAACGGGCTGAGTCCCACTACTGGTTACACCCCTCCGTTTTGGCCTTTCACTCCCTGGGTTTTTTTTTATTCTTTTCTGAAGCTGTGCATTGGGCTGGGCCCAGTTTTTGTATTGTTTTTGCTGCTGTACCTCCTGCTGCAGTTTTGCACCCCCCTTCTGTTTTGTTTTCTTTTTTTTTCTTTTTTTTCTTTTCTTTGTTTAGATTTTTAAAGAAAAAAGATATGTAATAGAAAAATATAGTGAACATAAAAAAATATAGAAATATAAAATGATAGTTTTTAATAGTATTTTTAATATATTTTCTTTTTAGGATATAATTTCTCATAGAGTTTATTTTTACATTTTTAGAAGTAGATTTAAATGTCCATTTGTTAGGGGACTATTTTCCATTAGATTTTCCATAATAGTTGGATAAGATTTTTAGGAGTTTATTTTCCTGTACTCAATCATTGTAATTTCTTTCAGAATATTAATAAAATGAGATTTGTGCTGTGGTCTCCGTTCTACCCGTAGTTAGGATGAACTACAGCTGCTCTGATTTTCTCTGATGAGAATATGTAGGCATAGGATGCGATATCCTAGCGAGCACACTAACAACTAATTTTTGGTTCTCTCGCTGCTGTGCGATCGAGACCTTCCCGCTGACGACTGATGTTATCCTTTTCTCTTGCCCAAGTGCATTTGAGACCAGACCGTAGTTCTAGTTCCCGTTGGTTCCCATACCTCGAAACCCGACATACTACGTCCGTTCTACCGCAAACAGGTACGCCTAAGTCTCCAATGGTCGAGCAGCGTCCACCTAACTGCTAGAATGCGTGCGCTAGTATCGTCAATCCTTTCTCTCACCCCCGTGTGACCGAGAACACCCTGTCTAGCCGTAGTTAGCCTGAACTATGTCATGCTCTGATTTCTCTGAAGAGAATACGTAGGCCCAAGACGCGACGTCTTGCCGAGCAACTAACCCGTAGTTTCCCGAACTACGCAGACTCTGATTTTCTCTGATGAGAATACGTAGGCATAGAGTGCGACGCTCTATTGAGTCAATTTCTTCCCGTTTAGATTTAGCAGCCGTAGATAGATTGTTTTTCACCCGTCCAAGTAAACATAACAAGCGAGGATCCCGTCGAGTACGATGGACGTGAGGGGTGCTAATACCTTCCCCTTGCGTAACCGACTCCCGAATCCAGACAACGGTTGCGACGACCTTGTCTTACCCTTTTTCTTCAGGTTTTTCCGATCGTTTCCTTTCCCGCTCTGAGGGATAAATAACGAAAGGTGGCGACTCTTCTGTCATGCCAGCACCTTATTTTCGCGCAAGCGACACTCACGTGTAATCTTTCTAAGATATCAAACAAAGTTAATAATTCAGAAATGTTAATTTCGAAACTGTTAATGCAACACACGTTTGTCTTGAAGTTTTAAAAAGAGATATCACGATAACTTGTGACCGAAATCACTAGTTAGGATATAAATTAATTTTATAAAGCCAATACCAAATTTGAGCATGGCTCAAAGGAGTCAGGAAACGCTACCTCATTGAGTATGCTTTTGAAATAACCTTACTTCGATTAGGACTTTGAAAGGTTGTATCGGTTTAGTTTACAATTCGTAAAACAAAGGAATAAGGGTCAAAGCATATTTGTACCCATCCAACTTTTGAAAAAAAAAGTTCATTGTCTTTTGAAAAATTTTAAGTGTTCAATCAAGCTGACTGAAAATTGCCCCAAGTTAAAAAATGAAGTTGGGAAAGGTTAAAAAGGATTTAACTTCCTTACGTCTTTGGTATTTGGGAAACCTTTTGAAATAGTGCCTTACATCATCAATAGGTTTTTTATTCGAAAGCATACCACAAGAGATTTTGCGTTTTATTTCGTCATCCTCCTCCCAATTCTTCACCAAAGTAAGGAAAGATCGGGTAAAAGTTGGCATTATAAAATTATGAAGAAAATTTTTAAGAGTGAAACAAATGGATTTCTTCAAGACAAACGCCTATTGCACTACTTATTCAAAATAACATGTTCTTACATGTCAACTATGCTTTTAATCAAAGAAATAAAATAAGAACACATAAGCAAACACAATAAACAAGTGATCAGCATAACGGTGCTCCATTCATGATTAGGCTTCCTCCTTTGAAATTCAGCACTTCGTCATCTATCATTTCTTGGACTTTCTCTTGAAAAACATTGCACTCTTTGATCGAATGCCCCAACACTCCATCATGAAATTCACAGCTGGCGTTCGAGTTGAACCACGGTGGATGAGACTTCGTGATTCTAGTCTTTCTGGGTGTCATCACCAAGTTTCGGATGAAATAAGACCATAGTTGACTGTAAGTCATTGGGATAAGATCAAACCAGCGAGTTTCTTCTTTCGGAGTACTCAGAGGTGCCTTCTGATTCTAAAACCGTCTTCGAACTTGTCGATTTTGACGCTGATCTGAAGATATCATTCTTCGCTTATGAGGTAGTCGTTGCTTGCTCTGAACAGGCGCTTCATGTTGAGGATAAGATACTAGAATCGGATCTGACAGGATTTGAGAGGGATCCCAAACTGCATTAACATCAACGCTTCTTTCCTTTAGGGAATCATCCACTGAAACTTCTTCATTAGCTTGGTCATTCAAGTTATCCTGAATTCTTCCACTTTTGAGTGCATTCTCGATGTTTACTCCGACTTCTATAATTTTGGAGAAATCTAATGGTACAGCTCCTACCATCCTATCATAATAAGAGCCTGACAATGTTCTTAGGAACATTTTGCTTAATTCTTTCTCTTGAAGTGGTGGATGAATTTGGGATGCCAACTCTTTCCATTGTTGAGCATATTCTCTGAAAGATTCATTGTCGTTCTTACTCATGGTCATCAGTTGATCACTGTCTGGAGCTATGTCCAAATTATAATTGTATTACTTCATCAAAGCATTAGCTAAATCTCTCCAAGACTGTATACGATTCCTTTGTAGCTTCATATACCATATCAAGGATGCCCCAGATAAGCTTTCTTGAAAGCGGTGCATCATCAATTCGTCATCGTCAACATAAGCAGCCATCTTTCGACAAAACATCGTCAAATGGTATTTTGGACAACTATCACCCTTGTACACTTCAAAGACAGGCATCTTGAACTTCGGAGGAATGATTACACCTGGAACCAGACATAGGTCACGAGCACCAAGATCAGATGCATTAGCTTCTTTCACTATTTTCAATTGTTCTTTAAGATCATGAAATTCTTTCTCCATTTCTATGAATCCAGGATCATCCATCTTCATCTTAGTACGAACATTCTGAAGATTAGGTACAGGTTGTGGAAACTGGGAATCTTCTTGCACAGGCTGAAGTTGTGTAGGAACATCCACTTGCTGAACATCTTCATCGGAAGGAAGATCAAACAACGGATTAGTCACAATTCTGAAACCAGTCATAGAATCCATATTTTTGTTCTCTTTACTATCCTTCAATAATACTTCGAGCTTGGTCAGATGGTCGAGATGTCAGCTGACAGACAAAGACAGAAGACCGGAATGAGCCACAGAAGAGGAGAGACACATGCATATGCAAAATGCTAAATGAAGGATGCTAATGCAAGAATGGATAATGAAATGTTTCATGGAACTCAAGTTCTTATAAGCGTTATAGAATACCAAAGAAAATTCATTTAATGTTTTTTTTACTATTATATTTTTTATTATGATATTGGATTACAAGGAAACAACCTTATAAGAGTCCTTACTTAATAGCTAAATAAAAGCTAATAAAGCCCTAAGGAAGTCCTTCATCGTGCTTGTTGATTTGTTACTCCACTTGGATCTTCTTGAAAATAAGTTATCCATGATCAACGTCTAAAGATTTAGTTTGATAGAGGAAAATAAATCCTCCATCTCTCCTTTTGTTCTTGTTGGAGGTAAGGGGGAATCCCTTGTTCACTTAGACCTTCAATATTGATGGAAGTATTTTGAATTTCTAATGACTTTCAATGATAAGGAACACCTCTCGTATTTTCCCTTTTGAGTGTCTTGATTCTTCAATCGATGCCCTTAACTTCCTTAGGTCATCCAAGTTAGAACTCTTAAAAGAATGTTCCAAAATATTTTCTTTTGTAATCCTTATTGGTTTCTATAATGTTTATAAATAACTAGGAATCCCATGAAACCAATGCAATATGATGCTTTATGGATGCAACAAACACAAGTAAGCACATAGAGACATAAAGATAAAAAAAGGGGACCCTAGGTTTGCAACGAGCATGGAGCAAAGGTATACCCATTCCCAAAGGTTGTGGACTAAAGGTTGATTGTACCTGCAGAACAAGGTTCTAAAGAGGTTCCCAAAGTCATTAGTCCATCTTTTGGATATTATCAACTTCCCAACTAACTCGGGGGTTAATAATTGTTGCGGTGGAAATAGGATCACAAACTATTAATGAGTTTGAATCGCAATTCAATTCACAACCGCTCTTTGATTTATCCGAAGGAAAAGGTCAAAAGAGGGAAAACCTATTTTGCATCGTAAACACAATGCGGGGAAAGATCTAGGGTTCGGGGGTTGGTTAAATTTAGGGAAGGTATTAGCACCCTAAACTTCTGTAGTACTCTACAGGAACCTTTTGTTCAAATGTTTACTATTTGCTTTATTATTCTTAAGGTATATATACAAAGGATTAAAAGTGAGAAAGGAGACCTAAGGGGTTAATTCTAAGTTTACTCGGCAAGACATCGCATCTTGTGCCTACGTATCCTTACGGGAGTGGAATCAGAGTAATCGTAGTTCCCCTCAAAAGGGAGGTTAGAGACTTCTTGACGGTGGTCAAGGTCTCAAGGGGAATAAACGCATCTTAAGGACACGCTTACGCGGAGTGTAGAAACTCCAAATCTCTACGTTGAAATGTTAAGTTGTAATTAGGGTTAAATTAGGGATTCCACGGCGGGAAACCCTAAAATGAGCGCGGCGGCTCTTTGACCTAATGCTAGGGGTAAAGTGGTAATTTTGCCTGCGGCGAGGCATTTGTGAAAAGTTAGGGTTTGTAAGGTTGTAAGGGTTGAAGGTGAGGACTATTGACACGGCGGTCAAAAGCTAGACCTAATTCCTTCGGCAGTGTGTGCAATGTGACAGAAATATTGATGAAGGTGTGAGATAATTGAATTGTAAACAGGGAATAAAACAGGAGTTAAAGTCATGCAAACAGAAATTTAAAGGCAGAAATTTAAAGTGCGATTATTAGATTCGCGGGGTTACATATGAGAAGCAGTTACAATATAGTAATGGAATAAGTAATGGTAAATGTAATGAGCTGCAAAATGAACAAACGACATTAGTGGGCAGAGTTAGGCGACAATCAAATGAGTTACGAGACAATGAAGAGAAAGATGCAAATTTGAGATTTTATTATTGTTTTATTTAAAAAAAATTAATATTAGCTTGCAAAAAAAGATTTAATTTAAAAATATTTTACTCTTTTAAAAAGGTTTTATTTTTAATATTTTTAAGAAAAGTTTTTCTTATTTTATTTTAAAAAAAGTTTTTTATTTATCCTTAATATTTACATAAAAATATTTTTTTATTTATTTTTAAAAACAGTTTTTTCTGAATTATAAATATAAAATGTTAAAAACAGTTTTAAAAAAACATAAAACAAATTTTAAAGAATCAAAACAAAATAAAATAAATAAAAAATGGGGGGGGGGGGGGGGGGGTTGGGCCGGTAACCACACCCGGACCCAACCCAGTTGTTAGTCATAAGATGAAATGTTTTTTAGGGTTTCCAAACCCAGACTTCCTCTCGCGGCGCCGCTGTTCTTCATCTTCCTCTTCTTTCTCTCGCGGTCGCTATGTTTTGCGTCTTCTTCTACAAAAAAACATGAAAAATAATGAACATGTGAGTTAACGCGTGGTGGTTTACATTTGTCTTTAGCCGATGATGTAAAGCTGAGGCTCAGAGTTGATTGTCCGCCAGCGCTACGAACGGCGATGGCGATCTTCTCAGTTCGGTGTGATTCGCGGATGATATTGGTTGTTCAGTGATATTTGTTGTCGCAGTCTATGGTTCGCTCGCGATCTCCGTTAGGGTTTGTGATCGCGGTTCCTCTCTCTCGCGGCTATCCGTTAGCATACGATATTGGTGGTTGGTGATGAACGATGATGACGATCAATCTTCGTCTGAGTTCGCGGCTGTTCGTTCACGACGCCTAGGGTTTGTTCGTTCACGACGCCTAGGGTTTGTTCGTTAGGGCTTTCACGATTTCGTCCTCTCTTCTTTATGAGGTGAAATCAACCCTTTTTATAATTTCTATTTTCCTTTGGGCCTTTAATCCGTGTTGGGTTTACGTTACTCTGAGATTTGATTTCGAATGATTTTGTTTGATTTGATTTTGTTTGGTTTTTTCAGATACTGATTGAACCCTGTTCCCTCTTTTAGAATTTGATTGGGATTTTGGTGAGATTGGATTTCATTTTTCTGATATGTTTGATCTCATGATTTGAACCTTCCTTTTTAGGATTCGCTATGGCTTCGCTCGGACTGTTTGATATCTGAACTGATCTTGAACTGATTTGTTTGACTGATTCGTTTTTTTGATGCAGATAAGATTCTTTTCCTCTTCTTCTTTCAGAGAGGGCTGATATTGTATTGGCCTTTGCCGCCGGGAAAGGTATACGGCGATGATGTTCATCTGAGCCTTGACAACTGATACTCTTTGATGACGCTGCGATTGCCTCTGATGATCTTCGCTTGTGGTTTATCATTTGTTGCGATTTCTGGCTTTTTGCACTTGTTTCACTCTCTGAACTGGTGTGTTTTGTTTGTTCTGAACTGGTTTGATCTTCACGACCTTCTTTCTTTTTTCCAGAAGCGCTACCACGCCGCGGTTGCCTTCGAGATCGGTTGCTTTCGACGCTCGATTGGATTCAGAACACGAGTTCTGGGCTGCTATTGGCTATTGGCTTTCAGACTGATTGTGAAGCCATGATGTGCGATAACTGATGCGGTTTACCCTCGTACTTTGATCTGATTTTCGTGACTCGTTTGTTGGGGCAATGATGCTTGCTGAGCCCTCGTCCGTTCTGGTACAATTCATGCCATGATTTAGTGCTGCTTGCATTCTGAACTGACGTGATTACTTCGTGATAGCCTCGCTGCTAAACCATGTTTGATGCTGCTGTGCTTTTTTGGATCCTGTTGAATACTTTTCTGTCATGACAGATTTGTAGTATATTTCTTCTGGTTCTTTGCGCATGAACTTGCCTTCTGATACATTGTTTTGATGCAGTTCAGTTTGTATTTGGTGTTCTGTTTGGAATTGCTGCAGTTTGATGCAGTTTTGGCTTGCATTTCAGTTCTCTTGTTCTGTTTGGACTTGACTTTCCATGAACTCAGAATTGATGCTACTCATGAATTGTTTAGGTTTTGAGTTCCAAATTCTGAATCTGATACTGATGCGTTTGTGGCTTTTCAGGTGTTGAAAAAAAACTTAGAGCACAGAGTGATTTAGACCCGCCGACATCCGGGTCTGAGTCCAGATTGACCATGTGGCCTTATTCTCGTATCAGTTTGGAAATCCAATCACGGCAAAATGAATCAGTCCCGCTTCTTTTATCACTTCTATCTCTCGGATGTCCCGTAACGATAAGAACAGGTGTTACCTGATCTGACGCCAACGGTGCGGATCGGTAACGGGGGGTAGGACGCAGCTTCGGTTGTGCCACTCCCGGCACTCGATGATGACACTGTTCTGAGAGTGTCAAAAACAACTTCTAACATTTTTTCTATACTGTTTGTTCTGTTTTGATGTGCAGGTGAATTGGAGATTCTGCGGAGAAGCTCAAGGACATCACGAAGACACTTAGAAGTTCTAGGACTTAGGATTTAGGATATGCCATCTTTATTTCTCTGTAACTTGTAATAAAAAAATATTATGAAGTAATTCAATAATACATTTTTTTATCCAAATTATTTCCCTTTTATAAATCATGATGAAATATTATTCAAATTTCTATCCAAATTCTCTTTACGAATAATAATAAAATATTATGAATGAACTTCACATATTTATTAAAATCATTTTCCCATTTCCTTTTCATGATTTAATTTGCCAACATCTCAACATCCGATTAAATCTTATCAGACAAATATCCTTGAATTAATTCGATCCAAATCTTAATAACTTCAACACGAATAAACTCCATCAATCAGTAGAAGTCTTCACTGTTGTCCCTCTAGAGATGAAGTAAATAAATTCCTCAGGAGTAAAACCTCATTAGGCCCCAAAATTACGGATTATGCTTCAAAATGACCAAAACGCCCCTGGGGTATTTCCTGCAAAACAGACACCTTCAGGACTTGTTAGTGGTTAGCAAATGCATATATGAGATGCTAAATGACTGACTAAAATATAAGGGTAAAATTTGGGGTATTACAGTTGCCCCTATTTAAATAGCTACACCGAACGATTTGAGTGACAGAGACTCGAGGAATCGTGGTGGAGAGATTTAAATATAGATAACCGAAAATTTTGCCCTTATATGCGATGATATACAATGCTATTGGACAAAGCGAGGACAGCTTAATGCAGATGATGCCATGAATATGATATAGTGCGTATGCTGGAATGATGAATGCGAAAATGCTGACGAATACGACGACACAGGGACAGACGCTACGAGAAGAACACACTGGGGAAAACGACGCGCTGAGACACAGTACAACACTGGGGGATTCTAAAATGATGGTCAACTGGTGCGAACACGACCAATTGTCATTTTGGGAACGAGATTCTCAAATGGAGATGACACCTGTGAGACGGCCTCCACTGGGGAATCTAAAATAAAACTGGATCACGTACGATTGCAAGATCGATTATAGAATGCTGGAGCATTGAGCAAAGAATAACATCCAAGCTTCTGTAAACTACCCCTCGTGACAGGATCAAACGGACTTTTCGGGAATCCGTAGCAAATATACAGGGTAAAAAGAACCGGCTGCATGCCAAAATAAATGGACTTTGATGGGAAATGCCCTGATAAGCTTCTCGCGGGAGAACTGTCACTTATCGTTGGAAGGGACTTATGTGCCAAAATGGATAAGCACTCAAATAAAGAGGCTGCTGCTTATCTGATAAATAAATCTTCTCGCATTTAAGGTCGGCGCCTGGAATACGATTCTGATTCTTCTCTTACTGAAGGATAAATAAACTTCTTCATGCTTCAAGATCGTGCTCTCCTGAACATGAAAATGGCTAACTGAACTTCCTCATACTTCAGAATCGTGCTCTCCTGAATATGATTCGGCTCTTTCGGGTAAATGAAATTCTTCATACTTCAGAATCGTGCTCTCCTGAATATGAAAAGGGTGGACTGAACTTCCTCATACTTCAGAATCGTGCTCTCCTGAATATGATTCAGCTCTTTCTTGTAAATGAAATTCTTCATACTTCAGAATCGTGCTCTCCTGAATATGAAAAGGGTAAACTGAACATCCTCATACTTCAGAATCGTGCTCTCCTGAATATGACTCCGCTCTTTCTTGTAAATGAAATTCTTCATACTTCAGAATCGTGCTCTCCTGAATATGAAAAGGGTAAACTGAACTTCCTCATACTTCAGAATCGTGCTCTCCTGAATATGAAAAGGGTAAACTGAACATCCTCATACTTCAGAATCGGGCTCTCCTGAATATGACTCCGCTCAAACCTCCCCGTATTTCAAGATCGTGCTCTCCTGAATACGATTTGGTTTCTTCTTTTACTAAAGGATAAATGAACTTCTTCATAATTCAGAATCGTGCTCTCCTGAATATGATTCCACTCAAACCTCCCCGTACTTCAAGATCGTGCTCTCCTGAATACGATTTGGTTCAAAACCCCCTATACTTCAAGACGACAGGTAAATGGAAGCCCAACTGCTCCATGGAGATGGCCATTTGCTGCAAGTCATAACGAAGATAGGATCGGCTTCTTAGATGAGAAATGTTGTATATCGGTGCTGTAAGAGGTAGGACTGTAATAATAAATTATCCAGGCATGAACTGGCATGTATCTGTAAAGGATTGTAGTTGATTTTCTTGAAAGATAGTGCAAAATAAATGCACGTCCGGGTACAGTGATAAATTTCTCGGCGAGATAGTCGCGTATCTGTTATGGTATGGTGAAAACCTTTAGATGGTGCAAAATAAATGCACGTCCGGTTGGGATTGACGACCGACAAGACTGAGATTCAATCTAGGATCGAGCTAGAAAGAGGACTGGAAATCAAGACTCCATCGAGGGAATGAACCCGAAGGGTAGATATCTTATCCTGGCGAGGCAAGATAGCTGAAGTAACCGTCATCCACGAGGATCGAGCTCTGTGGGGAAACTGGAAACAAGTAAGTATTTTATGCTTAGGGCTGACAATCTATCTGGAGAGAATGGACCAACCCAGTTACTCGGCGGTAACAACCAATGACGGTGAAACACAACGAACCTGTGAATGCTAATGCATATATTAATGAATATGTTAATATGAATGTATGTTGATGTATGTAAATATGCAGGATGTTATGAAATGAGTATGTAATGAGTATGTAATGAATATGTAATGAATATGTAATGAATATGTAATGAAATAGGCATGTGATGCTTATGCCCTTGCGTATGCTGACGAAACAGACTAGAGACGGGACGAGAGATGAAATAAACATCTCGACGGAGATACCCTGCGTTCTCTGCAACCAATACGTCAATCATGGGTAAGAAAGATCAATGGTAGAACCAAATCTGGTTTTAAAGTTCTGAATTCTCTGGGGAGAAAGTGAATTGCGTGGGTGCACAATATCACGTCTTCTCATGGGGAGAGGAAAACCTGAAGGACGCTTTCGAGTTACCCAAGAAAAGGTTGTCAGCTTATAGTCTCGCTGGGGACTGTGTTAGAGCAATGATTTGAAAGTGTTTCTGCAATAATGATATTTTCGGGGAGTGAAGAGATCCTTCCGAAATTTCCACTAGTCAAAGTAATTTCTTGTATTTCTATTTCGTTTTTTTTGAAGAACAGTTTTGAAAAATCTACAATGCACCTTTCATTTTCAAATTTTTAAGAATAAACGCATTTTGCATAGCAATAGAAAACAAAGAGCAATGCACCAAGGAATGTAAGTAACAAAATGGTATCTTTTATTAAAGGGTGGCAGCTCGCTGAAGGCATAGCTCCACAGATGATTATGTTTTGAAATTGGCAACATGGGAAAAGGTTACATTGAATCCAATGACACCTACTGACACTAATAACTAAGACTAATCCAGAATCTTGCTTTGGGCAAGGATGAAAGAACTGGAACATGACCCTCATGCGGAAAGTGTGTTCGTGATGATCAGTGTCCTCTGATGCAATGAAATGCCTTTGTCCCTAACTTTTGCCTGGACCTCCCTCTCGGGTTTTCAATCCACCGGGACGCTCCTTTTTGCCTAAGCCGCCCTTTCGGGTTTTCAACTTAGCGAGCTTTTTATTATTATTTCTTTTTTTCAACCCTTACTTTTGCCTAAGTCGCCTTTTGCAGGTTTTCGACTTAGCGGGTTTTTAGGCATAATACTTTCGGACTGCATCAGAATTCACGGGATGTGCTAGCTCTTCACCGTCCATTGTTGTAAGTATCAGAGACCCTCCGGAGAAACGGTCTTTACAACAAATGGGCCTTCATAATTGGGCATCCACTTTTCACGCATATCTTTATACACTGGCAAGATCTTTTTGAGTACGAGCTCTCCTTGACGGAACTCACGGATACGAATCTTCTTATCAAACGCTCTTTTCATCCGTTTCTGATATAATTGCCCATGGCACATGGCTGTCAAGCGCTTCTCGTCAATGAGATTCAACTGATCCAGTCTGTCTTGAACCCACTCAGCCTCCTCAAGTTCAGCTTCCATCAACACTCTTAAAGAAGGTATCTCTACTTCGATGGGGAGCACGGCGTCCATTCCATACACTAGTGAGAAAGGTGTTGCCCCTGTCGAAGTTCTTACTGAGGTTCTGTATCCATGCAAAGCAAACGGTAACATCTCATGCCAATCTTTGTAAGTCACAACCATCTTTTGCAGGATTTTCTTGATATTCTTATTCGCAGCTTCAACGGCCCCATTCATCTTAGGACGGTACGGAGAAGAATTGTGATGAGTGATCTTGAAACTATCACACAGTTCTTTCATAGTCTTGTTATTCAGATTGGTGCCATTGTCAGTTATTATCCGGCTTGGGATTCCATAACGGCAGATGATTTCTTTTCTGATGAATCGGGCAACCACTTGCTTGGTCACGTTGGTGTAGGAAACAGCCTCTACCCACTTGGTGAAATAATCAATAGCAACAAGGATAAAACGATGACCATTAGAAGCCTTCGGCTCGATTGCCCCAATCATGTCAATGCCCCACATAGAGAACGGCCATGGTGAAGACAAAACATTCAACGGTGATGGAGGTACATGCATCTTATCAGCGTAAATTTGGCACTTATGGCATCTTCTAGCGTATTGGATGCAGTCAGCTTCCATGGTTAACCAATAATACCCAGCCCTTAACATCTTCTTGGACATAGCATAACCATTGGCATGAGTTCCGAAGGTCCCCTCGTGAATTTCCTGTAGTAACATGTCCGCTTCCCGTTTATCAACACATCTGAGCAGGACCATGTCGTGATTTCTCTTGTATAACACGCCGTTACTGATAAAGAATTTGGACGCCAGTCTTCTCAATGTTTTCTTGTCCAGACCAGTAGCGCCATCGGGATACTCTTGCTTGACGAGATAGTTCTTGATATCATGAAACCAAGGCTTTTCATCCACCTCAACTTCTTCGACCACTTGACAATAAGCGGGCTCAACTTTGCGCTCAATATGGATGAGAGGTGCTTCATTAACGAATTTAACTTTCCACATGGATGCTAACATGGCTAAAGCATCAGCAACGTGATTCTCGGATCTAGGAACATGCTCGAACTCTATCTCGTCGAAATACTTGATCAGCTCAATAATATAGTCCTTATAAGGGATTAACTTCTCATTCTTCGTTTCCCATTTGCCTTGTACCTGGTAAATAACCAAGGCTGAGTCACCACTTACTTTAAGAAGTTTGATTCAGAGGTGAATTGCTGCTTCGAGGCCAAGAATACATGCTTCATATTCTGCGACGTTATTAGTACACTCAAAGTCCAACCTTGCTGTAAATGGAGTGAATCCACCCTTTGGGTTCATCAAAACGGCGCCTATACCATGCCCATTGAAATTCGAGGAACCATCAAACATCATCCTCCACCAAAGACCTGGTTCTGGACCTTCGCTCGGATCTGGCTCTTCACAATCTCTTTTAATCAACAAAATATCCTCATCAGGAAAATCGAACTTAAGAGGTTCATAATCTTCAACTGGCTGGTCTGCAAGATAATCAGATAAAATACTACCCTTAATCGCCTTCTGGGGTACATACTGGATGTCATATTCGGATAACAACATGTGTCATCGGGCTAGCCTCCCGGTTTGAGCAGGTTTTTCAAAAATATACTTGATCGGATCCATTTTAGAAATCAACAATGTGGTATGACAGACCATGTATTGCCGGAGGCGCCTAGCGGCCCATGCCAATGCACAACAAGTTTTCTCCAATGGTGAGTATCTGTTTTCGCAATCGGTAAACTTTTTGCTCAGGTAATAAATCGCATGTTCCTTTCTTCCAGTCTCATCATGTTGCCCAAGCACAGAACCCATAGACTTCTCAAGAACAGTAAGGTACATAAACAACGGTCTTCCAAGCACGGGAGGAATCAGAATAGGGGGGTCTTGCAAATAACTCTTAATCTTCTCAAACGCCTTCTGACAATCGGGGTTCCACTCAACCGTCTGCCCCTTGCAAAGTAACTTGAATATCGGCTCACAAGTAGCGGTCATGTTGGAGATAAACCTGGAAATATAATTCAAACGTCCCAGAAAACCTCTAACTTGCGTCTCGGTTTGCGGAGCTGGCATATCTTGAATGGCTCGGACTTTGTCAGGATCCACCTCAATCCCTCGCTGGCTAACAATGAAACCAAGCAATTTTCCAGATCTGACACCGAAGGTACACTTAGCAGGATTCAATTTCAACTGATATTTCCTGAGTCGTTCAAACAGCTTCACCAAATGGTCTAGATGCTCCTCTTCACTCTGAGACTTGGCTATCATATCGTCCACATACACCTCGATCTCCTTGTGCATCATATCATGAAAAAGAGTGGTCATAGCGCGTTGGTAAGTTGCCCTCGCGTTCTTTAAACCGAAGGGCATGACTTTGTAGCAGAAGGTCCCCCAAGGAGTAATGAAAGTAGTCTTCTCTCGATCGTCGGGATCCATTTTAATCTGATTATAGCCAGAGAAACCATCCATAAATGAGAACAACGCAAAACTGGCTGTATTGTCTACAAGTGTATCAATATGTGGCAGAGGGAAATCATCTTTCGGACTTGCTTTATTCAGATCCCTGTAATCCACACACATCCTAACTTTACCATCTTTCTTGGGCACTGGCACAATGTTGGCAACCCAATCTGGATATTTTGCAACTGCCAAGAAACCTGCATCCAACTGTTTTTTGACCTCATCTCGAATCTTCAAAGCCATGTCGGGTCTCGTTCTTCGAAGTTTTTGCTTGATAGGTGGACAATCTGGCTTAAGTGGCAACTTGTGAACAACAATATCCGTGTCTAGACCCGGCATATCTTGATACGACCACGCAAACACATCAATATACTCTTTTAACAACTCAATCAACCTCGGCTTAACCTCTGTCCCAAGCATTGCACCAATCTTGACCTCTTTCTTGTTCTCATCTGTACTAAGATTAATTAAGTCCACCTGCTCTTTATGCGGTTGAAGCTCTGTATACTCGTACTCAATCAATCTTGTCAGTTCAGCGGGTACTTCAAAATCTTCTTCACCCTCGTCCTCAGCTTGATTGATGGGTGCATCCCAGTCAGGAGTGTCAGTAAAGTCATTGGATCCAACAAGGTTTACGATGTCTCTGCATGATGGAAGGCTTACTTAATTAAAATGCTCAAAGATATGTAAGATAAGAAATGAAATGCTGTTTTTTTTTGTTTTATTTTTTTGGAAGAAAAGGTTGCCAATTTCATTTTTAAAGGTGAAAACGAAAAAACGCAAATGAACCAAAGTGGAATTGAACAAAATGCCTTTATTAATATCCTTTTAGAAATGAAAGGTGGCCCAACAAAAACGACCCTATAGCCTTGGGCAGAGCTACGGATTTTTATTTGAAGATGTAAATGAAACCCTTTTTTAAAAAAAAAATTACTTTGACAAGGGAAAAATAACAGGGATCTCTACGGCCTCCCAGTTGTTCAAAACTGCATCACCCTTAAACACCAGGTTGCTCAACTCTTCATTTTTCTCACAGTCACTGATGGCATTGACTTGGAAACCTCCGCTGACAAATACCTCTTGGATAACCTTCGGACGTCCTTCGACAGTTGTGGCAGCTCCATTCTGAGTTGGTTTGTAACCCAACCCAGAGCAATCAGTCTTGGTCTTGACATCAATTACCTCTCCCCAACCTTCAGGAATGCCCCTGTCGATTGTTGATTTGGTACTCTTCAGAGATGCAAAAGATGGAATACCCTGACCCACTGTCTCTTCGACTTCTAGCAGCACAGCATTGGCGATCTCAAGTGCTTGAAAGGAGATTTCCAAAGCATTCTCATCGGCCTCGATGTAACGGAAAGAAGACAGGTTACTGACCATCAGATCCTCCTCCCCGTGTATAATAACCAACTTTCCATCGATCACGAACTTCATCTTTTGATGTAACGTTGAGGTTACTGCCCCAGCGGCATGAATCCACGACCTTCCAAGTAAACAACTGTAATTGGGATTAATGTCAATGACTTGAAATGTGATATTAAAAACTTGCGGACCAATCAGGATAGGAAGCTCAACCTCCCCCATTACCGACCGGCGAGACCCATCGAAAGCCTTGACGATCAAAGGAGTAGGTTTCAACACAGTTTCTTTGAAAACCAACTTATCAAGAACCCTCTTGGGTAGAACATTCAGAGAAGAGCCGGTGTCTACTAGTACTCTCGCTAAATTGTCCTCCTGACATTTCACCGATATATGTAAAGCACGATTATGATTCGGACCCTCCTTTGGTAACTCTTCATTGCTGAAACTAAGGGTGTTACAGGCGGTCAAATTGGCAATCACACTATCAAACCGACTGGTGCTGATATCTTGATCCACATGTGCTTGAGTCAAAACTTTCTGCAAGGCCATCCTATGAGCGGGCGAACTCATCAACAGAGATAAAATCGAAATCTTGGAAGGAGTCTGATGAAGTTGATCGATAACTTTATAGTCACTTTTCTTGATGATCCTCAAAAACTCAGCATCTTCATCATTCGTAACAGCTCCCTTACCTTTGTCTTTGACGGCCACTGGGATATTAGTGGTTTCCTTAGGTGGAACCTCATTGGAACGGGGAGTATACACACGACCACTGCGAGTCATCCTGCTTGCCTCTGTGACATTGGTCACAGTGTCCCTAACCTCTTCATTTGGAATAACCTTCCCAGACTCTTTGTCAATCATCGTCACGTCGTATTTCCAAGGCACAACCTTAGGATCACTGAAAGGAAACGGACCTGGTCTTCGAATAACTATTGGCTTATGCTGATTCACCTCAGGGATAGACGACTTTGGTATACCGAACACGAGATTGGCAGAACCTGCCCCTGATAGATTAAACACTGGTACCTTTCCCTTTGATCCAGGTTGATGGAAAACTGGCTCAACCACAGCGACCTCATCCTTCTTGGGTTGGCTTGTCACTTGTAAAACACCCTTATTAATCAACCTCTGAACATCGTTCTGAACCAACACACAACCCTTAATACTGGCTTCACAACTTACGCATGCAACGTGGGAAGTATCTACCAGACCAGCTTCAAACAGTTTCGAATGGAACATCTTGAGAGGAGTCTTAATCTGTACAACATCAAGGACATAACCTTCCTCCGACTCAGCACTAATGGCATTGACACTCTCATGGTTAGGAAAAGGGTTCTTCTTAACATTCGGTTGAGGATCTTCAAATGACAAAATCTTCTTTTCCAATAAATCCCTGACAAGATTTTTGAGAGCATAACAATTCTCCAGATCATGACCAGGCGCGCCCTCATGAAATAAACAATGAGCGGCGGCATTGTAATTGGCGGGTAGAGGATTAGGAGGCGGACCCAAAGCCCGAGTAGTGATCAGACCTTGCTTGACCAAAGAGGGATACAACTCGGTGAAAGTCATCGGAATTGGCGGACAAGGCTTATACGTTCTTCTGTTCGGAACATTCTGGCGAGGAGCCGGACTCTTTGGCTGTTGAGGAGCAGGAGCGTTGGGCGCCTGTAGGTAGTTGATAGGAGGCGGATAAACAGGAGGTTGTTGCATGGGTTGATACATAGGAACCTGCTGATTGAAAGAAGGTGTAACAGCTGCCACATAGGGTTGTTGAGCATATTGGATTGGGTACCCTTGAGGTTGAGCATAACCTTGCGGATATTGATAAAATTGGTCTCTTGGTCTACCAGAGGATATAGCATTAGTCTCGCCCTCTTTCTTCTTCTGGGAGCTATACGGAGGTTTCTTCGGCTGATCCTTAGAAGCACCATGATTATTTGTCATTTTACCACTTTTCATACCCAATTCAATCTTGACACCCACAGCAACGATATCAGAGAAATTTGAAGTCACACTACCCACCATTCTCTCGTAAAATTCTGGACGAACCATGTCGACAAACCAATCAGCTAACTCTTTCTCGGTCAAAGGAGGTTCTACCTGCGAAGCAATCTCTCTCCACCTTTGAGCATACTCTTTGAATGACTCAGAATTCTATTGTGACATACTCAACAACTGTCTTCTGTCAGGAGCCAGATCCATATTGTACTTGTAGTGTTTGATGAAAGCGTCAGATAAATCTTGAAAACTCTTAACGCGAGACTGGTCCAAAGTTAAATACCACTTGGAAGAAGCACCCTTCAAACTATCTTGGAAGCAATGAATCATCAGTTTATCATTCTCAACATGGGCAACCATTTTGCGATAATACATGATCAGATGACTCTTAGGACAGGTGGCACCTTCATAACGATCGAAGTTTGGAGTTTTGAACTTCGGGGGAATAACCAAACCCGAGACCAAACAAACATCCCTCGCAGCAGTCCCAAAAATCTGATCACCCTCTACTTTTTTCAATCTCTGGACGATGGTGTTTACTTCCTCACGAAGCTTATCATGTTTCTCATAACCTTCAACATTCTCATCAAGATTATCAAAAACTGTCTCATTGAAGTACGGTTGCGCACGGGTGTGTACAACAGGTGGTGCAAAGATAGGAGCCCCCCTAGGAACTTCAGAAAATAAAGGCACGGCTTGCTGAACAGGCTGATTAATCGGAACAGTGGCTTGAGGAGGCACAAAACCGGGAGCAAGACCATAAGGTGGGTCCCTTGCTACGGTCACACTTGGTGGAGGGTCCACAGTAACGCCGGTAATCTCGGAAACAACAGTGGGCTGGGTATCCATCTTAGCATTCATGACATGTAACAATTCCATCATACGCCCCATACCCCCTCGAAGGTCTTCAAGTTCATTGCTAAGGCGATCAATCTCTTTTGCCTGATCCTCCATTCTTTTCCGAGTTTGAGCTCTGGTGTTGTACTGGTGCCGAGAACTCAGGGTGACGAAACTGGAAGGCGAGAGAACCGAACATGAGAAAACGGAAGACACATGCAATGCAAGAAAGTAAATGATGCTATGATGCAAATGAAGATTTCATGGAATTCAAACATTTACGAATGTCGTGGGGTACCAAGGAAATCTTTTTCTTGTTTTTCATTTTATTTTTTTTTTATTTATGGTATCCCGCGGTATCCATAAATGATATTTGAACTCCATGAAATACAATGCAATGAGATGCTTTATGGATGCAATGCATGAAAACACACAAAGTCCTAGGTTAAAGGAACGTGAGCGGAGTCAAGGTCTACCCATCCCAAAAGGAGTGTACTATAGGTTAGTTGTACCTGCAGAACAAGGTTCTAAAAAGTGCCCAAAGTCATCAGCCCATCTTTCGGATATTATCAACCTTCCGACTGACTCGGGGGTGAATAATATTCTCAAGAGAACCTCTTTTGAGTGTAGCATCGCGTAGCTGCCGTTGTAGGATTACTCCCACATAGCTCCCGCACTACGTCCTAAATAAGGCCAAGGTGGTGTTAAGGTACTACGGTCCTCAATATCATAGACTCCAATCGACCATGGAAAAAGTTTTCGCAATTACTCGTTCAACCGAACCATTTTCGAAAAGGTCTCAACTGAGCGGTGATTCTCGAATCAGCTTGGTCGGGATTCACTCCCTATAAGCCTCATCGAATATATCCCCATCCTATAATAATGTCACTAGTCCGGGCGTAGGACTTATCTCACAGCACAAGGAACAGTCCCCAAAATCAAAGTACAATATATACATGCAAATGAATAGCAAAGCAAATGGTAATAAATATGAACAAATTAGGGATAACCCTCAAAAGTTAAGACATTCCCCAGTGAAGTCGCCATTTTCTGTTGCGGTGGAAATAGGATCACAAACTATTAATGAGTTTGAATCGCAATTCAATTCACAACCGCTCTTTGATTTATCCGAAGGAAAAGGTCAAAAGAGGGAAAACCTATTTTGCATCGTAAACACAATGCGGGGAAAGATCTAGGGTTCGGGGGTTGGTTAAATTTAGGGAAGGTATTAGCACCCTAAACTTCTGTAGTACTCTACAGGAACCTTTTGTTCAAATGTTTACTATTTGCTTTATTATTCTTAAGGTATATATACAAAGGATTAAAAGTGAGAAAGGAGACCTAAGGGGTTAATTCTAAGTTTACTCGGCAAGACATCGCATCTTGTGCCTACGTATCCTTACGGGAGTGGAATCAGAGTAATCATAGTTCCCCTCAAAAGGGAGGTTAGAGACTTCTTGACGGTGGTCAAGGTCTCAAGGGGAATAAACGCATCTTAAGGACACGCTTACGCGGAGTGTAGAAACTCCAAATCTCTACGTTGAAATGTTAAGTTGTAATTAGGGTTAAATTAGGGATTCCACGGCGGGAAACCCTAAAATGAGCGCGGCGGCTCTTTGACCTAATGCTAGGGGTAAAGTGGTAATTTTGCCTGCGGCGAGGCATTTGTGAAAATTTAGGGTTTGTAAGGTTGTAAGGGTTGAAGGTGAGGACTATTGACACGGCGGTCAAAAGCTAGACCTAATTCCTTCGGCAGTGTGTGCAATGTGACAGAAATATTGATGAAGGTGTGAGATAATTGAATTGTAAACAGGGAATAAAACAGGAGTTAAAGTCATGCAAACAGAAATTTAAAGGCAGAAATTTAAAGTGCGATTATTAGATTCGCGGGGTTACATATGAGAAGCAGTTACAATATAGTAATGGAATAAGTAATGGTAAATGTAATGAGCTGCAAAATGAACAAACGACATTAGTGGGCAGAGTTAGGCGGCAATCAAATGAGTTACGAGACAATGAAGAGAAAGATGCAAATTTGAGATTTTATTATTGTTTTATTTAAAAAAATTTAATATTAGCTTGCAAAAAAAGATTTAATTTAAAAATATTTTACTCTTTTAAAAAGGTTTTATTTTTAATATTTTTAAGAAAAGTTTTTCTTATTTTATTTTAAAAAAAGTTTTTTTATTTATCCTTAATATTTACATAAAAATGTTTTTTTATTTATTTTTAAAAACAGTTTTTTCTGAATTATAAATATAAAATGTTAAAAACAGTTTTAAAAAAACATAAAACAAATTTTAAAGAATCAAAACAAAATAAAATAAATAAAAAAGGGGGGGGGGGGGGGGGGGGGTTGGGCCGGTAACCACACCCGGACCCAACCCAGTTGTTAGTCATAAGATGAAATGTTTTTTAGGGTTTCCAAACCCAGACTTCCTCTCGCGGCGCCGCTGTTCTTCATCTTCCTCTTCTTTCTCTTGCGGTCGCTATGTTTTGCGTCTTCTTCTACAAAAAACATGAAAAATAATGAACATGTGAGTTAACGCGTGGTGGTTTACATTTGTCTTTAGCCGATGATGTAAAGCTGAGGCTCAGAGTTGATTGTCTGCCGGCGCTACGAACGGCGATGGCGATCTTCTCAGTTCGGTGTGATTCGCGGATGATATTGGTTGTTCAGTGATATTTGTTGTCGCAGTCTATGGTTCGCTCGCGATCTTCCTTCGTTGGCGTTCGCTTGCGATCTCCGTTAGGGTTTGTGATCGCGGTTCCTCTCTCTCGCGGCTATCCGT
Source organism: Lathyrus sativus (assembly GCA_963859935.3). Classification (NCBI taxonomy): domain Eukaryota; kingdom Viridiplantae; phylum Streptophyta; class Magnoliopsida; order Fabales; family Fabaceae; genus Lathyrus; species Lathyrus sativus. Next base: position 683,869,334 of record OZ012737.1, read on the forward strand.
TAGCAGACGATATTGGTGGTTGGTGATGAACGATGATGACGATCAATCTTCGTCTGAGTTCGCGGCTGTTCGTTCACGACGCCTAGGGTTTGTTCGTTCACGACGCCTAGGGTTTGTTCGTTAGGGCTTTCACGATTTCGTCCTCTCTTCTTTATGAGGTGAAATCAACCCTTTTTATAATTTCTATTTTCCTTTGGGCCTTTAATCCGTGTTGGGTTTACGTTACTCTGAGATTTGATTTCGAATGATTTTGTTTGATTTGATTTTGTTTGGTTTTTTCAGATACTGATTGAACCCTGTTCCCTCTTTTAGAATTTGATTGGGATTTTGGTGAGATTGGATTTCATTTTTCTGATATGTTTGATCTCATGATTTGAACCTTCCTTTTTCAGGATTCCCTATGGCTTCGCTCAGACTGTTTGATATCTGAACTGATCTTGAACTGATTTGTTTGACTGATTCGTTTTTTTGATGCAGATAAGATTCTTTTCCTCTTCTTCTTTCAGAGAGGGCTGATATTGTATTGGCATTTGCCGCCGGGAAAGGTATACGGCGATGATGTTCATCTGAGCCGTGACAACTGATACTCTTTGATGACGCTGCGATTGCCTCTGATGATCTTCGCTTGTGGTTTATCATTTGTTGCGATTTCTGGCTTTTTGCACTTGTTTCACTCTCTGAACTGGTGTGTTTTGTTTGTTCTGAACTGGTTTGATCTTCACGACCTTCTTTCTTTTTTCCAGAAGGGCTACCACGCCGCGGTTGCCTTCGAGATCGGTTGCTTTCGACGCTCGATTGGATTCAGAACACGAGTTCTGGGCTGCTATTGGCTATTGGCTTTCAGACTGATTGTGAAGCCATGATGTGCGATAACTGATGCGGTTTACCCTCGTATTTTGATCTGATTTTCGTGACTCGTTTGTTGGGGCAATGATGCTTGTTGAGCCCTCGTCCGTTCTGGTACAATTCATGCCATGATTTAGTGCTGCTTGCATTCTGAACTGACGTGATTACTTCGTGATAGCCTCGCTGCTAAACCATGTTTGATGCTGTTGTGCTTTTTTGGATCCTGTTGAATACTTTTCTGTCATGACAGATTTGTAGTATATTTCTTCTGGCTCTTTGCGCATGAACTTGCCTTCTGATACATTGTTTTGATGCAGTTCAGTTTGTATTTGGTGTTCTGTTTGGAATTGCTGCAGTTTGATGCAGTTTTGGCTTGCATTTCAGTTCTCTTGTTCTGTTTGGACTTGACTTTCCATGAACTCAGAATTGATGCTACTCATGAATTGTTTAGGTTTTGAGTTCCAAATTCTGAATCTGATACTGATGCGTTTGTGGCTTTTCAGGTGTTGAAAAAAAACTTAGAGCACAGAGTGATTTAGACCCGCCGGCATCCGGGTCTGAGTCCAGATTGACCATGTGGCCTTATTCTCGTATCAGTTTGGAAATTCAATCACGGCAAAACGAATCAGTCCCGCTTCTTTTATCACTTCTATCTCTCGGATGTCCCGTAACGATAAGAACAGGTGTTACCTGATCTGACGCCAACGGTGCGGATCGGTAACGGGGGGTAGGACGCAGCTTCGGTTGTGCCACTCCCGGCACTCGATGATGACACTGTTCTGAGAGTGTCAAAAACAACTTCTAACATTTTTTCTATACTGTTTGTTCTGTTTTGATGTGCAGGTGAATTGGAGATTCTGCGGAGAAGCTCAAGGACATCACGAAGACACTTAGAAGTTCTAGGACTTAGGATTTAGGATATGCCATCTTTATTTCTCTGTAACTTGTAATAAAAAAATATTATGAAGTAATTCAATAATACATTTTTTTATCCAAATTATTTCCCTTTTATAAATCATGATGAAATATTATTCAAATTTCTATCCAAATGCTCTTTACGAATAATAATAAAATATTATGAATGAACTTCACATATTTATTAAAATCATTTTCCCATTTCCTTTTCATGATTTAATTTGCCAACATCTCAACATCCGATTAAATCTTATCAGACAAATATCCTTGAATGAATTCGATCCAAATCTTAATAACTTCAACACGAATAAACTCCATCAATCAGTAGAAGTCTTCACTGTTGTCCCTCTAGAGATGAAGTAAATAAATGCCTCAGGAGTAAAACCTCATTAGGCCCCAAAATTACGGATTATGCTTCAAAATGACCAAAACGCCCCTGGGGTATTTCCTGCAAAACAGACACCTTCAGGACTTGTTAGTGGTTAGCAAATGCATATATGAGATGCTAAATGACTGACTAAAATATAAGGGTAAAATTTGGGGTATTACAATAATATTCTCAAGAGAACTTCTTTTGAGTGTAGCATCGTGTAGCACTATTTCGGATGTACTCCCTCATAGTCCCGCACTACGCCCTAATAAAGGCCAAAGTGGGGTTAAAGGTAACTACGGTCCTCAATATCACGGACTCCAATCGAAAATAGTAAAAGTCTTCACGATTACTCGTTCAACCAAACCATTTTTGAAAGGGTCTCAATTGAGCGTGATTTTCAAGTCAACTTAGTCGGGACTCACTCCCTATAAGCCTCGTCGAACATATCACTATCCTATCTTAAGTTTACTCAAGTCCGGGTGTAGGACTTTGTCTCACCACTCAAAGATTAGCCCCAAAAGCAATAGATAAACAAGTATACAAATAATAGATATAAAGTAATGAACAAGTAAATAAAACAAGATAGGGGAACCCACAAAAGATCCCCAGTGAAGTCGTCATTTCTGTCGCGGTGAAATTTGGATACCAAACTATTGATTAGTTTGAATCTTTAATTCATTTGCAACCGAACTTTAATTTGTCCAAAGGAAGGGATAAAGATCGAAATTCCCACGATGCAATGCACATGCAAGCTAGAGAGTTTTAGGTTCGGGGGTTGGTTAAACTTAGGGAAGGTACTAGCATCCTAAGTTTCTGTAGTACTCTACAGGAACCTCTTGTTTTATGTTTGTTTATTGCTAAGTGTTTATCTGCTTAAGGTATAAAAGACCTAGGGGTTAATTTCTAAGTATACTCAATAAGATGTCGCATCTTATGCCTACATATCCTTACGGGAGTGGAATCAGAGTATTTGTAGTTCTCCTAAAGGGTTTGAGGGGTTCTTTGACTGTGGTCAAAGTTCCTACGGGTTTAGGGTAGTTGATTGATTGATTTTAGGAGAAAAGACGAGTTATCATTTTAAGGGATATTTAACCGCCACAAATTGTAGGAATGTAGTCTTTGCATCGTCTTAAGAGAAGGGCTCAAGTACTCAGATATAGATCGACGAGGTACGCCTCTATCTCTCTTAAGGCAAAGTTCCTACGGTATTGATTGTATTGATGTGGGGTGGAGATTCTACCTCGCTTAAGATAATTAACATTTATTTCTCTATTGTGCTTGAATATTTGTTGTTTTGAGTTGATTGTTTGTATCTAAGTTGTAAAGATAAAGTCCTTCCTATAGGGTAGGATCTAACTTAATTAATCGTCTTGAATGGGATCAAGGATCATGGGGAATATGATGCAAATGATGCACTACACACAATCGTTGAATTATGTGTAGGTTTTTCCTTTGGACGGAATGCGATGCGATAATATAAATTGCGATAATGTAAAGTTGTGAAAGATAAATTGCGGGAAATAAAGCCATACATGCACATGAAAGCGCTAGGGTATAGGTGAGTGATTTGTGAAGTGTAAGTGTGCATGATTGAATTGGATTTACGATGTGTTGGAAATTCACCTCACACCCTATGAAGAATTCCCTTCAATCTTGATCTCAAGATTGATGAACAAACCCACAATATGATAATGATGGTAATAACAAGTAATTATCAAGAACAACAAAATAGAAGAAGAATAACAAACAAGAAAGAGAAGAATGAGAGAAGAAGTATTTGGAGAGAATGTGTTACCCAAAACTGTGGGATTTCTTATTGAACTTTCACTTGCTAACTGCAACTGTGAAATCTGTTCTGTTGTGATGTAGAATACAAAGCAAGGCACCTTATTTATAGTTTTAGGTTTACACTAGCCCAAAACATAAAAGGCCCAAAATATTCTAAATCAAATCTAATCATATGATATCAAATATAATCATATGATATCAAATCTAATCATATGATATCTAATCATATCATGTCAAATTAATCATATGATATCAAATCTAATCATATGATATCAAATCTAATCATATCAAATCACAATGAATTATATTTAACACACCACCTAATTCATTGTGTCTAAACTGTCTACATTCATCATGGCCCTTAGTCTTCTGAAGGCTTCGACCTGCACTCCCTTCGTCATGATATCTGCAATCTGATTCTCAGTTCTTCAGTGTTCCAACTTCATCTTCCCTTCTGCTACCCGCTCTCGGAGATAATGGAACCTCATTTCGATGTGCTTGCTTCGACCATGAGCTATTGGATTCTTTGCCAAGTTGATAGCTGACATGTTGTCTATCTTCATGGTAATTGCTCCATGGTTCTTCCCTGTGATTTCTTCGACCAAGTTCACCATCCAAGTTGCTTGACATGCACAAAGGGAAGCAGCTATATATTCTGCTTCGCATGATGATAATGCCACCACTGGTTCCTTTCTCGAATTCCAAGAAACTGGTGCACCACCTAACATAAACACATATGCAGCTGTGGATTTTCGATCCTCAGCATCACTACACCAACTGGAGTCTGTGTATCCTACTAACTTGCATTCTTTTCCTTCATCAGCTGCTGGAAACAAAATGCCATAGTCGAGATTTCCTTTCAGATACCTCAGTATCCTCTTCGCCATTGCTAGGTGTGATACCTTTGGTTTCTGCATGAATCTACTTATCATACCAACAATGTATGCTAAGTCAGGCCTTGTGTGGCAAAGGTATCTAAGTGACCCAATAAGTCTTCTGTATTGGGTTGGGTCGACATCATCTTTATCTGAATCCTTCGACAGTTGCAATCTGGGCTCAGCTGGAGTCGAAGTTTGGTTGCAATCTTGCATCTCAAATCTCTTGAGTATCTCGCCTGCATATCTTCTTTGGTGCATCATCAAACCTTTACTTGTCTTGTAAAATTCGATGCCAAGGAAATATGAGAGATTTCCCAAGTCTGACATTTCAAAATCCTTACTCAGGTCATGTTTGAAATCTTCGATCTCCTTCTTGGAACTCCCTGTTATCAACAAATCATCAACATAGAGACATAGTATAAGCAGTTCGCCATTGCTTCTTCTTACATATACTCCATGCTCAGTTGTACACTTCACAAATTCCTTCTCCCTTAAGAAGCTGTCAATTTTCTTATTCCAAGCTCTTGGAGCTTGCTTAAGTCCATACAGGGCTTTATGAAGCCTGTACATCTTTCTTTCTTCGCCTTGTTTCACAAACCCAGCTGGTTGTGCAACATAAACTTCTTCTTCTAAGGGGCCATTAAGGAATGCACACTTCACGTCCATCTGACATGTGTGTCAGTTGTTCATATTTGTTAAACCAATAACCAACCTGATTGTTTCGATTCTAGCAACAGGTGCGAATACTTCATCGAAGTCGATTCCTTCCTTCTGAAGAAATCCTTTCGCCACAAGTCTCGCTTTGTGTCGAGATACTTCTCCTTTAGGATTTACCTTCACCTTGTAAACCCACATCACATAAATTGCCTTCTTGCCTTGCGGCAATTCGACAAGTGACCAGGTATCATTGACTTTGATGGACTCTAACTCTTCAATCATTGCTTTCACCCACTTCGAATCTTTCAATGCCTCAGCTGCATTGACTGGTTCGACATCTGCGTAGAAAGCATAACGTACCAGCTCACCCTCTTCATCGACTACATCATCTGATGTGATTACACATTCTTGCAACCTTGCAGGCATCTGTCTAGTTCGTCGAGGTCTGCTTGAACCTGCTTCATCTGCAAATGGTTCCTGTCGAACTTCTATTTCGACTTCAGTGGCTGCAGTTGCTAAACACTTGTGCTCCATCACATTAAGTACAATCTTGAAGGTCCTATTCTGAGACATTGGAGCCTTCAAGATTAGTCTACCACCTGCGTCGAGGACTCTCATCATCTTGTCTTCGACAACTACCTTGTAGTTCTTTTCGACAAGCTGCCCTATACTGAGCAAATTACTCTCCATGCCTGGTATGTACAACACAATGGAAATTGTTGACCTTTTGCCATCTTTCCTTATAATCAGAACATCACCAACACCTTCAGCTGCTAGAGTGTTGTCATTTGCAAACTTCACCGTATTCTTCGACGAGGGCTTCATGTTGACAAACCAATCTTTCCTTCCAGTCATGTGTGATGAGCATCCTGAGTCCAAGTACCACTGATCTTGGAATCTTTCTTCATCGTTTTTTGTGACCATTAACAACGTTTCTTCTTCTTCATGTTTCGCCAGCTTCGCATCAGTCTCTTGATTTCTCTTCTTTTTTGGACAATCACTAACATAATGACCATACTTCTGGCAATTGAAACATTGAATGTGGCTTTTGTCTGTCTTTCGATCACCACCTCTTCCTTTACCTGCAGCACCACCTCTTTGGTTGCCTTGGTTCCAAGGTTTCTTTTGATTCGACTGGTTTCCTCCTTTGTTGCCATTCCAGCTACCTTTGCCTTTTCTCTCCTTTTCCGTCTGTGCCTGCAAAGCCATATCTTTCGACTTTCCTGCAGCTCTCTCAACCATCCTCTGTTCATGAGACTCAAGAGTCCCTTGAAGCTCTTCCTTCATCAACACTGACAGATCTTTCGACTCTTCTATGGCAACTACCACGTGGTCAAATTTTGGAGCCAACGATCTCAAAATCTTTGAGACAACTGCTTTCGTCGTCAGCGTTTCTCCACATACTTTGATTTGATTCACCAACCTTGTAACTCTGGTGAAGAAATCTGTAATGCTTTCGTTGTCTTCCATCTGAAGCAACTCATAGGTTCTCTTGTGAGTTTGTAACCTCACCTCTTTCACCTTCTCTGCGCCTCCAAACGACTTTTCAAGAATCTCCCATGCTTCTTTTACTGAATCAACATCGCTAACTTTTTCAAAGTTATCAGGATCAACACACTGATGAATTATAAAGAGTGCTTTATAATCCTTCTTCTTTAATTCTTTGTGTGCAGCCTTTTCCGCCTCCGTCGCATTCTCCCCAAGCGATGTTACTCCGTCCTTCACAAGATCCCACAGATCTTGATAACAAAAAATCACCTTAATTTGCTTGCACCAATTCTCATAATTGTCTTTCTTGAGAATTGGCAGGGTCGCCGGGAAGTTGTCGTTCAGATAGTTCATCGTCATCACTATCTTCCTTCCTTGAATCTCTCAACCGGAGCTCTAGATACCAGATGTTGGAAATTCACCTCACACCCTATGAAGAATTCTCTTCAATATTGATCTCAAGATTGATGAACAAACCCACAATATGATAATGATGGTAATAACAAGTAATTATCAAGAACAACAAAAGAGAAGAAGAATAACAAACAAGAAAGAGAAGAATGAGAGAAGAAGTATTTGGAGAGAATGTGTTACCCACAACTGTGGAATTTCTTATTGAACTTTCACTTGCTAAATGCAACTGTGAAATCTGTTCTGTTGTGATGTAGAATACAAAGCAAGGCACCCTATTTATAGTTTTAGGTTTACACTAGCCCAAAACATAAAAGGCCCAAAATATTCTAAATCAAATCTAATCATATGATATCAAATCTAATCATATCAAATCACAATGAATTATATTTAACACGATGTTGATTGATTTTAAGGCGAGTTGATTTTAGGAAAATAGTTGAATTATACTTATGAGAAAAATGATTGATTTAACAAGATAGAGATGAATTTGTTTTTAAGGGAATGTTGACTTAATTTTAGGAGAAAAGTTGCATTGGATTTTTTTATATAAGTCGATTAGTTATTTTTCTTTAATAAAGGTTATATTAGTTATTTTGAGTTAATTTGCAAGAAAAAACATTCTTTTAGTGAAATTGATTTTATAAAAGAGTTAAATTAATTATATTAATTTTAAATCAAAGACTTTATTACAAATTAAATTATTTAGAAAAATGGTCCTTTTGTTTTATGAAAATAATTAGAGGGTTTTTTAGTTACAAATTTTATTATTTAAAAGATTATTAAATAAATTATTATAAATTTTAGATTAATAAATTGTTAAATAAATTATTAAATAAATTATCATAAAGGAAAGTTTTGATTAATAATAGTGAAGGTTGATTAATTAGATTAAATAAACCAATTTAAATAAACAGGATTAATTAATTGGTTTTTAAAAGGAAACGACTGATTAAGAGATTAATTAAAGGATTAAATTAAAAAAAAGTCATTAGTTAATTTTATATAAAAAAGGATTGATTGAGGTTAATTAGATTTAAAACTGATTAGTGGAGTTAACGGTTTAATTAAGGGTTTAATGAAATGTTTAGTGAGGCGTACGGATCGTATGTGGCACAGGAGAGGGTTTACGGTGGTCAAGCGTGAGGTTGGCCGCATGATAGGATCTGTTGAGGATCCAAGAGCTTATGTGCGTGGGTGCATGATAGTGTCTGTGGGTGAAGCACATATGATTACATTACAACATAGGACCTGAAAAAAACAAAAGAAGAAAACCTTAAATTCCCCAATTCACCCCCTCCGCCGTTTCCCTTTCAATTTCCTCTTTCTTCTCCAAATCTTCATTTTTCCTTCTCTTTTCTGCTTTCTCGATCCTCCCTTCTCTCCGTCCACTCCTTCATTTCCTTCTTCCACCTTCTTCATCCATGTTTCTCTTCCTTCTACTTTCCTGCACAGACAACAACAAATGGAAATTAATAACCAAAAGTCATACTCACGGTTACAATGGGTTTTTTGCAGGTTCAACGAATGATGATTCACGGGCGATGCGAAGGTTGTTGAAAGGTTTCGCTGTGGGGATCTCCGGCGTGGGGCGGTTTTCGACGACGACCGATTTGTGGTGGATTCGTAGACCGGTAATGAAGATTCCCGGCGACGAGGATTTCACCAACGGTGGTTGAGGGTCGCAACGGGAATGGTTCCGGCGACGATAAAGTTAAGTCTTTTACGATTCTAGGTTTTTGATTTGGGATCTTTGCATTTGAGTTTTGCCGTGAATGGATTTTTGTGTGATTTATGCGTGAACTGTCATGAGTTCCTCTGTGTGTTCTCCCCTAAACTTCGTTGTGCGTGTTGGATTTATAGGCTTGATGAAATTGAGTCATAATTCCTGTCATTGAATGTGAAATATTGATGTCAAATGATGTTTTGGAAATAAAATTGTGGCTGCACAATTTTCCTGATTGTGTGATGAAGGCCTTTCCATTTCGGTTGAACATGTTTATCCTTGTATGGAAACTAATTGAATCAATTGATTCTGCAGGAACAAAATGCGAGTGGTATTATTGACCTATTTGGATCTTGTTGACAACTTCCTCTTTCGGTGAAATGAGCCTTGTTACGAGGGTAAGTGCTTTTCCCAGTTTTCTCTTTAGAATCGACCATATTAGAAACTTAGAGACTTCCAAAGTTGCTCTTGATTTGTTGGTGTCGTATAGAGCGAATAATCCATTGTGTCCTCTTTCAATGCATTCTTGAACTCCTAATATCTTTGAACTAATTCTCGTGGATTTGTAGGCAAACTGAACTGAGATTCACCAACATTAAATGGAATACTCTGTCTTGAGAAAACCTCACCAGGTTTTGGCGGTTCACTTGGAGAATAAGCCTGACGTCTGGCATCATCGAGACTGTACATGATTTTTAGGTGTCTCTTTAGCTTTAAAAGAAGCTGAAATGCAATTGCACGTAAACAAGCGGCTTGAACTTTCTCCAGATCATCTTTTGAGAAGGTAAAGGTATTTGCATAAACTTTTAACCTACCATTCTGTGCTAAAGGATAATCTGGAAATTGGTGATTAGTTCCATTTGACCGTTGTGATCATGTTGTGTTGTAATATCAGACGCAATGCCCTTTCCTTGAAGAAGCTTCAAAACCTAGGCCGTGCGGAATTTGCCAACCATTGACGATTTGTCAAAGGGGGAAAACTTGACAGGGGGTCTGCGGAACTCCCGCGGATATTGCAGTGGGTACCCTTCTGTGAAACTTGTTCTATCCTGCAACTAAAAGTTGTTTCTCAACAATCTAAATGTGCCATATATTTGTTTTGTTGCAGGGTTCGAGGAGGTGCGGATGGTGAAGGTTCCGGCTATGGTAAGGATATTCTCATACTCGCTCGCGAATTGGTTTCTTGTGGCCTCTTATCCTGCCCCGATAAACTAGGACTTTGTTACAACAATGGTTGTGTTCTGAAACTCGGTGCTCGATTAAAGATGTCAAAATACTGTTATGTGGCAGCAACTGATGGATTTATGAACTTTTCTTTTTCAGGAGCAGGTTCTGCAGTTACATGGATTCTGGGTGACTACGTGCTCGTGATGGTGTTTAGAGGTTACGCGGATGTGATTCGTCATCAACTTCGGGAAACAAATATCTCTCACAGTTGGAAACGTCATTTGTAGAGCCCTCGGTATTATTCTCAGCATATATAACTTTGTCTTCCGTTATCTCCTTTTCGCCTGGTGAGAGCTAATTTCGAAACATAACACAGGGAAGCCCAATTTCCATGATGAAGAGGTATCCAAAACTTAGAGCCAAGGACTGGGTTTCTGCTGGGTGAGTTAATAAGAAATGAACTGCTTTTGTTGTTCACCGTATACAATTTATTGTTTATGCCATGAGGCCTAGTATAATAATTGAAGTCAAATGTCTGTACAGGTTGTCAATCATCGTGAAAATACCGGACTTCTGATATGCTTACTAATGATTTCCTTCTTTTCTTTTCATGTGCGCGTGACAACTGAAATGGCGACAAAGCAACGGAATGAAGACGGAGTCCCGGGCCGGAATGTCTTGGTAACGAGGCGTAAAGCTTAAGGAAGTCTTTGAGAAATGCTGCGAGATGGTCTTCATGTTGTTGCACATTAAAGCGTCTCGCCGACAGTGGGTTTGCGTCTCTAGAAACGTCGGAATCCTCTCGTGGCATTTTGGATGTTTCATGCACTTAAAAGGTAATGACTTGTGCCCCTTATAATGTTTAACTTCAAATTGGGAGGAAAGGAACAAGTCTCATGACTTTCCGTGTGGCTGCAGGGGTATTGTATGCCATGCTTCGCCTCGAGGAGTTCGAGTGTCGGCCCTTGATTCAACATGCCAGATGGAAAGTTGTTGTTGTTCGAGCTAAAAAGGATGCTATAATCAAATTCTTCTCATATGCTGCTACGAGATCATATGGGAAATTCACAATAGGATACTTCGAGACGCAAGAGGACCTCCATTTCCGCATGAAGGAAAGTCTCCCGTGGTGTTGTGATGCTGCTTGGATATAGTTCTTATTGCTGTAGGGTCATCTTTGATTACTTTGTAATTTGGAGTGAGTTTTGAATGTTTGTAAAACTTCAAATCATGCTACCATAATGCATTTGAATATGATTAAATGTAATGTATTTGAATTGATTTGAATATTCTATGTGAAAATCCTCATGAATCCCATCATGGAAGCCTAAACTTATTCTTGAATTTAGGATGACATACATAAGACCCATCTTTGTATTTATTCCAAATCCTTTCCTTTCAAAAGATCTTCTTTTGACATGACGCCCATGGTATTTAATAATGAGTTGTCTTGTGAGCTTAATATCCTTGGTGTGATACTTTAGTTGACTTTAAATTGTACAATTTCAAATTTTGGAGTACTTGGACCGGTATGATGATTTGTCTCTTTGAGTTCTAGTTTCACATTTGTTACCAATAAATTGTGTTCTATATGAACACGTCCTCTATAAGCCTCCTCAAAAGTGGACATCCCACCCTTAACATACTTATCAACTTGATCCAAAATAAAAAGCACCAAATAAACTCAAAGCTTTAAGAATCAGACTTGGTCACAAAACGACTTCCAGTTCTTTATTCTATGGAATCTTTGTCTTAATGTGATTTCCTTTGCTTTATGGATTGGGCCTGAGAAACCTGCACATGCTTGTTAGTCACAACAACCACGCGCATAAAAGAAAGGAGGAAAAAAACAAGGAGGTGGGATCTTAAGGTCAAAAATTAGGGTGTGACAATGATGTGTGTTATATTGATGTTTATTCTGTGGCTTGGATCTATTTTAGTCCATTTTTAAGTTTGAAATATGTGTGAGCTTGTTATTTATGATTGGTTGATGCATACATGACTTGAAATGTGCATTTTTACATGTTTGCACTGCATGAGCCGACCTAAACAGGGCATAGGTCGACTCATGGTCTCTCTATTTTCATAGGTTTTGAATCAGGTAAGCACAGGTTGACCCATAGGTCGATTCAAACTGTGAAGCATTTAAGTTTATGCATTTTTGTACAACATGCGTCGATGCATGGTAGGTTAGGTCGACACGTCGCTATGGGATGCTGGAAAATTCTTAAAATTTGAAGTGTTTTCTTCACTTTTTCTTGGGAATTTTTGACCCGTTAATTGCCTTGAATCAACATATATAGATAAGTTTAGTAAAAGATCAATTGTTAAACAATTCACGTATTACCCGAAAGGGGCAGAACGCATGCATATTTCGGAAATTATAAAACTGCTTGATTTTTAAAAGTTTGATCGGTTTTTAGAAAGTGATACTAAGTACAATGAAGATTTGTTCTGGTTGTTCTATCCGGGTATACAGAGTAAGTTTGATGGTTATGAGTATCGTTGTAAGATAGGCGGTAAAAGTGTCGACGTTGATGCCAATATGTGGAAAGATTTATTCGATATGTGTCCATGGTTTTCACTTCATTCTAAGATCACCGATACAAAATTTGCTGAGGGATATGAGTTTAAGAATACTTTGAACTCAATGCTGAAGAAAACCCATGTTGATCATATTGTAGCTAGTGACTTGTTTCCTAAAATTGTCACTACAGGTCGTTTGAAGCCTATTGATAGAATTCTACAATGGATTGTCTTTCATATCCTCTTTCCTAAAAAGGGAGGTTACTCTCGAGTGATCAAGCTGAGGTACACTTAGTTTATATACTGAAGAATAAGATAGGAATTCATTGGCCTCATTATATTGCCAGTAGGATATTTGCTTTGAAGGGTTCTAGTTGAGGTACTGCTTTGTGTTATGCCTTTTTTATTCAGAGTGTTCTTAATAAGGCTAAAGTTGTTGTCCAAGGTATTTCTTATGTATCTCGGACGACTGATCAAGAATTCGGTCAAAAGACTTTGACTATGATGGGTTATATTTGGGATCAGGAAGAAAAAAGCTACAGGTTGAAGGTGAAGGCCTTTAGCTCAAGGGTTCAACATTTAGATTCAGATGAATACGAAGATGAAGATGAAGATGAAGATGAAGATGAAGATGAAGAAGAAGAAGCTCATGAGATAAAAGTTGACCATCATGATGCTAAACAAGATAATAGTGAGTGGTTGGGTCACTCGCCTGCTCAAGATACTTATACAAATCAGGGATAGGGTGAGTGGTAACACACAGGCTGGACATCTATAGGTTCATCCTACATGCCTCAAACAAATGACTGAAATCGGAAAGAGTCATACTACATGCCTCCAACAAATGTCTGGAATCGGCAAGAGTCATACTACATGCCTCCTTTTCCACTACGACCTCAATAAAATAATGATGAAGTTCTTGAAATGTTAATAAGCATGCAGCTCCAACAACAAAATTTTGTTACTGCTCAAGAGGAAAGGTACGTCGCTCTCACGAATCAACTTCAAGCTCAAAGTGAGAACTTTAACTTGTTTGCCTCCACTGTGATACAAAGGTTTGATAATCTGACTGAAAGCGCTAATGGTCAAAATCATGCTTTGACAAACTGTTTAAACACTCTCAATAGGGCTGCCTTGGAGCTTATCGGACGATTGGATGAGCAACAAGAACCGCCTCTAGATTACCATTTCAGAGGGAGGGGTTATCCATATAGTGGGATGAGACTTTAAAAGATTGAATTGTTTGGATTTAGTGCATCTCATGTTTTGTATTTCGCATGTCATCTTATGTTTTGCCATCTTATTTGTTTTATGACTTGGAGTTGTATCAAATATTTTGATCATGTAATTTGCTTAATTTTCGTTATATGCTTCATGTCTTATTTATCTTCATATTACTTGAATTAACATCATTTTATGTAAATGATTGTGTTCATATGGATATATTCTGTTTTTCTTTGACCTTGTGCTTCTCTCTTTTTGATATTGTCAAAGGGGGAGAATAGAATATTAGTAGCACTTCATTTCATAAAGATTGATCAGAGTTTCTTTCGGAAGAATGCAGAAAATCAAGGGGAGGATGATTCTTAAAGTACTCGATAAGCTGAAGATTTTGCAACGGTTTTGCCATCATCAAAAAGGGGGAGTATGTGAGAGAAATGTGCCTTAGTCCTTATTTTAATGATGTCAAAACGTGTGTTATCTTGTACTTTGTAATTTAGATGGTATCATCGCGTCTTAGCTTGCATTCATACTTTACAATGCACAAAATATTCCAAAATCACGTGTCTATATATATATATATATATATATATATATATATATATATATATATATATATATATATATATATATATATATATATATATATATATATATATATATATATATATATATATATATATATATATATATATATATATATATATATATATAGGAGCATCTCATATATTTTTTGTGTGTATTTAATCATGATATGTGACTTAGGTATACATAAACATAGCTTAGGTGGACCAAACTATGAGCAAAACTTCATTTTTGGTAGTTAAAGGTGTTTGAGTTGACTCAAACCCTGCTCTAGTTGACTCATAAAAGTTAATTTTATGTCTCTCATTGGATTTGTTGTTCTATTTGGCTTGTCACATATCTAATCTTTTCGATAACGGTTCATTTAAACGACTTGGTTCCTCAGCCGCTACATAGTTTTTTAAAACCAAATTTTTAAGCGTCGACTCTTGTAATAGATTAGTGATCTATTCAATCCCCCATCTAGATCATTGTCATCATGTAACATATATAATTTTGTCTTTCTTAGGTCCTTCATCGCAAACTCTTTCCTTAAGCAATTTATAGCTTTTGGAAACTCTTCAGGATTTCCAATAATATTTATGCCATCCACGTAGGCAACTATTATTGTAAATACTTTTCCACATCTTTTTATGAAAATACAAGGACAAATTGAGTTATTTGTGTATCATTTCTTTAGAAAATATTCACTGAGGTGATTATATCACATGCGTCCAGATTGTTGCAATCCATAAAGAGACTTGTCTTGTTTGATGATTAGTTTTCTCGAGATCCAAAATTACGTCCTTATGGTGTATTGAACCCTTCAAGGAGTTTCATGTAAATGTCACTATCAAGTGAATCATACAAATAAGCTATTACAACATCCATCATGTGCAAATTAAGTTCTTAATATGCTACAAGACTTGTTAAATATCAAAAAGTGCTTACATCCATTATTGGTGAATAAGTTTCATCAAAATCAATTCCAGGTCTTTGCAAAAAGCATTGAGCGACAATTTGAGCATTGTATCTCACAATTTCATTATTTTCATTTTGTTTTTGCACGAAAACTCATTTGTATCCAACTGGCTTCACACCTTGAGGTGTTTGGACTATAGGTCCAAAATCCCATCTCTTCTGAAGTGAGTTTAATTCTGCTTCAATTGCATCTTTTTAATTTTGGTCAATCCTCACTTTATCTACATCTTTCACTATATGTCGCTTCATAATTCTCTTTGTCATTTATCACATTTATCTCTATACTGTATGAAAAAATATCATCAATTTCAATTTCATGTTGGTTTCATTGTAATCTATTATAGACATAATTTTTTGAGATCTCTTTATTTTCATGAGTTTCAAGTACCTAATCAATCTCTTCTGAAGATAAAATGTTTATTATGTCTGAAGATTCTTTTAAATTTTCTATATCCTCACCTGGGACATCTTTATTCTTAGCTCATTTTCTTGTTCGAGAAATTTTATCTTTGGAACCGATTGATCAGTCTCACTTCTACGTGGTTAAGATTCATTAGATTGTCCAATAGGGATATCCATTTTTATTTGAGCATTTGCAGCTAGTATATATGATTTAGTCACACTTTTCGAATCAGCGATGAAAATTTTTGAATTATCTTTTGAACTTCTAGTTCATATTATTTTGTTCGAGAATCAAGATGAGATAATGACTATTCATTCCAACTGATCTCTTTTTTCTAACTTTTTATTCTCTTCCCATAATGCTGGAAATTTTATTTCATCAAAATGACAATCAACAAAACGAACAATGAATAAATCTCCTGTTGTTGGTTCAAGGTACTTTATAATAGATGGAGATTCATATCCAAAATATATTCACATCCTTCTTAGTGTGTTGTGATAGACAAATTGGAGCATACATTGCACATCCAAAAATTCCTAGATGAAAAATATTAGGTTTTTTTTTTTTACCAAAAACTAATTACAAAAAGGAAGAGACATGATAACTTATTGGCCTGATACGAATCAATGTTGCAGCATGCAGAATTGCACGTCCCCAAGCACAAATTGAGAGTTTGCATCTCATAATAAGTGGTATTGCAATTAAATTTACATGTTTAATATATGATTCCGCAAGTCCATTTTGTGTATGAACATGTTATATTGGATGTTCAATGTCAATTCCAGTAGACATATATTACTAATTAAGTGCTTGAGATAAAAAAATTGCAATATTATCAGAACATATTTTCTTGACAGTATAATCATAGAAATGAACTCTTATTCAAATTAGATGAGTTAACAATCTCACAAATGCATGGTGGCGAGTTGACAATAAACAAACAGGTGACCATCTAGTTGATGCATCAACTAAGAATACAAAATATTTAAATGGTCCACATGATGGGTGTATTGGCCCACAAATATCATCATGTATACGCTCTAAAAAATTGATAGACTCATTTTCAAATTTTGTTGGTGATGTCCGAATTATCAACTTCTCTTATGGGCAAGAATTACACGAGAACTTATTTGATTATAATTTCATGGCTCTTTAATTGATGATCTCGTGAATTTTTAATTATTTTTCGCATCATTATATAATCAGGATGACCCAAACGGTCATGTTAAATTACAAATTTATTATTATTTGTAAACTTTTGATTTACAATGATATATGTGCTTCAATTGAACTAATATAAGAGTGGTACAAGCCCGAGAAAAAGGGATCAGTTGATAGAAGGCTTGATTTATCGACCGGATCACGCAGAGACGAAGAAGATGGTCGATGACTTCCGCAACCGTACCCGTACTTGATTTCTCTCTTGTATTCTGTATGTTGAGATCACCACCAGGCATGTTGGCTGGGATCCTCCTTTATCGTATCAGCTGTATGAAGCATAGTTATGTAACCTCTTGACAAGACTGTTATTCTAATAAATATACGATGGTTTTTCTAAATATTGTCTTTATGGTTTATCTTGTCTTGCTACCACTGACACTGGAATTGGAGGGGAAATATCTCCAATGCGCACATGCACGTTAGCATTTTTATTTCTGTTTGCATAAATCATATTGCATAGCATTACTCTAGCAGGCCAGAGCACTTATCCAGCCTTTGTTTTCACCAGAGAGTGATTCTCGGGGGACTGTTTGAGGCAAGAGTGGAGTGTTGAAGACGACCAAGGGGCTGAAGCAGAGTTGAGCAGAATCGAGCAGTGTAGTCCGTTACAGGTAATTGGTAGCTATGGCTGAAGGCAATTTCCAGGCTCCTAACACCTTGGCAGGGTTTACTACGGCGTCCAACCATCAGTATGATTCTATGGAAGGCTTCCCGCAAGCGAACAATCTTACTGCAGACCAAGTTGTACAGCCTACTGTCCAGAACCGAGATCGGCACGAGCCGTTTGTTGCCCGAAATGAACGTCATCCTCCTGCTAACAATTAAGGTGTTGCTTTCCCTGTGATGAATTACCGAAGAGATATTCCAATGGCCGGGATGGTAGATCCAAGAGCTCTTGAAAATGGTAGAAGACTCCGAGCATTGGAAAAAGGTATAAAAGCCTTAGAAGCGAAAGATGCCGTTAACCTGGATGCTGTAGACATGTGTTTGGTTCCTGACCTGGTGTTGCCTTACAAGTTCAAAGTGCCGGAATTTGAAAAATACACGGGAGATAGCTGTCTGAAGCTGCATTTGATGATGTTCTGTCGAAGGATGACTTCGTTTGTGCGAAATGACAAGTTGATGATCCATTGCTTTCAGTATAGCCTGACTGGGGCATCGTTGAGATGGTATGTGCAATTAGAGAATAATCAGATCCGATCATGGGTGGATTTAGCCAGAGCTTTCATGAAGCAGTACGATTACAACCTGGATTTGACTCCTAGTCTCGTAGATCTGCAAGAATTATCTCAGGCGGAGAATGAATCGTTCAGAGGGTATTTGCGAAGATGGAAAGAATTGGCTGCTAGTGTTCAACCACCGCTTCCGGAAAGAGAAATGGTTGACGTCTTCTTGGGTACTCTGAAAGGCCATTATTTTGACAAATTGTTCAGTTGCACAAACTTTGTGGGCCTGATGAGACTGGGAGAGCTTGTTGAGAGAGGACTCAGGAGTGGAAAGTTTCGAGATGTTCCTTACGTCCCAGTTGATAAGATTGAGTCGGTTGTCAGTTCTCAAGAAGAGTGGGAAGGAGATGACGCCATCTCAGAATCTCTAGCATCTCAAGATCAGTTTTCAGACACTTCAAGCCAACGATCATCTTACCGCCGATCGCGTCATCACGCCCCACGAAGACCAAGGAAACCTGAAAGGCAGTTTACTCAGCTACCGGTGTCGTACAGTCAGTTGTTGCCAGATCTGGTCAGAAACGGATTGATAGTACCGAAAGAGACTAAGCCGGTGATTCCACCGTATCCTCTAGGTTTTGATGCCAGCGCCCGCTGTGAGTACCATGTTGGGGCACAGGGGCATTCCACCAATGAGTGTAAGGTGCTTAGAAGTCAGGTTCAAGATCTGTTAGACTCTAGCCGGATTTGCATCACGCCTCAGGGATTTGTTCAGATTAATGATTTTCCATCATCCAGTTGTGTGGGTTCGTCAGTTAATGCCATGGAAGACTCCACAGGAAGTGTGTGCTCTGAAGATTGTCAATCAGAGAGTTCAGTTGAATATGGAAGAAGTTTCTAGAGGTTTCCGCGCCGGGTGTCATATCTGTTTCTCTGCCTAACCTGTTTAGTTTTTGTGCACTAGTGTTTGCCGACCACCACCAGGATTGTTGGCTGGGGTCATTGTATTCGTACTCATTTGTGCTTACGTGCTGCTTTTGTTGGTTGTACATATGTGGGAGATGTCCGTCTGTATGCTTATAGCTTGAGTTTCTCTTTATCTCGTTATGAATATGTGGTTGCTTTCTGCATTGCGTTATCATTTAACAGGTACATCAGAACTGTGGGTCTTATTTCCTCATCCTCCAGTTTGTTGCAGGAACTCCTTCAGAGATATGGAACAGAATCAGTTTGAATTGATTGAAGTCCAAAGCCAGCTGGGGCAGATGATGAGAGACATGCAAGAGATGCGTCTGGAGCAGAAGATTCTCAAAGAGGAGAACAGTCAGCTGAAGACCCAAGTGAGCTTGATCATGGAGGTAGTCAAGAATGTGCTTAGGAAAGAAGACGATCAGCTATTTGAAGCCGCAATGAAGAAGCTCGCGCCACCTGTGCCTGTGGAACCTGAGCGAGTACAACCAAAGGTGCATCCGGCTCAACGGAGGATTCAGGAGGGAAAGCCAAAGAGAATATTTGAGGCACCGCCTATGACATTTGCTGAGCTCTTGCAGACCTTATTGAGGTTTAATCTGGTTGAGAAGAGAACGTTGGAACCACCCACGAGAGCGCTTCCTCATGGGTACGATGCCAGCAAGCAATGTGAATTTCATTCTGGGGCATTCGGACACGACATCGAGGGTTGCCATGCTTTTAAGCATAAGGTTCGAGACCTGATTGACTCGCACGATATTGAATTCACGCCGAGCGGCGTAGCTGTGCGTATTGCTCCTGTCCCAGTCGATGCTAAGATGACAGATGTTTCTAAAGCTGCAGTGGGTCAGAAGCGTATCCTGGACTCCATGGTGTCAGAATCTCCAGGCCCACAACTGTTGCATATTCCTGGGGCAGATCTGAGAAAGAAAATGGCTAAGCATAAGGAGGGCGTTAATCAATACATTGAAGGTCAAGAAACCGATGTTGCATTTGATACGAAGGGTGTTCAAGAGTCAACCCGATACCAGCAGCAGCAGCCTCAGCAGCAGAATAATCAGGGGTACAAAAGATATCAGAATCGGGCTCCTCTGACAAGCCGTCATCTTGATACTCCACCTATGCCATATGCACAGCTTCTGCAAACGTTGCTTCAGCTCCAATTGGTTCAAAAAAGGACGTTGGCTCCCCTAACAGGGGCACCACCACCGAGGTATGACGCCAATGCTACTTGTGAATTCCACACTGGGGCACCTGGCCATACGATTGAGAATTGTAAAGCTTTTAAGCACAAAGTGCAGGATCTACTTGATAGGGCAGCAATCAGCTTCGGGCAGGAAGGTCCCAAAATCATCTGAATGAAGGAGGAGGGGCTCTATAATTTGGTTGTGTCGTTGCAAGCAGATCAGGACATCATCAGGATGCCTCTAATAATTGACTATGAAGATAGCTGGTTCAGCAGCAGGACAGATGTGAAAGCCCGGTTCTCGGAAGCTAGCATATTTTCTTTGTTTTAGCTTGTCATTTCTTTACATTTGTAGTTGCTTTCCTGTTTGAATTTGTAATCTTGTTTGTAAAACTTGTTGTTTTCATTCAATTGATGATAATGAAATAAATATGCATGTTTTGATTAAATCCATTCATGTTCACTAATTGTTTTACAAATGTCCAACGCTTGGTTAAGAAGAATCTGGGGAGGATGACGAAAATGAACGACGTGCAAAATTCCGATTGAATGCTTTTGAAGTAAAACCTGTTGATGATGTACAGGCATTGTTTCAAATCCCTAAACACCGGAGATATAAGGAAGATAATCCCTTGTCAACCCCTTTGAGCCTGGTAGTAGGAGTTCTTTCTGAAAATGAAAAAACCCTCGATCTTTAACCTGGGGCAGGGTAGGTGTTAGCTAATTTGACCGAGCGTCCAAATTGCAAAAGGAGTGTCCGTTCGAGGATCAATCACGCCCCTAGAGGTCGTGCCTAAAAGACCACAATGGTTCAATCAAGAGTGGGGCAGTCACATCATTCCCCAATGAGTCAAACAACCAGTGTCACACGACTTGTCCGAAAAAAACGAAGGAAAAAAGAATCAAAAGCCCGCTAAGTCAAGAAAACTTCAAAACAAATGACTTAGGCAAAAATGAGGGCATCCCGCTGGACTTAAAAAAATCAAAAGAAACTCAAAAGGAGTCAGTCCAGGCAAAAGTTAGGGATATGAAAAGAAAAAGATGAAAAGGATCAAAAGAAAAATCCTCGATGGAAATACGAGTCGTGTGACCTCAAGTGTCAAAGACGAAAAGTGAGTGGCTGTCACTCCGAAAACTCATAGTTTCTCGAACTATCATTCCTATCTTTCAACCTCTGAGAGGTGAGCGCTAAGGTTGAATTAGCTGAACGTAGGATGGGAGAACATCAAGGAGAATGGGTGGGTTAAAAGAAACTTTGAGCCTTTATCCTTTCCTTCAAAACCATGAACCTGACCACGTTACAACCTTCAAAAGTCCTAATTGAAGCAGGTTGTTTTGAAAGCATACTCTGGTAAAGGTCGCGTCGATTCTGACTCTTAAAAGGGTTCCTCTTACCATGTTGATACTAATGTTGATAAATGTTTTGTGCATTATATGCCATAAACTGTTTTTTCCTTTTCCCAGTGAACAGATTGGATGTCAAAGCTGTCATATGTGTTGCATTAATACATCTTTTACGCAGAACAATTTGTTTTACTTGCGAGTAAGCGCTTGACAGCAGAAAAGTTTCCTACAGTGGAATGTATGTTCAGGATAGAATACAGAGCGCCCAAATGCCTAGAATCAGCTAATCAGGGGCAAGGTCAGTGCAGTCAGGGGCCGGCCATCTTGAGAGCGCAGAGTTTGTTTTTATTCGAGGAGCATTTGATGTGAAACATCTCTCCGAAGTCCAGAATGTTGGGGCATGTCATATCAGACCATCAGGGAACAGATTTTCAGATTTCCTTTCGAGGACTATCCCCACAGAGGCCCCGTAGGCTGGGGCATATCAGGAATGAAAGGTTTGTTCTTCTCATCAGCAGGGTCATTCAGAGTTATTCGAGCAGATTTAGCCAATCTTTCGAGCGCAAGACGAATGCGGGAAGTCGTGTTACTATCCCTTGACTCTTCACTAGGAGACTGTGTATTCAGACAGAGTGTTTTCCAGCGTCAGGTGTACTTGACCCCTCGCAGATGGCCTAAGAGTTCAAATCCATGTTGGCAATCACTGTGAGGCCCATCCGTGTTGGCGCATCAGTTTCCAGATCCGAGCTTCATCAGTACGCGGGAAGACTCCCTCCATTTTCTCCAGCAAAGTCCAATTTGTCATTGGTATGGGTAAGCTATCCCCAGAGGAGTCCAATCATACTCGGGGCATCTGCTATTCCCCAGCAGAGTTATGTTCCCCAGCAGGGTATTACTTCGTCGATGGTGTTCGGTTAAGTTCCCAATATCCCCAGCAGAGTTGATTTCACTCTCCCAGCATTTATTTTGCTGGGATAATCCTGTGATATCCGGTTTATCCCCAGCGGAGTTGTCCTCGTCTTCAGCATTTATGTTGCGGAAGTGGTTTTCTGTGCCCAGCTTTCTCCGGCAGCTCGAGCCTGCATCAGCATATTGCATGCATTATCATATTTGCATCATACTTGCATGTCATTGTCAAAATGCGTAGCATTTCCATCCTGAATGGAGCATTACGCCGTAGAAAGATTAAAGCATATGCATATGCATACGAAGCATAAGTCAGGTTTTCTACCAGCCTCACATGGCGCGTGGATTACTCTGTGATCAGTTCAGGGGTGTTTATTCAGCAACAAGTGTTCAGACGATTCAGCGGTATATTTGTATCTCAAATCATACAACAATTATGCTTTGATCAGTCGGTCATCTGGTATCGACAGACGTTTCTTCCCGTCAATTCATATTGACGATGTGTTCCTCCAATAAGTGGATTTCTCCGTCTATTATTAGACGTCTTGAGTACGAATGTGGTTTTCTTTCCGTCTATCCTTAGACGATGTGAAGTTGCGGGTGATCGCAGTAGGGTTTCAAGAAGGGGTTTCCCCAGGATATGCTTTTCTTCCCGTCTATCAGTAGACGATGTGAAGTTTCAGGTTATTGTTCAGCGGGTTTCTTATTGTCAGATCATACAGATGGGGTGTTTTCCCAACGAGTCTTCTCCGGCTATCTTTGATTGTTGAGGGGGTTCAAAGCGATATTTCGGATAGTGGTTTTCTTTCAGTTCATTGGAGGAGATGACGTTTCAAGAGGGACTTTTCTGACCGTCAATCCTTATTGATGTCGAGGCTCTTCGAAGAATGTTCAGTTTTCGTGATTGTCGATTCTTATTGACGACATGGTTCTTTAAAGGTGGTTTTCTTCCCGTCGGTCCATACTGATGATGTGGCCCCTTCAAGGATATTGTTCTTTCCATCAATTCCCGTAGACAGAAGGATTCTGAAATTCGAGGGATGGTGTTGAATTGCGGATGTTGTCTTTCCGTCTATCCTTAGACGATGTGAGTATGGAGATTATTCCTTCCCGTCTATCCTTAGACGATGTGAATTGATTTGTTTCATCAATCAGGATGATCCCGTCTATCCTTAGACGATGAGAGTATGGAGATTATTTCTTCTCGTCTATCCTTAGACGATGTGAATTGATTTGTTTCATCAATCAGGATGATGTCGTCTATCCTTAGACGATGTGAGTATGGAGATTAATGGTGTCTTGCCGTCTACCCTTAGACGATGTGAGTATGGAGATTATTTCTTCCCGTCTATCCTTAGACGATGTGAATGTTGATTTGTTTCATCGATCAGGATGATCCCGTCTATCCTTAGACGATGAGAGTATGGAGATTATTTCTTACCGTCTATCCTTAGACGATGTGAATTGATTTGTTTCATCAATCAGGATGATCCCGTCTATCTTTAGACGATGTGAATATGGAGATTAATGGCGTCTTGCCGTCTATCATTAGACGATGTGAGTATCAATCGGGATGTCTTCCCGTCCATCTTTGGACGATGTGAGTATATTTCTCTTCCTGCCTATCAGTAGGCAATGTGAAAGGATCAGGTGTTCTGTTGCGACCCTAGGGTTTGTTATATGGGGTATCACAAGTAATGGGTATTCAAATCAGGAGTGCCTCATCAGATGATTGATCAGTTTGTTGCCGTAATGATCGGACTCGGTTTTCAGGATTTTATTCCCCAAGCAGTTTACAGTATATGCTCGCGGTTGGCAAATTTTCGGGTTTTATTTGTATTCAACCGTCTCGTACCTCTGAATGTTTGAAGGCTGAGCGCTCTTCAAACCCTTCAGGTCCAAGTCGCTTGAATAGGGGCAGCTGTTGCACCCTAAAAATTGACCAACCGATTCTCCTATCTGATTCGTGGTTTAAATTCATATTCGCAAATCAGACGTATGATATTTGTGCACAGACAGAGGATGTCAGGGTTACAGCTTGATTTTCGTCTATCAGATATGGCAGATCCAGTCCAGATCATCAGGGTTTTATTTTTTCGGGAAATTGGGCGCTCCTCAGTGATTTTCAGCTTGCATAGTGATTTTGGGATATTCTGATGCCCGGGGTTCTCTGTTCGATTCGATCTGGTCTCGTGCGCTCTTTTATGGTGGTCATTTGCATTTGTCTGCATTTTTAGGGTTTTAATAGACTTTTGTGGATTTTAAATAGGCTTTATAGATTTTTCTGGAATTTAAATAGGGTTTTTGTATTTTTTTAATAGTTTAAATCTCTTTTTAGAATTTTATATAGATTTTTAAATAGATTTAATAGTTTTTAATCATTTTTTAGAATATAAAAGAATTTAGATAGTTTTAATTTTTTTAGGATAATATAGAATTTTATAGATTTTTAATAGCTTTTAATTCATTTTTAGGATTTAATAGTTTTTTTTATAGTTTTAAATAGTTTAATAGTTTTAATCTTTTTAATATAGATTTTTTCTAGAATATTAAGTAAATAGTTTTTAGATATAATGTTTTAGAATAATAGTATAGATTTTAATGGGAATTTTACAGAATTTTAATAGAAATTAAATAGAACTCTATTGGGTTTTTTAGAGATTAGTAGAGTTTTATTAATGTTAGTTAATATAGGTTTAATTAGTTTTTTAATCTTTTTAGATTTGATTAGAGTTTAATTTTTTGTTTAGAGTTTATTAGTTAATCATTAGTTTAATTAGTTTTAATTAGACATTAATCAGTTTTTCAGTTTTTAGGTTTTTTTTGTTCATTTTCGTATGGGCCCCGGAGGCGTTTTTTTGGAAGCCCACTTCACTATCAGTCCAAATTCGTTTTTGTGCAGGTTTTTGGCCAAAATGCCACTTGTCCGAGTATAAAGGGGGCCACGCGTCCACACTCAGGGGCCCCCACCACACAACTCAGACTCTCCTTCCACACGCCACGTCGCCCCCAGCTGGCCGCCACTTTCTCTCTCTCTCTCTGTGCATGTTTGCCACGCGTTGCACCTGCATCAATCCATCAGGCCACTTGTCCACTCCTCGCACCTCGCCGGAAAAGTCACCGCCGGGCATGCAAGCACTGTAGCTACCCACCGCCGGCCGCCCTAACAATCTCCGCCCGCCGTTCATTCCGCCGGAATCTGCAAAAATTGCAGAAACGCAAGAACTTCATCCTCTTTCATCCTTTCTCCTCCGATCTCCTCCGTTCGCGTCTCGCCGGAAAACATAGAATCTTCATCTCCGTTTTTTTCCGTCCGTCCAAAGCTTCGTCTTCGCTCATCATCGTTCATCCAGCTTGTTGAATCTTCATCATCTGGAGTTTGTTCGTCAAAGAGTTCCAAAAACGGCAAACAGAAGAAGAAGCATCAAGACTCTCAAGAGCTTCCTAGATCTTCACATTTTTCCCAGCGATCTTTGTAGATCTTCATCAGCTTTCAAGAACCTTCGCGCCTCAAGATCCTTCAACGAACTTCAAGGATCCTTCAGCCTGTTCTTGCTTCGTCCAGAGATTTTGAGAAGAGAGCTTGGTTGTGATTTTGTTTGGAGATTCGTTTGAGAGATTCTGAGAACTTCTTTCTCCAACGAGCTTCAAGAACTCTTTGTTAGTTCTTGCTTCATCCAGGTACACATCACTCCGATCTTGTTGCATGTACTTCTATTTTGATGATACAGCTTCAGTTTACGTTATTTCACTGTGAGTAGCGATTGGTTAGGGTTTGTGTTTGATTTGTGTTTGAATGTGAGAGATTACTGATGGTGAGATTGTTGTGTTTGCTTGTTGATTCGTTTGAGTGTTGAGAGAGCTTGAGAGCTTTGATTAGTGGTTAGAGAGTTGCAGAGAGAGTGAGGAAGATGAACGACGGCTAGGTTAAGATGAACAGTGTTTAGGGTTGGGGGAAGGGTATTCAGGTTTTGTTATTTAGGGTTTCTAGTTAGGGTTTGGGCTGGGTTCAAAGCCCAATCTCGTTTTGCTGAACCACACACCCCGGGTTACTTGTTCACCCCCCTGCGTGCGAGAGACAGATGGGAATTGGGCCTTATGCCCATTACTATCCACACCCCCCTTGTGCGTAAGCCCAGTGAGTTTGAACTGCAAAACTTACTAGGCTGCACCCCCCTGGGCGTTTTTTCTTTCTGCTTTATTAGTCGTTTTTTGATGTCATTGGGCCAGCGCCTAAGTGCTGAGCGCACCCCCCATTCAGGCCCACCTTAGGAAATGAACTTAGAAACATTGCTGTTAGCACCCCCCTCCAATTTTATTTCAATTTTGTTTTTTCAATTTCTTTTATTTTCTTGCATATTGAAAAAGTCATAAGAAAATAAAAACAATTGATTTTTTAATTCTTCTTTCTTCTACCACTTCATGAAAATGTCTAGAAGATTAAATAAAAATAAACATGCCATTTTATTTTTGTTTACTATTTTTGGTATATTTTCCATTTACATGACTTTTTAAATATTTTTTAGTGCATGCATGTTATTAGAAAATTCATAAAAAATAGTAGGTTTAATCAAATAATTCCGTTCTTTTTTCTGTAGACTCGTAATTCAATGTAGAATTTTATAGTGCAAAAAACATTAGCTTAATCACGCATTTCCAGTTTAATTGCATTTTTGTATTGTTTTGATATTGAATAATTGGTTTGTGGATATGTCTGCTTTGTTGATTTTGATTCTTTCATCTGGTATTGAATTTTGTTCTGATTTTTTAGTATGTTGT
This sequence comes from Lathyrus sativus, assembly GCA_963859935.3. Classification (NCBI taxonomy): domain Eukaryota; kingdom Viridiplantae; phylum Streptophyta; class Magnoliopsida; order Fabales; family Fabaceae; genus Lathyrus; species Lathyrus sativus. The sequence goes on from OZ012737.1 coordinate 683,896,849, forward strand.
CATAGAGCCATGTAGGTTCCCCCTAGATTTTTGATAGATTTTTGTAGGATGTTCTGATATGTTTTTGTCTGAGCTTGAGGATAGGAGAAGTCTTGATGACTTCTGACTTTGAAGTTCAACTGTGGTTGAACTTCAGAGATAGTTTCCTGAGGTTTGATGGCCTGTGGGTTCTTCTCAAAGATAGGAGCTGATTGAAGTCCTGTTGGAGCTTGCAAGGATGCAGTGGATTGAGGCTTAGTCTAAGAGCTTGTTCTCTGTTTGTGAGGTTCGAGATCCTGAAGTTTGAAGGGAGTTTATGGTACTTTCCTGAGGAAGGCACTATGAATGACTTTCATTCTTCCTTCTCACCTCTTTCTTAAGTATCCAATGATGTTGGAGCCAACTTGTGAGTTTAATTTCTCCTGAGGAAGAATGTAAACTGATCACATGTTGTTGAGCCACATGGGATGCGATTCCTAAGTGGAAGCCTCCTGGTACTTTCCTGAGGAAGGTCCTATGGGTCTATTCACTTAGTTCCATTAGTTTATCTAGGATTTCTCAAGTATCCAGTGATGTTGGAGCCAACTTGTGAGTTTAATTTCTCCTGAGGAGGAATGTAAACTAATCACAGTTGTTGAGCCACGTAGGATACGATTCCTAAGTGTCAGTCTCCTAGTACTTTCCTGAGGAAGGTCCCATGGGTCTGCTCACTTAGTTCCCTTAGTGCATATAGGCTTTCTTAAATATCCAATGATGCCGGAGCCTGCTTGTGAGTTTAGTTTCTCCTGAGGAGAAATGTAAACTGATCACAGTTGTCGAGCCGCATAGGATATGACTCCTGAGTGGTAACCTCCTGGTACTTTCCCGAGGAAGGCACTATGAGTTTGTCTGCTCAGCTCCCTTTCTTTGGTAAGCTTGTTCTGAAGCTTGGAGACTGGGATTGATTCCTCTTGCTTAGGGTTTTGGTTAGAGGTTTTGCTTAGATCTTTGCTTAAGGTGTTGCATAGGGTTTTGTTTAGAGATAGATTAGGAGTTTGTTTCAGGGTTGTTAGGGGCCCTGCTCAGGTTTTTGTTTAAGCTTTGGATAGAGGTTTGCCAGATTAGCTAGCTTTCTCTTTATGTTGTTTGATTTGAATGGTGTTGTGTTGCATTAGACTTAGGTATTCATCTAGATAGTTCTGAGGTAGGTGCATCTTAGAAGTAGACTTTGTGTGCATGAGAAGTTGAGGTGGTCCTCCTTCTGCTTGTTTGTTATTGAGTGGCTTTGCTTGTTGGTATTTGGTAGAGCTGAGCTCCCTTACCTTTGTGGTTTGCGGCCTTGTGCCTTGTTTGTTTAGTCATTGCATTCATGCATATTTCTAGTATTTCTTCGCAGTATTTCTTGTTTGCCGTTTAGTCCTGTTGCCATGATCCCTTAGGAGCTCTGACTTCTCCGCTGCGGAGTCGTTATGATAGACATTAGGATGGTCAACCAGGCATGATATCAGTAGGTAGATTCCCTTTTTTTCAGCTATAGTTTTAGGGTGTCTTTTCCCTTTCCTTTCAGTAGTAGCTTTTGAGTAGCTTGATCCGTAGTTAGCCGAACTACAGCTGCTCTGATTCCTTGTGCCAGACGAGGATATGTAGGCATAGGATGCGGTATCCTAGCGAGCACACTAACAACTAACCTTTTGTTCTCTCGCGGCTGTGCGATCGAGACCTTCCCGCTGACGACTAATTGTTATCCCTTTCTCTTGCCCGAATGCATTTGAGACCAGATCGTAGTTGTAGGTTCCCGAACCTTTAAGACCAGTTTGTTTTCTCACTGCTGTGTGAGAGCCCCCTGTTTAGCCGTAGTTAGTCGAACTACGTTTGCTCTGATCTTCCATGCTGTGTGGAAGTACGTAGGCACAGGACGTGATGTCCTGGCGAGCAACCTTTTCCCCATTTAGACGTAGGTAGTCGAACTACGTTGACTCTGACTTTCCCATTGCACGAGGGAATACGTAGGCCCAGAACACCGTGTGTTCTGTCGAGTCCTGTCCTTTTATTTTCTTTTCAAACTAGCCATTAGCGTAGATAGATAAATCACCCTTTTCCTTATGAACACCAAGCGTGGATCCCATCGAGTACGATGGACGTGAGGGGTGCTAATACCTTCCCCTTCCGTAACCGACTCCCGAATCCAGGTTTTGGTTGCGATGACCATACCTTTTCCCGTCTTTGCGAGGTTTACTTCGAGCAAGTTTTGGTTGCGATGACCATACCTTCTCCCGTCTTTGCGAGGTTTACTTCGAGCGTTTCCTTTCCCGCTCTGAGAGATAAATAACGCACGGTGGCGACTCTCCTGTCAAGCCGACGCCGATTTTCGCAGTAGAATATGGTATCTATTTAAGCAAATATCTTTGATTTAGATGAATATAGTGCATATCCACATAACAATGCACTGACTCTTGTGAACGAGATAAATATCTTCATTAGTGGCACTTTAAACATACAAAATATTTAAACAATGGAACATCCATATTGCCATAATCTATATTGCCGTCTTCATTAGCATATGTGTCTCAATCCATGTTTTTGTATTTTTTTAATGATTTTTGATAATGATCAAAAGTGTTCTATTATTCGACAAATGCAACTCCAATGACTTTTTCCCCTTCCCCTAGAACAACAAGTATTTTCTTTATTCTTTTGTTACTTTGACCACCTTTTTTAGTATTTTTCCACTTCTGCTGAAAAAATACGTTTTTATTTTTCACATAATGATAGTGTCTTGCTATATTCACTTATAGGAATGGAGATGTACCAGTGGGACAAACCTCATAATTTTTCATAGCTTATTATTTTGTTCCAGTCAAAATATTTATTAAACTATTTTTATCAATATTATTGTTGTACATTAGATGCATGAAGTGTAAAAATGTTCTTTCAACATATCTTAAGTTATTTTCTCACACATAATGTTAGCTTATAATTTATTCTAAACATTAGAAGGATGGTTATTTTTTGTTGATTAATTGTCCCAATCTACTGTAAAAATCAATCTACAATAAATTTTTACAAAAAATAAGATAACCATTTAAGTAAAATAGAAGAATGTGTCTAGACCATCTATATCTATAAAACCTCGAGGTTTAATTATCTATATCTATAAACCATCTATATCTATTAATTATCCTAAATTTTGTATGCAACTTTCACCTCGTTGTTTGAACTCGAGGTTTAATTATCTATATCTATAAACCATCTATATCTATTAATTATCCTAAATTTTGTATGCAACTTCTTCACATCGTTGTTTGAACTCGTACGTTGTTTGAACTCGATTGGAACTTTTGTTTTGAAGTGCATACAGAATACATTCACGAAAGTGTATACAGAATACATTAAAATTATATATTCTCTAGATTAAGTCCATGTAGCAACATACCATAAGAAATTTAAACTTTCTTCAAAGAAAGCTAACAATATATAGTTATACTGAAATTCAATTCTTATTGCAAACACAAATGAATAAAGTCAATTAGAGATCTTACATGGCAAGTTACTATGAATTCAAATATATGAATTCAAATAGAAGGGAGATTTATAGTAAAAGAAATAAACTTCTGAAAAATCGAATAGAACAAACCCAATCAATTGGAAAAACAGTATCAAAAAAAAGCTAAATATTGAAGAGGTCTCAGGTCATTTAAATATAAATACATCAAAATCTAAGTAATCAGCCAATGTAGGCAAATGAAAAGCATCACCGACCTCAGAGTTTAAACTAGATTAACATTAAAAATACTTCGAAAAAACATATTAAAATTCAACTCACATAAAAAATAAAGGTAAAACTAGTTTAGGGAAAAATTCACTCAGTGGTGGCTAGATTAATTAAGGTTCGATTCTGCCTGCAAATTTCCTCAACTTAAATCAGAATCAGAAGAGGGAGCTTGGTATCCTCATCGTGAAAACTTTTCTCCCATAATATTAAAATGAAAACCAAAACAAACAAAAAAACAGAGATTAGAAGACAAAAGAGATCACTCAGTTCAGCGGGGTTTTCGACACGCAAAACAATCTCATAGAGAAAGCCCTGCATTCCGGTCTGTTGAGCTTGAATTTTATGGAGTCATCACTGTGATCTCTATTATTTCACAAAAACAACCAAAATTCAGAGAGACAAATTGAATATAAGGAAAGAAAAACATACAAAATCAGATGCATACACTAAAAGAAACGAGACATTAAACATGATTGTTTCAGAGAGAGATGGGAAATTGATGAGTGGAGGCGTATTTAGTTTTGGGAAGAATACGGAGATTGGAGTTAGAGTTTATAGGAAGAGTATTAGGGTTTCTAAGAAGTGATAATAGCAACTGAATAAACGGCGGCGTTTTAAAAGGCAATAGTTTCTCGTTGGTTCGTTGAATGGGCTTAGTGAAAAAGCCCATAGCATATAGAGATGGTCAAAGCCCAAACCAGCTTGACACACACAACACATTTTAACGTTTAAACAAACATTTCATTTTGATTTAAGAGATTTAACCGTAACAACCACTAATTATTAAATTATAATGTAATTAATAAATAATTTAGAAAATGAAATTCTAATTAAATCTATTAGGATTATTGTTTACTCTTAAAAATAAATAAAATATGAGTTGATATATATATTCAGATCAGAAAAAGATCAGAAAAAGATCGGCAGATATTATCGCATCGTAAACTACTAGTTTGCCAGTGTTGGAGAAATATAATTGTAGTAGACAGTTATTTACCACGTGCTAACATTTTTCAACATATAATTGCAGTAGACAGAAAGTTTAGTTGGAATTCAATTGAAAACACACACTCACCTGTCTCCTTATTTTACAAGTGGGAGGCAAGTCCATTTTATTAGACTTGAAAAAAATATTTTGTAATATTATTTCTTGATAAAACTTCATTTTATTGACTTGCATTCTCATAACTACGTGCTAAGACTAATCCAATATTACCAGCAATGAAACTGTCTTAATAATACAAAAAAATAAAGTAACAAATTTGCATAGATTACATAAATTAACTCATGAAATATTAAACAACAATTCTCCAATAGTTATTAACTTGTCCAATTCATCACTAAAAGATTTAGTTTACAAAATACATGTTATTTTAAATCATTATTCATTAGTTCTTGAAGGATTAAAGTTGTTGTCAAAATTCATAATAAAGCATTTTTTCAATAAATTTGCCCATTTGCTTCCCTTTAGTTAACGTTTACACCAGAAATAAAAAGTCAAGTTCATTGTATTAATGACATGTGTTAGATGCACAAGTTCTCACAACACACATATATATATATATATATATATATATATATATATATATATATATATATATATATATATATATATATATATATATATATATATATATATATATATATACACACACACGAGTGGTTCGCATAACTTTTTTCAAACAGTTAAGAGATTCGAAAACTTGAAGATTGGACGGTGACCTTCCACTATTCGAGACCACGCCCCCAGGGGTTGGTGTTTACTTTGTGGTTTGTTGGGTTTGTTCAGTAGGTTGTTTAAACATTCAGACAATGAAATGCAAAAATAGGATTGTTATCAATTTTCATATTGAATTTCTATTACATGTACAAGTATATGTTCTACATTGGACTCAAATTCTCTACAATAAAAAAAACACACAATTATGTTGTTTATAACTCTTGACTAATGCATCACAATCAAATGATCTTCATTAGCCATTAGATCTAATTTAAAATACAACTTACAATATCAACCATCAGATCTTCATCAAACCTCCTAAATTTTCAACCACGTGACTGCAGAGAATCATGTATCCCGTACATTGATTACATACTAATATCGTAAATCATGGTGCACTAAAGAATACAACCATGAAGTTAATCTCCGAAACTGAAAGCTTCCATCATTCACTGCTTACTAAATATGAATAAGCATTTGAGTGGCAAGTGGAGTAGAGAGCAGGAAATTAAATCAAGGACGTTCATTCGCGTTATTTTCTTTATACGCTTTTGCTTTGTCAATGATGTTCATGGCTTCTTCAAAAGATTTCTGAGTAAAAAATAATATTACAGAAGTGCAAATGAACAAGTCAGAATTGTTGCACCTTAAGTTAACAAAGGAAGCTTAAATCACAAAAAAATCAAAGAATAAATGAGTAAACACTTTTTCTACACAAATGCCAAGATGTCAATATAATCCTCAGTTGTCATGCTATCAATGACAAGAAACTGCGAAATTGTCACACCCTAATTTTTGACTTTAAGATCCCACCTATTTTGTGCGTTTTCTTGCTTTATTTTGGCTTTATATTTCACATCTATGTTTATTGCGACTAACGAGTTTGTGCAGGAATGTTAAGTACATAATATTGTTTCTCCAAACTTAAGCCCTACAAGCTGTCTATGGTTCATTTCCAAAAGGGCACAGTGTCTTTGTTAAGAGTTTCACAAGATTACAAGGCATTGTTTCTATAAAAAAAAAGCCGAATTGATTACACTTTGGATTTTATGACCCTTCGAGACTTTACAATGATGTTGTGGTCCGAGCGATGAGTAATCAAATTCTCTTTCTTCGAAGCTTCCCGAGTATCATTTTCAAGCCGTTATGTTTCTCAAATTAAGACTACAGTTGAACTCGCGGTGTTTTGGACGTTTTTTTGATGTTCAAGTTTCTACCAGTTGGTTTTATTGAAGTGTCTCTTAAAATGGAAAGTGAGAGTTTGATTATGGATTTTCATTAGCTTTTAAGTCAAACATACATCAGAAGTAAAAGTTCATAAACAAGACTTTTGGATCGGAAACGCTTTTATTCATTAATAAAAAAGGATTGCATTTTATTACATGGATTGAACTACAAGTTTTGTACGAGATTGTTGGATTACATAACCCTAAAAAGACTACATCCTAAAGTTTATAGTTTCTTGGATCACCGAGCTTCGGTGTTCATCTTCGTCGCGTACTGAACCTGCACAGTGAACAGTAGTTAAATTTAGAGTAAAAGATTTGATTTGTTTTACCTCAGCCCTCAGAAAATTGTCATCACCGGGTCGGGACGGAAGAGCAACAACAGAAGTCGCCGCCAGCTTCCAAAATCAGAGACAATTTATTTCTCTTGGCTCAGCAGTATCAAGGCAATATCTTTTGTTCTTATCATTTTAAAGTCAATCCGCAGGTCAGAGGTCCAACTTTCAAATTTTTAGCATTGTCAAAAGTCAATGAGTCCAAAAGGAGGATATTGACAAAAGGCAAACAATGGTCCAACGGCAGGCTCACCGCGGTACGTTTGCGAGGGGGTTTCAACAACAACAAAGAGATGACAACTTTTAGAAGCAACCCATCATCTCATCAGTATCAAAAATAATGATAATTAAAATTATAACCCAAACGCCACGTCACCATCAGGATCAGGCAAAAAAAATACGGAAAGCATCAACGATTCATCCAGCCATCAATAGCCACATTTTAATTTCCGAAAAATATTCCAATTTCGTTTTGAAATCTAAACAACGTATCTGAACGAAAATGGAAAAGTTAAAGATTTTTCAAAATCATTCCAAAAACCCAGTGAACGGCATCAACAAAAGAGGAAGGATTTGAAACCCATAAAATCCTTCCAAAACAAATCCAGACATAATCAACAAAAAAGGAAGGTTTTAAAGAAAAAACGTTATTGCATGTTTTCGATTCCGGGTATAAAAGAAGAAGAGGAATCATAGTTTTTAGAAGAAAAAAAATCACCATCGCATTCGCTAGCTCAAAAACTAAAATCACTAGCATCAAAAGAACTCAGATCCAGAAATATTCACCGCATAAAGCTCAGAACGAAAGACGTCATCATCGCCGAAAGAGCTTATAAATCATTTTCGAACCATCATCGCGAACCACCCTCTTCATTGTCAAAATCACTCCGCCGTTGGAATCTCCATTCTTCGCAAGCTCACGAATTTCTCATCGAAAACCTTACAAGGAACCTTGTTATCGTGAGTATTCTTTTCGTCGTTGTTTACTTTGAATTTGATATTGTGATGTTTATTTTTTAGGATGAAAGAATCAAAGAAGAAAATCAAAGAAGAAGTTAGAAGGAGCAGAAATGGCGGACGAAAAATGAAGAAAGTTGGGAAGATGAAGAGAGAGTGAAGAGTGAGAGATGTTTAGATCTAGGTTTTTTTTTCTTTTTGATTTTGGTTTTTTTATATTGTAACATTTAATCACATTCACACACCTCACCATAACTATGATGCGCCCCACACATGCACCCACAAGATCTGCATCAAATCTGATCATGCGGTCCACAATGCGAAACCCCACTGTAATCCGTTACACCAGTACACACCGAATCCTCCGCCCTTCCTTTTTTTAATCTCTCATTAACCTTCTAACTTCCCCAATTAACCTTTGATTTATCATTATCCGTTTAATTAACTTTTATTTTAAAATAATCATTTTTATTTAACTATTTAATTAATAATTATCCTTTTTAAATTAGCCCCCTATTAACTATTAATATTTCATTATAATTAATTGAATTGCCAAATGTTATCCTTTTAATTAGTTTTTTTAAATAACTTAATTGGTTTTATATTTCTAAACAATTTTAATTATTAGTTTATTTACCTCATAACCTTTTTTTAATATTTTATTTATTTTTTCTTTTAATAATCTTTTGATAATCCTTAATAACTTTAATAATAACACCCTTTTTTTAATCAATAAATTATATTTAATTTGTCCTTTTTTTATAATAATAAAAACCTATTTCTCTAATAATTGGTTTTTTATAAACCCTTTTTTTTATAATAATATTTAATTTGTTTGTTTTTCTAGTAGAATCTTTTTTCATTTAACTTAAAATCTACTTGACAAGTGTTATTGAAAACCTTTTTCCTTAACTCCATTTTATTCAACAATTTTATTTGTTTTAAAAAACCATTTCATAATTTAAAATAACTTTTATTTAATAAGAGAATTTTTTTATATACCTATAATTTATTTCTAAATTCAATTAATTTATAACCTAGTAATTCATTATTTTTATTCTAAGATAACAAACTATTTTATTCAATAATAGAAATCTATGTCTTTTTTTAATTTAATATAACTTTCATTTAAAAAATCTACCTAGTTATCATTATCTACCCAACTAAGCTTATCACTATCCCCTATGCAATTAATCCATTTAATCATTACTTAGTCTTTAATTAACCCTAATCTATCCAACTAACCCTTAATCTCCCCATGAACTCTCCACCAAGCTCTCATTAACCTCAATTAAACCATTAATTTGCATTAATTAACCTAACATAATTATCACTTAAATGCTAATTTTTAATTAATTAACCTTTTCATCTATCAATTTAATCAATTAACCTAATAACTAATCTTTTTTTAAATCAGTATTTATTTAAAACCAAATAATAAAACCTCTTTCATAACTTAAATCAACTTTTATCTTTTTATAATTTATGTTTAATGGAAAAACCTTTTATAAACCATTATCTTTTTTTTAAACCTTTTACCAAAAGCTTGTAATTTAATTAACTTCTATCCATTAATAATAACAATTTTTTTTATAATATTAAAATCTATTTTCATAATAATATAATTAATTTATAATAACAACTTTTATAAAATGAACCATTTTCTTTTTTTCTATTTAATAAGAAAAAATATCAAACCCTTTTTTTATTTAAGAATTCTTTTATTTAAAATTTCTATTTAAAATTAATTCAACATTTTCTTAAAATCAATTCGCATAAACTTAATCTACATGTGCACGCCTTCTCCTATCCTCCGAGTACCGATTTATTTCGATTATTCACGATGCCCCCATTTATTTTATTTGTCCTTTTACCGTTATCTTTTTTTATTGCATCGCGTAATGTCCAAAGGAAAAATCTTCGTAAGACTTAACACTTGTGCGTATTCATCTCATCTTACATCATTTTCCCCACTCGATCCTTGATTCTTTTCTAGTTGATCGCTTAAGTTTAGATCCTACCTCATAAGGAGGGTCTTTTTCTTTATCTTTACAACATAGATAAAACCAATATTATTTAACTCAACTCAAATTGTTCTCCTATTAGAGAATATGACGTTAGCCATCTTGACAGTCGAGAAATAAATCTTCTGCCCCATAACACAATCGAGTGATGTAGATCTTTTCCGCTTGAGAGAGATAGTGCCAAACTCGTCGATTATCCGAGTGTTCGAGCCATTCTCTCAAGACGATGCAAAGACCATCTCCTACAAGTTGTGGTGGTTAAGTCGAATGTTCTCACTTAAGATGACGACTCGTCTTTTCTCCTATAATCAATCAATCAACAACCTTATCTCTTTGGAACTTTGACAAACAGTCAATGAGTTCCCCAAACCCTTTAGGGGAACTACAAATACTCTAATTTCATTCCCGTCAAGATATGTAGGCACGAGATGCGACGTCTTGGCGGTTATATTTAGAAATAAACCATTAGGTCTTTCATCCTTAAGCAGATAACCCTTAGCAATAAACAACTTAAACAAGAGGCTCATGTATAGTACTACAGAAACTTAGGATGTTAGCACCTTGCCTAATTTTAACCAACCCCCGAACCTAAACTCTCTAACTTTTGCATTTGCATTGCAATGTGGGTAATTCGATTTTTTTCCATTCCTTTGGACAAATTAAAGACTGGTGGTGAACTAAATGAATGAAGATTCAAATTAATAAATAATTTGACATCCAATTCTCACCGCGACAGAAATGGCGACTTCACTGGGGGATCTTCTTGTGGGTTTCCCTAACTTGTTTATTTTGCTTGTTTATTGTTTTATATTTATCTGCTTACTTGTTTAATTACTTATTTATTACTTTTGGGTTGATATCCTTGAGTGGTGAGACAAAGTCCTACACCCGTATTTGAGTGAACTTATTATAGGAAGGTAATATATTCGACGAGGCTTATAGGAAGTGAGTCCCGACCAAGCTGACTTGAGAAGCACCACTCAGTTGAGGCCCTCTCGAAATAGTACTGTTGAACGAGTAATTCGTGAAAACATTCAATATTTTTGACCTTGGAGCCTGTGATACTGGGACCGTAGTTACCTTTAACCCCACTTTGGCCTTTATTAGTACGTAGTGCGATAACTATGAGGGAATAGTCCCGAAGTAGTTGCTACGTGATGCTATACTCAAAAGAGGTTCTCTTGAGAATATTATTAACTACCGAGTTAGTCGAGAAATTGATAATATCCGAAAGATGGACTAATGATTTTGGGCACATTTTTAGAACCTTGTTCTACAGGTACAATAAACCTTTAGTCCACACTCTTTGTGGATGGGTATACCCTTTGCTCCATGCTCATTGCAAACATAGACTTTCCTACTTATCTTTGTGCTTACCTGTGTTTGATGCATCCATAAAGCATCATATTAAATTGGACTTCATGGAATTCAACTTTACTTATGAACATTGTAGGACACTATGGATTACAAAAAAATATACTTTAAAATATTCTTTTAAGAGTCTTAACTTGGATGACCTAAGGAAGTTAGAAGATTTCATTGAAGATCAAAAGAAATTTAAAGACCAGATACTTTCATCAACATTGAAGATCCAGACGGACAAAGGATTTCTTCCTTATTTTTCCAGCAAGAAAAGAAAAGAGATGGAGGATTTATTTTCCTCTATCAGACTTCTCCTTAGAAGTTGATCCTCGACAATCTCATCTTCGAGAAGGCCCAGCTGGAAGAGCAGATCAGGAGCAGAATTTGAAACTTCCTCACGGCTTTATTAGCTTTTATTTAGCTATTTATTTGATACTCTTTAAAGAATATTTATTTGTAATCCTTTATTAAAATAATAAAACGTTATTTCTTTTTCACCACAATGTCCATAAATATTGGAATTTCATGAATTCTTTTCATCTCTGCATTGGATTTTTCTCTGTTCACTTCAAGAAACTCAATTTTGTTTTACAGGTATTGTAACAATGAACTTTAGAAGAGAAACATTGAAGTATACCTTCCAGAGTCCCAACATCGAAAGCTTAAGGGAATTAGCAAGCCTAATCGACAACCGTCTCACTTTCTCGTTAGAATATGGAGGATTCTTTTCGCTACTCAAACTCAGGATGATAGATGGGCTGTTGGATACGCTTGTTCAGTTCTACGATCCCCTCTACCATTGTTTCACCTTTTTGGATTACCAGCTGATGCCGACCTTGGAGGAATATTCCCAGCTTATGAGAATGACTGTGACCACCGACCTGTGTTTTCTGGATTGGAAGACACACCTAGTGACCAGGAGATTGCGAATGCCACCGCCTCAGTTTAGCTGATGTTCAAGCCCACCTGACCACTAAGGAAGGAATCCTTAGATTTCCAGCAGATTTCTTAATAGAGAAGATCTGTTATCATGCTGAAAGGAAACAGGTCCCAATACTCGAAGCTACATATGCCTTATTAGCTTATGGGATTTTTTAGTTCCCAAAGACCGATGATTTTGTTGATATGGATGCGATCAAGTTATTCATTCTCAAGAACCATGTTCCTACGTTGCTAGCTGATACTTATCATTCCATCCATTTGCGAAATGCTGAAGGAGGAGGAGACATAGTCTGTTGTACTACTCTACTTTATTCGTGGTTTATTTCTCGCTTTACTTGGTATCCAACTATCTAGGCATTGAAAGAGGCACCCCATTGGCCAAAAATAGTTATGGCTCTTACCCATTATGACATCGTGTGGTATGATCCTGTATATGGAGGCATGAGAATGATCAACAGTTGTGGAGACTTCCCGAATGTACCTCTTATTGGTACTCGTGCGACAACATGAGTATTCATAAATACGAAAAAGAAAAACTTAAGTTGTTCATTTAAGTTTTAAAAATTAAATAATTATGATTATTTTTTAAAAGTATGTGAACAAATGCACATAACACACCAGGACTCGTGGGAACGCACGAGTATCTAGACCAGAATCCATGCGAACATACAAGTTATTTCATTATTTGTATAATTAAAGAAAATAAAAGTAAATATATTTAAAATAATGTATGAATACAAACACAGACAAAATATATTTATTTATGTTACTAATACTTGTATAAATACTATGTTATTTTTTTTATATTTAAAAAACTAAATCATTGCATAAATAATTTTATAATAATATCAAAACAAAGTTAATATTAACACACCAGAAAATATATGGCTGTCCAAATGTTTGTATTTATGGAAAAATTATATTTATTCTCCAAATTTAAATAAAACACATTCTTTTTTTAAAAACAATTTTTTTTTGGTAATATAATTTTGTCTTCTTTTTTATTTTTATTAAATAAATAAATAAATACAATTCACCAACCGGTGTCCACGGGTATTTATTCTATCTTTTTTTAAATATAAATTATAGTTTTTATATTTACTCATTTTTATTAATTATACTTCTTCTTTTTTAATTTAAAAGTGTTTGGAGGTTGTGAGATATTGTATCGAACTCTAGTAAGGTTGAAGAATAGTTTTCGGTTTGAGAGAAATTAAACATGAGGTTGAAGTCTGTTCACATGCTAATGTCGGAGTAATGTGTGTTGTAGTCAAAGTTTGTTCTAACATGCATTAGTTAATATTGTTAGGTTTGTTAGCATGTTGAATTGGGTCTTGCTTGTAAGTCAAATTGTTTAAGTTAACTTGTACCCTAAGTTAGCTTGTAATGTGTAATTGTTAAAAACCCCATTAGATTGGTGTGCTAAGTTTGTTATAAATAGCATGCTAGTCTCTCATCTTGGTATAAGAAAAAATAGGAAGATAAAATTCTAATTCAAAAGAGAGAAGTTATTTGTTATTTTTGTATACTTGTAATCTTGTTTGATAGATAAATTAAAGAATAACAGCTTATAATCAATTCTTTTTGTTCCTTGTTGTTTTACCTTATTTTCTTTGTTAACCATAACCCTTGTGTGTTTCTTGATCATAAAGAAACTGTTTATATTTTGTCTCAAGACATTTGATTCACAACAAATTGGTGCAGTGAGCGTGAAGAAGATGTCTTCAACAAAGTATGAGATTGAAAAGTTCACCAGAGTGAACGGCTTCGGTCTGTGGCGCTTGAAGATGAAAGCCCTACTGGTTCAGTAGGGTTGTTTGAAAGCGTCGAAGGGAGAGGCAACCATGGACGTTGCATTAACGACAAAAGAAAAGACATGCATGATTGAGAAAGCCCACATCGCAATATTGTTGAGCCTTGGTGATATGGTTTTTCGACAGTTATCAAAGGAGACTACAACATCGAGATTATGAGTGAAACTTGAAAGTTTGTATATGACCAAATCTCTGGTGAATCGACTCTACCTAAAGTAAGCTTTGTATTCATTCAAAATGAGTCCTAAAAAGTGTTAGCTGAGCATTTGGATATGTTCAACAAGCTGATTCTTTATTTTAAAAATATTGATGTGAAGATCGATGATGAAGATCAAACACTGTTATTGTTGTGCGTTTTGGCAAGAACACATGTTCACTTCAAAAAAACTCTCTTGTATGGAAGAGAGTCTCCGAGCTTTGAAGAAGTTCAATCAACGTTGTATTCAAATGACTTGAACGAATGAAAGGAGCATAAACCTTCGACGGTGGGCGAAGGTTTGGCGGTTAAGGAGATATTCTTGTGAAAGGATGGTAAGTTCGACAAGAAGAAAGGTAAAAGTCAGCAGAAGTCTTATCGTGGCAAAACATTTGGTATTCGATGTTATCACTATAAGAAGAATGGTCATACAAGAAAGGTGTTCCCTGAACACATGAAAAATAATTGAGGTAATGGCAACACATCCATTGTTCAAGATGACTTCGACTCATCTAATGTTCTTGTGGTTTCAAGTGGCGTCTCGAGAAAATAGTGGATTATGGATTCAGGTTGCACTTGGCATGTGACTCCAAATAGAGAATTGTTCGAGGAGCTAATGTGATCAAGATGGTGGATCGGTGCTGCTGGAAAATAACAAATTCGACAAAATTGCAGGTATTAGATATGTGAGATTCAAGCTCTATGACGAGTCAATAAGGTTATTGACTGAAGTCGGGTATGTACCTGACTTGAAGAGAAATTTGATTTTTCTTGGTGAATTCGACAGAAAGGGATATGTTTTTCAAGGAGAGAAAAATACCATAAGAGTCGTGAAGGGGTCGAAGGAAGTATTGAGAGGTGTGAAGAAACAAGATTTGTATACCCTTGAGGCTGAGGTTGTAAGTGGCTCGACAAATGTTGCATCCATGAAACGTGTGTCGAATACATAATCATGGCACACGAGATTGGGCAATGTCAGCGAAATAGGTCTGGTTAATTTGGGGAAGCAAAACCTGCTAGGAGGTGACAAAGTCGAAAAGTTGGAGTTTTGTGAATCTTGGGTATTTTAACAAAGACAGACAAAGAACACATGGATCCCTAGATTACATTCATGCTGATCTTTAGGGGCTTGCAAGGAATCCTTCACTCTCAGGTGCAAGGTATTTTCTATCCATCGTTGATGACTATTCTAGAAAACTATGAGTATTCATCCAGAAGACGAAGGATGAAACTTTTGAGAATTTTAAAAGTTGAAAGATAATGGTCAAAACTCAAACTGACAAAAAGGTTAAGAGGTTGAGAACCGACAACGACCTTGAGTTCTGCAATGAAGCATTCGATAGTTATTGTGTTGAGTTTGCGATTGCAAGGCATAAGATTGTAGCAGGTACTCCTCAACAAGATGGCTTAGCTGAGAGCTTCAATTGAATAATCCTTGAAAGGGTTAGATGCAAGTTGGTTAATGTTTGATTGAAGAAGGTGTTTTTGGCGGAGGTTGTTTCGACAACAGCTTATCTGATAAATAGACGTCCCTCAACTGCCTTGGGAATGAAGACACTTCAAAAAGTTTAGTCGGGACATCTACCTAGTATGGACAGACTGAGAGTATTTGGCTGCGTGACCTATGTTCATATTACGCAAGATAAGGTCAAATCTAAAGCTCTGAAATGCATGTTTACGAGATACCCTGAAAGAGTCAAAGCTTATAGGCTATGATGCATAGAGCTAGGTTTCAGAAGGTGTATCACCAGTCGAGATGTAGTTTTCAATGAAGCATATATGACTTTTAAGAAAAATGATAATACTGACGAAGAGCTGGAACAAGGAGAGATTCCTGTTGAGATGGAACATGTCGATGCTGAATTGCGTATCCCAAATGAAGTCTAAGAAGACGCATATGATGTTGTCGAAGATGAGGAGACTGATAATGACTATCTGCTAGCAAGAGACAAGTCAAAAAGAGTTATCAAGCCACCTCAGAGACTTGGGTATGCATATCTTATAACTTATGCCTTAATCTCTACAAGTGAGGTTCTAGACGAAAAACCTATAGACTGTAAGGAAGCTATGAGGAATCGAAAAACGAGTGAATGACTGAAGGTCATGGATGATGAGATGAAATATCTTTAGGGGTGTACGCGGGTTGGGTTGGACCGGGTTCGTCTTAACCCGTTACCCAACCCGTTCAACTTTCAATGGGTTGGGTTTATCATCAAACCCGTAATTCTACTTTAAAAACCGATCCGAATCAACCCGGATATTTACGGGTTGGGTAGGGTTGGGTCCACGGGTTGTGTATATAATAATTATTATTTTCAATTTAAAAAATCTATAACACAATTCAATATAATTTTGCATATTTCAAACAATTAAATTATTTACGTAGTGGAGACAAATCCTACATATAAAATAGAATAATTAAAAATATAACAATTAAAATTTTGAAATGTATTTTCTTTGTCATAAAAAATATTAAGATACATATACACCATTAATTATTTATATATTTTCATTAATATACCTTAATTTATAAAAATTTATTAGTTATTTTGATACTCAAATGTTATCCATTACAAATATATATCAACATATGTAAAACAAATATATAATAATATACAGTATATATTAGTTGTTTTGATACTCAAATGTTACCTTTTCTAGCACATGCTTAAAAGTAGGTTCGTAAACTATCATATATATTAACACTTAATAATATATAAAATTCCATAAAATATCATTTCCATAAATGATATATAATGTGTTAGAGGTAACTAATAATAATGTTTAATTATAATAATAATAATAATTTAATGTGTGATTGGAAACTCGAAAGAAGGTGCAAAAGATCTTTGTGTACGTTACAATTTACAAAGTTATAGCAACTTTAAAATTTATAAATAATAATAATATAATAATAATAATAATAATAATAATAATAATAATAATAATAATTAATTATGCCACGTCAACGGGTTCATGGGTTTAGAAACTAAAACCCAATACCCGAACCAAATCTATACGGGTTGGGTCGGGTATACCCGTAAATGAATGAGTCCGGGTAATTAGTGGGTTGATTCGGTTTGGGTAGGCGGGTTTGCGGGTCGACCCGCACCCATGAACACCCCTAAATATCTTCATGATAACAATACATGAGAAGTGATCAAAAAACCTACTGGAGCCAGTTTAGTAAGCGTTAAATGGATTTTCAAAGTTAAGAAAGGAATCAAAGGAATGTCGTGGAAGAAATACAAGGCAAGATTGGTTGTTAGGGAATTCACTCATAAAGAAGGCGTCGACTTCAATGATGTGTTCTCTCTTGTTGTGAAACACAAATTCATTCGAATGTTGCTTGCCACGATGACACAATTCCACCTTGAACTATAATAGATGGATGCGAAGACTACGTTCTTGTATGGTGACCTAGATGAAACAATCTTGATGAGGCAACCTGAAGGATAAGTTGAAATGGGGAAGATAAATTATGTGTAAACTGAATAGATCTTTATATGGGCTGAAACAATCTCCTCAATAGTGAAACAGGAGATTCGACAAGTTCACGACACGCATAAGTTTCATTAGAAGTCAGTTCGACCACTGTGTTTACTTCAGATTTCAGTATGATAATTCATTTGTTATTTTGTTCCTCTATGTGAATGATATTCTAATAATAAGCAACAATGTCGAAAATATAATAAGGGTGAAGGCTGAACTCAATAAGGAGTTAGACATGAAGAATCTGGAGCTACGTGTAGGATTCTTGTGATTGACATTAGAAGATATAGAAAGCAGTTGAAATTATACTTATCTCAAGAGGCATACCTACGAAAGCTTCTCGAAAAGTATGATATGTCAAATTCAAAGTTTGTTGTGACCTAGACAAAACCTCAATTCAAGCTGAGTATAGATCAGTGTCTCAGCACTAATGTCGAAAGAACTTATATGAATAGCTTTATGTATGCTAATATAATGGGTTCTTTGATCTATGTTATAGTCTGTACTAGACCTGACATAGCATATGCAGTAAGTCTCGTAAGCAGGTACATAGAGAATTCTGAAAAAGCTCACGGGTAATCTAATTTATGGTGAACCCTTGGGTGAAGATAGTAAAGCAACAATAAAAGGATATGAATTCCAGAAAAACCTATTTCTGGATATGTATTCACAATGTTTCGTACAACAATCAGTTGAAAAACAACACTTCTGAAGATCGTTGCCATATCAATATGTTGCACAATTGCAAGTTTTTTCATTATATGCAGTTGATAAAACTGCATGAAGAAAGCTAGTTTTTTGATCTAAGATGAAGATTTGTGAGATATTGAATCAACTTCCACTATAGTTGAAGCGTAGTTGAAGTTTGTTCTAACATCTATTAATCAATATTGTTAGGTTTGTTACCATATTGAATTGGACTTTTCTTGTAAACTCAATTGTTTAAATTAGTTTGTACCCAATGTTAACTTGTAATAGATAATGTTAAAAAAAATCATTAGATTAGTGTGTTAAAATTCTTATAAATAGAATGTTAGTCTCTAATATTAGTATAAGAAAAAAAAAAATTTAATTCAATGAAAAAAATAACATTTTATAATCAATCTTTGTTGTTCCTTGTTGTTTTAAAATGTTATTAAAACTAACTTAAAACATTATCAACCAAGCCTACTAGTTGTGTTCCCCATTCATGTTAAGACAATTTTATAATTCCTATTGCATTGTAGACTTGGTCATGTCTCTTCAAAGAGAATTGAAAAAATGTCTTGCATGTATTTTCTTTTGTTATAGAAATGCTACTTATGATATATGTCATTTGGAAAAAAACAAAGCAAATTACCTTATCATTCAAGCAATTATACAAGGTTTGTATAGATCATTCTTTTAAAATCCAAATATGAAGTTTCCCAACAACCCAAGTACACATTAAACCAATTTTATACTTCTAAAGGTAGAGAGAAAACATCGACACCTTTTTAATTGCTAGCAGAACAATGTTGTATAGAACAATGTTGTATCTGTCTAAATTGTCTATGTTATACTAGTCATTTCCTATTCAATTTATCACATTCATTATCAATAAAGTTCCAACTTTGATCCTCAAACAAAAATCACCATTTCAAAAGTTGCATGATATACTACATGATCATCCCTTTTTTAAATTATTTGGTTTCCTGTGCTATGCCTCAACCCATCCTAAAGTAAGAAAATGTAACTCCTACGATACCAGTGCTATGCCTCAACCCATCCTAAAGCAAGAAACTACATGATCCTCCCTATTTTAAATTCTTTGGTTTCCTGTGCTATGCCTCAACCCATCCTAAAGCAAGAAAATGCAACTTCTACGATTCCAGTGCTATGCCTCAACCCATCCTAAAGCAAGAAAATGTAACTTCTAGGATCAACATGATATGAAACGTTATGTTCTACTAAATTATCATACCTCTAAGTATTTCTCTATAAATGTCATTTTTCATTAAAAAAATGAAAAACTCTTTTTATTCATAAAATTATTTTCCATCCACAATTGATAATCCAGCTAACATATATCAACTTGATCATGTTCATAACACATCAAACTTAACTCGCATATCACCAACTGACTTTACCACAGACAATAACATACAAAATGAATATAACAAACCAAACATCCAACATTCATCACCACTTAAGCATTCCATATACAATACAATAGCAGAATCTTCCACAAACAATACCATATTTGATTTTTAAAAAAACATTATGTTAGCTTTTGAATCCAATGTCATTGACCACAATAATCCACAAGAACTTCCATAAGGGTGAAATAACATTCTATTTATTTGAAATGCAAGAGACCATACATCACCTTTTGCACACACCAACTAAGTCTATTCATATCAGCTCAAAATGTAACTTATTTGACTGTTGTATATGAAATGCAAGAGACCATACATCATCTTTTGCACACTACAACTAAGTCTATTCATATCAGCTCAGAATGTAACTTATTTGACTGATGTATATGAAATGCAAGAGACCATACATCATCTTTTGCACACAACAACTAAGTATATTCATATGAGCTCAAAATGTAACTTATTTGACTGTTGTATATGAAATGCAAGAGACCAAACATCATCTTTTGCACGCAACACCAAAGTATAGCCATATCAGCTCAAA
This sequence comes from Lathyrus sativus, assembly GCA_963859935.3. Lineage (NCBI taxonomy): Eukaryota > Viridiplantae > Streptophyta > Magnoliopsida > Fabales > Fabaceae > Lathyrus > Lathyrus sativus. Next base: position 683,917,308 of record OZ012737.1, read on the forward strand.
ATGTAACTTATTCAACTGTTGTATGTAGAGTTCCAAGTATCTCAAAACATGTTTAGCTCTAAGAATTTTGCAACCTAAAGATAAAAGGGTGAGAATACTTCAAGATAAGGAAAATGAGCTATAAAGGTTACAAAACTAAAAGATGATAACTAACTTTGTTTTTAGTTAGACTAGTTATAAACAAGATTAAATTGTTACTTGTGAGATACAATACACTATAGTGTGGTTGATCCATTATATCTTATGGTATAGGTAACATAGTTTGTATATAATCATGCCTTGTTTTCTCTTCTTTTTCATTTAGAATTTAACATTTATTATGTTCATCATGATTCTCTCAATAGATACATCTATGATTCAACTCCAAATCTCTATCAATTATTCAAACACCATTTATGTAGAAGAAATACCATATGAAAACTTTATTCCTAATCTCCAATCCCTTAACTCCTATCCCTTAACTGTAGAATACACTTTCATGGAAACAAGCGATTACGAGACACCCTCAACTATACTATCCTTTGATCATATAACTCATGTGAAATTCTCATAGAAACAGTCAATAACGAGAAACTCTATTGAACTATGCATTGTTCATATATCATAGGTTAGCAAAGATACACAACATGTCAAAGATTAAAACATTGAAGCCGGTGATATCTTTGTACAAGCACTTCCCTTAAAAACTGAATTTATCATCCATAAGGATTTATGTTTATCTTTCTAATGTGATTTCTTCCCCACAAAATATCCAATAGCTCTAATTATTTAACATTCAAATCAATCCCACGTGACGAGCTTCTAAAGTCACCACCCCAACCGAAGCATTTTTTGCATGGTTAATTGGTGCGGAATATTGTTGAAAAAACAAATTGTTTATTCCAAACCCGCACCATCTATCTATAAAAAACAAACCAATTATCCAATTTCCACAATAATCTGATAAAAAGCCTACAATACTCCTTCCAACTGAGGAATTTTCTACCAGTTTTCTTAATAAAATAACCCTTTCAGTAAAGTAGAAGAATGTTTCTAGCTAGTGAAGTTCCATATTTGGACTACATTGCAACCCTAGGTTAATAAATTGCTTTTTATTTCCAAGCCATCCCTAGTCTGCTACTTTAGATTCTCTCTTTAGATCAAGTTGCCATCATTTGACAAGATTTAGACAATAGACAAATCTAAAATCCAGACAGGTCTATCGCCATGTTTTTACGTATAAAGCATTTAAGTATAAGCGGGAATTAGTAGTGTAGTGATAGAATCAATTAAAATAGAAGGCAAATTTACAATAAAAGAATTGAAAAACGAATAGAACGAACCTAGTCAATTGGAAAAACAGTACAACATATCAAGCTAAATACAAGATCAATCAAAAATAGGTTGATTATACTAATCCACTTTACTAAACACATAAAAATATTTAAAAGTAACCACACAAAAATTATGCAAATTACTTGAGATGCATAAGCTATTTCATAAGAGGTCTCAGGTCATTTAGATATAAATACATCATAATCTAATTAATCAGCCAATGTAGGCAAATGAAAAACATCACTGACCTCAAAGTAATTAAAACTAGATTAACATTAAAAATAGTTCAAAAAATAATAATTTTCAATTCACATGAAAATTAAAGTAAAAATTAGTTTGGGAAAAAATTCACTCAGTAGTGGCTAGATTAATTAAGGTTCGATTCTGCCTGCAAATTTCCTCAACTTGAAATCAGAAGAGGGAGCTTGGTATCCTCATCGTGAAAACTTTTCCCCATAATATCAAAATCAAAACCAAAACAAATAAATAAAAGAGAAAATGAAAAATAAGAGATCACTCAGTTCAGCGGGGTTTTCGACACGCAAAACAATCTCATAGAGAAAGCCCTGCATTCCGGTCTGTTGAGCTTGAATTTTATAGAGTCATCACTGTGATCTCTATTATTTCATAAAAATGTTCAAAATTCAGAGAGAAAAAATGAATCTAAGGTAACAAAAACATACAAATCAGATGCACAAACAAAAAGAAACGAGACATTAAACATGATTGTTTGAAAGAGAGATTGGAATTTGATGAGTGGAGGCGTATTTGGTTTTGGGAAGAATACGGAGATTGGGGTTAGAGTTTATAGGAAGAGTATTAGGGTTTCTGAGAAGTGATAATAGTAACTGAGTAAACGGCGGCGTTTTAAAAGGCAATAGTTTCTCGTTGGTTCGCTGAATGGGTTTAGTGAAAAAGCCCATAGCATATAGAGATGGTTAGAGCCCAGACCAGCTTAACACGCACAACACATTTTAATGTTTAAACAAACATTTCATTTTGATTTAAGAGATTTAAAAGTAACAACCACTAATTATTAAATTATAATGTAATTAATAAATAATTTAGAAAATTAAATTCTAATTAAATCTATTAGCATTATTGTTCACTCTTATAATAAATAAAATATGAGTTGAGATGGATATATAGAGATGCTAACTTTTCTTTTCTTTTTTTAATGAATATGGATTGAGTAGTTAAATTTTAAATAGAGTTTATATTTATTTTTTATTTGTTTGGTTATGCATATAGATGAATTGTAATTTGGGGGAACTAAAATCGAATATTGAATTATTGAGTTTTACACTCTCACATGTTTTTAGAGAGAGACCCTCCGACTTCTCTCTAAGAACTTATCGTGTCCTCTCATTTCTTATCCTATCCTTAGGGTAAGAAGTCTCATCTCCAATTTTTGTTGGTTTTTCGCCCAAGGTGGTTGCTCATCTCCTCTGCGGTGGAGGTTACTTTTCTTTTCTCACCCCTACTGCGCTCTTACCGGGAGTCAGTTTCACCCGTTTCCATTGCATTTCAAATGAGGCATATCGCTCAGATCAAATTAGTCACTTGATTTCAATGGATAAGTAGAAGAATGTTTTGTTATCCAAGAAAGAAGAAGAGGGTATAGTTGCAGAAGCTGAAGAAGTCGATGAAGGAGAAATATTCCAATGAACACTTGCAGAAAGCTATGGATTATTAATAGTTTCCACATGAGAGTTTTTATCAGCACGATAACATGAGCGTGGAAGTTAAGAAATCCAGTTGATGTCCAAGAGTTAAACAATAAAATCTTTCTTTTTCGTTTCGCCGCCAGGAGATATTTATAAAATGTTCTGAAAACGAACCTTAGAGCTTTGACAGGAACATACTCACCCTGAGTCGCATACTAGGTGAAGAATAACTTTCGGATCTGAATCTGCACTATGGATCCTTTTAGGTATGGATCAATGAATTTCCTCTTTTGCTTCGTATTGAAGTCATGGCTAAGAAGCTATAAGGTATCTTGCGCGAATTTGAAGAGATGGATATGAAAGAAGCTCACAAAAGTGGCATATTTTCTAGAGTCAAAGCCATAATAGACCTAAAGAAGCCTCTGAAGAGAGGTATATGGTACGCTTTAAAGAAAAGAACCTGTGTCTCCCTACTTTCTACTTTGTTTGTGGAATAGTATGTCACCAGATTAAAGATTGTAAAGCGGTTGGTGAACTAAGTGAATAAGGTTTTGAAGACCTGAACGAACAGGACCTGTCATTTGGAACCTGGTTACGAGCATCTCCTCTCCTAAGGACACAAAATGAGCCAAAAATGAATGAGTATAATTCTAGATCGTGCAGTAGAAGTTTGTTCAATACCTCATCAGGCCAAAGTACATGTGAGACAAAAGGGAAATGGAAGGAGGGATACGAAGGGGAATTAGAGCAAAGAGGATTTTTTTCGTCAGAAGATACTGAGACTTAAATCATCATTAACGCAAAAACAACAACTATAAGCTCAACGACCAAAAAGAAAAGCGGTTCTCGAAGTTGAAGCTATGGCGGAGACATTGTGAGTTGTGGATATTTCTAATATAGGAAATGGTCAAAAGATAAACCATGATTCAGGTAAGAGCAAATGGAGGAAATGTACGAGGAGGCAAACCACAAGGAAGGCGAAACCAGAAGAGGAAAAACTACTGGAAGTTGAATGTGGTAAGCGCAATCTAGTTAATGTTATGATTTTAGATGAAACTATTAAATTGAGTAGCATGGGAGAGTAAAAATCAAGAGGGCAGGAAATACTAACGAAGGAACTTGCTAAAGAACTATAGGTGGTGTTGGACGACCAACACCACCTAAAGCAATGAAAATATTAAGTTGGAACTGCAATGGACTGAGGAGTCCTTGTGCAAATCGAGTTTTGATAAGGTTCATTCATGTTAAAAACCCTAACCTGGTATTTGTGATGAAAACCAGGCTTAGGAAGGAGGAGGTTCAAAAAATAAATGCTAAACTAGGTTTTAAATGTTGTCTTAGTGTATATTGTGTGGGACAGGGGCGCAAAATGGCTAATAGTATTCTCCTTTTTTGTGCAAGACAGGATCCAAGTTGACATCTTTTCCTATTCCATAAATCACATTAGTGGTTCTGTGATGGATTTTCAAGATGAAGGCCCCTGGTATTTCAATGGTCTGTATGGCCACCCAGAATAACACAACAAGAGGAAAACATGGTTGTTATTGCAAGAATTTATTAGTAAAAGAAGGAGGAAAGGTCATTTGTTTTGGGGACTTTAGTGATGTGGTTGTTGTTGAAGAGAAGAAATAAGGGAATACTATAACCCCTAGCCAGCTTTCTTGTGGTCGTAATGCCTTGGAGTCTTGCGGTCTTTTAGATCTGGGTTACAAAGACCATTCTTTCACATGGACAAATGGTAGGGTGGGTTAAGAAAATATACAGTTTCGTTTGAACAAAGCCTTTGCTTCAAACAATTTCATCAACAGATTCTCGCCAATGAAGGTTAGACATCTTCCCAAGTATGGCTCAGATCATGCAACCATTAGGATAATTCTGGAAGCTGATATAGGCGAAAAGAGCAAGAAAAAAGATTATCTTTTTAGATTTGAAGAGGTTTAGTCCAAAGACCCCAAATGTGAGAAGCATGTCTGGAATAGCAGGTATGTTCAGACTACTACCAAGCTTCATGACTTGCAAGGTTTAGGTTAATCCACATGGGATGTTGATGCTAAATATATTCAAACATACAAAGCTATATAGACTTAGAGAAATAGATTGCTCTGATTTGAATAGGTGATATGGAGGCAAAAGAGCAGGGCAGTTTAACTTCAGGATGAAGACAAGAATAATAAGTTCTTTCATAAAAAGGCTGACCAGAGGAGGAAAACCAATACCATAAATAAGTTGAAGGATGCAAATGGGATCTGGTGGAAAAGTGACAACAACTGAGAGAATTTTGACAAACTACTTCACTGAGCTTTTCACTTCTTCAAATCTAGCCAACATTGAGGAAGTTTGCAGCGTAGTTCAAGGAGAATTAAAATCATGGCATATCAGTTGGTGCAATGAACCACTTACCCTCCAATAAGTTAAGGGATCTCTTAATCAAATGCATCCCCTTAAAGCACCAGGACCAGAAGGTCTGCCATCACTTTTCTACCAAAAGTTCTGGCATATTATAGGTGGATAGGTGGGTAAATTGGTTTGGGACATCCTGAATCGTGGTAAGGACCCTGGTATGATCAACTCCGCTCATATAGTGTTTATCTCAAAATGCAAGAATCCCAGTACACCAAAAAAATTTAGACCCATAAGCATATGCAATGTTGTGATAAAGATGGTAACAAAAACAATTGCAAACAGAATTAAAAGCATCTTACCTGAAATCATTGATGAGAAGCAAAGTGGATTTGTGCAAGAGAGGGTGATTACTGATAATTCCCTGGTGGCTATGGAGTGCTTCCATTGGCTCAAGAAGAAGAAGAAATGAAAACATGGTCACATGGCTCTCAAACTTGATATGTCCAACGCTTACGACCGATTAGAGTGGAAATTTGTCACTAGTGTGTTGTCTACAATAGGTTTCCCCAGTCATATAGTAGACCTTATTGAGAGATGCATTTTTAATGTCTCTTATAAGGTGTTACTTAATGGTCAGCAGTGTAATGGTTTCAACCCTGGTAGGGGGCTCCGTCAAGGAGATCCTCTATCACCTTATCTATTTATTCTATGTGCTGATGTTTTTTCATGTCTGATAAAAAAGAAAGTACTCGAGGGCAAGATCTATGGATTGAAGATTGCTAGGAATTATCCATATGTCTCCCATCTATTTTTTACAGATGATAGTTTGTTGTTCGCTATGGCCAATTTGGCTGAGACTGCCAAGGTGATGGAGATTCTACACTTATATCAGCAGGCATCAGGTTAAGTAGTCAACCTAGACAAATATGAGGCTTCTTTCAGTCAAAATGTGCAGGAAGATGTTAGAGTTTTGATACGGTCAAGGATGGGAGTAAAGACTATTGATAGCCACTCTATATACCTAGGTTTACCTGTTGTCTAGGGCAGGTCCAAGAAATAGGTTTTTGCTTTGGTTGTGGAACATGTTTGGAAAGATAGATTCCTATCGAGGGCAGGGAAAGAGGTTCTCATAAAATCAATAGCCCAAGCTATTCCAAGCTACATCATGAGCTTCTATATAATTAATGAAGGAGTCAGCAGAGATGTTGGGAGTTTAATTGCCAAATTATGGTGGGGAGCTAGGAATGTAGAAAGGAAATTGCATTGGCTTTTATGGGACAATATGGCAAGGGTGGATAAGGAATGAGGTATGAGATTTCGTGGTATTAGTGAATCCAATACCAGTCTTTTGGGAAAGCAATACTGACGGCTGATTGAGAATGTTGAGTCTCTTGTTGGTAGAGTTATAAAAGGCAAATATTTTCCAAAATGTAACATTGAAGATAGCCCAACAGGTTTCAACCCAACCTATGCATGGAGAAGCATCTTGAGTGCTAGAAAGATTGTGCAGTTGGGTTCTCGATGGAGAATTGGAAATGGTAGACCAGTTTCAATATTAAAGGATAAATGGATCCCAGGCAACCTGAGTTTCAAGCTTATGCAGCCTACCAGCATTATAGATCCGGATATGAAAGTAAGTGATCTAATTGATGAAGACACAGGTAAATGGAAGTCTGCTTTACTTTTCTTCTTATTTAGACAATCTGATGCCTCTATGATAGCAACAATCCCTTTATATCAAAACAATGCCGAAGATGTGCTCATATGGCACCATGAGATGAATGGAAGGTATTCAGTTAAAACTGCCTACCACCTGAGTATGAAAGGAATGTTTGATTCAAGGCCAGCTTCATCGTGTGATCCCCACCTAAAGGTTTGGAAAAAGATATGGAAGATTCAATTACAAAACAAAGTCAATAATTTCCTTTGGAGGTTGGCAAGGAGTATTCTCCCCACTAGAGGGAACCTTTTGAAGAAAGGTTTAAACATTGATTCTTCTTGCCCGTTATGCCAGGTTTCATCTGAATCTATTGACCATCTTTTCCTATATTGTGTTTTTTCTAGACAAACATTCTTTTATTTTACCTTGAGCATAAGAACTCCCTCAAAGGTGGACATTTGTACTTGGACGGAGAAGACCCTTGCTGAGAAGGACCAACTGGTATGTTAAATTATTGCAGCAACTCTCTAGAAGATTTGGCTGGCTCGCAACCTCATCCTCTTCCAAGCAAAAGTGATTGTTCCAATTCAGGTTGCTACTGATGTTATCAATATGGTTTATGAATTCAACCTATGGAACAAGGAAAATGGTCATCATGAGTTGCCTAGCCCGATGGAACCTGCTTGGAGCAGTGATTACCATACTTTACAAGTAAATGTTGGAGTTTTTATGAAGGCATTATCTGCTTTGGATGTGTTGTAAAAAAACCCGTTATCTGTCAATTTGTTTGTGAAGCTCATCTTCCCTTCCTTTGTTGGCGGTTAATGCAACGTTCCACTGGTCATTGAACTTTGATATCTCCAGGTATGCTTTATCCTGCTATTTCCTCTTATGTCTAAGGATACTATCAATGCTCTTCAAATCTTGACCAACCCGTCCCCGCACTCGAATTTCTTCAGTTAACTCTTTTTCCATCTTAGCAAAATCTTATGTCTTTGTCTTTGCTAAGTAGACTGCTTCATTCTTGTCACTCTTTAACTGACTAACTTCCTTTTTCAGCTCTTCATTCTCCTTGCGTAATTCTTCTTATTCGGCCCACAACTTATTGTAACTCTGAATATCGATTGTCGTAGGTTCTTCAACAACTAAAGGATATAGAGGTTCTCTGGCCGGGAATGGTAGCAACATTTTCTCCACCCTCTCCTGGATCCAATCCACGTAAGGTCCATAAGCTCTGCAATCGCCCTTACCCAAAGAAAGTTTTCCTCTCCAATGAACTCTTCCCCAGGCTTCCTTTATCCTAGCCAGAGTATCAAAATCCGCTGCACCTGTGAAATACAAAGATTCTTGTACTTCCCCCTCGTTCGGGGGCCCCTTCAAAGCATAACCAAACTGTCTGATAGCAAGAGAATGATTGTAGTTAATCCCACATTTTCTTCCTATCAGAGGTGTCGCTACTGCGAAAATCGGCGCCGGCTGACAGAAGAGTCGCCACCGTGCGTTATTTATCCCTCAGAACGGGAAAGGAAACGCGCGAAGTAAACCTCGCAAAAAACGGGGAAAAGGTATGGTCATCGCAACCATAGCCTGGGTTCGGGAGTCGGTTACGCAAGGGGAAGGTATTAGCACCCCTCACGTCCATCGTACTCGATGGGATCCACGCTTGGTGTTTATAGGTAAAAGGGTGTATTATCTATCTACGCTAATGGCTGGTCTGAAAAGAAAATAAAAGGACAGGACTCGACAGAACATACGGTGTCCTGGGCCTACGTATTCCCTCGTGCAATGGGAAAGTCAGAGTCAACGTAGTTCGACTTCCTACGTCTAAACGGGGGAAAGGTTGCTCGCCAGGACATCGCGTCCTGTGCCTACGTACTTCCATCTGAAATGAAAGATCAGAGCAAACGTAGTTCGGCTAACTACGGGTAAACAGGGGCTCTCACACAGCAGTGAGAAAACAAACTGGTCCTAAAGGCTCGGGAACCTACAACTACGATCTGGTCTCAAATGCGCTCGGGCAAGAGAAAGGGGTAACAATTAGTCGTTAGCGGGAAAGTCTCGATCGCACAGCCGCGAGAGAACAAAGGTTAGTCGTTAGTGTGCTCGCTAGGATATCGCATCCTATGCCTACATATCTTCGTCTGGTACGAAGAATCAGAGCAGCTGTAGTTCGGCTAACTACGGATCAAGCTACTCAAAAGCTCCTACAGAAAGGAAAGGGAAACCCTAGAACTATAGCTGAGAAACAGGGGAATCTACCTACTGCTATCACACCTGGTTGACCATCCTAATGTCTATCATAACAACCCCGCAGCGGAGAAGTCAGAGCTCCTAAGGGATCATGGCAACAGGACTAAACTACAAACAAGAAACTGCAAAGTAAGGAATACTGAAAATATGCATGAATGCAACAACTAAACAAACAAGGCACAGAGGCCACAAACCACAAAGGCAAGGGAGCTCAGCTCTACCACATACCAACAAGCAAAGCCACGCAATAACAAACAAGCAGAAGGAGGACCACCTCAACTTCTCATGCACACAAAGTCTACTTCTAAGATGCACCTACTCAGAACTTTCCATATGAACACCTAAGTCTAATGCAATATAACATCATACAAGTCAAACAACATAAAGAGACTAACCCTGAGCAGGGCCTCTAACAAACCTGAAACAAGCTCCCAATCTATCTCTAAACAGAACTCTACACAGCACCCTAAGCAAAGATCTAAGCAACAATCTAATCAAAACCTTAAGCAAGGATCTAAGCCAAACTCTAATCAAAACCCTAAGCAAGAGGAATCAATCCCAGTCTCCAAGCTTCAGAACAAGCTTACCAGAGAAAAGGAAGCTAAGCAGACAAGCTCATAGTGCCTTCCTCAGGAAAGTACCAGGAGTTTACTACTCAGGAGTCATATCCTATGCGGCTCGACAACTGTGATCAGTTTACATTCCTCCTCAGGAGAAATTAAACTCACATGAAGGCTCCGGCATCACTGGATACTTGAGAAATACCTATATGCACTAGGGGAACTAAGTGAGCAGGCTCATAGGACCTTCCTCAGGAAAGTACTAGGAGGCTGACACTTAGGAATCGTATCCTACGTGGCTCAACAACTGTGATCAGTTTACATCCCTCCTCAGGAGAAATTAAACTCACAAGTTGGCTCCAACATCACTGGATATTTGAGAAAAAACCTATATGCACTAAGGGAACTAAGTGAGCAGACTCATAGGACCTTCCTCAGGAAAGTACTAGGGGACTTCCACTTAGGAATCGTATCCCATGTGGCTCAACAACATGTGATCAGTTTACATTCCTCCTCAGGAGAAATTAAACTCACAAGTCGGCTCCGACATCATTGGATACTTACGAAAGAGGTGAGAAGAAAGAATGAAAGTCATTCATAGTGCCTTCCTCAGGAAAGTACCATAAACTCCCTTCAAACTTCAGGATCTCGAACCTCACGAACAGACAACAAGCTCCTAGACTAAGCCTGAATCCACTGCATCTCTGCAAGCTCCAACAGGACTTCCATCAGCTCCCAACTTCAAGAAGGACCCACAGGCCAACAGACCACAAGAGACTATCTCTGAAGTTCAACCACAGTTGAACTTCAAAGTCAGAAGTCATCAAGACTTCTCCTATCTTCAGGCTCAGACAAATCACATCAGGACACCCTACAAAAATCTATCAAAAATCTAATGGGAGACCTACATGGCTCTAGGATAACATACTGAAAAATCAGAACAAAATTCAACACCAGATGAAAGAACTAAAATCAGCAACACAGACATATCCACAGACCAATTTATTCAACATCAATAACAGTGAAAAAATGCAATTAAAATGACAATGCATGATTAAGCTAATGTTTTTGCACTATAAAATTCTACACTGAATTACGAGTCTACAGAAAAAAGAACGGAATTATTTGACTAAATCTACCATTTTTTATGAATTTTCTAATGATATGCATGCATTGAAAATATTAAAAAGAAATCAATTAATTGGAAAATATGCAAAAAAAAATAGCAAACAAAAAATAAAATGTCATTTTTATTTTTATTTAATTTTCTTAACATTTTCATGAAATGGTAGAAAAAAAAGAATTATTAAAAGAACAATTATTTACATTTTTATGGATTATTTACAAACATGAAAAATATAAAAGAAAAAAAATAAAAGAAACAAAGGAATAAAGCTGGGGGGTCCAAACAGCAATGATTCAGGTTATTAATTCATTGGGCCTATGCTGGGGGGGGTGCAACTAGCAAAGGGCGTAAGGCCCAAGTTTATTAACCAAAAAAACAATAAAAATTGAGCTGAAACGCAGGGGGGGGGGTGCTGACTTAGCAAGTTCCAATTCATATTATTACTGGGCTTACGCCCAGGGGGTGCTGTTATCAATTTGGGGCCTAAGGCCCAACTCAATTCCTTCAGTCTCACACGCCAGGGGGGGGAAGTTGAGCAATTGAGAGGGTGTAGTGTTAGCAGAACACGCTTGGGCCTAAGCCCAGTATCCAAACCCTAGTCCAAACAAACCCTAATCAAAACTATCTTCCTCCTAACCTCTCTCTGGTACTGTTCATCCTTGACCTTGCGCCGTTTCACCCTTTCGTCTCTCCCTCATCTCTTCTCTATCTGAAACCTCTTCCATCAACAACAAACACGAACCCAGCCACGTAATCATTCTAAAACCTAACTGTTCTATATCATCATCAAACACCATATCAAGATCAAACCCCAAATCTCAGCGTTATACAACAAACCACGCATCAATGAATATCTCGAAACCCTAACCCCTCTATGAATCGTTGAAAGCAACGCAATCTAAAGAAGAACACGCAAGGAGCTTCAGAAAGGCATACCTGGGGATCAGTCGCTTTCTTTGAAGGACTGTTCTGAAGACGCTATAGATGAAGGTTGGAGCGAAGAAATCTGGAAATCTCCTGGAAGATTGAACGCGATTGGAGTTTCTGGAAATGTTGCTGAGGAGGATGAACGTCTGAGGATCTTCTAGGTTTCTTGCTTGAGATTGAACGTCTGAGGTTTCTGGGAATCTTGCTTGAAGATTGTTGAAGGTTTGAGTGTTCTGGAAAAAACTTGATGGAGGTTGATGTTGTTCTGGAAAAAACTTGATGGAGGATTGATGTTCAAGGTGATTTCTGGAAATTAGGGGATGAAGATGATGAAGGTGTGCGAAGGATTCTGGAAAAAATAGCTATTGCAGAACGAAGGGGGTTTGAAGGTTCTGGGGAAGAGGTTGAAGTTTCCGGCGAGGGGAAGATGAAGGCGACGGAGGGACGATCGGAGGAAGAAGATGAATTTTGGGGGATTTTGGACGTTTGGGGATGACGGTGGCCGAAAGTCGTTGGGGGTCACCGGCGGTGGGAAGTTACGGCTGATGCATGGCCGCCGGTGAGTTTCCAGGTGAGGCTCCGGTGAATGATGGCGGGGTGCCAAGTGGCACGCATGCGCAGAGAGAGAGAGATAGTGGGAGACAGGTGGGGCCGTTCTGAGTGTGGTGGCGTAATCAATGCAAGACGCGTGGGACCCTTCTGTTTGCTACACGTGTCTGCTTTTATACCACTGGAGACGCGTGGAACCTTCTGGAAGCTCCTGGAGAATTCTGAGAACTGCTGGACAAATTGGATTATTTGGACCATTTTGGGCTGCGAGTTGATGGGCCCTGACTGCAATTAGCTGGATAATGAGCCCACACAAAAACACTGATAGTGGATTAAATGACTAATGAATGATTAACCGGAATTGATTAACTAATTAACCTAATCTAATCTACTCAACCAATATTTAAAACCATTAAACTAATCTAAGCATTAAAATCTACTAATTCTGTTTAACTAATAAGAACAATTTATTAAAAGATATTTTCTATTAAACTATATTAACATAAAAGAAAAATCTATAATATTTCTATATTATCTAAAAAAACAATTAAAACTATTTTTAAAATCTATATAAAATTCTAAAAATGATTTAAAAACAATTAAACCTATTTAAAAACCTTATAAAATTCTAAACTATTATTATCTATTAGTAATAAAAGAAAAACTATATTCCCCTTTTTCTTTATTATTCTAAAAAACTATTTAAAAATTCTATAAAATCCCAAAAAAGAGAATTAAACCATTAAAAAATACAAAAACCCTATTTAAATTCCAGAAAAATCTGTAAAGCCTATTAAAAATTCACAAAAGTCTATAAAAATCCTAAAAATGCAGATGAATGCAAATGACTGCCATAAAAGCGCACGAGACCAGATCGAATCGAACAGAGATCCTCGGGCATCAGAATATCCTTAAAATCACTGTGCAAGCTAGAAATCACCGAGGAGTGCACAATTTCCTAAAAAATAAAACCCTGGTGATCTGGACTGGGTCTGCCATATCTGATAGACAAAAATCAAGCTGTAAACTCTGATATCCCCTGCTTGTGCACAAAAATCATACATCTGAGCTGTGAATATGAAATTAAACCATGAGTCAGATAGGAGAATCAGTTGGTCAAATTTTAGGGTGCAACAGCTGCCCCTATTCAAGCGACTTGGACCTGAAGGGTTTGAAGAGCGCTCAGCCTTCAAACATTTAGAGGTACGAGACGGTTGAATACAAATAAAACCCGAAAATTTGCCAACCGCGAGCATATACTGTCAACTGCTTGGGGAATGAAGTCCAGAAAACCGAGTCCAGTTATTGCGGCACCAAACTGATCAATCATCTGATAAAGAACTCCTGACTTGAATACCCGTCGCTTGTGATACCCTATGTAATAAACCTGAGGGCTGCAACAAAACACTTGATCCTTTCACATTGCCTACTGATAGGCAGGAAGAGAAATATACTCACCTCGTCCAAAGATGGACGGGAAGACACCCTGATTGAATACTCACCTCGTCTAAAGATAGACAGAAAGACAACATTAATCTCCCAATTCACATCGTCTAAGGATAGACGGGAAGAAATACTCTCCACATTCACATCGTCTACTGATAGACGGGAAGGAATACTCTCCACATTCACATCGTCTACTGATAGACGGGAAGAAATAATCTCCGTACTTGCATCGTCTAAGGGTAGACGGAAAGAAATTCTTCGTACTCACATCGTCTAAGGATAGACGGCATCATCCTGATTGATATTCACATCGTCTAAGAGTAGACGGGAACAAAGCCTGATTGCATACTCACATCGTCTAAAGATAGACGGGAAGAAATAATTCTCCTGTATTTGCATCGTCTAAGGATAGACGGGATTATCCTGATTGATGAACAAATCAATTCACATCGTCTAAGGATAGACGGGATCAAATTCTTAATCTCCATACACACATCGTCTAAGAGTAGACGGGAAGAAATACTCTCCAAACTCACATCGTCTACGGGTAGACGGCATCATCCTGATTGATGAAACAAAACAACTCACATCGTCTAAGGATAGACGGAAAGACATTATAATCTCCATATTCACATCGTCTAATGGTAGACGGGAACAAAGCCTGATTGCATACTCACATCGTCTAAAGATAGACGGGAAGAAATAATTCTCCTGTATTTGCATCGTCTAAGGATAGACGGGATCATCCTGATTGATATTCACATCGTCTAAGAGTAGACGGGAACAAAGCCTGATCTCCATACACACATCGTCTAAGAGTAGACGGGAAGAAATACTCTCCAAATTCACATCGTCTACTGGTAGACGGAAAGACACCATTACGCAATTCAACACTCTCTTTTGAATTTCAGAATTCTTCTGTTTACGGGAATTGATGGAAAGATCAATATCCTTGAAGGGGCCACATCGTCAGTATGAACCGACGGTAAGAAAAACCACCTTTTAAAGAACCATGTCGTCAATAAGGATCGACAATCACGAAAACTGAACATTCTTCGAAGAGCCTCGACATCAATAGGGATTGATGGTCAGAAAAGTACCCCCTTGAAACGTCATCTCATCCAATAACCAGAAAGAGAACCAATATTCAAAATCATTTTGAAACCCCTCAACAACTAAAGATAGCCGGAGAAGACTCGCTGGGGAAACTCACCTTATCATATGTATAATCTGGCAATAAGAAACCCGCTGGACAGTAACCAAAACTTCACATCGTCTACTGATAGACGGAAAGGAAAGCATACTTGCTGGAGAAACTCTATTTTGAACCCTATTGGAAATCCATCAAAACTTCACATCGTCTACTGATAGACGGGAAGAAAAGCCACTTGCCGGAGAAACCCTATTTTGAACTCCATTGAAAATCAAACCAAAACTTCACATCGTCTACTGATAGACGGTAAGGAAAGCATATCCTGGGGAAACCCCTTCTTGAAACCTTACTGCGACCACCCGCAACTTCACGTCGTCTATGGATAGACGGAAAGAAAACCACATTCATACTCAAGACGTCTAATGATAGACGGAGAAATCCACTTATTGGAGGAACACATCGTCAATATGAATTGACGGGAAGAAAAATCTTGTCAACATCAGATGACTGACTGATCAAAGCACAACTATTGTATGATCTGATACAAATAATCCGCTGAATCGTCTGAATACTGTCGCTGGATAAATGCCCCTGAACTGATCACAGAGTAATTCACGCGCCATATGCGGCTGATAGAAAACCTGACTTATGCTTCGTATGCCTATGCAAATGCTTTAGTCTTTCTGCAGCGTAATGCTCCATTCTGGATAGAAATGCTACGCATTTTGACCATGATATGCAAGTATGATGCAAGTATGATGATGCATGCAATATGCTAATGCAGACTCGAACTGCCGGAGAAGGCCGGGTACAGAAAACCACTTCAGCAAAATAAATGCTGAAGGCGAGGCAAACTCTGCTGGGGATAACCCGGATATCACTGAATCGTCCTAGCAAAATAAATGCTGGGAGAGTGAAATCAACTCCGCTGGGGATATCGGGAACTTAACCGAACACTTCGACGAAGTAATACCCTGCTGGGGAACATAACTCCGCTGCTAAATAGCAGCTGTGTTGAATATGATTAGACTCCTCTAGGGATAGCTTACCCATACCAATGACAAATTGGTCTTTGCTGGAGAAAATGGAGGGAGCCCTCCTGCGCGCTGATGAAGCTCGGATATGGAAATTGATGCGCCAACACGGATGGGCTTCACAGTAATCGCAAACATGGATTTGAACTTTTAAGCTATCTTGCTGGGTCAGGTACAACTGCCGCTGGAAAATATTCTTCCTGAATACACAGCCTTTTAGTGAAGAGTCAAGGGATAGTGACACGACTTCCCGCATTCATCTCGCTCTCGAAAATCGACTGCATCCGCTCGAATAACTCTGAATGGCCTTGCTGGTACGAGGAAAACCAACCCTTTCTCTTCTGATATGCCCCAGCCTACGGGACCTCTGTGGGGATAGTCCTTGAAAGGAAATCTGCAAATCTGAGCCCTGATGGTCTGATACAACATGCCTCAGCGTTCTGAACTTCTGAGAGATACTTCACCTTACCTGCTTCTCGCACAACCTTTGCGCGCTTAAGATGATCTGCCCCTGGCTGCAATGACCTTGCCCCGATTATCTGATTCAGAGTAGTACCTCCTGACTACGACGCACTCACCGAATCTCAACCTGATTTCCCCAGAATGACTGACTTCGAAAAGCTGACCTGACTGGGGATCACAATAAAGCTTGCCCCTGCTCTCGGAACATTCGGCGTTCTGCATTCTATCTTGACCATACTTTCCACTGTAGGAAACTTTTCTGCTGTCAAGCGCTTACTTGCAAGTAAAACAAGTTGTTCTGCATAAAAGATGCATTAATGTAACACATATGACAGCTTTGACATCCAATATGTTCACTGGGAAAAGGACAAACAATTTATGGCATATAATGCACAAAACATTCGTCAACATCAGTACGAACATGGTAAGAGGAACCTTTTAGGAGTCAGAATCGACGCGACCTTTACCGGAGTATGCTTTCGAAACAACCTGCTTCAATTAGGACTTTTGAAGGTTGTAACATGGTCAGGTTCACGGTTTTGAAAGAAAGGATATTTGGCTCAAAGTTTATCTTAACCCACCCATTCTCCTTGATGTTCTCCCATCCTACGTTCAGCTAATTCAACCTTAGCGCTCACCTCTCATAGGCTGAAAGAAAAAAATAGGAATGATAGTTCGAGAAACTTTCGGCTCTTGGAGTGACAGCCACTTACTCTTTCGTCTTTGACATTTGAGGTCACACGACTCGTATTTCCATCGAGGCTTTTTCTTTTGATCCTTTTCATCTTTTTCTTTTCATACCCCTAACTTTTGCCTGGACTGACTCCTTTTGAGTTTCTTTTGATTTTTTTAAGTCCAGCGGGATGCCCTCATTTTTGCCTAAGTCATTTGTTTTGAAGTTTTCTTGACTTAGCGGGCTTTTGATTTCTTTTTCATTTTTTCCTTTCGAACAAGTCGTGTGACACTGGTTGCCTGGCTCTTTGGGAATGATGTGGCTGTCCCACTCTTGATTGAACCATTGTGGTCTTTTAGGCACGACCTTTAGGGGTGTGATTGATCCTCGAACGGACACTCCTTTTGCAATTTGGACGCTCGGTCAAATTAGCTAACACCTACCCTGCCCCAGGTTAAAATTGAGGTTTTTTCGTTCACAGAAAGAAACTCCTACTACAAGGCTCAAAGGGGTTGACAAGGGATTATCTTCCTTATAACTCCGGTGTTTAGGGATTTGAAACAATGCCTGTACATCATCAACAGGTTTTATTTCAAAAGCATACAATATCGGCAGTTGCATGTCGGTCATTTTCGTCATCCTCCCCAAATTCTTCTTAACCAAACGTTGGACATTTGCAAAAACATGTTAGTGAACACGAATGGATTCAATCAAAACATGCATAGTTATTTCATTATCATCAATTTGAACGAACACAACAAGTTTTACAAACAAGCTTACAAATTCAAACAGGAAAGCACCTACAAATGTAAAGAAATGACAAGCTAAAACAAAGAAAATATGCTAGCTTCTGAGAATCGGGCTTTTGCATCTGCCCTGCTGCTGAACCAGCTATCTTTATTAGAGGCAATTCAATGTTGTCCTGATCTGCTTTCAACGACTCAACCAAATTATAGAGCCTTTCTTCCCTCATTCAGATGATTCTGGGACCTCTTGGCCCGAAGCTGATTGCTGCACTATCAAGCAGATCCTGCACTTGGTGCTTAAAAGCATGGCAACCTTCTATATCGTGACCCGGGGCTCCAGAATGAAACTCACAGTGCTTGCCTGCATCATAACCAAACGGGGGAGCTCCCGTTATTGGCGCCAGAGTTCTTTTCTCTACCAGATTCAATCCCAACAATGTCTGCAACAACTCGGCATATGTTGAGGGAGGTTTCTCAAATACTCTTATCGGCTTGCCACCCTGGAATCTTCGCTGAGCCTGCTGTGCCCCCTGCTGAGGCTGCTGCTGCTGGTATCGGGTTGACCCTTGAACACCCTTTGTATCAAATGCAACATCAGTTTCTTGACCTTCAATGTACTGATTAGCGCTCTCCTTATGCTCAACCATTTTCTTTCTTAGATCTGCCCCAGGAATAGGCAACAGTTGTGGGCCTGGAGATTCTGACACCATAGAGTCCAGGATACGCTTCTGACCCACTGCAGCTTTAGAAACATCTGTCATTTTAGCATCGACTGAGACAGGAGCAATATGCACAGCTACGCCGCTCGGCGTGAATTCAATATCGTGCGAGTCAATCAGGTCTTGAACATTATGCTTAAAAGCATGACAACCCTCGATGTCATGTCCGAATGCCCCGGAATGAAATTCACATTGCTTACTGGCATCGTACCCTTGAGGAAACACTCTCGTTGGTGGTGCCAACGTTCTCTTTTCAACCAGATTAAACCTCAATAAGATCTGCAAAAGCTCAGCATATGTCATAGGTGGTGCCTCAAATATTCTCCTTGGCTTTCCTTCCTGGATCTTCCGCTGAGCCGGATGTATCCTCTGTTGTTGCTGCTCAGGTTCCACATGCACAGGTGGCGCGAGCTTCTTCATTGCGGCTTCAAATAGCTGATCGTCTTCTTTTCTAAGCACATTCTTGACTACCTCCATGATCAAGCTCATTTGGGTCTTCAGCTGACTGTTCTCCTCTTTGAGAATCTTCTGCTCCAGACGCATCTCTTGCATGTCTTTTATCATCTGCCCCAGCTGGCTTTGGACTTCGATCAATTCAAACTGATTCTGTTCCATATCTCTGAAGGAATTCCTGCAATAAACTGGACGATGAGGAAATAAGACCCACGGTTCTGATATACTTGCTAAATAATAATGCAGCGCAGAAAGCAAACACATATTCACAACGGGATAAAGAGAAACTCAAGCTATAAGCACACAGACGAATATCTCCCATACATGTACAACCAACAAAATCAGCAGGTGAGCACAAATGAGTATGAATATAACGACCCCAGCCAACAATCCTGGTGGTGGTCGGCAGACACTAGGGCACAAAAGCTAAACGGGTTAAGCAAAGAAAACAGATGCGACACTCGGCACAGAAACCTCTAGAAACTTCCCCCATATTCAATTGAACTCTCCGATTGACAATCTTCGGAGCACACACTTCCTGTGGAGTCTTCCATGACATTAACTGACGAACCCCCACAACTGGAAGATGGAAAATCATTAATCTGAACACAACCCTGAGAAGTGATGCAAATACGGTCAGAGTCTAACAGATCCTGAATCTGACTTCTAAGCACCTTACAATCATTCGTTGAATGCCCCTGTGCCCCAACATGGTACTCACAGCGGGCGCTGGCATCAAAACCTGGAGGATACGGTGGAATCACCGGCTTAGTCTCTTTCGGTACTATCAACCCACTTCTGAGCAGATCTGGCAACAACTGACTGTACGACACTGGTAGCTGAGTAAACTGCCTTTCAGGTTTCCTTGGTCTTCGTGGAGCATGCTGACGCGATCGACGATAGGATGATCGTTGACTTGAAGTGTCTGAAAACTGATCTTGAGATGCTAGAGATTCTGAGGTGGCGTCATCTCCTTCCCACTCTTCTTGAGAACTGACAACCGACTCAATCTTATTAACTGGGACGTAAGGAACACCTCGAAACTTTCCACTCTTGAGTCCTCGCTCAACAATCTCTCCCAGCCTCATCAGGCCCACAAAGTTTGTGCAACTGAACAATTTGTCAAAATAATGGCCTTTCAGAGTACCCAAGAAGATGTCAACCAGTTCTCTTTCCGGAAGCGGTGGTCGAACACTAGCAGCCAATTCTTTCCATCTTCGCAAATACGCTCTGAATGATTCATTCTCCGCTTGAGACAATTCTTGCAGGTCTACGAGACTAGGAGTCAAATCCAAGTTGTAATCGTACTGCTTCATGAAAGCTCTGGCTAAATCCACCCATGATCGAATCTGATTACTCTCTAATTGCACATACCATCTCAGGGATGCCCCAGTCAGGCTATACTGAAAGCAATGGATCATCAATTTGTCATTTCGCACAAACGAAGTCATCCTTCGACAGAACATCATCAAATGCAACTTCGGACAGCTATCTCCCCTGTACTTTTCAAGTTCCGGCACTTTGAACTTGTACGGCAACACGAGGTCAGGGACCAAGCACATGGCTACAGCATCCAAGTTAACGACATCTTTCGCTTCCAAGGCTTTCATTTGCTCTTCCAACACTCGGACTCTTCTTGGATCTACCACCCCGGTCATTGGAATATCTCTCCGGTAATTCATCGCAGGGAAAGCAACACATTGATTGTTAACCGAAGGATAGCGTTCATTTCGGGCAAGAAACTGCTCATGCCAATCTCTGTTCTCAACAGTAGGCTGCACAACTTGGTCTGCAGTAAGGTTGTTTGCTTGCGGGAAGCCTTCCATAGAATCATACTGATGGTTGGACGCCACAGTAAACCTCGCCAAGGTGTTAGGAGCCTGGAAGTTGCCTTCAGCCATAGCTGCCAATTACCTGTAACCGACTACGCTGCTTGATTCTGCTCAAATCTACTTCAGCCCCTTGGTTGTCTTCAACACTCCACTCTTGCCTCAAACAATTCCCCGAGAATCACTGTCTGGTGAAAACAAAGGCTGGATAAGTGCTCTGACCTGCTAGATGCTATGCAATATGATTTATGCAAACAGAAATACAAAATGCTAACGTGCATGTGTGCATTGGAGATATTTTCCCTCCAATTCCAGTGTCAGTGGTAGCAAGACGAGATAAACCATAGAGACAATATTTGGAAAATCCCTCATATATTGATCAGAATAGCAGTCTTGTCAAGAAGTTACATAACTATGCTCCATATAGCTGATATGACAGAGAGGATCCCAGCCAACATGCCTGGTGGTGATCTCAACATACAGAATACAAGAGAAATCAAATACGGGTACGGTTGCGGAAGTCCTCGACCATCTTCTTTGTCTCTGCGTGATCTGGTTGATAAATCAAACCTTCTATCAATCGATCCCTCTTCCTGACCGTCCCCTGGATGTCTCTGACAAAGTCTTCCCAAGCCTTATCATTGGCACCGCCCCCAGGTTTGGGTCTCTTGGCATCTGCTCTATGCTGGAAATCTTCCAAATTCTTCATGGCATCTGTCAACTTGCGCTCGGCCTCGTATCGGCGACAGGCTTCTTCTTCAAGCTCTTCATTCTTCACTTTGACCTGTTCTTCTAACTGAGCAATCTGTGTCTTCAGCTCTTCTTCTCGCTCCTTGCGCTTGGTCATAGTGAGATCCCAGTGTTCTCTGAACTTGGCTAGCTTTGCATAGGCCCTTTCCAGCTCTTGCTTCTTAGTGGCCAACACACTACTAACTGAGTCTACATCTAACTCCAGACGCTTCTTGGTTTCAGTCAATTCCAACAGCGTAGTCTTCAGATGTTTCAGAGTTTCAGCCTGTTGCTTGGAAATATATCCTGTTTCAATTTTTTCATGCCGAAGCTGGGCATTCTCCTGCTCTAAAGCCTCTTTAGCCCTGGCTAGCTCTTCTTTCTCCGCCATCAGCTGCTTGTAAACCTGAATGTCCACAGTGGTAGGTTCCTCTACCGGAGGAGGATGCAATGGCTGAACTGCTGGATACGGCATAAGGAACTTCACAGCTCGCTCACGAATCCATTCTACATATGGGCTAGGACCTCGAGTATCCCCTCTGCTACCTGAAAGCTTCCCTCTCTGGTGCAAGTTTTTCCAGGCTTTCTCAAGTTTGGTCAGCATTTCTTTTCCTATTGCCCCGGTGAGATACAGAGATTCCTGTATCTCCTCGGGCTTTGGCGCTCTATGAGGTATGTACCCAAATTGCTTGATCAATAAGGAAGGGTTATAGTTGACACAACCTTTCCTTCCTATTAACGGAACATTCGGGAATCCTTCGCCTTTGAGTATGACTTCAACTCCAAATACCTCTTTATTGACCCATACCACGTTCTCAGCAGTCAATCCCATTAAGCGCTCGGGCCATCCTAGAGAATTGATAGATGTGACAAAAGGGCCTGACTTAGGCATATGACTGGTGAACCACCTGCATAGGAGAGGTACACAGCAAGACACATTCCTTCCTCGCCGCTTCTCATTCTGGTAACGAGTTGAATGGTGGATGTCTCCCAGCAAAGTAGGAACTGGGTTCTTCGCGGCCAAAATATAGAAGGCATCTGAATCAACAAAATCAGGAATGTTCGGGAACAACACGATGCCATACACACATACAGCAAGAATGACGTCAAAAACATCCCAGCTACCCTTCTGGGCATACTCTCGAGCCTTCTCCACTAAGACATCCAATGGAAATCCCCATACATCTCCTCTTCTGATCATCTTCCCAGACAGCTCAGACTCTTTCAAGCACAGGATGGCAGAAAGCTCAGCCAGCTTAGGCTCAGCGTCCGTACGATAAAAAGGCATTTGCTCACGGATCGGTATATCCAGAAGTGCAGAGTACTCCTCCAGGGTAGGAGCCAAAACAAAGTCGGGAAATACAAAACACCTGAGCTCCGCGTCGTAAAACTGTAACAGAGTATAGATGCCGCTGGTCTCGTAGGCAGAGGGCTGATAAACGTAGGTCAGAATCCTCCCATATCTCTTTCTGAAGTCACCCATTCCCCTCTTCTTAGCAATAGCAATCAACTCTAACAATAGACTGATATTCGGCGACGGAAACTTATAGGGCAATACTCTCTTCAGGTTTTCCATGTCTTGCTAGGAACAAACACCAGAACTGGAAGGGAAAATATGTACCTGCAATACACACACGTTAGTTGAATGCGGATGGTAATGCAATGATGCAATATGATGAATAATGCAATCTGCGAACACAGGGGCTATGCTGTAGCCTGAAGAGGAATATCTCTGTGATCGAGAACAGAAAACCAACACGGTCACCAGAATCTCATGCCAATAACTATCATCTGATACTCAAAATATCAATCTCCTGGTAAGAAAACCATCTGAACCTCTGTATCTGACGAGAATACCATCTGATAATAGCCTCAACCTCAGATAAGAAACCCATCTGACCCAGACAACACACCTGGAGCTGAATCAAGAACACCATCTGACAAAGGTACTGAATCATGGTTTCTGAAGGCCAGTTTTCCTGCAATAACCCAGTCCCTCTCACAGGTAGGATAGACCTAATCCATGGACAAAGGTACGGCATCCTATGCGGTTATCAGCATCACAGACTTTCATGAGTGACGATACGATTCCCAGAAGGAGTGGCATCATCAAGTCATGAAGAGGCCTCACTTAGCTGACTTCCAAATGATCGGTCCCCAGAGTCGACAACCCTCACGTCTGGACTCCCCTCAGATCCTCAGGACCGGAAAGGAGCACCTCTGCAAGAATCTCGTCTGAGCGCAGATTTTCGTAGGGAACTGTGCCTGCTCAGCAGACAGGTTCGTCTACTACTTCTCCGCAACTATATCTAGGTGTGTACTCAAGCCCAGGTCCGGCTTCTCACTCACAGTAACCTCCCTTTGCCCACAGCAATAATCATGATAATATAATGCTGAGAAAATAAATGCGGAAAGGTAAAGGTACAGAAAAGTAAAGCGCAGAAAAGTAAAACACAATATGCACAACACCCAACCAATAAACACCCAAGCGCTAGGATTGACTCGTGTAGGGGATGGGAAACGGTCCCAGCATAAGGGATGGGAAAAGTCCCTAGATGCTATAGATCCCCAGCAGAGTCGCCAGCTGTCGCTACTGCGAAAATCGGCGCCGGCTGACAGAAGAGTCGCCACCGTGCGTTATTTATCCCTCAGAGCGGGAAAGGAAACGCGCGAAGTAAACCTCGCAAAAAACGGGGAAAAGGTATGGTCATCGCAACCATAGCCTGGGTTCGGGAGTCGGTTACGCAAGGGGAAGGTATTAGCACCCCTCACGTCCATCGTACTCGATGGGATCCACGCTTGGTGTTTATAGGTAAAAGGGTGTATTATCTATCTACGCTAATGGCTGGTCTGAAAAGAAAATAAAAGGACAGGACTCGACAGAACATACGGTGTCCTGGGCCTACGTATTCCCTCGTGCAATGGGAAAGTCAGAGTCAACGTAGTTCGACTTCCTACGTCTAAACGGGGGAAAGGTTGCTCGCCAGGACATCACGTCCTGTGCCTACGTACTTCCATCTGAAATGAAAGATCAGAGCAAACGTAGTTCGGCTAACTACGGGTAAACAGGGGCTCTCACACAGCAGTGAGAAAACAAACTGGTCCTAAAGGCTCGGGAACCTACAACTACGATCTGGTCTCAAATGCGCTCGGGCAAGAGAAAGGGGTAACAATTAGTCGTTAGCGGGAAAGTCTCGATCGCACAGCCGCGAGAGAACAAAGGTTAGTCGTTAGTGTGCTCGCTAGGATATCGCATCCTATGCCTACATATCTTCGTCTGGTACGAAGAATCAGAGCAGCTGTAGTTCGGCTAACTACGGATCAAGCTACTCAAAAGCTCCTACAGAAAGGAAAGGGAAACCCTAGAACTATAGCTGAGAAACAGGGGAATCTACCTACTGCTATCACACCTGGTTGACCATCCTAATGTCTATCATAACAACCCCGCAGCGGAGAAGTCAGAGCTCCTAAGGGATCATGGCAACAGGACTAAACTACAAACAAGAAACTGCAAAGTAAGGAATACTGAAAATATGCATGAATGCAACAACTAAACAAACAAGGCACAGAGGCCACAAACCACAAAGGCAAGGGAGCTCAGCTCTACCACATACCAACAAGCAAAGCCACGCAATAACAAACAAGCAGAAGGAGGACCACCTCAACTTCTCATGCACACAAAGTCTACTTCTAAGATGCACCTACTCAGAACTTTCCATATGAACACCTAAGTCTAATGCAATATAACATCATACAAGTCAAACAACACAAAGAGACTAACCCTGAGCAGGGCCTCTAACAAACCTGAAACAAGCTCCCAATCTATCTCTAAACAGAACTCTACACAGCACCCTAAGCAAAGATCTAAGCAACAATCTAATCAAAACCTTAAGCAAGGATCTAAGCCAAACTATAATCAAAACCCTAAGCAAGAGGAATCAATCCCAGTCTCCAAGCTTCAGAACAAGCTTACCAGAGAAAAGGAAGCTAAGCAGACAAGCTCATAGTGCCTTCCTCAGGAAAGTACCAGGAGTTTACTACTCAGGAGTCATATCCTATGCGGCTCGACAACTGTGATCAGTTTACATTCCTCCTCAGGAGAAATTAAACTCACATGAAGGCTCCGGCATCACTGGATACTTGAGAAATACCTATATGCACTAGGGGAACTAAGTGAGCAGGCTCATAGGACCTTCCTCAGGAAAGTACTAGGAGGCTGACACTTAGGAATCGTATCCTACGTGGCTCAACAACTGTGATCAGTTTACATCCCTCCTCAGGAGAAATTAAACTCACAAGTTGGCTCCAACATCACTGGATATTTGAGAAAAAACCTATATGCACTAAGGGAACTAAGTGAGCAGGCTCATAGGACCTTCCTCAGGAAAGTACTAGGGGACTTCCACTTAGGAATCGTATCCCATGTGGCTCAACAACATGTGATCAGTTTACATTCCTCCTCAGGAGAAATTAAACTCACAAGTCGGCTCCGACATCATTGGATACTTATGAAAGAGGTGAGAAGAAAGAATGAAAGTCATTCATAGTGCCTTCCTCAGGAAAGTACCATAAACTCCCTTCAAACTTCAGGATCTCGAACCTCACGAACAGACAACAAGCTCCTAGACTAAGCCTGAATCCACTGCATCTCTGCAAGCTCCAACAGGACTTCCATCAGCTCCCAACTTCAAGAAGGACCCACAGGCCAACAAACCACAAGAGACTATCTCTGAAGTTCAACCACAGTTGAACTTCAAAGTCAGAAGTCATCAAGACTTCTCCTATCTTCAGGCTCAGACAAATCACATCAGGACACCCTACAAAAATCTATCAAAAATCTAATGGGAGACCTACATGGCTCTAGGATAACATACTGAAAAATCAGAACAAAATTCAACACCAGATGAAAGAACTAAAATCAGCAACACAGACATATCCACAGACCAATTTATTCAACATCAATAACAGTGAAAAAATGCAATTAAAATGACAATGCATGATTAAGCTAATGTTTTTGCACTATAAAATTCTACACTGAATTACGAGTCTACAGAAAAAAGAACGGAATTATTTGACTAAATCTACCATTTTTTATGAATTTTCTAATGATATGCATGCATTGAAAATATTAAAAAGAAATCAATTAATTGGAAAATATGCAAAAAAAAATAGCAAACAAAAAATAAAATGTCATTTTTATTTTTATTTAATTTTCTTAACATTTTCATGAAATGGTAGAAAAAAAAGAATTATTAAAAGAACAATTATTTACATTTTTATGGATTATTTACAAACATGAAAAATATAAAAGAAAAAAAATAAAAGAAACAAAGGAATAAAGCTGGGGGGTCCAAACAGCAATGATTCAGGTTATTAATTCATTGGGCCTATGCTGGGGGGGGTGCAACTAGCAAAGGGCGTAAGGCCCAAGTTTATTAACCAAAAAAAACAATAAAAATTGAGCTGAAACGCAGGGGGGGGGGTGCTGACTTAGCAAGTTCCAATTCATATTATTACTGGGCTTACGCCCAGGGGGTGCTGTTATCAATTTGGGGCCTAAGGCCCAACTCAATTCCTTCAGTCTCACACGCCAGGGGGGGGAAGTTGAGCAATTGAGAGGGTGTAGTGTTAGCAGAACACGCTTGGGCCTAAGCCCAGTATCCAAACCCTAGTCCAAACAAACCCTAATCAAAACTATCTTCCTCCTAACCTCTCTCTGGTACTGTTCATCCTTGACCTTGCGCCGTTTCACCCTTTCGTCTCTCCCTCATCTCTTCTCTATCTGAAACCTCTTCCATCAACAACAAACACGAACCCAGCCACGTAATCATTCTAAAACCTAACTGTTCTATATCATCATCAAACACCATATCAAGATCAAACCCCAAATCTCAGCGTTATACAACAAACCACGCATCAATGAATATCTCGAAACCCTAACCCCTCTATGAATCGTTGAAAGCAACGCAATCTAAAGAAGAACACGCAAGGAGCTTCAGAAAGGCATACCTGGGGATCAGTCGCTTTCTTTGAAGGACTGTTCTGAAGACGCTATAGATGAAGGTTGGAGCGAAGAAATCTGGAAATCTCCTGGAAGATTGAACGCGATTGGAGTTTCTGGAAATGTTGCTGAGGAGGATGAACGTCTGAGGATCTTCTAGGTTTCTTGCTTGAGATTGAACGTCTGAGGTTTCTGGGAATCTTGCTTGAAGATTGTTGAAGGTTTGAGTGTTCTGGAAAAAACTTGATGGAGGTTGATGTTGTTCTGGAAAAAACTTGATGGAGGATTGATGTTCAAGGTGATTTCTGGAAATTAGGGGATGAAGATGATGAAGGTGTGCGAAGGATTCTGGAAAAAATAGCTATTGCAGAACGAAGGGGGTTTGAAGGTTCTGGGGAAGAGGTTGAAGTTTCCGGCGAGGGGAAGATGAAGGCGACGGAGGGACGATCGGAGGAAGAAGATGAATTTTGGGGGATTTTGGACGTTTGGGGATGACGGTGGCCGGAAGTCGTTGGGGGTCACCGGCGGTGGGAAGTTACGGCTGATGCATGGCCGCCGGTGAGTTTCCAGGTGAGGCTCCGGTGAATGATGGCGGGGTGCCAAGTGGCACGCATGCGCAGAGAGAGAGAGATAGTGGGAGACAGGTGGGGCCGTTCTGAGTGTGGTGGCGTAATCAATGCAAGACGCGTGGGACCCTTCTGTTTGCTACACGTGTCTGCTTTTATACCACTGGAGACGCGTGGAACCTTCTGGAAGCTCCTGGAGAATTCTGAGAACTGCTGGACAAATTGGACTATTTGGACCATTTTGGGCTGCGAGTTGATGGGCCCTGACTGCAATTAGCTGGATAATGAGCCCACACAAAAACACTGATAGTGGATTAAATGACTAATGAATGATTAACCGGAATTGATTAACTAATTAACCTAATCTAATCTACTCAACCAATATTTAAAACCATTAAACTAATCTAAGCATTAAAATCTACTAATTCTGTTTAACTAATAAGAACAATTTATTAAAAGATATTTTCTATTAAACTATATTAACATAAAAGAAAAATCTATAATATTTCTATATTATCTAAAAAAACAATTAAAACTATTTTTAAAATCTATATAAAATTCTAAAAATGATTTAAAAACAATTAAACCTATTTAAAAACCTTATAAAATTCTAAACTATTATTATCTATTAGTAATAAAAGAAAAACTATATTCCCCTTTTTCTTTATTATTCTAAAAAACTATTTAAAAATTCTATAAAATCCCAAAAAAGAGAATTAAACCATTAAAAAATACAAAAACCCTATTTAAATTCCAGAAAAATCTGTAAAGCCTATTAAAAATTCACAAAAGTCTATAAAAATCCTAAAAATGCAGATGAATGCAAATGACTGCCATAAAAGCGCACGAGACCAGATCGAATCGAACAGAGATCCTCGGGCATCAGAATATCCTTAAAATCACTATGCAAGCTAGAAATCACCGAGGAGTGCACAATTTTCTAAAAAATAAAACCCTGGTGATCTGGACTGGGTCTGCCATATCTGATAGACAAAAATCAAGCTGTAAACTCTGATATCCCCTGCTTGTGCACAAAAATCATACATCTGAGCTGTGAATATGAAATTAAACCATGAGTCAGATAGGAGAATCAGTTGGTCAAATTTTAGGGTGCAACAAGAGGGACATTAGGAAAGTTCCCACAACTAAAGATGATCTATACGTCAAGCAGATCTCGATTAAACCAGACAATATTCTCAAATGTCAAGCCCATAAGCCTTTATGACCATTCAGATGTATCCTATGTATCAACAAAAGCTCTGATTCGAGAAATATGATCCATAAACCACTTGTGGAGGAGTGGTTCACAACAAGAAACATTCATCCCTATCCTCTTCTCATTTTTTTAATGTACTGAATGGTACAAATCTCCCAGAAGAGTAGGTACATGATTCTTGGAAGCGAAGATGTAAAAGCGTTCATATCAACAAAGTCTGGTATGTTGGGAAACAGAACTATGCCATATATGCACAACGCTAGAATAGCATT
Source organism: Lathyrus sativus (assembly GCA_963859935.3). NCBI lineage: Eukaryota > Viridiplantae > Streptophyta > Magnoliopsida > Fabales > Fabaceae > Lathyrus > Lathyrus sativus. Next base: position 683,947,003 of record OZ012737.1, read on the forward strand.
GAAGACCACCCAACAACCTTCCTTAGCAAAATGTTGAACCTTACCCTCCAAGAAAGGCAGAGGAAAACCAGAGGCCCCATTCCTACAGACCACGTTACCCTCCAATTCAGATTTGCTCAAATAAAGAGCGTTGGCTAACTTTGTCAGGTCAGGTTCCTCTTCAGAATGAAAGAAAGGCATCTTTTCTAAGACTGGAACTCCTATCAGAAGGGCGAACTCCTCCAAGGTAGGAATTAGGACATTATTGGGGAATGTAAAACAGCGCAGTTGAGGGTCGTAGAATTGTAGCAGAGTGTGGATAACTCCTTATTCATATCTGAAGGTTTTATGGACAAAACTCAGAATCTTCCCACAGTCGTTTTTGAAATCTTCAATGACACCATAACCAGCCATGGAAGTAAAACCAAATAAAGGTCTTAACTATGGCAGCGGGAAGTTGTAAGTGACAATCCTCTTCAATTCAGGCTCCATGTTGACAACAGATCAGATTACCAGAATCAAAAGGGAAAACGAGAACCTGAGATCACACATACATGCAAATGTTAATATGCAAATGCAAACATGGGATCAGGACTGCTGTGCCGTTGACTGAGTTGAACCAGAACTTCACTTTGACAAGAAATCCAGAATATCAGAACATATAGGACCAAAAGTCTGCTTTGATAAAAAATCAGGTTGGTTGAAGGTCAAGTTTTCCTGCAAAACCCTTCCCACTCACAGGTAGGACCTTGTCTCTAAAAAGGTACGACATCCTATGCAGGTCGTCAGTATCACGGTCTCTCAGGTCGAGAAATGATGATACGTTCATCATTTCTGGTTTGGCATCATGGTCAAATGAGGAGGCCTCAACTGACTACCCAATGAATAGTCTATAGAGTCATTAGTTTTCAGATCCAACACCCCTTCAACTGTCCAAAACGCATATGATAGGATGTCTTCAAAGAAAACCTCGTCTAAACGTGAATTTCACGAGGGCTCTTGCATGCCAAACATGCAAGCCCTCACTACTCTCCACACTAACATTAAGCGTGTACTTAAGCCTGGGTATTGGGCTTATCTCTCGATGGAACACCCCACCCAACAGCACAACAGCAATTTGATAATAATGATAAAGTGCGAAAAATAAAATGTAAACGCAATAACATACAAAAATACAACATGCACAAACAAATACACACACCCAAAAAAATAAAGCAAACAAGCGCTAGGATTGACTCGCACATGGAACCAGATAGTCCCCAACAGAGTCCCCAGCTGTCGTAACTACAAAAAAAGGGGTCGGCGGAAACAAACAGAAGAGTCGCCATCAAACTTGATTTATCCCAAATAGAGAGAAAGGAAATGATCGAAGAAAACCTAAAAGAACGGGAAAGACGAGGTCATCGCAACCAAATCTTGAGTTCGGGAGTCGGTTACGCTAGGGGAAGATATGAGCACCCCTCGATCCGTTGTATTCAATCAGATCCATGCTTGTTGTCTAATCTATGGGTGAAAGTTATCTAAAAGCTACTACTAAATAGGGGTGAAGAGAAAGAACAGACTTGATAGGACATCGTCATCCTATGCCTACTGATAACACGAAATCGTATATATATTTTGATGCATAATTCAACTAAAGTTTAACCGTTTTCGATCCGATTTCGGGTTATTTCCGTGTTATTTGTCTGATGTTTTGCAAGTATTCAACGATCACGTCTAAACAAGGCAACATGAAGAAAAGAAGCAATCTCAGATGAAATATGGACGAAAAAAGAGTGAAAACATCATGAAAAGCGCAGAAGGCTGTTTTTGCTGATGTGACGACCGTCACAGCTCCATGACGACCGTCACACGGGTGACGACCGTCACACCTTGTGACGACCGTCATGCAGACAAAAACGCCCCACTTCAATTGCACGTTAAAGAAGCAGTTCCAAGTCCCAAATAGTGGACCACTACTCCCTGATTTTTCTGCCTCAAAGTCCACCCTCTCCAATTATAACCGTTAGAATTCCATTTCTATAAAAGGGGAAGAAGGGGACCTCAGAAAGAGAGCCGCATTCATACAACGAAGTGCTGCCAAATTTATTTCCAGAGCAAACCTTTCCAGTTTAATATTCTTATTTGTTTCTCTTTACTTTTTCTGTATTCCATTTCATTCTTCTGTAATTTCTACTTTTATTGTACGATCAAATTGGCATAAAGACCAGAATCTTGCCAACATCTATGGAGGATCTGCCCAAAGGCCAATTAGAATATTTACAGGTTTCTCATTTCAATCGTAATTCCAGTTTTATTATAATGCATATTATTATTTATTGTTTTTATTTCTGTTTTACCTTTCCCAAATCCATGTCTAGCTAAATTTAGGTAATCGATATGTAGTAATAATTCGAAAGGGATTCGATAATAACCGGTCGAAAAACTGTCTTTTCAAAAGTAATTTATGGTCTGAGTATTTAAAATTAATTTACTGAATAAACTTCGTCGCGAAAGCGAGAACTTATTTAAAAGTAGTTTTGCCACGAAAGTGGGAAATTAATTAAGATACAAACCAACAAGCGAAAGTTGCGGTAAGATCGGATAGTAAACACTAGTCATTCATTTTAATAACAACGAAAGCACTTTAAAATGAATTAGAACTTAGAGATTTCCAAAAAATAATTTAAACCCCGAATGGGATACGAAAGTGTACGTTTGACCCTTAGAATTATAATTAGCGTCAATAACCATCGTGAGGCGAGAGTCTTTAAATCACCATTTTCTGCTTAGATAAACTCTGAAAACTATTTCATACACCGGTAACTTGTCAAATCCCTGAAGAACACAATTACTGCATATCGATTCAATCAATTATAATCTAAGTAACCGTCTTAGTTTCCCTTTTAGTGACAATCTTATTCCCTTAAACATATTCTACCTAGCTAAACATAGTAACTCCCGAGAACACTAGTTTGATTACGAGTCCTTGTGGGATCGATATCTATTATTACTACGCGATAGACTGTGCACTTGCAGTTAGGTTGTATTAGACATAGAAAGTCGCGATCAAGTTTTTGGCGCCGTTGTCGGGGACCCGTTTAGTCAATAGTGTAACCTTCTGTTACACCGTATAGACTAGGTTAACAATTTTCATTTTTCCTTTACTAGTGTTGTCGATTGTATGCCAAGTAATCGCTCACAAGGCGATATCTTAAAATCGTCAGTCGCAGAACTAGAACGCTTCTTACATCTAAGAAGCCGAATCATTGAGTACCAACTCAAACATAACATTCTCGATCCTCTCACTCCCATTCCCAAATCCGAAGAAGAATCAAACATGGCTGAAGGACCTCCAAACAAACCGCTGAAGGCATACGCTACACCCTCTCAGATGGAGCCTAGAAGTAGCATTGCTGCCCCAGCTATTACCCGAAATGATTTTGAGCTGAAACCGTTATTGCTGTCAGCTGTACAACAAAACCAATTCTCAGGAAACGCAACTGAGGATCCGAACGAACATTTAACGAAGTTTGTACAATACGCAGACACAGTGAAAGCAAATGGAGTAACTCCAGACGCGATAAGACTTCGTCTTTTCCCATTCTCTCTTAGAGACAGAGCGTGGACATGGTTACAATCTTTACCATCCAACTCCGTTACGACGTGGGAACAATTGAAGAACGTCTTCTTAGCGAGATATTTTCCGCCAAGCAAATCTGCTATGCTTAGAGCTCAAATCAACGGATTTCGACAAAAAGATACTGAATCTCTTTATGAAGCATGGGAACGATTCAAAGATATGATGAGAACATGTCCTCACCATGGTCTAGAAGACTGGGTGACAATCCATACTTTCTATAATGGGCTTTTATACAATACTAGATTGACAATAGACGTCGCCGCGGGCGGTGCACTTATGGATAAGCCATACGACGAAACCTATCAATTAATCGAAAACATGTCACAAAACCATTGCCAATGGGGAGGTGAACGCACTCCAACGGAGAAAACCACAGCGAAAGGTGGGATGTACGGGATCAGCAGCCTTGAAAAGTTCAACGCTAAAGTAGATGCTCTAGCACAGAAGATTGATAGTCTGACTGTTAACCCCACTGCAACCGTCGTTGCCGTAACTCCAAATTGCGAGTTATGCGGAAGCACCACTCATAATGCACCTGAATGCCCATTGCTAGCCGGAATCCCACCAGACCAGGTAAATTATGCTCAAGGAAATCCTTATGCAAATACCTATAACCCAGGTTGGCGAAATCATCCAAACTTTTCTTACAAAAGCGAAAATGCATTGCAAATGCCTACTGCTCCGCCAGGATATCAGAAACCAGCTGCTGCTCAGACTGCACCTAGGAAATCAAACCTCGAGTTGATGATGGAAAAATTCATAGCTACTCAAGCTCAAACAAACAAAGAATTCCTGAATCAAAACATACACACTAGCGAGCAAATTAAACAGTTGACCGGAAAAGTAGACGCTTTAGCCACCCAAAACAAAATGCTAGAAACACAGATATCACAAGTGGCTCAACAACAAGCCTCTGTTGCCGCACCTGCTGGCACATTTCCTGGACAACCCGAACAAAATCCAAAGGGCCAAGCAAATGCTGTAATACTAAGAAGCGGAAAAGAATTGGACGAACCGATCGATCCGAGGACCGAAAACTCAGCCATGCAACAAAAACTAACTGAACAGGTAGAAAAGGAATCCGAGTTAGAGAGGAAGGAAGACAGCGAGAAGGAGGATACCGCAAATGAAAAAACTCAAGCACCTCCAGCGCCATATAAACCACCTATTCCTTATCCTCAAAGACTAATAAACTCCAAAACTTCAGGACAGTTTAAGAAATTTGTAGAGCTCCTTAAACAGCTGAATATTACTATTCCTTTTACAGAAACGATAACTCAAATGCCGTCATACGCTAAATTTCTCAAAGAAATCCTGTCGAATAAGAGAAAGATCGAGGATAACGAAACAGTTACACTTACTGCAGAGTGTAGCGCTATTATTCAAAACCGCATGCCTCCTAAATTAAAAGACCCAGGTAGTTTCTCCATACCCTGCGTCATAGGAAAGTTCGTAATAGACAAAGCTCTATGCGATTTAGGAGCCAGTATCAGTGTTATGCCTTTATCTATATGCAAAAAGCTGAATATGGGAGACCTCAGACAAACCAAAATGTTCGTACAATTAGCTGACCGATCAGTAAAATACCCCGTCTGAATACTGGAAAACGTTCCAGTGCGCATAGGACAATTCTACATTCCAACCGACTTCATAATCATGGACATCAAGGAGGACACTGTCACCCCAATTATTCTAGGAAGACCATTCCTAGCTACAGCCGAAGCGATTATAGATGTGAAGAAAGGAAGGCTAACATTCGAAGTAGGAGAAGAAAAGATAGAGTTCATTCTCACTAAGTTCTTACAAGCACCAGCCATAGACGATACTTGCTATTTAGTAGATGAAATTGACGAATGCATAAGAGAACTTGAAAATGAAGAGACCACGTATTCAGAAATAATAAAGATTCAAATACCTGATATTTCTGAAGACGACGATTGGCGTAAACCGTATAAAGACGACAACCTAAGCGAAAGCTTAGCACTGACCCCAAACCACATGCCAGGTCCGAAGAACCCATCTTTAGAACTTAAAACACTACCCAAAAACCTTAGATATGAATTTCTAGACGATGAACTAAAAAGACCAGTGATAGTCAACGCCGACTTAGGACAACCAGAAACCGAAAAGCTATTAGAAGTCCTAAAGAAGTACCCCATCGCGTTAGGCTATAACATAAGTGATCTAAAAGGTATAAGCCCTTCAATCTATATGCATCGAATTACAATAGAGGAAGACTCTAAAACCTCTCGAGAGCATCAGAGAAGACTGAACCCCATCCTAAGCACTGTAGTCAGAGATGAAGTAAAGAAATTGCTAGATGCAGGAATCATCTATCCAATCTCCGATAGTGAGTGGGTTAGCCCAGTTCATGTCGTACCTAAGAAAGGAGGAGTCACAATAGTTAAAAATGAAAAAGGCGAATCAATAACAAAAAGAGTCGTGACTGGAAGCAGGATGTGCATTGATTATAGAAAGCTTAACAAGGCCACACGAAAAGATCATTTCCCGTTATCCTTCATAGACCAAATGTTGGAAAGATTAGCCAAACATTCATATTTTTGCTATCTAGATGGTTATTCAGGATTCTTCCAAATTCCCATTCATCCTGATGACCAAGAAAAGACTACATTCACCTGTCCTTATGGTACTTTTGCTTACCGCCGAATGCCGTTCGAACTCTGTAATGCTCCAGCAACCTTCCAAAAATGCATGATGGCAATCTTTGCAGATTTCATAGACAACATCATGGAAGTGTTTATGGACGATTTCTCGGTATGTGGACAAAGTTTCGAAGGATGCCTACAAAATTTAGAAATGGTATTAGAACGCTGTGTAAAAGTGAACCTCGTCCTAAATTGGGAAAAATGTCATTTTATGGTCCGACAAGGAATAGTTCTAGGACATGTCATATCAGATAAAGGAATTGAGGTAGACAAAGCTAAAATAGAGATTATAAAAGATCTTCAACCTCCAAAATCCGTACGAGAAATACGGAGTTTTCTGGGACATGCCGGTTTCTACAGAAGATTTATAAAAGATTTTTCAAAAATCACAAAACCTCTAACCGGCCTGTTGATGAAAGATGCTGAGTTCGTCTTCGACGATGACTGTCTAAAAGCATTTGAAACATTAAAATCAGCCCTTATCACCGCACTAATCATGCAACCACCTGATTGGCGACTACCGTTCGAAATCATGTGCGATGCGAGTGATTATGCCGTAGGCGCAGTTCTAGGACAAAGGAAGGACAAGAAACTCCATGCCATCTACTATGCCAGTAGAACCTTAGATCCTGCCCAAATGAACTACGCTACCACAGAAAAGGAACTTCTAGCAGTTATATTTGCGCTTGACAAATTCCGTTCTTACTTAGTAGGAGCAAAAATTATCATATACACAGACCACGCTGCCATAAGGTACCTAATAAGCAAAAAGGATGACAAACCAAGACTATTGAGATGGATCCTGTTATTACAAGAGTTTGACTTAGAAATAAAAGATAAAAAAGGAACCGAGAACGTTGTTGCAGATCACTTATCCCGAATAGAAGGCATCAGACACGAACCAGTACCGATAAACGACGATTTCCCGTACGAACGTCTGATAGCCAGATTAGAAAGTGACATACCCAACTCAATCTCGGAAGATCCAGAATTCGAAAAAGCCGTAGAAGCCGTCTATGCCCAAGTCACATTACCTTGGTATGCTGACATCGTTAATTACCTCGCTGCAGGCGTGCTTCCACCGGATCTCACTTATCAGCAAAAGAAGAAATTCTTCCACGATCTGAAACACTATTATTGGGACGAACCTCTACTCTTCAAGAGAGGGGCCGACAACATATATCGTCGATGTGTCCCATAGGAAGAAGTAGAAAATATCATTTCCCAATGCCATTCAGCACCATATGGTGGTCATGCTAGTACATCCAAGACGTGCGCTAAGATTCTCCAAGCCGGCTTATTCTGGCCTAACCTCTGGAAAGATGTTCACATCGCTGTGCTAAAATGTGATCGATGCCAACGAACTGGCAACATCTCACGACACGATGAAATGCCTCAGAAAGGAATCTTAGAGGTAGAAATCTTTGACGTATGGGGAATAGATTTCATGGGACCATTCCCACCTTCTTTTGGTAATAACTACATACTCGTCGCTGTAGACTACGTGTCTAAATGGATAGAAGCCATTGCTGCTCCAACAAACGATGCACGAGTAGTAATCAAACTCTTCAAAAACACAATCTTTCCTAGATTCGGTGTACCCAGACTCGTCATTAGTGACGGCGGATCTCACTTCATATCGCGAATATTCGATAAACTTCTCTCTAAATATGGAGTCCGACACCGGGTAGCTACACCTTATCACCCGCAAACTAGCGGACAAGTAGAGGTCTCGAACAGAGAAATAAAACAGATATTGGAAAAGACTGTCGCTACCTCAAGGAAAGATTGGTCATCAAAGCTACAAGAAGCTTTATGGGCTTATAGGACCGCTTTTAAGACACCAATAGGTACTACACCCTACAAATTAGTTTACGGTAAATCCTGCCATCTCCCTGTAGAATTAGAGCATAAGGCCTTCTGGGCCATTAAGACACTCAATTTCAACTACACCGAGGCAGGAGAAAAGCGAATCTTGAACTTACACGAATTGGAAGAACTTCGATTAGATGCTTACGAAAATGCCCGTATCTACAAAGAACGAACTAAAAAGTGGCATGATAAACGTTCAGTCAAGAAACAATTCAGTGTGGGAGACATCGTATTGCTATTTAATTCAAGATTAAAACTTTTCCCAGGTAAACTAAAATCTAGGTGGTCTGGAGCTTATGAAGTGACTAAAGTACTTCAGAGTGGAGCTGTTGAAATTACCAATAAGACGAATGCACCGTTTATCGTAAACGGGCAACGTCTAAAACATTATAATAAGAATGAAACAAGCCCTCAAGTCTACAGTATAACACTGCTTGAGCTTCCAGCTCAAACACCTGAATAGCTTCTCACCAAGCTATCGTCAGGCTTTAGACGTTAAAAACAGCGCTTACTGGGAGGCAACCCAATTTCCCTCGTTATTGTATTTCAATTTTTCTTTAAAATTCTACTTTGAAAGTTTAACAAAAATTCTAAACTTATAATTACTACTACTTTCTACTTTCGTTTGTTTTCATATTTTTATTTTTATTTTATTTTTCTCTTTTGTCTTTTGTTTCTACCGCTTTTTGTTTTTAAAAATCCTGACTTCAAACTCCTGTTTTAAACTTTTCAGGATTTTTAAAGTCTTCAAAACATTCCTTCTGTTTTCTCCGAATTACCTGCGAGTATGGCCGAGTACAACTTCACAAAGGTTCATTTTCAAGGACTAGCTCAAAAGGCAAGATTTGCAGCACTAACTGAAGGAGAAATCGCTTTAACGCTGTATTATGATAAGTCTACCATGGATAAACTAGGAATCACGGATAGCATTCAATACCTGTTCAATCAACTGGGTTGGGAGAACACTGCTTTGAAAACACGTTTTGCTACCTATAAGGATCTTACCTATGAATTCCTTAGTTCTTTCAGATACATAACCAACTATGGTTTTGGATCCAACACAGAGCTGATTACCTTTCGAATGTTTGGAATGGACCAAACCCATAGCCGGATGTCACTAGCTAACCTCCTAGGATTTCCTAACGGACCGCATGTGTTCATCAGTGCAGAAGATGACGATCTTGATTTTGAACTCGACCAATTCTGGGGTAGAATCACAGGCGACTATCACCCTGAACCAGACAGAATGTATAATGATGATATTCATAACCCAGCTTTCAGATACTTCCATAAGATACTAGCTTACACCCTGTTTGGGAAAGAAGAAAATATTACTACAGTATCTAAAGAGGAGTTATTCATCATGTTTTGTGCTTCTCAGGGACGTACAGTAAATGCAGTGCCTTTCATGATGAGATCTTTCAAACGCCTCACGCAGGAACCACAGACACCTATTCTTATAGGAGGCCTCGTGACAATGATTGCCCACGAGCTTGACCTTAGATTCCACTTAAATGCAAGCACTCGTTTTGGCACCATCCGACCCATGAATATACAATTCTGCTTTAACAGGCGCATTTTAGGAACTATGGGACCTGGACCGTATGAGTACCTCATTAACGAAAAACCAGTACAGCTATTCACACTGCCTGATCATCAGATGACAAGTATCCACAATAAGGACAACTGGCTTTATGAACTGGACGAGCCTATGGGACCTCCTTCACCACAGTCAACACCACAGAACTATATGTATGACAGTGACCACATCTCTGAGGCACACGACTATATGTACTATGAGGATGTTGTATCCGAAGCTGAAGTAGACCCTATGACTCCTCCGCACTACAACACCTATCATGAGCCTATCCCTGAGGAGACCACCGACAAAATGGATATTGTTCTACTCCGATTGGACAACGTTGATGCAGCTCTGACTACTGTAAAAGATGACATCGCAGGCATACACAGCGAACTGGTAGTCTTCATGGACTTAGTCTGTGACCAGCTTGACTATTACGCACGGAAATTCGATGAGTTGAAGGCACGAAAAGACTAGATACTAGTTTTAGCAGTAGAATCAGTTTAGTTTGGTTTAGTTTAGTTTCGTTTAACCATTTGGAATTTTCGCATTGTTAATTTCTTTATGTACTACATACAATCATTTCAATTTCATGTTATTTCAATTATAGTCTTTATTCAATTCTTTTATTTTTATGTCACTCTTTGTTTGTTGGCTGCTGTATTACATTGCCGTATCAATACTAGGCCTAAAAGTCACTGCAAGAACGCCCTCAGAGCAAAATTCTGCGTTCTGCAGATTTTGCTGCTGTGACGACCGTCACAGGACCCTGACGAGCGTCATGCGGGTGACGACCGTCACGAACCCAAAACTGCTATCTGATATAACAGGGTTGCATTTTCTCTCCCACTACCCTCATTTCAACTTCCAATCATCATAACTCCTACCCCACTACAAATTTTCGTTCTCCCCACATTGCACCATATATTTCAACTCCAATCTCAACTTCCAACCACACTTCTGTCAATTCTTCCCACTTTGCAGAAAAACCCCAATCTTCAGAACCCTCTCAATCTTCCAACAATGGCGAGAAATGCAGAAACCCCAGATATCAGCAACATTATCTTCAGCGAAGGTGACTTAGGCGAAAGACAGCGAGCAAACTACATCGTATTCCATCAAAGGTCGCTCCAACCGACTCATTATCCACACATTTCGTCGCTTATGGAGCTCGGACTCCTTGAAGGCGTAACTTGGATGCTTCAAAGAGCAGGCATCTGGAATCTCTGCACCAATCCACTGCCAACATACGAACAACTCACTCTCGAGTTCTTGAGTTCGTTTACCTACGTCACATCCAGCGGCGACCTCAACCAACATTCCGGTGCCGCATGTTTTCGGATGTTCGGCATAAACTCTCAGGTGAACCAAAACCAGATTGCCGCCATCTTACAGCTACCTCGAGGCGACAATGCTCACCGCCGCCTCACCGATCAGTTCCAGCACGAAGCTTTCGCGCTGTGGTACCAGTTGACCGGCATCAATGCCGATGGTTGGGACTCTCTGCACGCCACGCATATCCATAACCCAACCATCCGGTACTTTCACAGAGCCTTGAGCAACACAATCTTCGCCAGGGACAACAACCATAAGGTGAACTCGAAAGAGCTCTTCTTCCTCCATTGCGTCTTCAACAACGAACCTATCAACGCCGCTCCGTTCCTGCTGGCTCACATTCAGGCCAACTGCAACCGTGGCTCGAAGCCATTTTACTTTGGCGGGATTGTCACTGCCATTGCACTTGGGCTGAACCTTGGCGACCGCCTCCAGCACCTCCATTCCATCCCCTCGGTGTTCCTTGACACCGACCACTGCAGAGCCTCCCACCTTATCCGCTCCAGAGCCGACGACAAGTACCATCCGGTGGTGCGTGGCAAAACCGTCCGAAGCATCATCCTTCCATCACGCACCCGCACACACCCAGAGGATTGTACCAACTGGTTATTTGACCTCACTGCCCCTCCAGCTGCCGTTGTTCCTACTCAGGACCACACCCAAGGTTCTGACGATGAAATCCAAGTTGAGTTGGACAGGTCCGAGCAGCCAGAGGCATCGCAGCCTCCTCCTTCCGAAGGTACATCCTCTCGCTGCCGCCATCATCCAGTGCCCGACTACACAGAAGAGGATCTCCGCCGCTCTCTCGACCAGCAGGCCCAGATACTCGCTATGCTGCAGTAGCAGAATCAGCGAGCAGACCAGTTCGAAGCTTGGCACCGGACTCAAATGCAACAACTTCAAACCGGCCAAGCTACCATTACTGAGAACCTGGCGAATCTGACTTTGCAGGTCGAAGGACTCCGGGACACCGTCTACCACACAGGAGCTATGAGTTATGAGGACCGAGTAGCCCTTGCCAGAGCCAGAGGACGCCAGCATGGACGTGACCGATGTAGCGGACGTGATTAATTATCCATTTTTCCTTATTTGTTTACTATATTTCCAGTTTATTTGTACTTTCATTTCAGTTGTATCTCCCTCTCGCATGCTTCAAAATCAGTGGGGACACTGATTGAGATAGTGTGGGAGCGGAGCCTCTATTTCCATTCCACTGTACTTTGAATTTCGAAATTTTTATATAAACATTTTCTATTTTTAGCAAATAAAGCTCGTTTATATATCCTTTTTCCGTTACGCAAACATCCCCACGTTATTCAACGTAAACAAAAATTTTTCGTTCGTTCCTCAAAAGCAAAAGCACCACGAGAACGCACCCGAGTTCAAACCAAGTTTTGAAACTCCAAGGAAACGACAGTTCTAACAAAACCAGTACCGTCCTGACACCTTAGATCCTTGGTTTATGCGAGTCGGTTTCACTACCTACGTGTACCAAAGTCTCAAGTGTCTACGCAAACTCAGCCCCAAGTAGTTTATACTAGCAGTCAGCACCATCCTAAAGCACTTCTAAGCGAGCGACCGATGCAAATAAGTGTACGATCAAATTGGCATAAAGACCAGAATCCTGCCAACATCTGTGGAGGATCTGCCCAAAGGCCAATTGGAATATTTACAGGTTTCTCATTTCAATCGTAATTCCAGTTTTATTATAATGCATATTATTATTTATTGTTTTTATTTCTGTTTTACCTTTCTCAAATCCATGTCTAGCTAAATGTAGGTAATCGATATGTAGTAATAATTCGAAAGGGATTCAATAATAACCGGTTGAAAAACTGTCTTTTCAAAAGTAATTTATGGTCTGAGTGTTTAAAATTAATTTACTGAATAAACTTCATCGTGAAAGCGAGAACTTATTTAAAAGTAGTTTTGCCACGAAAATGGGAAATTAATTAAGATACGAACCAACAAGCGAAAGCTGCGGTAAGATCGGATAGTAAACACTAGTCATTCATTTTAATAACAGCGAAAGCACTTTAAAATGAATTAGAACTTAGAGATTTTCAAAAAATAATTTTAACCCCGAATGGGATACGAAAGTGTACGTTTGGCCCTTAGAATTATGATTAGTGTCAATAACCATCGTGAGGCGAGAGTCTTTAAATCACCATTTTCTGCTTAGATAAACTCTGAAAACTATTTCATACACCGGTAACTTGTCAAATCCCTGAAGAACACAATTACTGCATATCGATTCAATCAATTATAATCTAAGTAACCGTTTTAGTTTCCCTTTTAGTGACAATCTTATTCCCTTAAACATATTCTACCTAGCTAAACATAGTAACTCCCGAGAACACTAGTTTGATTACGAGTCTCTGTGGGATCGATATCTATTATTACTACGCGATAGACTGTGCACTTGCAGTTAGGTTGTATTAGACATAGAAAGTCGCGATCACCTACATATTCCCTTGTACAATGGAAAAGTCAGAGTCAACATAGTTCGGGAAACTACGGGTGATGGGTGGAGGTTGCTCGCCAAGACATCGTCGTCTTGTGTCTACGTATCCTCATATAGTATGAGAAATTAGAGAAAACGTAGTTCGGGTAAATTAGACCACTGGTTGGTTAAGTATTTTTTATGAGTGACGCCAAGATTCCATTCCAGTAGTTAGGGGTGATGCCTATTTGCGGTGAAGCGGAAAAGTGACGTACTCTTTTCTGAAGGTGGGTTTGAAGAACAAATCCCGAAGGATGAAAATGTTTGAATTTTGTTTGTGAGTTTTAGTGAAGTGGATTGAGTTAGTTTGAGACTCGCATTGTACTAAAGACTATGACACGGGGGCGAATGCGTCGCATATCGTCCAAAGGGCATACGCTAAACACTATAGACAAGCGAGGAGAAATCCCCCACTCATCATTCCCGTGTACTTAAGGCTCGTAGCGCACGACGCTTGGCATTCTTTATTAAGTGTCTTGAAGAATATTTGAGGTGAGAAGAGAGAGACGCACACGAAGACCTAGGGGAAACTGAACCCTAACTGTTGTCATGCAATGTGGCCCTAAAATCAGGATTAAAAGGGAAACTAACCTAATGTTGTCATGCTTTGATTGAAAACCTAATGTCTCTCCTACCTCAAACTTAATCGAAAATTAAGTCGAGTTAGGAATCCTAAGGGATCATACGAATACAGGGAGTAAACAGCAAGTAAACACGAAGTAACGCAATCACAGACAACGCTAAGTTATAAACTCAGAAATATGCACAAGTGTATTTACAGACGCACTCGATAATTAATAGAAATTAAAAGATTAAAAATTCTAATCCTATATTAACTATATTTAAATAAACTTCTAAGTTAAAATCTAATTAAAGTTAGTATAAACTAAAATATAAAACTAAGGTTAATTAAAAAAACAATTCTAAAATAAATATCTAACAAGAACTAAACCTAATATAATTCTAAACCAATTAAAAATCTATCATAAAGTAAAATTTAAATTAAACTAAAGTTAATTAATTAAAAACTAATCATCATATAAACCTAAAATTAACCAAAGACCTAAATCTAATTCTAAGCCACATCCACACTAAACTAATTTTAGAATTAAATAAAAACTAGAGTTTCTAAATTAATTAAAAAAAATTAAATTAAAACTAAAATAGCATGTTGTGGTCCTAGTGTGGAGTATGGCCTGCTGCGAATTTTGTTGCTCCTATTTTGGCCGAAAAGAGCATGTTGTGAAAACAGGTTATGAGCATTGTTACATTCTGCCTATTGGTTCAACTCTTACTATTATTTCTTATTTCCAAATGAAACAAATTGATGAAAAGACTGTTTTTCTTTGTAACCCTGAATGACCCTCTCGTTCGGTCTCAAAACTACTAACATTGTTTGCATTTGCGTTCGATGAAACCGTAGTCATCTGAACCCATTTCACATAGCCAATTAGTTCGTGAGCCACATGGACTTGTAACTTATATTTTTTTTTCGTTTGCAGGTAAGTACATTTCAAGAATTTCATATGGTGCCCTTTCAATCATGTAAGATATTCCTTCTTTTAAACAAATTTTTTCTTCAACTGAATTGTCAGAACGGTTGGAATCCAATTTGTTGGAAGCATTCCCGTCTGAATTGCAAGCGCAATCTTCAACGACAGCCGGGCTCAAAACAGGCTCATTTGAAAGAACAAAATATGCAGCAAAGTGGAGCAAAGGACTTGGCTTGGAAGGTGGTTTCGTATCAATTGAGGGCAAGCTGTGAAGTTGTTGCGAATTGTAGCCGAGGTTGTACGGTGCACGAATTGTTATGGTAGCTGGGTGGAACAAAATTGTACGAGTGTGTAGTTTTCTTTTCACATGCTGCATTTGGTTTTGTTTCTTACTGTTGTGTAATTTTTTGTTAACATATTTGCTGTAATATTTCCCAATTTTTCTGTTATGAATTACTTCATTTCCATCATTATTCTGCTAATTTCCACATGGGTTTGGTCTTCGGAATCCTGTTCCCTGGTTTTATTCGAAAAAAGATGGCGAGCAAAACAGGGTATTTCGTCCCTCCTAAAATGGGAGCACGTTTCAATTTCAAATTTTTTCCAAACTCATCATGTAATGGACTCTTGAAAATTTGAAAGTGCTACGGATTGATACTCATTGCACATGCGACTCTCATTCCATAAAATGAGTTCTTGTAACAACCGTCACGAACTTGAGGTTGTGACTTGGTTCATCTGTAAATATTCACCATTATGTGAACCAAGAGCCTTATATCCATACTTTACCAATTTTTTCTCTAATTACAAGAGTCACCCTTCCTTTGATGCCATCCGACTTTCACTAGCCTTCTTCACTGTCGCGGCCAACTTCCTCGGAGGATCTTTCTTGGTGGAGAAAAAAAAAATGATTGTACATTGAGTCAAAAGAGTCACTTGTCGATGGTCAATGGCTAAGTGTGTTGGCAAAAGGTCAATAACAACATTCTTTGTAATTTTCTCTGTGTAATTCCTTTCTCATAATGGTCTTGTAACGATTTGTGTTTTTGAATGAAATAGTCTTGAAATCTGAGTGTGAAATGGGTGTGAGAGTGGATAATGGATTATCGTTAATAAACATGGAATTGGACCATTGGTTTAGTAATTTGGATATGGAAAAGGGTTATGGACTTAAAACTGAAAATGGATTGAAATGGATATATATAAAATTGAAATATGGTAAAAAAATGAAGTTAAGGAATGGGTTAAATTAGCTTAAAGAATAAAAATGAAAAAAGTTAATGATATTAACGATGAATATAGGAAATGATTGAATGAGGTAAAAGTGGATTAGAAAATGGATTTAATGAGAATAATTAAGTGAATTAGAAACTAATGGAAATGAATGTGAGCACGGAAGTGTAAAAGTAGGTAAGAGAGAATGGTTAACAAAAGTGAACTAAGCAGATGGATGGAAATGAACTTGGTTTAGAAATATGAACAACACATCCATGAAGCCTTCGCTTTTAAACCCAAACTCAATCTTTCATTCATTAGCAATTCCCTGATTAAATGAGCACGACTACTATGAACAACTCACAACAACCATTTGAATTAATTTAGGACCTTGCATTGACTATTGAATCCACATTGAGGAACATAAACCCCATACGAGCCACCACTGAACCTATAGTCACAAAGATCCTGACTTTTGAACCAACTTTTCAATAACCAATGCTTGATAACCTGATAACCTCCACACATGGCAACTTGAACTTGGGTACACACCACTGTGAAAACAACCAATGCTACCATTAACTCGCAACTGAAGAAAATTCTTAATGGTTTGACCATGATTAGGTCAAACTTTCCTCTGATCTTGATTGTGACTGAACAACCACGCTTGACTTGAAACCACATCACCGTCCCTGATAACTTGATCTTTTATCCCTGGTGAAAAATAAACTGTGATCCTAAGTTAGTTGGCTATAAACTTGTCAACCAACTTGAGCCCAAAGACTGATGAATTCTTGGACCCTTGATGCCTGACAACTCTTGAAGAAAGTAAGCTCGATACCTGATGATTTGATTCAAAACAACACCTGATCCCATGTCTTAGAAAATCAATGCGAAGTATGATAATGATGATGCAAATGAGCGCGAAGCAAAAGCCAGTCAAGTTAGAAAAAACGAGGGCAAATTTTGGGGTGCAACACTCTATAATTTCAAATGATATCCAATCGATCAATCTAATTATTTATCCATTTTAAAGATGTTAAAAATTACTAGGTTTCTACAACGTTGACTGTGCACAACTTTTATGGATGAAATAAATACTTGAGGACCAAATTAAAGATAGCATGGTACATATTTTATGTGATAATACATTTGCTATATGTTTATTTTAAAAAAATAATTTTACATTTAAGGGTAAATTAATTTGAAATTAAACATTATTTTACTATAATTTAGGTTAAGAAAAAGTGTTTAAGATATTAAGTTTATTGATAATGATTATCAATTAGTTGATATATTTACAAAACCCCTAACTAAATACAAATATGGTTTTAAAAAATTAATACCCATTTAACAAAAAGAATGATTGATTAATTTTAAATGATTCTAAGAATAAAAATAATATATTTAAAATAAGTTATGTCTTCTCTAGTCACACTTGCAATGCATCTTTACATCTTTTATGATTAGGACTTTCTTTATCACACGGGTAAAAAATCTATTCTTAATTTTTATTGTTTATACTAGTAAGATATCCATGTTTTTATGCGATATGATGTTGGACACACATTTATTTGTATATTGTCATAAAAATGGAAAGTTGAAAAAAAAACTTAAGAATAATAATAAGTTTAAATTAAAATAATAATATAGATAGAACATGAAATGTAAACAACAATATTATGAATAAGATATTTAAAATGAAACTATTGAAACTTGTATTGGATAAATCATTCATTTTTGTTTTTTACAAATAAGACAATTATGTTATAAGAAAAAAATACAATTTTAAAATATCTACTCAATCTTTTTTAATAAACTTCGTTAATTTTTTCACTTATTTGAAAAAAATGGTTAAAAAATTTCAATTATTCAGTATTTGAATCAATAGTAAAATTGTTCGTGTATACAAATATTATTTTTATTTTGATATTATTTATAAAAAAGAGTTGAATCAATAGGAAAGTTGTTAGAGTATATAAAAATATTTAAAGCAACATATTTTTTCTATATACAAATATTATTTTTATTTTGACTTTATTTATAAAAAATTTGAATCAATAATAAAGTTATTCTCACATATAAAAATATTTGAATCAACAATATATATTTTTCTGTATCCAAATATCATTTTTGTTTTGAAAAAATCTATTAAATATTTGAAATAATTTTTTTAACTAATTGATAAATGATACTAAATCATTTTTAATATTATGTTTTATGATTTATTTTTAATTATATGTAACTTTTTAGATTTTTAAAATAAAAAATGAAATATAATAGAGATATTATTAAATTTTTTTAAAAATAAATAAAGACTATCTTAAATGTAAATTATGATATTTTATTTTAGTTAAAACTTCCCATCAATTTTGATTTACAAAAAGGCCAAAATGTCATTCATATATATTTGATTATTCATAAAAGAAACACACAAATGTGTTTAACTAAGAAAAATGTCTTGTAAAAATGAATGCAAAGTGGTGTATCTTTAGACATAATTTTATTTTTTAAAGAGTATAATACCTTCACGAAGTCAGCTATAGGAAATATAATTGTCATTGAATAAGGGGTTGGATTTTGGCTATACAATGTTGAATTGTCATTGAATAAGGGGTTGGATTTTGGCTATACAATGTTGGTCTGTTTTGATTAAATACAAAATTATTGTATCTATTGTTATATATTTTCCAACCATATAGTACTATTTTTAATGCTTTTATACCATTAATGCTCTTATACCTATTGTTATTCTTGGCATACCATTATTCTACTATTAACACAACATAATATATGACATATAACACATGTAAACAGCAGACACATGATTATCACAACATAGTACACCCAATCAACATACATTCGTCGCTACTATGGAAAACACATATAATGATGACTGCAAAACACATATAATAACGGTTTCACATTCATTGTTGGGTAACATGTGATTGTATGTACGATGGTTTCCACAATGGGCGTGTGGCCATGGTTATAAGATAGATAGTGTGCTACCTATCACAATGATTATATTAAACAATTGTTGTGATATATATTTAGGTCATGGGTTTGAAACCTAGCTTTCGTACCTCGAAAAATACGATACTTCACAATGGTCGCGAAAAAATTATTCAAACAGAATCGTCACTGAAATTTATTTATTCCAATGAAGGAAAAGGAAAATATCAATAAAACCTTTAAAAAAGAATAATGGTCGTTGCAACCGTGTTCGGGTTCAGGAGTCGATTACGCAAGGGGGAGTTATTAGCACCCATCACGTCTGATGTACTCAACGAGAACCTCTTAGTCTAATTTGTGATTGAATGCTATGGAGTTGATGAGACGATCGTAAAATAGTGGTGTTGTTGTTGTTGTTTTTCGTGGTTGCTCACAATTTGCAAAGGCAATTAAGACTTTTGAAGGTATGTTATGGTGGTGGTTTGATAAAGAGCTTGAAGACGGTTGATGAACCAAGGTGGCGAAAATAGTGATGGTGAGAATTTTTGAAGACGAAAGAGATATATGAAGGTGAGCTTATGAGGGTGATTATGATGTGTTTAAGGTCATGAAAGGGTTGTCTATGTGTTTTGTAGAACAAAAATAAAAGGAAGTGTTGTTGCTCCGTTCGACGAAGTGATGACAAAGGTGAGGAGAAAAGAAGAAAAATAGGCTTAGTTGGAGAGAATAAATGATTTTTGTAGGTTTATAACAAGGAGTGTGGATTTGTGTTATTGGTGTGTGTGTGTGTGTGTGTGTGTGTGTGTGAGAGAGAGAGAGAGAGAGAGTAGTATTGTGTATTGATGTGTGGTGGTACCTTTTTCTTGACACTGAGAGAGAGGAGAATATTTTCAATGGAATAAAGGAATGAGGATTTACGTGAAGAAAAATCCTCCCTTCCCACTCAATTGATCTGTCTTTTTATAGTGGAAATTGAGAAAGTGGTTATATGTCACATGGTAGATGGCTCTTGCGTGACACCGTGTTGGGATCAAGATGTTGCTTTTTTTATTCAATTTCTTTTGAGAGGGAGGTCTAAGATTGGCGCTAGCTGGCACTACCAAAAAAGTATCCAATATGAAAATGGAGATGTATGTGCAGTTGGCACCAATGCAAAAAAAAAACCATTTTTTTGTTTCTTTCCTAGTAAAAAGTTATATGTAGTCTGGTTGATGAAATTACAAGTCCATAAGGCGAGGAATTGAACCTCTCAGGCGAGACTTATATAAAGCGTTCAAACAATATTTAAAATAAGTATCTTACGTTAGACTTCAATTGTACCTCTTAGGCGAGACTTATATGTTTAGTCCTGCCCGAGAAAACTCCAAGTCTCTCAAGCGGGGAGTTTAGATAGCCTGTTCATAGTGCCTTGAAAGGCGGTAACAACCTTTATTAGAAATCTCAGCGTTCGAAATATCGCATTATAGAGACGACAAGGTTCTTTGCCATGAAGTCCAGTATGCAAAATATTACCTTAAAGGGATGCAATGATTTTCACCATGAATTTCAACATAAAAATATTGCCTTAAGAGGTAAAAAAGATCTTTTTCATGAAGTCCAACATACAAAATATTGCATCAAAAGGCAACAAGGATCTTTGCCATGAAGTCTAACATATAAAATATAGCCTCAAGAGGCGGCAATGATCTTCGCCATGAAGTCCAACATACAAAATATTGCCTTAGGACGTGGCAAGGATTTTTGCCATGAAAATCAGCATACAAAATATTGCCTTAGGAGGTGGTAAGGATCTTCGTAATGAAGTTCAACATACAAAATATTACTTAGAAGGCAAATGAAATTCTCCATAAAGTTCAACATATAAATTATTGCCTTAAGAGGCAGTACTTCACTGTGAATTCCAACATACAAAATATAAGAAAATATTCTTGTTACTTGTAACACCCCAGACTACTTTCAAGATTATCAACTGACCCCACAAATCAACACGAGTCTCCCACACGTCATCACTCACACGTTTTTCCAAAAACTTCTCAAAAGGTTACCCATCCAAATACTACTCCAAGTCAAACAGGTTTAACTATGAAGTTTTTATTTGTTAAACTACCAAAAATAAAATACATCTTATTGGTATAGATAATATTCATCAATCCTTATAAACATTCCTTCAACCATGCAGTATCATACCTACACATCCTTAAGATCTATCTCATTCCGATATGAATTCAATTTTTACCTAAAAGCTCTCAGGAGTTGCTAAATGGCATGCCTTGTGCACAAGCGTCCCCACCCTCATTGGCCTTGGGTATTACATGCCCTGGCCTTGGATATTACATGCCCACTAACTTTCGCTTATTTTGTCCCTGAACCACATCGTACTAGGAGATGTTTGCTTTGATACCATTTGCAATGCTCCGAGATGCTTTCAGGATTATCGACTGAACCCATAAACAAACACATGTCTTTTCTACAAACTTTGTCCTCACTTAGATGCTTTCCCATAAATTTTCTTAAAGGCCACCCCTCTAAATACTATTTCAAGTCAAACACACTCAACTATAAAGTTCTTATTTGTTGTGCCACCAAAAAGAAGATGTGACAATTTAGTGTAGGTAGTATCATGTAGTTTCATACATGCAAAGCCTCAAGATCCATCTCATTTCAATTTCAATTTTTACCGAGAAACACCCATCTAATTTAAGAAAGACCCATCTCATTTAAGATCCATCTCATTTCGATATAAATTCAATTTTTATCTAGAAGCTACCCGAAGCCCCGATAAACACTGTAATAATCCGATAAACACTGTAATAATATTTAGGTAATCCTCGACATGTAATAATATTTAGGTAATCCTCGACAATCTCTAGATGTAACATGGAGTCTACTCCATCTACCAGGACAGGTTTGAGTAAAAGACTTTAATTTATGGAATTAGAACAAAGAAGTTTTAGACAGAGGATCTACGCAGAAGTCTTTAATTTTTTATGCAAAGAAATTTTTTTCGAACTTTAAAAATTATAACCAACCCATTAAATGTTTAATCCAATTTAAATATAATTAATTTTACAAAATTAAATCAAAAATTAATTGCAATTAAAATTTTATTATAAGTTAATTGAATTGAATGAATCTTTTAAAGTGAGAATATATTTTATATTTATAAATATTATTTAAAGTGCTATATTACTAATATTATTTTAATCAAATATAAATAACAAATTATTCATTCATAACATTATTATTATTACATTAAATTAATTAAGATAACTATAATTCAATAAATATATTTGCCTTATCAAATAAAAATGTCACAAAAATAATTTTCTAGTAATTAGTTTATTGTCAACGTTATGATAATTTTATAAAAGAAAAAACACCCTAAGTTTTTTAAGTTAAATATGTTTTTAATTATTATTTAAAAAATCAATAAAATCAAAAGCATACAAACGCAACTCGATACCCAACCTATAAATTAATAGGTGAAAATTAGTGGGTTTGATTATATAATTACTTTAGTCTCCGATAAATAAAAAATATTAAGATAACATAATGCTAACTTGCACAAAAACATAAATGAAAAATTTGAATTGAAAAACAATAAAACTATAAATTATAAATTTGTATTAAAAAGTCTCAGGTCATTTAATTGAAAATGCATCATAATCTGATAATCAGCCAATGTAGACAAATGCATCAATAATCAGCCAATGTAGACAAATGAAGACATCACTCACCTCACACAAATCAAAATTGAAGTGACTTAAGATATCAGAAAAAATAAATTGATTTTAGATGAAATATTAAATATATGAGATTTATTTTGGGGAAAAATTCACTCAGTGGTGGCTAGATTAATTAAGGTTCGATTCTGCCGGCAAATTTCCTCAACTTGAAATCAGAAGAGGGAGCTTGGTATCCTCATCGTAAAAACTTTTTCCCCATAATATTAAAATGAAAACCAAAACAAGTAAAGAGAAGAGAAAATGAAAAATAAGAGATCACTCAGTTCAGCGGGGTTTTCGACACGCAAAGCAATCTCATAGAGAAAGCCCTGCATTCCGGTCTGTTGAGCTTGAATTTTATGGAGTCATCACTGTGATCTCTATTATTTCATAATAATCTTCAAAAATTCAGAAAGAAAAATTGAATCTGAGAGAAGAAAAATATACAAAAATCAGATGCATAAACCAAAAAAATGAGATGTAGAAAAAAGAATATATTGAAAGAGCGATTGATTAGAAATTGATGACTGGTGGCGTATTCACCTTTCGTGATTGAGAAATGCTGCTCGCAGCTTCTGGATTTATAAGAGAGAACTAGGGTTTCTGAAGGAGCGATAATAGAATCCGAATACGCCGTCGTTTTAACAAGGTTACTTGGTGGATTTTTTCCCGTCGAATCCGCTGAGAAAGCCCATAAGCTGTTGCAACCAATTTACTTATCATCCCTTATGTTTATTCTATCACCCCCTCTATTTCGTGTGAATTTTTTATTTTTTATTTTTTTTTACATTTTAACTAATAAGTTAAATATTAGTAAAAAATATTAACTAATCCGTAAATTTTATACGGTAAAAAATTTTCAGAAAGTTTCTACCCCAAATCATTCTTCAAAATAAAAGTATATGTGAAAAGTTTTTCTCTTTGATTGTTACTATTAGTATAATTTTTAAAAATAATTTTCTATTTTCATAAAAAAAGGAGATAACGCATATTACACATTAAAAAGATGTTTTTTTGGGTAGAAATTTTTTTAATGCATCTTATATATTTTTTAAATATTACTTGAAAATTTAAAAATATTTTTAATTTTTTGAAAATGGATCTTAGAAACGCACCCCAACATATATATATTTTATTTGTTTTTGAATTATATCTAATTTTATAAATAAATTTATTTTAAAAATATATCTCCGAAATTTTTCAAACACACATTTCATAAACTTAAAAATCCTATAATTTTAGGGTGTAATGTGTTGCAGTTGATAATCTCTTTTATTGGGGACATTGGGTCTGTTAGACTATAATAGATTTTTTTCTTCCAATTATTAAATTAAAATAATTCATTATTAAAATCTTGGTATAGTTCCTTCTTCTCTAAACCCGATCAATTGTCCTCTTCCTATAAATGTGTACTATTTTCTTTTACTTTGACAAATTACCATGGCAAGTTCATTAAAAATTACATGCAAGTCCATGGTGCCTTGGAAACTCTTGTGAGGACATTAACTCTTATTAATCATGCAAAAGGGTCGAAGTAATGAAGTTCAACCAGATTTGATAAATACGGATTTACTTTTCAGAAAAGGAGAAAACATTCATTTTCTTCTAAGTTTGTTGGTAAGAGTTTCTCTACAAAAACCATAGAATTTGTAGGTTTCATAAATACATTTTCATAATAAATTTATTCATAGAATTAGTATGTGACTCAAAAACGAATGAAATGTGCATGTTGAGGTGTGTTCAAAAATACATCTCTAAAAACTGAAAATATTTTTAGATTTTTGCGTGGTGTATGAGAAACATATATGGTGCATTAAGAAATCATCTTTTATAAAATATGTGTAATGATGTTTTTCTATATGTAAAAATTTGTGTATTTTGCAAGTCTTTGACATGTATAACTTGTATTCTTAAACTATTTGGGAGAACATTCAATTTAAAAGTGACTATTTGAGAGAGAAAAATGTTTAAAGGGTGTTTATATAATCTTTACACAAAGTATATCAAATAATGTCAAGTTCAAGTTATCGACTAGTTTATTTGACTTTTGTATGATTGGTGAGGTGATTAAAAGAAAGTATTTATCAAATGTAAAATGATCACATGAGGAAGTGATTCATTTTTTCTTCAGTCAAAGGACTCGGTGTTAGATGAAATTGAGTTTGTTTCTTCGATTAAAGGAACTAATGTTAGACGAAGTTATGTATTTTTCTTCAATTGGAGGAAATTTTTCTATAGGGAACGCTGCAACTTTCTTATGCATGTCTTTACACATGAAACACACATTACAGGACGCTGCACCCGCTGATAGAGATCACTATAGTGCAAAACCTCCATTTTTTATGGAGAAAATTTTGATTGTTGGAAAGATAGAATATAAATTATTTTCCTTGGTCATGATGTAGTTATATTGGATTTGGTAATTTATGGCTACGTTCGTAATATAGATGCTAGTGGTAACAAGGTGGAAAGAAGAGTGATGACTAATCAACAAAAGAATGACTACAAGAATCATCACAAAGTAAGAACCATCTTGTTAAATGCAATTTCATACACTGAGCACGAAAAGATCATAAACAAAGATATTGTGAAACCCAATTTTGATTCTCTGAGAATGACTCATGAAAGAAACACTCGAGTTAAAGAAACCAAGGCATTTGCCTTGATTCAAAATTATGAAGCCTTCAAGATGGAAGAAAATGAAACTATTGAGAAGATGTTCTCAAAGTTTCAAACTTTTGTTGCATGACTGAAGGTCCTGGACAAAGGGTATTCTAATGTTGATCATGTGAAAAAGATCATCATAAGTCTACCTAAAAGATAGAGACCTATGGTAACTGCGCTGAAGTTATCAAAGGATCTGAACAACACCACTCTTGAAGAACTTGTGAGTTCTTTGAAAAGTCACGAGATAGAGCTTGAAGAGGACGAGCCTCAAAGAAAAGTCAAATTTGTGGCTCTAAAATCCATAGGAAAGTCTGAGAAGACCAAAGCCTTTCATTTCGAAGAAGAAGATGACTATAAAGAAGATTCAGAAAAAGAAGATGAATTGTATCTTTTGTCCAGATGTGTTAATCAACTTTGGAAGAAAAGACTAGGAAAATTCAAAGGTTTTATAAGGACAGGTGGTTGTTCTAAGCCTACATCTGGACTGAAGAGGTCAGGTGCTAGAAAGGATGTCATTTTCTTTGAGCGCAAGGATCCAGGCCAGTACAAGAATGAGTGTCCCAAGATGAAGAAACACAGACCAAAGAATAAGGACTTTAGAGGAAAGAAGAAAGGTCTGGTGGCTACCTGAGATGATTTAAAATCCTCAGAAGATGACTATGAGGAAGAGAAAGCTAGTGTGGCACTAATGGTATGCACAAAAGCCCATGCTAAGAAAGTTTAATCAGAAGCTGAGTCATATCTAAAGAGGTATTTGTTAAACTTTCTCGCTTTGGACTTGAATCTAGTTTAACAAAAGTTCTGAATAAGTATCAGAAGCTTCTGAACAAATACAAGGATTTGAAAAAGGTTCATGTATCTGAGTTAGAAGCATGTTGTAAGATTACTATAGATGAGTTAGAAGCATATTGTAAGCTTAAGGAAGATTTTTCAAGTTTAAACGAAGAAATTTTTATTTTGAAAAATAATAACTTTGTGCTTCAGAGCAAGAGTTCCAAACTTGAGAAGGAAAATCTTTCAGAAGCCTCTACATACTCTGATGATGTCATGAAAAAATATGACAAATACTTCCAAAAATTCCTAGATAGAAGCCTAAATAGAATTGTAATGGCTTCAATGATTTATGGCGAAAGCAAAAACAAAATAAGAGAAATTGGTTATTGATCTGACCTGATCAGGAGGGATCACGGTCTGGCCACACACTGTTGGGCTGCTACCTGTTCACCGGTGATGAGGAGGAGGAGGGGGGTGTACCTGCAAGACACTCCGATGCCAAAGTAAGAAATTGGGCAAAGTGGAAGCAAAAGTACAGAAAAGGGCAAGATCAGAGTTACCTGACCCTCTTGAGGAAGAGGGTATTTATAGAGAGACCCCAGCGCTGGGCCAACGGTCATTTGAGGTGGGCTGGATGACCAGGCCCAACCCTAATGACTGCTAGGGCTTACGTGGCGTAGTGAAGACCAGGACGTGGTCTTCGCCCTAGTCCAACTGCCCCTAGATCTCCGGAGAGCGGGTTTGACCTGCTCTTTCGGAGGTGGGCGGTTGGTTGATGACGTGTCCCCGCGGAGGGGAGCACGTGGAGAACGTGCGCCGAGCACGTTATTCTCCCCGCGGAGGGGAGCTCGGGAGGTACCCCGGAGCGCGTTGTTCTCCCCGCGGAGGGGAGGATCCACGGCCGCGCTTAGGTGTGCCGGGGATGGTTCTGCTCGTCTGGTACGGTGGATGATGAGATGCTGTTGGATGCGCTGCTTGTGTCCGGCGGCATGCTCTGCTCGTCTCGAGGGACGCACGTGCCCGGTGTACCCGATTTGCCTGTTGGGCCGTACGTGGTATTGGGCCTGCCGAGGTCGGGCCCATACCGGAACAAGAGCCCCCCAAGTCAAAGCTCTGGGGAGAGAGCGAGGACTTAAGATCGCTATTGTCTGGGACGGGCACTCGTGCGGAGATCTCCGGTCGTCGGCGGAGCGGGGAGAAAGCAGGTGAAGGGGCGCGACTGTCAGGTTGCCGCCACGTGTCGTGCGTTAAGCGGTCGTAGGGGCGACTACCCTATGTCATTAATGAGCCTAGGGTCGCTTCGAGTCCCGCGCCGGGTTATAAATATGGGGGTCCCCGCTCATTCTATTACTTTTCACTCTGCCGTTGTGTCTGCGAAGCTCTGTCATCTCTGCTCGTCCGCCGCTTGCCGTCGATCGCCGCCGCACCGTTTGATCTTTCCCTCCGTCCGCCGCCGTTACAAGTGAGTTCTCTTTCCCTCCTTTTTTATTTCCGCCATTTAATTAGAACGTGTGATCGGGGCATGATGAATGCCCCGAGGAGGGACGCGAGACCCGCCGTGTCTGGCGAACTTTCTGATGAGTGTCCTGGGGAGGATCGGCTGGTTCCGATGACTGTCCCGAGGACGGGGGGCTTTCTCCGATGAATGCCCCGGGGACAAGTGCCTTTTCCGGTGGGCAATCCGGGGAGGTGCGTTTTTTTCTGGTGACTGTCCCGAGGAGGGACGGCGGGTCTGCTTTTGATTCCCCGAGGAGGGTAGATGGGGAGCGAGTGTTTGCTCGTCGTTTTCCGGCCTTTGTCGCCCTTTCACTTGACCAGCGGTGGAAGGGTGGATTTGATCTTGGCTATCGAATTCACTGTTGTCATCTGCTTTCAGGTGTAGATGTCGGCTCTGGTAC